>CM060616.1:13859027-15091527 GCA_030578275.1 Meda fulgida
CCCTTTGAACAGTAGTGTATATCCAACTTTAACATGGTACTGAACTGGTAATGTGAAATACTGAAACCCTGTTGAATCACTCACAGCCTGTTTTTGTGTTTGTTGGATGGATTTTGTCTCTCCAGAACCATCAGCTCCTTGACATTGATGCAGATCGCTCTAACATACGCCGGCTGCTGGGAGATATTCAGATCTCTATCGATGAGTTGCAGGCTCAAGCCTTCAAATATAAAACCTACCAGAAGAACTTTAAGGTCAGTGTGTCTCTCTGTCCAGCAGAGGGCGCATTTTGTGTATTTATTCTCTGCACATTTTGTTTTGAGTTTGTCTGTCTGATCATCATGAGTTATAAAAAAAAAATTCTGTATTTGTTTATGCAGGTGGAGGTGACTAAATATAACGCTTTAGAGGAACTGACTGCTGAAGTGAAGCTGAAGCACTTACTCTGGGACTCTCTGGAAGAATGGGAAAATCTAGGGAACAGCTGGTTGCAGGTCATTTTAAGGGGGTCGTTTTTTACTTTTGAAATATTTGACTTCTTCCTTTGGCTGAAATCCACTTAAGGGTAGTCAAGACACACAAAGCTCCTTACAAGTAAACTGCAAAAGATAAGAAAAAAAGGTGAAAGGCCAGTTCCTCAGTAACGTGGAGCATGGATACAGCAACTAAAGAGTTACTGAGATACACAGTCATGCTTGTCATAATTATGGCCTTAAACAAGGCATTTTATGATTTATAACTACAGATTAAGTGTCTCTGCAAATGGTCTGCTGGAAACCATTTTGAATGAAAGTGTCCTTTAAATGACAAATGGTCAATTATCTCTTTGATACAGAATAAGTTTGATGAGCTGGACCCAGAATTGCTGAGCAGGCAGGTGAATAAGTTTGGCAAATATGTCAGCCAGCTGGAAAAGGGACTGCCACCAAACAATGTGGTGCCCTGCGTCAAAGAGAATGTGGAGAGCATGCGAGAAAAGGTGTGTCAGGTTGGCACTAATTCCAGTGTCATTGCTCTTTAACTATCTCCTCGTTTGATGTTGACAGCTGTATTTTGCTTTGGCCCATGGAAAAATATTGAAACCCCATAACAAAGTGTAGTAGGCCTACTTAGGAGTACACTACCATTCAAAGGTTTGGGGTCAGTATGATTTGTTAAAATGTTTTTCAAAAAAAGCTGTTAAGCTTACCAAGGCTGCATTTATTTGTATATTGTCAAATATTATTACAATTTAAAATAACTGTTTTCTAATTGCATTTTAAAATGTAATTTATTCGTGTAATGACAAAGCAGAATTTTCAGCAGCTATATTCAGTATTCCAGTATTCAGTGTCACATGATCCTTCAGAAATCATTCTTATATGATTTGATTATTATTATCAATGTTGAAAACGGTTGCTTTGCTCAATATGAGTGTGTAAACTGATTCTTTTTTTCAGTGTTCTTTGATGAACAGTTCAAAAGAACACCATGTATTTGAAATAGAAAGCGTCTGTAACATTATAAATGTCTAGTGTCACTTTTGATCAATTTAGTACAGCCTTTCTGAATAGAAGCATCCTGTTTAATAGAAGAATTTTTTTTAGTGAAAACTTGTACAAAATTTAGAGCATGGATGCATCTGTGTATTTAACGTTCTGTGTCTGCGTAGTTGCCAGTGATCACAGACCTGCGTAACCCATGTCTGAAAGCTCGTCACTGGGAAATGCTGGAGGAAATTGTGGAAGCCAAACTACTGGAAGAGCCACTGACTCTCGCCTTCCTGCAAGAACTCAACATCTTCAACTTTGGACCACAAATACAGGAGGTGAGAGAAATACTAAGGCTCTCAAAACCAACTGATCTACTTTCCTTAACTACATTTTTGGGCATCATAGACGCATTCCAAATTTCCATAACCTGTTGTCTTGGTATGCAGCTCACTAGGTATTGAAGTGCAACCTGACAGGAAGGAGTAAATCATTGTATAGTTGCTAAAGATTCTTCTTTTAACCTTATGAATCCTCTTAAACTCTCAGGTGTCAGCACAAGCCTCAGGAGAAGCATCTCTGGAGAATATTCTGAGAAAGGTGATGGCTATGTTTATAATTCTCTTTACACATCATTTATACATGTCGTTATATTCATCTTCACAAACACTTACTTTTGATAGATTGAGGAATCCTGGAAGACGACAGAGTTTGTGGTGCTATCTCATCGGGACTCCAAGGATGTGTTTATCCTCGGAGGAACTGATGATATTCAGGTAGGAATGTGTTGGATCCATTGTTCAGAGTTTTCAGATCGTTAAAACATTAGATTTATGTGTAATTATCATTAAAACCTACCTTTTCCTCGCTAATTAGTAATATTTGTATTCTGTCTGTGTGAATGTAAATTTTGTAGGTGCTTCTCGATGACAGTATAGTCAACGTCGCCACAGTTGCTTCATCACGTTACGCAGGCTCCGTCAAGGCCAGAGTAGACAAGTGGCAGAGACAGCTCTTTCTTTTCAGCCAGACCTTGGTAATCAGTGGTGATCATCAAAAACATCGTTTTTTTTTGGTTTGTTTTTTCACGATAAATCAAACATTCTCTATCTCTCTTCTACTGTGTTTCTAGGATGAGTGGTTGGTATGTCAGAGAAGCTGGCTTTATCTTGAGAGTATTTTCAGTGCTCCTGACATCCAGAGGCAGTTGCCTGCTGAGTCTAAGATGTTCCTGCAAGTGGACAAGTCCTGGAAAGAGATTATGAGGAAGGTCAACCGCGTACCCAATGCCCTTCGTGCTGCCACACAAACAGGTCTGATAGGATGTAGCTCAGGAAACACACATAAAGCATAGGCAATCTAATATCTACAACTCAAACATTAGATTAACTCTAATGTTCAAAAACAAAATTCTTGTCCAGTGTCAAAAAGTTTGTATCTGCAAAATGGTTCATTGTCTAAATGAAAGCTGTAGGTGAAATGCAACAATGAAAAATTATAAATGACTTTCACCAGTGTTGCCCTCTACTCTGTCTCTCCAGGAATTTTGGATATTTTCCAGAATAATAATGCACTCCTGGAGCGGATACAGAAATGCCTGGAGGCTTACTTGGAGTCCAAGAGAGTTATCTTCCCAAGGTATCTATGCGCACTCACACACGCACAGCAGTTTCTCATCAGAATGCTGATTTCTCTTGATACTGTGCCATGACTTTACTCATTTCTCTCGGTGACTCAGGTTCTACTTTCTTTCTAATGATGAACTTTTGGAGATTTTGGCTCAAACGCGAAACCCTCAGGCTGTGCAGCCTCATCTGAGAAAGTGTTTTGATGCAATATCACAGCTGGAGTTCGGGCTGCTTACCCCTACCACATCTGGAGAGGGCGAGACTGGGGAAAAAATACAATACAATAATGACATCTTAGCCATGGTGTCACCTGAGGGAGAAAAGGTGAAGTCTTACATTTTTCTTTTCTTTTCTTTTCTTTAATTTTTTTTTTGTTCAGTGATTTTATAAAACGACAAAGGATAGAAATATATTTGTGTGTCTGTGCTGTAGGTGGCACTGGGGAAAGGGCTGAAGGCTCGTGGAAATGTAGAGGACTGGTTGGGAAAGGTGGAGGAGGCCATGTTCTCCTCTCTTAGGAGACTCAGTAAGGCTGCAATTGCTGACTACCAGAGCAAAGCCAGAGTAGAGTGGGTTGTGGCTGGGCATCCCTCACAGGTTTGTGCTCGCCTTGCTGAGATTGCTTATGTGTGTCTCTGAGTGTATGAGCGATTCTCACCTGTGATTTTCTGCAGGTGGTGTTGACCATCTCCCAGCTCATGTGGTGCAGAGACATGGACAACTGTCTAGAGGGAGATCATGACCACTATCATGCATTGCAAGAATTTGAGCTCACCAACTTTGAGGTGACAACACATTGCTTTCATTGATCAAATTATGTATCTTTGTATGAATGTGTTAGTTACTTTGAAGTTCCCTCGCAAGTAATTTACAGTTTAGGTGAATATATTTGTGGTATATTCATGTTGTTTTTGCACACGTGTGTGTGTGTCTGTCTGTTTTTATCTTTTGTTGTTTGTATAAACAGAGACTGAATTCTCTTGCTGCTCTGGTCCGTGGGAATTTGCCTAGTCTTCATCGGAACATCATCACAGCTCTCATCACCATAGATGTGCACGCCAGAGACATTGTTACAGAGCTTGTCAAAGAGAAGGTTTGTGTATTTGCTTCGTCTTGTCACAGGGATGGAGAAAACGTGGCCTGTTTGCAATAGATCAGTAATACTCAACATATTGTAGTTCATCAAGTGACAGAATCAACAGCCTTTTCTGCTCTGTTTTAGAAGTCAATAAGCTTATTCATTTTATTATTTTATTAATTTTAACCCTGTTGTCCGTGACCATCAGAACAGACCTGTAGTTGTATCAGAATAGACCTGCGACCAAGCAGTTGAGAACCACTGCCATACATAAAATGGCAATTATTTACCTATTATGTCTGATAGTTCTAGAGGTTATTGCGTATGTGTTTATGTGTATAATATGTGTTTGTAGGTGGACTCCAGCGATAATTTCGAGTGGCAGAGGCAGTTGCGGTATTATTGGGATGTGGACTTGGATGATTGCGTGGCTCGGATGGCTCTCTCTCAATATGTCTATGGATATGAATATTTGGGAGCGTGTCCTCGTCTGGTGATAACACCACTGACGGTACATATATTCACTTTTTCATGAAAGGGAACAATTGTTTTCATCCCTCCCCTCATTTATGATGATTTTATACATACTGTATGCTGTATATATGTTTTGAGTTTTGCCCAAGTATATCAAATAATTTAAATAAATGTACAATTTGAACATTGATGACTTTAACTTAATTTCAATCAAATCAAGATTAAAAACAAAAGTAGCTTTAAAAAATGTAAATGTAGTTATCAAACAACAAATAAAGCTCTGATGGAATTCATTTTAAGTCATCATCGATTTTGATGCAGCCCTGGGCATTTTTTGCAGCTACATTTTAAATATTAAAATGGTGGCATTTATGCCCTCATGGCCAATATCAGTTTGCGTCTTTTCACGTCATAAGAAATACAAGTTTAACAAATAATTGTTTTATTTGTGCATGTATGGAAATTTAAGATCTATGTCAGTGTGTTGTGTATGATTTATCCGAAGTATGATTGTACTAATAATGTGCGAACTGCATATGTTTACTTTTTCATTTTAGGATCGATGTTACCTCTGCCTAATGGGGGCGCTGCAGCTGGATCTAGGGGGAGCTCCTGCAGGTCCAGCTGGCACAGGCAAAACTGAGACCACTAAAGACCTTGCGAAAGCTCTAGCAATCCAATGTGTGGTCTTTAACTGCTCAGATGGACTTGACTATAAGGTACTAATCTGTCTCTCTTACAGTTCAACTTTTATTTTATTTTTTTCCTCATCAATTTGTTAAGGAGCTAGACAACCAGTATGACTTAGAGATGCTTGTTGGTTTTTGTCAAATTAGAGTGAATTCATTCATTGCAATTGTCAATAGGAGGCAGCAGAGCTCCAACTGAAGTTCTCTGTACATTACATAAAAACAACTGTAGACATCTTTCTGAGAGCTTTACCAGCAGGCTGTCCTTATTTATGGCCAGTGTTTAAGGTTTGCTGGGGGAGTTGTATGTCATAAAGATGTTAAAAATTCTGACTAGGCCTTAAAAACAGTCATAGTCATTGTTCACTGTTTGTCTTTTTTTATTCTGTCACTGGAACATTAATTTACCATAAAGCTCTTTCTGTAGATCATTCCTTTCCCTGGGGGTTTGCTGGGCTGGGTATTGTTATTGTTCTAGTTCAGTACATTTGAGAATGACATCCTGTGGATCAGTATAGAGTGCATTAGTGCTCACTTTTTCAGTGGCATTGATTCTGGAAGTTTTTTTTAAAGATTTTTTTTCTATAGCATTATAAACCATTAACAACCAGTATGCAAATTAGGGGTGGGGATAGATTAATTTTTTTAATCTAGATTAATCTCACTGTAATCTTGGAATTAATCTAGATTAATCTAGATTAAAATGGCTCATTTGAATAGTGCCGAAGGCATTCAGAATATGTGTGCTACCCAAATAATGACTAAAAGTAAGTCTTTGAGAACGGGTTTCTCAAGCCAGGTGGTGCATTAGACCAGGGGCTCATCTCCTGTTTCCAAAATTTATCACAAACTGCTTGAGAAAGCTATTCTACTATGATAATTAGTGATGAAAATAAATAATGTTCAATAAGATATACTTGTGTTTACTGTTTATTCAGTTAAACATGAATTTTGAACTGTTTTTTGAACAATCGCATACATATATATATAAAACCCGCTTTGACCGGTTGTATTTTCCTATACTAATAATCCCGATGGTGTCTGGTTTTATTAACATATTATGTTGGTTTGTTACTGACACATATATATTATTCTAGACCCGACGGTGTCCGGTCTGTCATATATACTTGGTTTTCTGCTTGTTCGCACGTCAGAGGCACCCGCTCCATTGGATGTGCAGTTGGCGCAGCACAGCCTATGAGCGAGCCAGATGCTCAATGTGCTAGCTGTGCAGCTGCAATTGCGTTTTACATATAAGCTTCAGTAAATCGAGGAAAAGGAGTTCCCCCCCAATAGCTGCATCCATGTTAGCACGTCACGTTTGATTTCGGCTAGGTATACATCCACGCTAAAATATCAAGGTGAAAGTCATCATAGCTTGCGTAGTATAGACCCAGCTCCCAACCCAACCTTGAGAATAGATTAACGGCGATATTTTTTTTAAGAGTCTCGAGATAAGAGTCTCACGTTAATGCAGCACGTTAACGCCGATAACGGCCCACCGCTAATACAAATACAGAAAAATCAAAGCATTCAAAAGGGACCAGCAAAGCAACACATACACAATACGTCACGTTACCATGTTTCGACAAATTTCTGCACCACTAAACTTCAATTGACAGATTTTAAGGGTGTGGCACAGTAGCACATCTTCACATCACCCAGGATTTTCTACAGTCTTTTGGGGAAACACTTTATGTCCATCCAAATCATTACCTAGAATAAGGTCAACACCATCAACAGGAATTCTGGAACATTCACCAATTTGCACTTATCCATTTTCAACCATGAGAGACTGGCCTAGTCCTGTCTCTCTCAATATGGTGATTGGTGTAGGTTTTGAATAAATAGTGAGTGCTACTGATCCAGACAACATGGAAGGTTTGTAGAAAGAATACTGAGTTGAAAAAGAGGAAGAATCTAAGACAGGGTGAACAGATGCAACACCAACACATCTGGATTGATCAGAGGGATTCCTCCGTATCTAGTACTCACAGTTAGCTATAAGATGATCTTGCTCAGGACAGTAGAAACAAACACGCATTTTACCACTATAATGGTGGGCAGACTTGTGTTTTTTCATACAGTGTTAAGCAAAGATCATTGCCATTATAATCGCTGCAGCTGTCAATTACAATGCCAGGTACACAAGCTGCCAAAACTTGACAAAACTACAATTATAATCAATTAAGCTGTGCAGTGAATCTCTTATTGCCATCATGTTTATACTTTGTTGGTTATAATGAAAGGATTTGCAAGACAGGCATGATTTTTGGCCAATAATCTTGAAATAGCCAAACATAAGCTGATTAATCAACCTTGCCAAATTGTCACTGCAGCGTATTTATCATAGTCATTGCACTTACAACAATTGCTTACGGTTGAACTCTTATCCATTACCTTTAAGGTGAACATATGTAAATGTAATATGTAAATATTCACTCTGTGGCAGTGTTATGGTACAAATAGTATGAGTTTTCAACTATTTGTTTATTAATTACTTTAGCTATGTCGTATTGTAATGCTATGTAGTACTATATTTTCATTTTAAGCCCTTTGGGGGTTCAGTATTCAGCTTGGTACAAGTGTTATATGGCATTTGTGTATTCAGATGATGGGGACATTCTTCAGTGGTTTGGCTCAGTCAGGTGCCTGGTGCTGCTTTGATGAGTTCAATCGCATCAACATCGAGGTACTGTCAGTCATTGCTCAACAACTCATCACTATCAGAAATGCCAAGGCAGCCAAGGTAAAGCACATACACACTCACATATGCATGTACAGTATCATATGCTCACAAACATGTACTTATACTGGAATTTTGTGCAACTGCATGTGTCTGGATTGTGATTGTTTTCTGTAGCTTCCTAGGTTCATGTTTGAGGGAAGAGAGATAAAATTGGTGATGACGTGTGCTGCCTTCATCACTATGAACCCCGGTTACGCTGGCAGAACCGAACTCCCTGACAACCTGAAAGCCCTTTTCCGACCCATAGCCATGATGGTGCCCAACTATGCTCTTATCGCTGAGGTGTGTGATTATACCACCTGATCTGATCCCAGTAATGATGATAAACCATGCTAGGTGAAGGGGTCAGAGATGGCACTGCTGACCTAATGTGTGTACTCATTAAAAGCTTTTCTCTGTTCATGTGTGTGCGTTAAGGCTAATTCACACTGCACTGACAGACCAATGGAAACAGACACATTCTTCTGAATTTGTTGGATCAGTGTGTCATCAGTCTGCGTCTGTTGCCATTGTTCAGCGCTTGTTTTCACAGATTAAACATTGTCGGGTAGTGGAATGTTCAAGAAGTGATGTCCTGTAATCTGGTGATTGTCAGCTTCATTCGACGTCTGTTGGTGCAGTGAGAATTAGCCTTTCCTGAGAGGAAACTGGTGTCTTACCACTGTGATTTCCTGTTTGTAAATATCCACAATTCATTGGTTAGAAAATGTACTTTTAACTTCAATACACTTCCCTGTGTAAAAGGATGAAATGAAGAAGTAATTTGGAGCATTTAGAGCAGAGTTGCCTAAACCTTTTACGGCAAAGGCCAAAAATCATACTTGATCAAGTGCTTCAAGCTGAAAGTAAATGTTGCCTTATATCTGACTTAAAATCACCTATATACTCTACATTTCTTGAAAAATATATATATATTTTTTATAACTAAAAGATGAATTTGGAATGAACATATCAATATCAATAGCCCCCCCCCCCATTTTCCCTCCTCTTGTGATATAGCGTGGAAGGCCATATCAAAAAGGGTCACGCGCCAACTTTAGCTCACATGCCCTGGTTCGGGCATCTTATATGGAGATGTATCTTCTTTTACAAAAAAACTGACCTTTGGGCAACCTTAATAATAATAATAAATATTTGTATTTTTTTAGTTCACTAGATTATTTTCCAAAGCAAACTAACTCTCAAAAAAGAACCAACAGTTTTAGGGAACTATTGAAACCTCATCAGAAACCACAGCCTTAGAGGATATCTGTTTACATGAGTCCTATATAAAATTCTCTTAATATTAGCATGTCTTATCTGACAATCCAAACAGTTCTACAGTATCTTTAACCGTAAGACCTCTCTCTCTCCCTGTAGGTGATCCTGTACTCTGAGGGCTTTGAGTCTAGTAAGACTCTTGCTAGGAAGATGACTCAGATGTACAAGCTCTGCAGTGAGCAGCTCTCTCAGCAGGATCACTATGACTTTGGCATGAGAGCTGTCAAATCTGTGCTGGTCATGGCAGGGTGAGGCATTCAGGGTTGATCTCTGCTCTTTCTCTACAGCACAAACACATTTTCACATTACTCAATGAGTCGATCACACATACACTACCGTTCAAAAGTTTGGGGTTGGTACACTTTTTTTTCTTTTTAATTTAAATGTCCAATGTTGCATTTATTTAATCAAACTCTCAGTCGAGATTGTTATTTTTTTTATTGTGAAATATTGTTACAACTGTATTTATTCATATAATTAAAAATGTAATTTATTCCTGTGATGGCAAAGCCATTGCTCCATTGAGTCAGTGTCACATGATCCTTCAGAAATCAATAATTGTTCTGCTTACTATTTTTGTGGAAACCATGACACATTTTTTCAGGATTTGTTGATCCTGAAAAATGCCTGAAAAGTTAAAAGAACAACTGTAACAATGTTCAGGGAAGAAGGAGGCGGGAACCGGCGAAGAATCAAAATATAATTTATTTTAAATAAAACAAACAAAAATACCGCCAGCAGCCCCTCGCGGACGACTGCTGGCTACCGAAAATAAATATAACTAAAGTAAAATACAAAAACAAAACACAACTAAAATACAGGCCTGTTCCTCTCTCGATCATCAACGTCGTCGCTCCTCCTTTATGCTTCCGCTCCTCCGTGAGAGATGCGAGACCGGTGTGCTTCACAGGTGTTGCTCATTAGCAATCGCACCACCGGCCTCGCGCCGTTCTATCACGTCCCTCGGCCGTCATGTTCGCCACATACCCCCATCGCCCCTCACAGGCCGGGGGGTACCCACGAGCCTGTGCCTACTCCCCCCCCGGCGGCGGCGATCCCTGGGGAGTATGGACAGACAAACCGAGGGAAACAGAGACGGAAGCATGAGGAGCGAAGATCGAGAGAGGGGAGAGAGGAAAAAAAAAAATTGGTCCGGTTCCCACAACGCGCTGCCATCTGGTCCCCCACCAGCTAGGCGATCTCCTCCGCGGTGCCTGGCGGTGACGCTGGGTAGCCCTCGGTGGACGGCTCGACGCTCCTCCGCCGCCCGGTGGACGGCGACGGCTCCTCGGGTGCCTTGGGCAGACGGTAGGAGTCCCCCGCTCCCTGCTCCTCCCCTTCACTGGTGGACGGCAGCAGGCTCCGGCCCACGGCGAGCGGCGGCGACTCCTCCTCTCCCTCCCGGATGGCAGCCGCCCCTCCAATACCCAGGCGGCCGGCAGCGAGCTCGACCGTCCCACCGGCAACTCACTCCAGCGCCCCGCCTCGAGCGTCCGTGGCCGCGAGTCCCCCGCTCCCTGCTCCTCCGCTCGCTCGGCGGATGGCAGCAGGCTCCGGCCCACGGCGAGCGGCGGCGACTCGCGCACCATGCTCGATGGCACCGCGGATTCCCCACACCGGCGAGGACTCTCTGACAGCGCGTTCCTCCCTCTTCCCGGGTTTCGGCACCAGTGTAACAATGTTCAGGGAAGAAGGAGGCGGGAACCGGCGAAGAATCAAAATATAATTTATTTTAAATAAAACAAACAAACAAAAATACCGCCAGCAGCCCCTCGCGGACGACTGCTGGCTACCGAAAATAAATATAACTAAAGTAAAATACAAAAACAAAACACAACTAAAATACAGGCCTGTTCCTCTCTCGATCATCAACGTCGTCGCTCCTCCTTTATGCTTCCGCTCCTCCGTGAGAGATGCGAGACCGGTGTGCCTCACAGGTGTTGCTCATTAGCAATCGCACCACCGGCCTCGCGCCGTTCTCTCACGCCCCTCGGCCGTCCTGTTCGCCACAACAACATTATCTGAAATAGAAATCTTTTGTAACTTTATACAGTACATGTCTTTTCTGTCACTTTTGATTAATTTAATGATCTTTCAACAATGAATGTTACATAAATAGCGTAAATCAGTCAGTGTTTGTTTAGGGCTTTTCCAGGCCACTCTTGTCTTCTCACACTTTTATTGTCTTTGTTTTATAAACAAGTCATCCTCTGATTGAGAATTAATTTGCACATGCTCAGTCTCAGTTAGTGATCTGTTTGGAGTAAAGGCCAATAAAATACAGCTATGCAAGAAACCTCTAAGCAGATCATAGCCAACAGCAAGTCTTCAGTGTGTGTGTGTGTGTGTGTGTGTGTGTGTGTATTGACATCATGTCACTGGCACATTTTATTAGCACTCAGGTTTTATGTGCAGTATAAATTCACTTCTGTGTCCCTTTATTTCACTGTGTTCTTCAGTGGTTCAAAAGGTCTGTCTTTAAATCAATTTGATTTAGGCTACTAAACTATTTACAAGAATATATGAACAGCTGTAGGCGAGAGTGTTAAAAAAGTGAGAGTAAGTTAGAGCACCATATTCTGTGTAAATTACTGAAATAGAATTAATACAGGCTGTTTAATAGCTTGGATGTCTTTTATGATTCCCACAGTACTAATTAGTGGTGCTTATCAAGGCATGAATGACACCTCGAATCATGTGTCTTGTTGAGGTGTGAATTGATCATTAAAACATTAAAATATGTGAAAAAAAATCCCCTAAGCTTCCCCTAAGCCAGGAAGCAGCCTTATAGCAACCATCTAGAAATGACCTAGCAACCACCCTAGCAAAACCACCTACAACATCCTAATATCGTGGTGGGCAAGCACCACTTACCTCATGTTTTCCGCCCTAGCAACCACATAGCAATGCACTAAAAGCACTCACAGAGCACTCACAGAGCATCACTTCCATTTTCTTCAGAAAATGTAAAAATCTTGTTTAATTTGTGAATGCCATCTATAATAAGATCTATCGTGTGATGTCCTGTGTGCATGCGGTGTAAAAATACTGAGAGAATCCAATGTTTTTGTGCTGCAAGTTGTGTATTCCTGCTCACATTTTCTGAACAACTGTTAATATATTATTTATATTGTGTGTGTGGTGTTCAGGTCATTAAAAAGAGAAAACCCTCAGTTGAGCGAGGATGTTGTGCTGATCAGAGCTCTGCGAGATTCAAACTTGCCCAAGTTCCTCAAAGATGATGCAGTGCTTTTCAGGTGACCACACGTTTTTAATATCGCTTGTGAAAAAAAAGAAGTAAAAACAGTCATATTTTAAAATAATATTGTTACATTTTTATTTATTTCATTGATGACAAAGCAGAATTTTCAGTAGCCTTTACTACAGACTTCCGAGTCACATGATCCCCCAGAAATCATTCTAATATACTGATTTGGTTCTTTTATAATCAATGTTAAAAACAGGTTTTTTGCATAATATTTTTGTGTGTATTATTTTCAGGATTCTTTGATGAAAAAAAAGTAAAAAAGATCTGCATTTATCTGAAATAGAGATCTTTTGAAACATTATTAATGAGACAATGAGTGAGGAAGGAAATTTTTTGGTCCCCATGATGAAAACAGCCTATAAATCATACTAATATTTTTTTTTGAAAATGTAAAATGCAGAATATTTTCTGTAAAGTTTATACAGTATAAAAATCCTAAAACACAAAAACCTACATACACACAGTGTGTGTATGTGTGTGTGTGTGTGTGTGTTTGTTTGAGAGATAGATAGATAGTTATTGACCATGGCACGCACCATGAGGGGGAGCCACCATTACGTAGAATAAAATCGCTTTTTCTATCTCATGTGAGTGTACATTATTTAAGGCATATTTGTCAGAAGTACCATTCATTTCTTTATATATATATAAATAAATAAAAACTTTTAGTAATTCAGTGAAATTAAGTGTGACTTTAAAGTCCAAGGACTTCTTGGGCCACTATATTTGTGTGTGAATACCCACTCTTTTTTCCCTTAGTGGCATTCTGTCAGACCTCTTCCCTGGCGTCGCCATCCCAGAGCATGACTACGGTGTCCTGCAGTCTACCATTCACTCATCTCTGTGCCAACGCTCCCTCCAGCCCCTCCCATGCATCATAAGCAAGGTCATCCAGCTGTACGAGACCATGCTGGTCCGCCATGGGGTAATGCTCGTGGGGCCTGCTGGGAGTGGCAAGACTACTGTCTATCGTGTGCTGGCAGACACCTTGGATACCCTGCATCACGCTGGCCACCAAAATCCCTTCTACCGCCCTGTTAAGACCTATGTGCTCAACCCAAAGTCAGTGAGCATGGGCGAGCTTTACGGGGAGGTGAATCCGCTGACGCTGGAATGGCGGGATGGTCTGATGGCACTTTGTGTGCGGGCAGCAGTTCAAGACTTCAGTGATGACCACAAATGGGTGATCAGTGATGGCCCGGTGGATGCACTGTGGATTGAGAATATGAACACAGTCCTGGATGATAATAAGATGCTCTGCTTGGCCAACAGTGAAAGGATTAAGCTCACACCTTCCATACACATGTTGTTTGAGGTGAGATGCGCAAATGTGCACATGTTCCCCTTTTGTTAAATTCCACATGCATTAACTAGAGGCTAGTCACGCACGCTTACATGCCACGCTTTTCTCAATCAGGTTCAAGACCTGGCAGTGGCGTCTCCTGCCACAGTAAGCCGTTGCGGGATGGTGTACATTGACCCAGAGGAGCTTAAGTGGATGCCGTATGTTCAAACGTGGCTCACAGGTTTAGCCGAGAAGGTGAAGCCATTCAAATTCTTTAAGAAAGAGTCTTAATTACCGTAATAGTTTTATAGGCAAACCTTAAAGAGGTTGGACTTAGAATGTCTTTTAGTTTGTTTTTAGAACTGTAGACTCATTACCATCTGGGAAATGTGTGTGCGTTTTCTTTTCTTTTTTTTAGATTACAGAGCCTGTATGTGGATATCTGATGGAGCTGTTTCAAAAATATGTGGAGAAGGGCCTGCAGTTTGTTTCAAAGCACTGTGTGCAGGCCATTGGACAGGTGGACATTAGTAAAGTCACAACCCTCTGCTGCCTATTGGAAGCGTTGCTGTTCAGCGATGGAGCCTCTAACCTCAAAATGGTATTATGCATCATAGCTATCACCAAAATTAATCAGACACAGCATTCTAACCAATTTTAGAAAGCTTCTACAGGACGTTTAATTGATAATGTGGTTAAAGACAAAAAAGAAAATCTAGTAGATCTACACTACCCATCTACACTACTGTTCAAGGTAGTTCAAGGTTTGTTTGTTTTTGAAAGAAAGAAATTAATAATTTTATTTAGCTAGGATGCATTCAATTGATAATAAAATATAATTAATACTCGGTTATAAAGCAAAAAATAAAATAATTCATAGTAAAAAATGTTATAATGTTACAAAAGATTTTTATTTGAAATAAGTGCAGTTCTTTTGAACATTTTATTCATCGAAGAATCCTGAAAAAGTATTACAACCCCCCCCCCCCCCCAAAAAAAATAAAATAAAAATAAATAAATAGCACAACTATTTTAACATTGATAATAATAAGAAATATTATATTTCCTGAGCACCAAACCAGCACATTTGCATGATTTCTGAAGGAACAGGTGACACTGGTAGCTGCTGGAAATTCAGCTTTGCCGCCATAGGAATAAATAACATTTAAAAATATTAAAATAGAAAACAGTTACTTTAAATTGTTATAATGTTTCACAGTATGACTGCTTTTACTGTATGTTTGATCAAAAAAATTCACTCTTGGTTAGCATAAGAGACTTCTTTCAAAAAATTAGAATTTTACTGACCCCAAATTCATTTAAGCTGTGATCCATTGTACTTTAAATTATGACAGAGACCCCTAACTAAAATATTAAGGCTATGTACAAAGACCCATTTATACTGTGTGAGCGAAAAAAGTGTTATAATATAAAGACGTGTTATTTGCCAACTTAAATGTATTTTATACGGTTATTGTACTGAAGCCATAGCAAATGAAAATAATAAAAAAAAACATTTGGAAAATATTTACTTGCATGAAGTTGACTTCATCTTTTTTTTTACCCACTAGTAATGTTAAATTAATAAACCTGAAGAGAAATTCTGATTTAATTGTAACTGAGATATGTTATTTTCTATTCCATTAGGCATTAAAATAAATTCACATTTACACTTCTCTCTGAATGTTTGGTTTCTCGCCTTTGAGAAAAATGCGGAAATATAAGGATTCAGAGAGGAGTGGGAACTTGAGTTGTAAGTTAAATACCACAAATCAAAACCCTGGACTGGCACAGTTCAGAACATTCAGACCCCAAAACGGCTGCACACTTGTAACACTCTCATATCGACATTCAGTAGTGTCTCATATCAATTTCAGTAGAAATTGCAGTGTGGTGATATCCAACTGTTTTCTTTATGTGCTTTTTGTGTATGTATATGTAGGAGTCCAGCAAGTTGAACAATATGTTATGTCAGACGTTTGTGTTCTGCTACCTGTGGGCAGTGGGCGGTAATTTGATTGACAGCCACTGGGACACATTCGACACCTTCGTCAGGCAGCAGTTTGAGGACAACAGTGATACAAAGGTAAAGGAATAAATGTTAAATGTAATGTAATGCATATACAGAGCATCTCATATACTCTAAAATAATCTCAGATTATTTTGATTAACCTGTGAAGTATGTTTATTTATGGAAATTTATCAGTGAACATATCTGGGAATTTCTATTTTATTGCCTTATTTTATGACAATCATATTAGCTTTCTAATAGCATTTTGTTCAGGAAAAGACCATTATGTGCTACAAGATTTGGATGAACACATTTAGTCCGTTAGAACATGTTTAGTAATGCTTTCATAATTTTACAAAATTCAAAAGGTAATCATTTTTTTTCTCTAGTCCTATTTGAATATATTCTCAATGGCCATACAGTAGAAATTCCTGTTAAACAACTGATGTGGAACATTGAAGACACTGCAAACCTCATCTGGGCTTTGACCCTGAAAAGAGCACATTGACCTGACTGAGAGGTTGTTGTAAATTATATATAGCACCTGACTGCTTCAATTCTTTTTATATAGACAGCTGTGTCTTGTCTCGTGTGTCTGTCACATTCACAAATGTGACCACAGGAATATTCAATGGGAAATGGATTGAAGAAAAACAATATGCCCCAGACATTTGTATAAGGATTAAGGGAAGGTGTGTTTAATTCAGAAGGTTGGAATGCAGTGGAGTGTCATTAGTATTCCACAGAGCAAGACATAATGATCCAGGGAGGAGGGGAGGGGAGGAGGGGTGAGCAGAAGAAAAGGAAGTGGTTAATTTGAGGTGAACAAGGGTGCTAGAACATGCCCTTATAAGACAGACTCCCGAAACAATTTTTTTCTTTTTATTCTCAGACTCTTGCTATTACTGTTTTACTTCTTTGAACAAACCCCTTTATAATTATTAAATTGAAGCATCTAAGCCTACCTACAGCATCCATCCATCCATCCATTCATTTGTTGAAATTGACAAAAATTGGTTGTTGCATCTTCAAAACTGTTTCTCACACACAACTATTGAGAAAACCGGAAATACAGTGCACAAACCATATGGACTACTTTTATTATGTTTTATGTTGTCGTTTAGGAACTTGACCTGTCCCCATTTACTTTCATTTCACAAAAAAGAGCATTCTAAATGGAATACATAATTCAGTGAACTCTCTCTCTCTCTCTCTCAATAACAGTTGCCTAGTGGAGGTGATTTATGGAGCGTATATATGAACTTTTCTACTAAATGTTTGGAGCCGTGGGAGTCGATCATTCCTCCCTTTAGTTATAACAGTGAGTTGCCCTTCTTTGAGATGCTGGTACCCACCACAGACACGGTGAGGTATGGATACCTGATGGAAAAACTGCTGTCTGTTAATCACTCTGTCCTCTTTACTGGCATCACTGGAGTGGGAAAGGTAAGAAGGGCATATGTTTAATGTGATGTAAGAGTGTGTGAAGCAGTTCAGTTTTATGTTTCATCACTAGAAACTGCTTACTAGGTTTATTGTGTGTTTTAGTCTGTTGTGGCACGGGCATTGTTGAACAGTGTCCAGGAAAAGGCAGGTTATGTCCCCGTCTACATCAACTTCTCAGCCCAAACTTCATCAGCCAGAACCCAAGAGATCATTGAGTCAAAACTGGAGAAGAAGAGAAAGAATATACTTGGTAAGGGGAATTTAGATACAATTATGGCGGGTGTGTAAACTGCCATACTGAAAATCATCTGTGTGTTTATGTATCTCAGGTGCTCCTGCTAATAAACAGATTGTGGTGTTTGTGGATGATCTGAACATGCCAAAGTTGGACAGTTATGGCTCTCAGCCCCCTATAGAGCTGCTCAGACAGTTCCAGGACTTTCATGGCTTCTATGACAGAGAAAAGTTCTTTTGGAAGGAGATACACGTAAGCAACCCAAACACTTACACATAGAAAATGGAAACATGACACATGAGAAATATTAACAGATTTGTCATTTTTTTGACTTTACTGGCCTGGCATGGGAATTGGAAATTATTTCTTATTCATAATCGGTTTTGTTAAAAGGAAAAATTAATCAAAATAAACAGTGTAGGTTGAATGAAGTTCTGTTCTGTTTGATTCTTGAAGGTCAGAATTCTTCATGAGAACGCTGGACATAACACTAAAAAGCTCCCACAATATTACCACAAAACAAACATACAGCATAGCCAATGTAGTCTAATTTGTGAACTCTCATGAGCCACTTTTTTAAATGAATCTTGCTCACAAATTCATCACAGTCTCATGACTCACTTGGACACCTTCAATTGATCAGAATGGATCTTGACCAAGTTTATGTAATGTCAAAATAAACTCTTATGTGTACTTAAGTCTCTGTTATGTGTATTTAATTAGATTTAAATCTGTTTAACTACTAATTGGTGTGGATTTTTGAGTTTTATTGTAAATACATATTATAATTGTTAACTAGAACCAGAATTGTTACCTTTCTTAAGATTCCCATCCCTAATCCTGGGCAACTGCTGTGAGATCTGCAGTTTGCGCAGAATCCTCAGGAACCGCAATCCAATTTTATCAAGTGTTTAAATCGTTAAACATTTTCTCTCTCTGCCTTCTCTCTATCGGGATAGAAAATAATGTATGTTGTAATGTTTATCATATAATGAGCAGTACTAATTCTTGATGTTTGAAGTAGCTGCTCTCATGTGATTGTTGTCTCACCTCGGGTATGATGCTTAATTTTGTATTTTTCACACACCAGCATCAAGTAAACCCTCTGCTTGTTGAACACACACACTGATACACTTGTACAAACAAAGATAAAAGTGCATAATATAAACAAGGACAATTATGCGATTTGGCAAGGTTACAGAGAAATATGTTGATCTGAGACATCGCAGTCGACCTCAGTACTCATCAATCTCAAATACGAGTTACGATAAAATAAAAGACAGAAATATGACGAGGAAAGAACCCGCTGAGGTTTAAAAGGATGATTTGTGGTACTCAATTTAGCTTTGCCCTTGGAAAAACTGATTTGGGTTAGTTTAGCTCTTTGGTTGCTGAATATGACACTGCTTTGACTTTGACAGCAACGTTTCCTGAATGATTTTTCTGTCATTTGAAGAGAAGTTGGTCATTAAGTTTCTAGCTGTCAAAAAGGCTATTTTAATTTGGGTTGTAATCAATATTACATTAATTTCTTCTAGTAAAGGTTTGATGAGATTAGTGGAAGTGTCAAAAAAGTTAAATGATGTCCCTTGGATATTTTTTCATATGCACTTATTCACCATCTTCTATCTCCTTCTCCTCCCTAAAGGATATGACTATAGCCGCAGCCTGTGCACCACCCGGTGGAGGTCGTAACCCTGTGACTCCTCGTTTCATCCGCCACTTCAGCATGCTGTGCCTCCCAACGCCCTCTGAGCACAGCCTCAAACAGATTTTTAAGGTCAGACATATGGTAGCACTCATTTTGAATGAACATTTTTCTTTTAAAAGTCAACATGAAATCAAAATTGACCTATTTACTTTTTTTTAATGTTCTTGGTCTTATTGTGCTTGAGTCACCGGTGCACATTATTCCAAATAAACGTATAAAAAAATCAATAACTTACTCTGCATCTGAATCAACTTTCCTTTTTAGTTGACATTATGATTTCCTTCCAACCATCTGGCTCCATTCTGTATGTAACATCCAGTCTTGTCCCTCTGGATAACATCAAGTCCTGCTCTATTTCTTTTTTTCTCATTGAATAACCTGTTTCATTCAGAAATATGTCACATTTACAATATGCACAAATACAAGACATTTCTGAGCCTATTTTTTTAAGAACACATGTCAAGTTATGTTCTTTTACATGATGTTGCATGTCAATCTAGCTGTTTTTGAATTCATATTATGTGAACATTCCTTAAGAATCCCTTAACCGTCTGAATTGTGTTCAGTAGGCATGAGCCTTAACCTGCATAATTGGGCTTCCTCATTAAGACAACCCACCGACTAGATGAGTTTTAAAATATGCAGTTTTCCATATCTCTAGTAGCTTCCTGTATAGAAAGTTGACAGCAGAGTAACTCATTAGAAAATTGAGCTGTCCATGGTTCTGAAGCCACAGCCTAAGAGCTGGAGTTGTCCATGGTTTTGAACTGACAGTCAAAGCACATTATACAGACATATGGTAGCACTCATTTTGAATGAACATTTTTCTTTTAAAAGTCAACATGAAATCAAAATTGACCTATTTACTTTTTTTTAATGTTCTTGGTCTTATTGTGCTTGAGTCACCGGTGCACATTATTCCAAATAAACGTATAAAAAAATCAATAACTTACTCTGCATCTGAATCAACTTTCCTTTTTAGTTGACATTATGATTTCCTTCCAACCATCTGGCTCCATTCTGTATGTAACATCCAGTCTTGTCCCTCTGGATAACATCAAGTCCTGCTCTATTTCTTTTTTTCTCATTGAATAACCTGTTTCATTCAGAAATATGTCACATTTACAATATGCATGACAGTCAATGGGTAGTCAATGGCCAGCACTGTTTCATGTTGACTTTTGCATGCTGTGCCAGTCTGTTGATTTAGAAAAGGCAATGATCTTGAGCCAACTTAAGCTGTGTTCCCAAACCTGGTGAGTTGCCTACCTAGACAGCATATTAAAGCTGAAACTATACTTCACTTGTATTTACAGCTGTTTGAAAAGGTAGGCAACATTATTAGTATTCTAACAGACAAATACCATGCGCTGGCCAAAATTTAAGGCAGAATTTCATATCCTTCTCAGATAAGTCAGTACCAAAATGCATTGCGACATCCATCATCTTGAAGAAAAAGAAAAAATTTGTTTGAGTTGAGAGAAATGTATTGTATTCAACACTGAATAATAACGATCAAAAAATATTTCAATTATCTTGGGACTGTTTTTCCAAATATTTGTTGTGTTACAGTTACTACCTTTCAACCACAAATACAAGACATTTCTGAGCCTATTTTTTTAAGAACACATGTCAAGTTATGTTCTTTTACATGATGTTGCATGTCAATCTAGCTGTTTTTGAATTCATATTATGTGAACATTCCTTAAGAATCCCTTAAGCGTCTGAATTGTGTTCAGTAGGCATGAGCCTTAACCTGCATAATTGGGCTTCCTCATTAAGACAACCCACCGACTAGATGAGTTTTAAAATATGCAGTTTTCCATATCTCTAGTAGCTTCCTGTATAGAAAGTTGACAGCAGAGTAACTCATTAGAAAATTGAGCTGTCCATGGTTCTGAAGCCACAGCCTAAGAGCTGGAGTTGTCCATGGTTTTGAACTGACAGTCAAAGCACATTAACTGGTCAATGCTGGAGCTGTCCATAGTGGTGAAGGTCTTCAGACAAACTTTACACTTAGAAATATTACTATCCTAAACTCTACGCTTGCTACACACACTGACTTCTGTTCTTATATGTGCATGTTTGTAGGCAATTTTAGGGGCTTTCCTTACTGAATTTCCCGTAGCAGTGAAGCAGGCAGCTGACAACATTGTGGATGCTGCTGTTGAGATCTACCATCGTATGAGTGTAGACCTGCTGCCTACACCAGCAAAATCTCACTACGTTTTCAACCTTAGAGACCTCTCTAAATGTGTGCAAGGTAAGAGACACAGACAAGTGTACAAACACACATCTTCAGAGACATTTCAGACATTTGCAAAGAATTTACCAAGGCTCGCCATTTATAAATTGCACACAAATCATTTAAAACCTTTAAAATCACAATGCATCCATAACTCATAGCCTTTTTGTCCAGAGTTTTGGGCAACTCTAGTGCTTAAATACACCAAGGGCTTGTAAAGAGTTTATTTTGTTTTTGAGCTTTCAAATGACCAATAAAAATGCTCTTTTGTAGTTTGACAGGAGACTTGGGGGCTGCTAAAATGTTCTTTTATCCTTTAGGACCCATCCAGGGGCTGAATTGTAGGCTAGTATAAATACTGACAATGTAAACTAAAACCAATCAGCACAACCGCCATTATGTTTTTATGTGTGTTTTTATTAACGAAAGGTCACAGACAAGTTCATCTATTACTGTTCATTGATCTGTAGACACAGAATTGATTCTTTACCAGAAGTCATTCTTATAAAATAAAAGATATAATGAAGAATCTGTATGAATGTTAAAGTCATATAAATCATATGAATTCTCTGCCTATGCATGTGTGTTTCTGTATAGGTATGTTGCAGTGTGAGCCAACTACAGTGAGAGATAAAACCCAGATCTTCCGTTTGTTCTGTCACGAGTGTCAACGGGTCTTCCATGATCGACTCATCAACAACGAGGACAAGAGCTATTTCAATACCATGATGTCTGAGATGGCCAGTAAGTCTCTGACCCTTGAATCCTTTTCACTGCTAATCTCTTAGTCCAGTTTAGTCCAGACAACTTTGAAATCATATATTCTTAATGGAATATTGCAAACCAATATAAGTTGAAATGTCTTACAGTAGGTGGGTAGAGGGACAATTTGGCCAAAGTCGAAAAAAGGTTTATTTATTATTTTAATTTTAATAGCTGCGTCATGATGTGTAAAAGCTGTTTTATTGCATATGCTGATATCATAAAACACTAATTGTAATTCATACTTATAGTTCAACTCATAATTGCAGCCTCAAAGTCCCCCTGTAGCCAATTTTATCCCTTAAAGAGCAACGTGCAGGTTGAATTTATAACTTAATTAATACTTGATATTGTCTGAAGAGGTCTTTTAAAAACACATATGTAGAAAATACTAATGAAATCTCATTTGATGTAGAGATTGTGATGAAAATGTGCTAGGCTCTGGAATACGCCTTTCCCGCTAGCAACGCGTCATATGATGTAGAACGAGGCAAACAAGAGCTCGCGTTCAGCTGTAGTTAGAGCGGTAGTGAGAGACAGAGAAAGTTTTAGATCGAGTTTTAGAGATGCCATAATGGTAAATTGTTGTGTTTGTGCTTGTTGCACGAATTCCAGCCTGTCAGGACATCGTGTCCATCATTTTCCTTCTAGGAAAAACAAGGCTTTTCGTTTTTGGGTGCGTTTTGTGCAGGTGAAGAGAGTAGACTTCACTGCCGCGTCTGTCACCACACACTCGGTCATTTGTAACGCACATTTCACTCCGGAGAATTATAGACCTGGAGATTTTTTGCATCACAGACAGGTGGTTTAATTAATACGGCTTTGAAAACATTGCATTATGCTGTCTTGCTCTGCGGTGTTTCAAGTATATTTACACACAAGCGAACTCGTTGGCAGCTCAATGCTATCCTGCTTGCTGGCTGCAAACTGCGGAATGGATTTCCTGAGTGGGGTCTCTGTGTCTCATTGAGCCGTGCCTCCGTTCAGGAAATCCATTCCACAGTTTGCAGCAGCTAGCAGACTGGCCGGCGGGAATCACTTTTGGAGTCATTTCAGCAGGATATCGGATATCTCCGCAGGTTGGATCGGGAAAATCCGTTACATGAATTACACTGGTATCTGTCCCGGTACCGATACTGGATCGGATCAGCCCCATCCCTACCTATGGGCTATCATAGGCATGCTCCTCAACATCGGAGAACTCGGTTTCTTCATTCACATCCATTGTAAGCTGAGCTTAAACTTGACCAGACTCCCTCGGCCATCGTCACTTCCTGTTGCTAGTGCTTTATAAACGCGGACGTTATTTTATCACAATTTATCTCAAAATATCGTTAATGGCTAAATATATATTACTCCAGTTTAGAAAATCTAGTTGTTTTATCATCAACCTACACTATGCTATATAGGGGTGTCCAACCTGCATGTTGCTCTTTAAAACTCACCTGTGATCATCAAAATTACATATTTAAACGTTTTTTTCTCCTTGAATTTTTTTTTCTTAATTTCCTAAAAAAGCTTCAATGTAACTCTAGATCCTTGTTGACATGAACTTGCACATGGTTTGTCTTAAAGCATATTAAAATCACCACATAGACATATAAACAACTTTAAAAGCTTGATTTTCACAGGGGGACTTTAAACTGGTTTTTCAAACATTAGTTTATGTATTTTAACTTTTTAGAAAGAGGCAAGTAGGTCAGATTAAAACAATGTTATAATCCTTCTCATTTTGCAGTGTGACTTATCAGAATGTTCTATTTATTCTTGTTTTGCCCCCAATCTGTCACCCTTTACCTACATTCAACTTTAGTACCCTGAACTGCTCCTTTTGTCCAACAGGTAAACATTTCAGCATAAACATAGAGCCAATGTACTTTGTGAATCAGCCCATCATTTTTGGAGATTTTATCAAGGTAAAAGTACTTTGTGGATTGTTCTGACTGTTTTGCATCTGTCAGTGGAATGCTTTAAGTGTGTTTATGTCATATTTTTGATTAGGGTCCTTTTTTGATTTAATGATGTTTAGATGTTTTTTTATTATTATTAAATTATTTAATGCATGTTGTGCAGGTTGGAGCAGACAAGGCTGACCGTGTCTATGAGGATCTAACGGACATAAATAAGATTCGCCAGGTGCTGCAGGACTACCTGGATGACTACAACACGACCTTTGCCAAGGAAACCAAGCTTGTGTTCTTCCAAGATGCCATTGAACACGTGTCTCGGTAAGCAAGCAGCTTGCCTTTTCATCTGGTGATCACAAAAGAAGGTGTTCAGATGACCCCGCCATTCATCCTGGGCATCGTGATCAGTTTACTAATAGAATGTTTTTTATCAACCACCCAGTTGACCTTCTTTTCTTACCGTATATCTCTTCCCCTGTCAACAGAATTGCCCGCATGATTCGGCAAGAACGTGGCAATGCCCTGTTGGTTGGTGTGGGGGGCACAGGAAAGCAATCTCTAACACGTCTGGCTGCTCACATGTGTGGTTACCGCTGCTTTCAGATTGAGTTGTGCCGTGGTTATAATTATGAAAGCTTCCATGAAGATCTGCGTAAACTTTACAGAATGGCAGGTGTGGAAGGCCAGGACACGGTCTTCCTCTTTACAGACACGCAGGTACAATCAACGAGAGATGTTTATATATGTATCTGTTTGTATCTGTTTATAGATCTGTCTATTATAATTCTATACGATTTTGTACAAATAACAACTAAAACACTAAAAACTAAAATCAGCCATTTTAAATGCTACAAGTAAACTTGTGCATCATAATATAATAATGTACTGTATGGATATTTATTTTGAGATTTGTTAAGGTTACATTTAACTTTTAAATGGTTAGTGTTTTTAAATATTAACTTGAATGACTGCAAAGGCATTCTGATTATAAAAACAGGGGAAATGATCATGTACAATCACAATAAATATCCAATATTGGCCGATATGTGTCCAATATTGTGCAATTTAGTTTGAAAATGTATGTAAAATCAGCCTATAACTGATATGTTACCAATATTGTGCATACATATTGTCAGTCCCAAACACTAAAGGTGATGATACACTGAGCAACTTTTTCGGCAATGTTCCTGGGCAATGTTGGCGTCAACGGGCAACCAGGTGAGACACAGGGCTCACGACCAATCTAAAGTATCCAGATAGAAATTTGTTGCCCATTCTCAATGGGAAAGTGCCCAAGCAACATCACTCTACAACATTGCCTGGCAACATTGCTCAAAAAAGTTGCCCTGTATATCATCACTTTTACTGTACATAGAATATAAGAAAATATGAGATATAAACGTTGGCTTATTTTGGATTTGTGTCCCACAAAAGCATCTGCATCCATGACATTTCTGCTCCATTCTGTCCTTTCAACAGGGGCAACAGCTATTGTCCTAATGTCTTCAATGTCAATTCAATGCCAGTTTACACATTTCTTTTTATGAGTTTTGTTGTTGTTGATTGATTGATGTGAATTAAACTAAGGGTCTAGAAATTGGAATGCTTGCCCCAGTCTAACCCAAAACTGCACGTCTCCAACAGCCTCCTGTATCCAATTCAAAAGTTATGATTTATTGATATCCTGATATGAATCTGGATGCAGAGAGGTTTTCTCTGAGCTGTGGAGTAGATAGTAGGTCATCTCTGTTATGACTCCGGGCCTTCAGCCAGTACTGTAAAGTACTGTCTTGCCTCATGAAAGCAGAGAATGCTACTGCTTTGTGATTCAGAATTCAGGCTCAGCAGCAATAATTACCCCCTAAATTATTTCATGAGCAGTTCCTAAAAAGACACAGACTGGTGCTATAAACATGAGATATATGTTGTGAAGTGTGCGTGTGTGTGCTTGTGTACCCATCCGTACAGTTATTTACTAATTGGAATAAGAATGTTTGATTGTATACTCTGTTTTAAATATAATTTATTTGAGTGTTTTGAATTTGACTCAAGGGAGGAAACTTAAGGGAGAGTCACACAGTCGAAACATTGTTTTTAAAACTTGCCCTTATAGTGAGTGTGACCTTTCAGTTAAAATTCTGTATTTGAAATACCCACGTGTGTGTGTGTGTGTGTGTGTGTATGCAGACCTAAGTGTGATAGGTTTGAGTGAGGAACAGAATGAAAATTAAGTTAATTGCCGATAAATTAAGTTATCATTCACTGAAAATGTTCCTCTCTGATTTATTATCTCATTTAAAAATTAACATATTCAAACTCAGTCCTTCAAGACATGCCAGATTTTAAATCAATGATGCCAAATTGCATTAATTCTTGATAGTGATGCATCAGAATGTTTAAATCTTTGTTGGCTGAATGATGTTGTTTGACCATGCGATTTTGTTTTTCTCATCTGCTTCAGATTGTGGTGGAAGAGTTCCTGGAGGACATTAATAACATGCTGAACTCTGGTGAAGTACCGAACCTCTTTGAGAAGGATGAACTAAAACAGGTGCTGGCTGCCATTAGCCCCAAGGCCAAAGAAGCTGGCATTTCTGAAGGAAACAGGGATGAGGTATGTGATACAACCAACAACCATCCAATCTTGCAACATGACCTTAAACAAAACATTGTGAAAATTGTAACTGTTTATTCTCAGCTCCCCTACTGTTCTGTTTAGAGGTCAGTTGTCTAATCTCTGTTTATGTATTTGTGTCTCAAGGTCTTCCAATTCTTTATCTCTCGTGTTCGTGAGAAGCTGCATATAGTGCTGTGCATGAGCCCAGTGGGCGACTCCTTCCGCTCACGTTGCCGCATGTTCCCCTCGCTAGTTAACTGCTGCACCATCGACTGGTTTGTACAGGTGAGAATCCGCCTCCTCCCTTTTATCACTCCTTTATCCTTTCAGACAGAATCTTACTTCTGCTTCTTCAAACCAAAATTACCGAGCAGTGAATTAATTAAACAACTTCACCACTAAACCGCTGCGCCTGTGAAAACCCTGTGTTCTATTCAGATTCACCAGCTGCTGTATGTGCTGGAATAGTACTTCACTGCGCACATTTAAATTAAGTTTGCACACGTTTCCTTATGTTTCATAGAGAGGAAACATGGGTGTACTAAAAAGAATAACGATTACTTAATTTAAATGCACAGGCACATCACATAATGGCTTATTACAGATAGTGCCTCATTTACAAAAGTCGCAAATACGTCATGCAAATAGCGTTCGGCACTAATTGTGCGTTCAAGTCCTCCTGGGAAGTTCGTATTTACGTAGTGGGAAGCTGTGTTTACGACGGCAGGTGCGTTCAAGTCACTTTCGTCGGAGTAAGATGGCGGTGTACTTATACAGCAGGCTCTTAAACTTTAGTTCTAGAAAATGAAGAACAAAGAAATTGTGCATCAGGTGGGTTTTGCTTTTTTATGTTTTTAATTAATTTATGAAGCCAATGCTAACTTTATTGTTTTTTTTAATAATATTTATATTATAATGCTATCCTAATCTGTGCAGGCAATTACCTTACTTTGCTGTAAATAGAAGCCTGACAAGCCTGACAATATCACTGCCAAATACCTTTAAATATTGTGGTAGTCCGCTGTTTCTCACTGACACGCCCCCATCTCGTAAAGATCGGGGCTTAAAGGGCTCATCGGATGCCCATTTTCCACAAGTTGGTATGATTCTTTAGGGTGTTCATGTAACGTTTGTAATATACTTCTTCAATGCTTGTATAAAACACCCATTTTCCTCCTCAAAAACAGCTTTGTTCCTGTTTCGGTACATGTCTCTTTAAATGATAATGAGCAACTGCTCACCACACCCCTCTCTTCCATGGGGGGTTTTGAATGGCGGAGGGCAGAAATATGCTAATACGGGACAGTCCGTCAGTGGTCGTGGGCGACGCTGATTATTGAGAGTGTTTAGACTTTTTGAGGATTAAACAAAAGGAGTGAATGGATTTTTTTCATTGTATGGTGGTTGTGTCCACACACTGCAAAGACACGTTTCAATGCAAACACCATATAAAACTGAATTTTGCATCCAATGACCCCTTTAAAGAAAATCCCGAGCTTCCCACTCATATTTACGACATTATGGTGGCATTCATGTGCGATCTTTACTAGATGACTTGAACGCACCATCATTTTTGGGCTTGTTTACATTGTTTAAAGGGATGGTTCACCCAAAAAATGAAAATTAGCCCAAGATTTACTCACCCTGAAGCCATCCTATGACATTCTTCTTTCAGACTAATACAATATAATTGGAGTTATATTAAAAAATGTCCTGTCTCCTCCAAGCTTTATTATGGGAGTGAATGGCTGGAGAAAATTTGAAGCCCAAAAAAGTGCATCTATCCATTATAAAAGTAATCCATATGGCTCCAGGGGGTTAATAAATGCCTTCTGAAGTAAAGCCAAAGTAAATAAAAGTAAATGCGTTTGTGTAAGGAAAAATACCCATATTTAAAACTTTATGAACTATAATCACTAGCTTCCGACACACGTAAGGAATAATTGACCCTGTTATTTAGAAAAATAATGCACACCCGAGGTCGTGGCCACATTCAAATAATTCAACGGCCCAATTATTCAGAGTCAGTTATTCCATTTATACTATGGTTACCACACCCCAAAACATAATAAGTCATCAGCGCGTTCACGTACACTGTGCAGACAGAGCGAACCTTCTGTCTGTTTCCTTCTGAACCGACAACAAGTGGCACTGGCAAAGGATCTACGATCTATAAATCTTCATCGGAGCCAAGCAGACTCTCAAGCGTACGCTTTTACTGCTATCAGGCTAAAGTTAACATTTTACCAGATGTCCTCTATCACCTTCAAAAGTCATTTTAGAGCTAGTAACGGAGGCTTGAGCCATTGACAGCAGACTAATGCAGTTATCATTGCAGTTGTGAGAGAGAGAGAGAGAGAGAGAGAGAGAGATTAAGCGTGTGTGAATTACCTCAGTCTGTGCGTCTCTCAACATTGTTTGGCACCAGTGTCTCTACTAATAGCGAAACAGCGTTTATGTGCACCTCGCTGGGGTAACTATTTTACTGATAAAATCATCAGAGCAGCTCTGACAACACGCAAGTGTCTGCCCGTACTTTGTGTGCTTGTGTTTGAGTGGGAGAAAGAGTGAGAGAAAGAGATATGTGCTTTTCCATATTAACTACTAAATGCAAAAAACTTAGAAATAATTTGTTGTTTTTGTCCTATTGTTTAATATATTTATTTGCTCGGTCAGTGTCGGTGTGGGTTTTGGTTTTGCTGTTGTACGCTGCAAGGACCTTTTGAAATAACTGAAATCATTTGGCGAAGGGATATTCCCCCTTAAGTAATGTAAAATTAAATAGAAATTCAGTGAAAAAACAGTGAAACCCATAGACATCCTTGCGTCACCTGAAATGTGTCATATACATACACTACTGTCAAAAGGTTTGTGGTCGGAAAGATTTTTTTTTTAGCCTTTTATGCTCACCAGAACTGCATTTATTTGATCAAAAATATAGTAAAAACAGTAATATTGTGAACGGTTGTTCTGCTTAATATTTTGGTGGAAACCATGTATCACCTCAACTTCTGTTCAAGCGTTTTTTAAACAACTGTTCTTAAAAAAAAATCATAGACACCAATTTTTAGATCGCTATATTTCAGACATTGTTAGTTTTAGTTTTAGAATGAGACCAAACAGAATCATTTATTAACTCAAATTCTGTGTTGCAAGAAATTCTTCAAATATGCCTTCAAATGCTCTGACTAGTCTTGGTGTACATCAGGATTATGAGCACATCTATTCTCCAGGGCCAATCTGTCCAGTAATAGCATGGAACATTGATAAGGGAAATTGCTACTCCAGTCCCTACACATATTAAAGAGTCACTTATGCCAGACAGGCAGCAGCATATGATGATAAGGAGCAGCTGTCATTCTTGTATATACTTTTATGCTTTAAAAAGACTACTTATATGTTTTGTCCTCACTCATCCCTACACTTCAGTTCAGTTTTCACACAGGTTTTTCTGGTTTTGGTTCAGGCCCTGAGAGAGGGGGGTAGTTGATGGAAAATGAGTAAATTAAACAGCCAAAGATTGTGCTATTCTAAGCTAAATTAATAGACCTTAGTCAGATTAGACGACATATTGAATTTAACGCGGATAAAAACGAGGCTGTGACAATGGGACACACTGTATAAAGGTCCTAGATCACATACTTTTCACAAATCACAACTTTTTAAACTGGTTCTTGGAGTTTTTGTCTACTGAAAATGTTTTTTTTTTTTTTTTTACGGAAAGACGTTTTGACAGCTGAACATTCGTATGTTGTTAAACAACAGTACAATCCATTGTTCGCACTGTACTTCTATCCCTCACTTCCTCGTTTTCATTCTTGTCATAAATTAAATATGCTGCTACCCTGACTAGGCTATAAAGGGTAGTTAGTTATACAACAGTTAGTTCTCATCCTTGAATCTTGATTGGCTGAGCGGCGTTTCAAGAGTGAGTAACTCCATTTCTTATAGTTTATGCATGAATATATGAATAAATGCATGAATAACCTAAGTGGTGTTAAAAAGTAAAAAAATTGGGGGAATGATGGGGGAATCAAAGTGCCATTTGCAAGTGCAAATAAATTGTCATATTTTAAAATTAATGGGTTTTTAAAACTGTGACTGATCTAGGTTTAATGGAAAAACCAATACATATTTTGTAGCAATCTCTAAAATAAATATTTGTAAAAAAAAAAAAAAAAAAAAATTGGCTACGTATATGGACATGTAAAATGCATAAACGTTATAAATATTTATAAAAATACACCACAATCACATATCATATTTTAATAGAATAAGTTAAGATTTAATTTTTAATTAATATTTGTAATTTTCAGAACACTTAAAGAAGACCTATTATGCTTTTTTACATTTTTAACTTGTTGCTATACAAAATGTTATTTATATTAGTTATAAAGCACAAAGTCCACTCCGACTTTAACCCTAACAATGTAAAATTATGTGAAAAATGTCAACTTCAAGCATGAAAACCTATTCTAGTAGACCCCCAGAACAAAATCAAATCTCTGTAAAAGAGCATAGTATGACCTTTTAATATTAGCTTTTTCTTCAGATTTTGTGGACACAAATGGTACTTATTTATAGAATGACGCAGAGACGGTGATGGAAATCTGATTCTAAAAAAGGGTAGGGGGCTTCACACACAGATGCTCTGGCCCAATCATTCAATATTGTTTTGCCTCCATTCATTTGTTTCATTCTATTATCTAATGAGACGCATGTTGACTGACCTCTGTGGGGCTGTTGCGTAGCACGAGGTGTTCTGCTAATTACTATAAAGTGTGTGTAGTGCGTTTGCATCTAGTGTCGATTTTATTTGTTGTGTTGTCTGTTGTAGTGTAGTGTTGTGTTTGTGGGTGTGATGAATGACTCAGCGCTGGCCAACTGCAGCTGCTCATTAGCGTTAAGCAGCAAGCCCATACGGCTGTTCACCCTGCTTTTATTTGCTTATTTGTTTCCATCCCCGTGTGTTTGTTTACTTGTGTAAAAACACACGCTCACACTCGCACTCGCCCCACATATTTCAAGGTGACAGCTATGGTTCTTGCTGAATGAAATGAAAGAATATTTTATTATAATGTCTTCAGTGCGATCTGCTTGATATTTTTGTACTTGGCTTGTGGAGGCTAATATATTACCATAGATAAAAAAGTCATGAAAAGGAAATGAACATTTAAAGGAATATTGCATCCAAAAACGAAAAAACAACAACTGCTATTATGCAATTCACTCTGTGATGTGTTCGAAAATTTAACTGACTGCCACAAATGTATTCTTTCCTTCCATGTTAATTTTTCAGTGGCCTCGTGAGGCTCTGCTTTCTGTGTCCCAGACCTTCTTCCAGAACGTGGATTTTGGCAGTGAGGAGATGAAGCAGTGTTTTTCAGAGATGTGTGTAGAGATCCATGTTAGTGTGACTGACATGGCAGAACGTTTTTACTCTGAACTGCGCAGACACTACTACACCACGCCCACCTCCTATTTAGAGCTCATTAACCTATACCTGAGCATGCTGGGAGAAAAGAGACAACAGCTGCAGGCGGTGAGGAGGCGAAGCTATGGATGTGTGATGTGCATAAATATTTGATGTTTCATCATTACTTATAACACTATTTTAAAATAAATTTCATGACAAAAGGTTATCTTTTAAAATATTTAATTCATGGCTGTTGCAACTTGATAATTTTTTTAGAGTAAAGGCTTCATCTAAGCTAAACAAAGAAAGAAATGTTTGGAATGTAACATGTATTTGTTTGCATAGGCACGAGATCGCGTGAAAAATGGTCTTACTAAATTGCTGGAGACAAATGAAGTAGTTGATAAGATGAAGCAAGACCTCTCTGCACTGGAGCCCGTGCTTGAACAGAAATCGATTGATGTCAATGCTCTGATGGAGAAGCTTGCTGTGGACCAAGAGAGCGCTGACGAGGTGTGTGTATTAATAATAATACAACCATATTACCTCGCTTTACATAGGATCTCTCAATTACCTGTATATTCATTCTATTTTTTTCCACTTGAAATGTTGTCCACTTTGAAAATGCCCAAACAAATCATTGCTTTTTTTATTTTTCATATGTACTCAATAATACTCGTAAAAGTATATATTCTAACAGTTAACATTTTATTTTATTGACCTCTTTACTTGTAGGTGCGTAGGGTTGTGAAGGAGGATGAAGCTTTAGCTAAGGTAAAGGCAGAAGAGACTCAGGCCATCGCGGAAGATGCACAGCGTGATCTGGATGAGGCTCTGCCTGCACTCGACAGTGCCAACAAGGCCCTGAATTCCCTGGATAAAGCTGACATATCAGAGATCCGTGTCTTCACCAAACCACCAGACCTCGTCATGACTGTAATGGAGGCGGTGTGCATTCTGCTCAACAACAAGTGAGTTTTTATCTTTATATTATATTATATTGTATTATATTTAGTTTTGCAGGATGGAGTTCTAAAACCCAGATATTAGTTAACAGTAGCTATGTTTCAACCCAAAGTTGCGAATTTAACCTTTGCGTATAAAGTATAGCATAAAAAGTTTGCAAATAAAGCACCTTTTTCATCTCGTGTTCATTCAAAAACACAGATTCTTCCAATAACAAATCAAGTCTTGATGAATGAGACTGACTCCATTCAAATTATTGTTTATTTTGTTCATATTTGTCCAAACAAATCTTTTAAATAGACCAGTATTTCCCAACCCTTTATCAGTCACGGCACCCTTTGAAAATTGTCAAAATTTTGTGGCACACTACATTAGTGTAGTCACGATACTACTTGTAAATGTATCGATTTTCAATACCACAGGGAAGACCCTATTGTCATAGAAATATTTGTAATATTATCTAATTTTTTTGTCCATCCATTGAAAGTCTAGGAATCAGTCGTGTCAATTTATAATGAAATCATGCGCAACCCTCGCAATTCAATGCCGAAAACTTGATATTTGCATTATTATAAATTTGTGTGCGTTATTTTTTGGTATTAGAGGAGACATCCGAGATTGATGGTACATAATTTTTTTTCATTATTATTATTATTATTATTTTTTTTTTAAATGCACCCCGGTTGGGGAAACGCTGAAATAGACATTTACCATTTTGTTACAACCTCTAGTTTGCATGTTATTTTGTTTAGTTGTCTGATGTTTTTTTTTTCACAATCACAGAATCACAATCTCCATTTTTACACAAAAAAATTGTACAGCTGTAGTATTTATTTAAACACAGTTGGTTATGTCTTAAGTGAAAGTAGACAGTTAGCAGAAAATCGGTTGTGTCTATTTGGATCCGTCCATTAGTTCTTAAAGTGACAGTTTAGCCTAATAAACTTGCTGCTGAGTCCATAATGTTAATTCAAAAAACAAAAGAAAAAGAGGAAGTCATTCGCTGCTCTTGACTGAGTAACTTTAGTATCTTTAATAAGGATTTATAAAAGAAAGACTATGCACTGTTATTTTACATTTGATTACTTTATTCAATTTCTAGAGGTAGTATTTCCTGTAAGGCAAGGCAAGGCAAGTTTATTTATATAGCACATTTCATACACAATGGTAATTCAAAGTGCTTTACATAGAAGAAATTAAAATAATCAAAAGAAATCAGAATAATTAAAACAAAATAAAATACAGTAAAAACAGTCGAACGAACAGTGGCACAGTGCTTATTCAGTAAATGCATAGGTAAACAGATGTGTTTTGAGTCTGGATTTGTATGTGACTACTGTAGGATCACATCTGATCTCTTCTGGAAGCTGGTTCCAGCTGCGGCTGGCATAGTAGCTTAAAGCAGACTCACCATGCTTAGTTAACCCTTGGTATTTCTAGCTGATGTGATCCTAGTGATCTGAGTGATCTGTTGGGTTTATATTCAGTGAGCATATCTGCAATGTATTGAGGTCCTAGGCCATTAAATGATTTATATACCAGTAATAATACTTTAAAATCAATCCTAAATGTAACTGGCAGCCAGTGTAAAAACCTGAGGACAGGTGTGATGTGTTCATATTTTCTGGTTCTGCTCAGAATCCTGGCAGCAGCGTTCTGAATGAGCTGCAACTATCTTATGGTCTTTTTGGGAAGGCCGGTGAGGAGTCCATTACAATAATCCACCCTGCTGGTGATGAAAGCATGCACAAGTCTTGACTGGAAACAAAGCATCTAATTCTTGCAATATTTTTCAGGTGATAGTATGCTGATTTAGTTATTGCTTTGACATGACTACTGAAACTAAGGTCCTGACTTGATTTTTAGTTGTTTGACCCCTAGACTGAAGGTATGCGTTCACCTTGAGAACTTCATCTTTGTTTCCAAACGCAATGACTTCAGTTTTGTCTTTGTTTAACTGAAGAAAGTTTTGGCACATCCAATTGTTTACTTCATCAATGCATTGGCACAGGGAGTCAATGGGGCTGTAATCGTTAGGCGATAGTGTCGTCTGCATAGCTGTGGTAAGAGAATTGGTTCTTTCTCATTATTTGGCTCATTGGGAGCATGTACAGGTTGAATAGGAGTGGCGCAAGAATTGAGCCTTGAGGGACTCCGCATGTCATGGATGTCCATTCAGACTTATGATCTCCTATACTCACATAATAACCTCTGCCTACTAAGTAACTGTTTTCGGACTATCCCAGAAAGCCCCACCCAGTTTTCTAGCCTGTCAAGAAGTATGTTGTGATCGACAGTGTCAAATGCAGCACTGAGGTCGAGTAGTACCAGCACTGATAATTTGCTTGTATCAGTATTTAAGCGAATATCGTTTATTATCTTTATGAGCACTGTCTCTGTGCTGTGATGCGGTCGGAAACCAGATTGAAAGTTGTCAAGGTATCCATTCGAGTTTAAGAATTTGTTCAGCTGATTGAAGACAACTTTTTCAATGATCTTGCCTATGAAAGGAAGATTTGAGATCGGTCTATAGTTGTTTAATATGGTCTTATCCAGATTGCTCTTTTTCAGGAGGGGCTTGACAACTGCAGTTTTCAGGGAGTTCGGAAAACTCCCAGAGAGAAGTGAGGCATTTACCACTTCTAGGAGATCTGCTTTTAATCTGTGTAACACAGTTTTGAAAAAAGATGTGGGAAGTGTGTAGGTAGTATTTTCCTGAATACTACTGTTTTACCTATCTGACAAACTTTATTTCATTTGAATATTAGTTCTATTGCATTTGTTTTTTATTTTTGTTTCTTATTTACTGACTGTTACATTTCAATTGACTAAATCTAGACTAAAATTAAAACAATTCAGATGACTAAAGACTATGATTAAAACTAAATGAAAATGTGCTGTGCAGAATCATATTTAATCCGAGATAATATGGTTGTGATCAGGCACCTTGTCCTGCCAGGCTTGCAGAGTAAAGAAAAAGCACTGAACTGCAATTGCATTGAGCATTTGATAGATAACAGACAAGACTTATCTAAAGAAGCAGGAATAATTTTAACATTTACCTGTACAGTAGTCCACTATTTCATCAGGTTCGTGAAGTTTTGATATTCGATCTTTTTAGGTATCTAATCTAGCTGCAGAAAAAACCATGTCCTCACACATCATAAACCCCCTCTGGCTTTGAGATCCTCCACAGTGTGACTCAGTATGTGCTGGACATGTTAACATCAGAGACTCTGACTGTGCAGCATCTGTGCTCTTTTCTTTCAATCATCAATCTTATCCCTCTCCATCTCCTTACTTTCAGCATCATTATCACCATCTGCAGCTGAGCTACTCATTATTAACTTTATAAGACACCAATTTAATGGGTGTTTTAAAATGTCATAACACAGACTGAACAGTCTGGGTTTCTGTCCCTTCACATCCCTCTCTCCACTGTTCTTTTATCCTTCTAATTGTTCAATTTGCTCATGATATTAAACCTCTGCTGTATCTAAGTGGCAGATTAGTGGAGTTTAAACTCAACATGAAATCAAAATTGACCCCATTTACTTTCTTAATACATGTTCCTTGTCTCACTGTGAATTATTCATCCATATTTTTCAACCCCTCACTTTCATCCACCTGTCATATAGACCCCTTTTCATGATACAATGGATAATGGATTTCATTTACAATGGATAAAATCAGGCCATACTTGACTCAGCTCGACTTGCATTAAATATCCTGTTTCACTTGGAGATATTTAACTTAATTGGACAAAAATGTGGTGCGAACAGCACTTCGTAATGACTTGTAATATTACTTACAAAACAGTGTGCAGTTCATTTGCGGTTTAATTTGAGACTTTTAATTACTCTAGATTAACATTTTATATGTACAGTATGAGTTTAAAATATTAACTCCAGTACATAATTAGACACCTTACTCTCTCTATATTACCTGATTTTTTATCTTTTTTTTCAGGTGTTAAATATTTATGAATTAATTTCATGTGATTTGCTTTGGGGTGGCTGGAAATCACCTGCATTAAATCAACTGCTATTCTAATAGCCTTTGTTTTATGTTTCCAGCTGCGTACTCATCCAGCTGGTGTTCAGTCTTATAATGTAATTAAGGGTTGATGGAATGGATGGAATGGATGTGGGGGTGTTGTAATATTTTGAACATTCAGATATACCGGCAAAGTCCTTTTAGGCAAGTCATGCCACTCGGCCGCCATCTTGGCAACGCCTCCGGGCAGCTATTCGGACTAACAAGACAGGTTCCTATCTAAATGAATGGGCAGAGAGTCAGAACTGCACTTTCACTGGTCACCGGGACATAAAAACTGCATGTATAGAAACAGCTGTAAAATATGATAAAAATCGCTGAAAAAGTTTGATGACTTTGCCCCAAAATAAGGTTTAAAACGCCTTTTTCCCCACAGGTTATACTTTACTACGCATGCGCAAGGGTTCTCTCCCTCTCTAACGTGCACGCGCGGCACGGTTTGAAACGTGTGAGCTCTCGCTCGCTCGCTCTAGATTCTGGGAGATTTGAACTAATTTGCGGGCATCAGGGAGCCGCTATCAATATGCGGTAGATGTCATATTTGTCAGATGTCATATACTTGGGATGTCTGATATTTACACAATGCACACGTACACTGCATATCAAATCTGTCGCCTTTTCAAACAGTAACGTATTTTCCACTGTCGCAAACCTCAGCTGTGCGCATGCGTCAGTGGAACCAGACGATAGGCTTAAATGTTTCCCGGCTTGACTGTTAAAAGCAGACGATTGGCTTTCCAGTGGGAGGGGCGGGACATGTGCATGCAACCGCCATCTTTTGCGTTACGGGTTTTCCCTATATAGTTGTATTGAGGATTGAGTAAGTGGCATGTCTCTATATAAATAGTCTCTGATACCGGTCATAATCATTTGTCAAAAGAAAAGAACAAAACACTTGAAAACACGTCTTGTAGGATTTGAACACTTTACTGTACATCCACTTTATCTTTCTTCATGAAACAGGACATTCATCATTTTATTCAGTTATTACAAATAAGGCAGCTTTCTGAATCACAGTATCTCTATTTTTATTTTGGTAATATAGATTCTATTTCCTAGATACCTAATTCTTCATTTCATAGTGACAAACTGGCTATACCTGCTTTTAGTCAAAGAAACTTATTGATTTAATTGCTGCTGTAGTCTACATGTCCCTTTATTCCCTTGTTTCCCTCCAACTAGGACAGACTGGGCCAGTGCAAAGCAGGTCCTGGGTGACGGCAACTTTCTGAAAAAGCTGATGGACTATGAAAAGGACAATATCAAACCTCAGATTCTTCAGAAGCTACAGAAATACATTAACAATCCAGACTTTGTACCTGAAAAGGTGGAAAAAGTGTCCAAGGCCTGCAAGTCCATGTGTATGTGGGTGAGAGCCATGGATCTGTACTCAAGAGTTGTGAAGGAGGTTGGACCCAAACGTGAAAAACTGGCTACTGCTCAGGTAAGTCTAGTTTGTGTGTGTGTGTGTGTGTGTGTGTGTGTGTTAAATGAGAACATGATACAGGGTTAATTAATAATGCATTATGAGTATAATTTACATTAATCCATTATGATTTACACTGTGTATTGTTTGCTGTGATTATTAATCTGATTTGTTTTGATCAGGCCGAGTTGGACACAACAATGTCCACCTTGAAAGAAAAGCAAGAGAAACTACAAGATGTGGAGAACCAAATCAAAGTTTTGCAGGAGCAGTTTAAGTCCAGTGTGGCTGAAAAAGAGACGCTAGGTGAGAGAGAAAAAGAGAGAGATGAAGAGAGTGTATAAGCTTTCACAACTTTATAATAATTTAAATGAGTTAAATGTGTCACTGAGGGCACTAAATGACAGAAAGCTAGAAATTGTGTTGGGACCAAATAAAGGGATTTAGAAAAAAACACTATAATAGAATCAAAATGAAATGCTAGAAGAAGGCTTTTTTTGTGGATAACTGTACAAAGTCGAGTGAATTAGATTTACATTTATAACAAATAAGGGCATCATTATATCATTATTCTGCAGGGATGACATATTTTTGTTGGCCAAAATCCAAAAACTAGATACCATTTTAGCACTTTCGATGGGGTTTTAGTTAAATGCCTGAAATATGGTCTGTAGTTAAAGACTCAAGATATTTTCACATTTAATTTGATCACATAAAATACATCAGTTATACTCCCTTGTGATTTTTTTTAAAGCTTTTACTTGTCTTTAAAAAGTCAGTTGATAACAAGTAGCTAAATCGGACTACAGAGTCCGTTGTTGGAGACATCACAACAAACAGGAAAACTCATCTACTCACTTGTCCGCTTTCACAGCCTTGTTGTGTATATAATTGCGCTCTTTCAATTTTTATTTAAAAAAAAAATAGTTAGTTTGCAAGAGTTGTTGGAAGTGATTGTGAAGTCATATGACCGTGGTGTAAAGTTCCTTTATAGCCTACATTTAGCTTTTTGCTTCTGCCAATTGTATTTAGGCTTCAAAATTCAAGAGTTGTTATTTTCTGCAATAATCCAAAAGCCAGTCCTATAGGGTTTTTGTCGAGGGAACCAGGGGGATTCTGACTTCTGAGTTGCCCTACAAAAATACGTCTAATACAGTGCTTTATATACGCTGTGGGTCCTGTAATAGTGGAATTTTATGCATGTGTAATAAGTATTTTTATTTTTTATTAGGGATGTACAAAACTACACATTTTCATGTCGACTAGTCAGGTTGTCCACATTTCTAGTTTACCAGTCTTATGGAAGCCTGGACCAGTTCAAATGGATTTCTTAAAGGAACATAACACGCATTCTTGTTTTCAAAACACATGGCACAACAAATTGCAGGGGTCTCCAGACACATTTACATTTTTTTTAAATAGTGAACTATTTTTAGGTACCACAACAGGATAGGTTGCTTTCCATTTTCATGTGTCTATATGAATTTGTGTGCATGTTAATGCATGTTTGTATGTGGGTTGTAGCTAAAACCAGGGCTCTAACTGAAGCACGCCTGGGTCGGTCGGGAAAGTTAACATCTGCTTTGGGAGACGAGCAGGTGCGATGGCAGGAATGCATTACTCTGTTTGAGCAGGAGATCCACAACGTCATTGGAAATGTGTTCATCGCTGCAGCTTGTGTGGCTTATTATGGAGCCTTCACCTCCCATTACAGACAATTGGTAGTATATTAGATCACAACCTTTTCTTACTCCATAACATATCTTGATTATGTAATGCCACTGAGAATATATGATTTTCTAGAATGTCTTTAAAGTCAAGCCTGTCGTATCTTCTTTCTCCTGACCTATGTCAGTCGCTCACCAGACGAAACTATAACACATTAAAACAGAATTTCCCCTTCAGCTTACTGAACACTAACACATGTTTCTGGGAAATGCGCATGTGTTTAATAAACATTTTTCTTTTTCCTGTAGCTTATAGATCACTGGATCACACGTTGTCAACAGTTAGGGATTCCTATCAGTGACAACTTTAGTCTTATCAGCATTCTAGGAGATCCCTACGAGATCCGACAGTGGAATGCCGAAGGGTTGCCACGGGATAATGTCTCCACAGAGAATGGAATACTTGTGATACGGGGACGCCGCTGGCCACTCATGATTGACCCTCAAGATCAGGTGACCTCTAACATTTCCAAACCTTCCATCAGTGCTCTGTGTTCCAATACAGCACCTTGTTAATTTATTAGCAAGGCAAGTCACAAGAACAAATTCTAATTTAATAATGACATTTATTGTTCTTTTAAATGGTACAAAACAGTATAGTTTCTAGACTACATTACCTCACTTAAACATTAAAACTCTTCTTGAAAGGGTTAAGAAGGATCAGTGTATTCAAAAGCAGCTTATTTTTAGTCAAAAGGAATTTAATAAGTTATTTTTCTGGCAGGCAAAACACCTGCCACACACTGTTTCAGGATGATCATTATAGTTTACCCCATGCAAACTTGATGGTGACATCAACATTTATGATAGCCCAACCACAGACTTTCCCCACTGCTGCGTCCAAGTAAATGCTACTCTCATGACCTGCACGGATAGGCTCAGGAGGAGCTACTTCCCTCAAGCACTCTGAATTCTTAATGAGGACACTGCCAAGGGACTGCTTGATACCATAAACTCTCACATGACACCATACGCTACAGTCAGGGATGGAAATGAACTTTCTCACTCACCGGCCAATTTGGCTTCAAAATTTTTAAGCTACCGGCCATTCATAACTTCTACTAGCCAAAAATAAATAAACCAGATTAACTACGTCACAGCTTTTATTTATACTGTATTATAAAATTTGTATTTTGTACATTCATTTCTTATTCAAACAAAATCCTGTCATCTAGCATCTCCTCCCTTCCTCTTTCATCCTCATCCTTTTCCCCAATTTTATTTTATTTTAGGTGGACAGATCAATACAGTACAAAGAACATAAAAAAAATATAGGATGTTGGAAAATAATGTATTTTCTGTTAACCAAATGCTTTTTAATCTTCGCAAGATTTTTTACAAGCGCTCTCCGTTATTTGTTGTTTAGTTACGTGTGTTAAAGTAAGCCAGATATGAGCAGATTCTGCTCAATACACTGTATTTAATATATCATGATAACTCACAAGTTGAGTATTTGCGCTGAATCTGCGCAGAATTGGGTCACATGAACTTCCATAGTAAAGTGAGTAAAAGTAAGTAACACTAGTGATTTGACAGCGTTACCCGCCACAGTTGATCTTTACCCGCATTTGGCAGATTGGCGGGTGTTAATTTCAAACCCTGGCTACAGTACATTCAATTACTATACGACAATTACTATACAGTACATATCTTTTGCGCATTTAACCATCCTATATCAAACACTACCACGTTTTTCTAATGCAATTGAAAAGGCTTTGCACATTGGTAATTTGCATTATTTCAAGTAAACACCCTATAGATTTGCAGTATAAAGTGTATATACTTTATTTGTCTGTTTATATTTGTATAGATATGTACAGATAGTGTTCCTTTCTGTTTTATTTTATATTCATGCTTATTTTTTAAAATATTAATTTATTCTTACAGGCGAAGTACAGTATGTACATTTCTGCAGCATTAACGTCATCAAATGGATTTGTAAAAATGTCTGTGTTCATAAGTTTTCAGAATGCTCCTTCTGTCTGCTATCAAATAGACCTTTTTGGGGAAATTAACCCATAAATCAGGGTTTCTGCAGGTCTTAAAAAGTCAAACTTTGCCCTTACAGAAATTAAGGTCTTGTTTTTGTAAAATGAATTAAAAAGTAATGGTTCCCTATCGGTCAGTCACTACAACGTAGGTCATGACTGACCAATAGGAATCTCGCTAGAGAGGCCAATCTACTTCGAGTGGAACTAAGGCTATGTTTACACGGAAACGATCTGAAGAGAAAACGCGAAAGTGGCGTTGCGTTATCACTTTTTATTCTGCGTTTAGACGAGCGTTATGGGGGGGAAATCCGCGCACATATGGTGACACAAAAGTGGGTGAAATTCGATGTAGTATGCACTCCAGGTGGCTAGGTGGCGATGTTAAGCACTGACAAACAACACCACCAATATCTGAGAATATTTTGTACAACTGCTGAAAACACTCTTGTATGTTTATCAGAGCTGCGAGGGCAACTTGAAGGTCCGACGTATGGAAATAATCCGACATGTTGGTTGTTATGTTCCTGTACTGGCGCATGCCTGTGACGTAAACGCGTACGCGACGAGAGCCAGCGAGAGCAGATTTGCGTTTTTACTGTTTAGACGGGAACGCGACAGTGGAGCGTTTTTAAGATTTCCACTCTGGAGGGTGGTTTCACTTTTTTGCGTTTTTAAGCCCCAAAAACGCCGTCGCCGTGTAAACGAAAGGCACATCCGATAAAATATTTTTACGTTTTCACCTGGTATCGTCCTCGTGTAAACAGGGCCTAAAACAAGCCAATGCACATTGGCGTGCAATCATTTGCATCAGCTGCGCAGCCTCGCAGCGCGGGTATTTAACGAGCAGCTGAGTGATTGCACACTAGCTTTTTGCTTCGGAGCCAAACGCTTCATTATTAATTCTACTGAGTGTGACTCTATGAGCCTCTTCGTTGGATCTCTCCTTATCCGGTGCGGGCATTACAGCACGGCAGTGCGAGCAGTCTTTTATGTCCTCTCTCTTCTATCTTTGTCTTTTTGTTTTAGTTTTTTGAGAAAAATTCAAAAAGCTGTTTTAACAGCTGGTAAGGTGCACAGTTGAGCGCTCAAAGGCTGTTTTTACAGCCGATAAGACCTGCCAGCGAGAGAGAGAGACAGCGCACAGACGGGTGCACATTCCCGTCTGTGTTCGCAGTGACTGTTCCCCTGCGTGTTTCAGCACCAGTGAGAGTAGTCCCTAAAAGAGCTTACACAGATAGAGAGCGTCTTTTTAAAGATGACTTTCTATCTCTGTGTTTCTGGATGTGGTCGTTACCTGGGCTCACAGGATGGTCACAAACGCTGCCTCGTGTGTCTGGGCATTGAACGCGCTGAGGCAGCGTTTGTGGATGAGTCATGTACCCATTGTGGGAAAATGACCATCGCGGAGCTACGGTCGAGACTCTTGTTCCTGCAAAGGGGCGGAGTCCCCGTGCCTCTGCCTCGATCCAATCCTCCTCAGAGGGTCCCCTTGGAACAGGTCTCCAGGCTATCACAGCAATCACAGCTATCACGAGCTGTGCTTCCGGGAGAATGGCGACTCCACCCCCAGGTGGTTCAGCTGATCTGGAGAGAGTTTGGAGAGGCTCGGGTAGACCTGTTTGCCTCCTCAGAGACCTCCCACTGCCAGCTGTTTTACTCCCTGACCGAGGGAACACTCGGCACAGACGCACTGGCACACAGCTGGCCCCGGGGCCTCCGCAAATATGCATTTCCCCCAGTGAGCTTACTTGCACAGACACTGTGCAGAGTCAGGGAGGACGAGGAGCAGGTCCTTCTGGTGGCTCCCTATTGGCCTACCCGGACTTGGTTCCCAGAACTCATGCTCCTTGTGACAGTCCCTCCCTGGCCCATTCCTCTGAGGAAGGATCTTCTGACTCAGAGACGGGGCACCCTATGGCACCCGCGTCCAGACCTCTGGAAACTCCATGTCTGGTCCCTGGACGGGACGCGAAGGTTCTAGGTGACTTACCCCCTGAGGTACTTAACACCATCACTTCAGCACGGGCGCTGTCCACGAGACGTGTTTACGCCCTGAAGTGGAACCTGTTCATCGAGTGGTGTTCTTCTCGCCGAGAAGACCCCCGAAGATATTCGATAGGGTCTGTGCTTTCCTTCTTGCAGCAAGGATTGGAGCGAAGGCTGTCTCCCTCCACCCTCAAAGTACATGCTGCCGCTATTTCAGCTTATCATGACCACATAGATGGCAAAAGAGTGGGGAAGCACGACCTGGTCGTCAGGTTTCTTAGGGTGGTGAGACGATTAAATCCTCCTCGACCCCCCTCCATACCCTCTTGGGACCTTTCCCTGGTGCTTCGAGCACTACAGGATGTTCCCTTTGAGCCTCTGCTGTCAGTAGACTTAAAGCTTCTTTCCATGAAGACTTTGCTACTGGTTGCACTGGTCTCTGTCAAGAGGGTAGGAGACCTGCACACATTTTCGGTCGACAAATCGTGCCTAGAGTTCGGGCCGGGTGACAACCATGTGGTACTAAGACCCCGGCCTGGCTATGTGTCCAAGGTTCCTACCACTCCCTTCAAAGACCAGGTAGTGAACCTGCAAGTGCTGCCTTTGGAGGAGGCAGACCCAGCCCTGGCTTTGCTCTGTCCCGTTCGCGCTCTGCGTATGTACGTGGACAGAACTCAAACCGTCAGGACCTCAGACCAGCTCTTTGTCTGTTACGGAGGCCAGCAGAGGGGAAAGGCTGTCTCCAAGCAGAGGATGGCCCACTGGATAGTGGATGTATATGTACATTTAGGGAACATATTGACATTGTTTTCCCATGAATTTTCTTACTTAAATTTTCTTTATCAAAAAGGTCTTTTGAAAGTCTTAAATGTACCTTCATAAAACCTGCAGAAACCTCTGCATAGTAATCATATCAACCTCTACATAATAGATTGGTTTAGATTACATAATAGATAGATTAGTAAAGTATTTTAACTTTGGAAAATGTAAAGTTTGGTGTTGGTAAGATTTTTTTACTGATTTGAAAGAAGACTGCATATATGTAATCAAAATACAGTAAAACAATAATATTGTTAAATGTTATTACAATTTAAAAAATAACTGTTTTCTATTTTAGACTTGTTGAAAGATGCTTGCGGAATAATTCTTGACACCCCAATAGATCTATTCCCATTGGATTCCCATTTTGCATTTCATACCCTCTCTATGGCAGAAATGAACGTGTCAGGTGAAGGACATCTTTAATAGCTGAGTGTTGTTCAATTGGTTGGAGATGTTGTCAAACTGGTACGAAGTACAGCCTTCAAAATCCAAAAAGGAAAACAACCAGACTCTCTGCATTACCATACAAATATGTGTCTCCCATTCCACCCTCTCCATTTTCATTACTGTCTTCCGGTTTCAGCACTCTTGGCTGTCGTTCTCCTTTTTTTCTCTGCTCTTTCTTGTCGTTTGTGTTTTGCTCTCACTCCATCCGGCTGTCTCTCTTGGGAGAATCTGTCGTCTAGAGAGACTGAAACAGACATTCAAACATCAGTCTGTCTCGCATTTATATACACACAAATACCATGAAACAAACACTCTACACTCAACTCAACTCTACTCTGCTTAGTGGCACTGATGGCATGATGCTTAGATTTCACATACACACTTCTATATAGTAGTATAGTACTTTCTTCATTTCAGCAGAATCTACTTCCGCCCAGATTTTTACAAAGGGTCAACTGTCACGTCCTTTCCATCTGATAAAGTTTTCTTTTTTATCTCTCTCTTTCTCTCTGTGTTTCTCTCTGTCACACGTACACACAAATATACTCATGCACACACAGATGTACACACACATAATGATTAAAAATGTATTTTATGTCATTACGCTTTGTCATCATCTTTATATTATGGTCAATGGTGTGAAGCTATCTATTCAATTATTTAATTTATAGATTATGTATTATTTTAACTACCTTTATTTTATTTAAAATTATTAAAATACATTAACAATGCAATTAATACATACAATGCATATGCCTTTTCTTGAATGAGGATGCTGTTATTTTCTGATTTTGATATTGATATTTTATTTTGATATTTAATATTTTGATATTTAATAATTCGTCATAATGAAGGAAAAAAGTCTCAATAAAAGAATTTCTTTTTTCTCAAAAGTCTCATTGTTAATATATTATTATGATCTGGCATACATTTATTAAGTTTTTGGGGAGTCACACTACATGACATTTTACAACCTTTACGACCTACATTTTCTATTTTTTCATTTTGTATCTAGGCAAACCGTTGGATACGATCTAAAGAGGCAAAGAACGGTCTAAAGGTGATCAAGCTAACTGACGCAGGCTTCCTCCGAACACTTGAGAACTCCATCCGGCTGGGCATGCCTGTACTTCTGGAGGAGGTAACCCTTCTTTCATCTTTTACACTTTTTAGTCAAATTTAAATACAAATTCATTACTGGAAAAAAAGCAAATAAATATATTACAGTTGTGAGGAACTGATAACACTTCCAAACTGATCTGATTGGCTTTGAATGGTTTAATTCAGTCTTAAATGAGTGATTCTGTAGTGTGTTTATTAGTTCTGACTCTTGCCAGATGTGATTTATCTGATGAATTTATCTGATGAATATTTGTTTTCACTTCTGACAACTGAAATGTATGGTTTCCCCCTATTTTAGGCTAGTTTGTACCAAAAAGAGATCTAACATAAAAATGAAAATTAATGCTGAATGATATTAATCATAACTGCAAAATGATGAAATACTGTATCATGCATTTCACTGATGTCTGTATGTGTGTTTGCAGCTAAAAGAAACTCTAGACCCTGCTCTGGAACCCATTCTTCTGAAGCAGATGTTTGTGTTAGGTGGCAGAACATTGATCCGACTGGGAGATTCTGACATTGACTATGATAAAAATTTCCGTTTCTACATGACCACCAAAATGGCCAATCCCCACTATCTTCCTGAGGTGTGTGTGTGTTTGAGGAAATACATACAATTATATTTACAAGAAACACAAAATTATAAACACTAAAAAGTTTTTTTTTTTGCATTTAATTTTTATTATTATTATTATTATTATTATTATTATTATTATTATTTAATTAAAATATTTGTTGTATGGTGGACCTCTCATGGTCACATGGATTCATTGGCTACTGGAAGAGACAATGATAATTCATTCTTCCATGGAAATGTCTGACCCCTACAGTTTTTTGTTTGTTTGTGTCATGTAATTATTGTATGTTTCATTAGCAGCTCATTGTTTATTTTATAAATAAACTATTTTATAAACAATGAGGGGGGATTTAGAAAGGGGATTCTGGGGTAGAGGTTGACACCTGTTTAAGGTCAACTGGATTGGCACTATAGCAAAGTGGACATGGCTGGCACCAGCCCTTCACATATCTGTTCTGCCACCACCTTGTGCACCAATCCCTCTCTGGCTCCATGCCATATCATCTCTCGCTGTATAATTCTGGGGTGGATGCGGATCAGCGCCCACCTGCCAAGAGACAATGCCCTAGCAATCATAACAGACAGGACCACGGGCAACAGCGCTTGCAGCAGGCAGAGAGCACACCACCAGATATGGTTGCCTGTCAAACGGGGCTGTGCCATTGTAAGCTCCAGCATTAGAGACAGGACAGACCTGTCATCTCAGCTTAAATAAGGGAGATGAGCTATGCTGACAGACCAGTCTGGACTACAGAAACATTCTCACAGACAACCAGCAAATACAAAACACACCGGGCCAATCAAAGTGTGCCTCCAGAGGATTTTTAGAGAGGAAAGGGACAACAGCAGCATCTCTTGGTGGATTCATTTAGCAGATAATGTCAATCATTATTTACATGCCCCAAAAGAATACATGTTTAGATTGTGCTATTTATTCAATTACATTTTTCATGACCATGTCCACCTTTCTCTGAGCCATCATCATCACATCATCAACATCTAAATTAGAAAAAGTTGTTTATGTAGCTTTATTTCAATTAATGTTGAGACTGTACAAGTTAGAATCTTACCCCTTTAAGCTACACATTCATAATCGTTTTGTAACCAATTTTCTATGTCAGGTGTGCATCAAAGTGACTATCATAAACTTCACTGTGACCAAGTCTGGACTGGAAGATCAAATCCTCAGGTAATCCCCTGCTTTTACTATTCAGATTCAAAATGAACACCTGGGACACATGATGTTGAATTTGAAACGTCATGAGAAACTTTTTTTTTTAATGTGTGAATTTTTTTTGCTATATAGAAAAACTTAAGGTTTAATAAATAAATCCTAAATTTGAATCCTCCAAAGGTCTAAATATTAACCTAAAAGACAGTAGCTGAATCAGTGGTTTTTCTTTTTCTAAAAGCAAGAAGTGATAGAATAATATATTAGCATAAGAGGCTAACTAGCTCACATTATTAGAGTTAAATAGAAATTCACTTTGGCCTCTTTGGACCTTCTACTACCATCCATCTTAGGTGTTCCAGTCAAAACTGACCAACCAAGACACGTTAACATTTACAACTGCATTGGGTGCATTTATAATTCATGACATAAGATGTCTTACAAAAAATTCTCTTGCCAATGTTCACTATGTAAAATATTGGTTGACTTTGTGATCATTTATTTGTGTCTGTCCCCAGTGATGTAGTTCGTTTGGAGCGTCCTGACTTGGAAGAACAGAGAAGCCAATTGATAGTTCGCATCAATACAGACCGGAACCAGCTGAAAGCTATTGAGGAACGAATCCTCAAACTCCTCTTCACCTCTGAGGGCAACATCCTTGACAATGTGGATCTTATAAAAACTTTACAAGAGTCAAAGGTCAGTGGTTTAGGGTCAGAAATTTAAACAGAGGGAATGACATTTGAGCAGAGTAGTAGACAAAAGCAGGTCAATGATTATGTAGAAAAGCAGGTTATGGAATTTAAACTGGTTACTCTGAACTGACTTATTAAACTACAGTTCAAAGATTTTATTTATCTTATTCTCACCACGGCAACATTTACATTGACATGTCAAAGACATTTATTTTTAGTGTCTAAACTCTTTTGGTTGCCACTGTTTATTTAATAATTGTCATTGTCATTATACGCTTCATATAAAAAGGAGATGAATAAAATAGCCTAATTTGATAGCGATTACATGTTTATTTTGGAAGGAGTGCTGACACATACTTTAATCCATAGCTTTTCTTCTGTGGATTTGTTTTAGCACACTTAATTTTTAGCAGATTCCCTCAAAATAGTATGTTTGTGCCACTGCCAACTATGAGCAAGCACGTCACTGCCTGTCACTCTTGAAGGCCTGAATGGGAGGAATGGATAGATTGATAGATAAATGATTGAATGATAGGTTAGTCCGGCAATGAACAAAATGTCTGTCTTAAAGACAAAAACTCAGTCTCCCTCTGACACCTTTGCTACAGTCTCATGTATCTCTGCGACACTTATAATGCTGTCAATGTGGACTGCTTTACAGCTCCTTTTGCATTTTAAGAGCTCTTTATAAACACATCAAGCTTTCAAGTCATTACATTTGTCTCTGTTTGGAATATAACACTTATACTTGACGTAAAGCAGATCAGCTCACAATTTATCCTCTTTTCTCTTGTACAGGTGACATCGCAGGCCATTAAGTCTCGGCTCTTGGAGGCGGAGACGACAGAGGAGATGATCAATGCAGCCAGAGAGAAATATCGCCCTGTTGCCACAGGTGGCTCCATCATGTACTTTGTTATTGCTAGCCTCTCTGAGATTGACCCCATGTACCAATTCTCCCTAAAGTACTTTAAACAGGTAATTTCCTTTAAGAGTAATCATTCTATAATATTTTTTTCAGGATATAATATATCAGAAATAATATTTATTATAAAAAAAAATAATTTCGGTTTGAGGGTCTCTTATGCTCACCAAGGCTGAATTTATTTGATCATATTTGTGAAATATTACAAATATGTTACAAATTTAAATAACTCTTTTCTGTTTTTAAAATGTTATTTATTAAATTTTGTCAATTTATCTTTTAGCAGCCATTTCAGTCTTCGGTGTCACATGATCCTTTAGACATCATTTCTTATTATTGTTCTGTTGGAAACATTTCAGGTTATGAATGTAACCATGGTTCTCAGAAGGGAAATGAGACAGTGTATTAAATCGACGCTGTGGGGAACGGCATCAGTGTGACTGATGTCTGAAGCACGTGTATACACATGACAATTTCATTGGCCGACGATAGTCCATGACATCACTACACTAGTCTGTACGTAAAAGAGGACACCTGCTATAGACAAAATTAAAAACACCTGCAAAATCAACTTTTTTTTTGTCTGAAGGAGAGCCTGAGGCATGGCAATGAGACGCACTGCCTTGTTTTCCCTTCTCAGGGAACCATGGTTACATTTGTTACCTGAGACATTCCCTTTCGAAGTCATTATTGCGTCTTGGATCGACGTTATGGGGAACGAATACCCAGTCCGCCATGCTGAGGGAATGCCTGCCTCATTAGCTGTGCTTATGCACAACCACAATCGGCATAGCATTATTGACTCTATGGACTCTATTAGCCGGAGTCAGAACCACACAGGGCACAGCCTAAGACTCATAGACCGTCAAGTGGTAATATTCCCTTCGACCATTACCCAAGCTCAAATGCCTTCCTTGTGGGCCCAGCCTTAGCCACCTGTGGCCCAGAAGCAGATCTCTAAGGTTTAGCTACATCAGCTTCTTTAACTTGATACAGCTACTTGGGAATACTGGCCCAGGGAGACCATTTTATACACTACCTAAGCCTACCACTACCACTAGAGGGAGCAAACATGGGGGTTTTCATTTAGAATAACTATTCATCCTTGCTACATAGAATTTTAACCTCTAGGAAGCCTCAATGGACCTTCAGCTCTACTAACCCAGAACAATCGAAAGAAAGCGCTCACACCCTGCCTTAACTAGTACAGGACCCTAAGACTCCCAGCACCTGGCAAATGTGCCTGATAACAAGAAGAGCTGCCAGAAGGCAAATTAACCTCTACTTGCCAGGTTCTAGGGAATAGGTTTAGGCTCCTACAGGGAATGGAAGACCCTACTTTAAAACCCTGCTGCATGTCCCATGGTCCCGGCTTAAGCGGAAGGGTGATAGAGCCTTCTCTGTTGCTGGCCCTCAACTTTGGAATCGACTGCCACCCGAAATCAGAAATGCCCCTCATATTGATATTTTTAAAGCTAGACTTAAAACCCACCTTTTTATATTGGCCTTTTTAGGCATCTTAAATGTTTTTTCCTGCTTAGTGTGTTTAAACCTGCTGTCTCTCTGAAATGTTGTTTTAGCCTAAACTAAATTTATTTGTAAATGTATTTCTATTACATGTGTTTTATTAACCTGTGGCCAGTACAATTATGTACAGCACTTTGGTCAGCGCAAGCTGTTTTAAATGTGTAAATAGAAATAAACTTTACTTACTTACTTACTACTTTAAAACCCACACAGTAGGACTTGCCCAGGGTCCCTAGTCTCCCAGCACCTGACAAATGTGCCTGATATAACAAGAAGGGCTTCTGAAAGGCAATTTAACCTCTACTTGTTAGGTTCTACAGGACCGATTGAGGCTCCAACAGTGAGTAGAGGACCCTACTTTAAAACCCAGACAGTAGGGGAGGGTTCTACTCTACACTCAACCCTGAAGATCAGCTTGCCAAAGGGAGCCTGGTAAACACTTGCTACGAACCTCGACACTGCTATCGTTCAAAGAGAGGAGCCATCCTACTTAAATATCCCAAACCCTCTGACACTCTCATCTAGGACCTGCTATACCCAGTGCTAATTTAGATTAGCACTAGCCCTAGTAGAGCAACAAGAAATTCACAACTCTATTCTCAAGCCCTGTGCCAGATCTATCAGATAAGCGGATCGTGAAATAATCAAGACTGGCGCAGGCTCAATGGCCACTTAGGTGCTCAACTTTCATCCCTCAAGAGAGAGTCAAGCTTAGGTGGAGCTTCTCACCGCGACCACATGACAAAGCAGTCTTTCAACTCCCTTGAGAGCTGAACGTGATCAATTCAAAGCCAGATTTTTATCACCACAGTCTGCTACCACAAATGCATTGCTATGACTGCCTACAACTCCCTTGAGAGCCATAACGTGCTTGTGCAAATACTGACTATTATACCTCTGGTGAAAATCAAGGAAAAACAAAGCTTCTTACCAGTCTCTTTCAGTCAGTCTCGCAAATGCATCAAAATGAGCACATCCAGCTTCCTCAAGGAGTCAAATGCACTCCACCAGTAGCCAAGTCAAGTCAAGTCACCTTTATTTATATAGCGCTTTTTACAATACAGATTGTATCAAAGCAGCTTCACGGTGATTACAAGAAAATAATACATCAAAGTTTGTTTCTAGAAGAAAATTGCATCATCATCCACCTTAAGTAAGGCAAATCAATAATATTGTTGAATATTTAAATGTCCCCAACTAAGCAAGCCAAAAGCCAAGGCGACAGTGGCAAGGAACCAAAACTCCATCAGGTGACAGAATGGAGAAAAAAACCTTGGGAGAACCCAGGCTCAGTCAGGGGGCCAGTTCTCCTCTGGCCAACGAACGAACAGTGTATGTTTATGAGTCAGGCAGCATTACAAGTCAGAAGTTAGATTGGATCAGAGCATTCAGAATATTATCCAGTTCCATCTGGTTGGAATTCGGAGTCATCACGCCGGTATGGAGACGAGTTTGTTGAGGATCAGTGCCGATGCCTGTCGTATCGATGAAGCCTTCACAGGGCTGATGGGCTGGCACTTCAGGGATGCGTTGTCGTCGCGTCCAGACGCAGGTCCTTCATCAGATCTGGATACGGCCTGGATCCGGCGGACTACTGTAAACCTCGGGATAAACAGAGAGACTAATATTAACGTAGACGCCATTCTTCTTATGATGTAACTAGTACATCAGGATTTATGGGAAGTGTTCCCGGTTCCGGCTGGCCTGATCTATGCAGCCTAACATTGAATTATAGAAGTCTATAGTGTGTTATGTGTAAGCTAGGCCAAAGAGATGTGTTTTTAATTTAGCTTTGAACTGACAGAGTGTGTCTGCTTCCTGGACAATGGTAGGAAGGCTGTTCCAAAGTTTTGGTGCTAAATAGGAAAAGGATCTACCGCCAGCAGTCGAGTAGCGTTTGTTTTTCATGCGCACACAAACAAGCATATCTCGAAGTCAAAAAAACTGTTATTGACGTCTATTGCAGGCGCTCTTTTATAGGCACGGACACTCATAGACTGTCGTCGACCAAGGAAATTGTTGTGTGTATACACGTAACACCGGTTACACCGATACCGTTCCCCATAGCGTACATCCAAGATGCAGTGTTGAGTTCCACTTTGAAAGGGAACAGTTTTGCTGCTTAATATTTTTGTGGAAATATCTTTTTCAGGATTCTTTGATGAATAGAAAGTTCAAAATAACAATTTATTTAAAATGGAAATCTTTTGTATTCATAAATGTTTTACTGTCTTATTTGATAAATTATTTAACAGTAGTGTGTGCGTTTGTATATATATATATATATATATATATATATATATATTATCCAAAGCGACTTCCAGTGCATTTTAAGGTATACATTTTGACATTTCACACATTCCCTGTAAATTCCTTCACAGTTGTTCAACAATACTATTGAGTCAGCAGAGAAGCACAGAGATTTGAGTGTGAGACTACAGATCCTGTTGGATCAGACTCTGCTAAGTGCCTACACGAACGTGTCCCGTGGCCTTTTTGAGCAACACAAGGCCATCTACAGCTTCATGCTGTGTGTGGAGATCATGATGCAGAGGGGAAAGATCTCCCAGCAGGAGTGGCAGTTCTTTCTGAGAGGGGCTAGAGGCATGGAGAAGGTCAGGGGATATGACAGAGATAAAGAAAGAACGCGTGTGTGTGTGTGTGTGTGTGTGTGTGTGTGTGTGTGTGTGTGTGTGTGTGTGTGTGTGTGTGTGTGTGTGTGTGTGTGTGTGTGTGTGTGTGTGTGTGTGTGTGTGTGTGTGTGTGAGAGAGAGAGTACTTATGTATGTGTGTTATAATTATAATTCTGTAGTTGGCAATTATCCTTCTACAAGTCATGAATGAGATTTAATTGTGTTAATTGTTAGACTGGAAAGCTGCGTTCTATTTTTTTCCCTTTCCTCAGGGGCCTTACGCTATATGCCCCCATCAAAAAGGCATTTCTTTCACAGCGCCCACTGTTAAATTGTTTGTGTGTTGAAACAGTGCTTTTTTGCATGTATTCCAGTAAACAGTGAACTCCTGTTCTGTTGCTAAGACAAGCATCTCTGTTGCTAGAGATATATACACAACCATAAGTATTAAACTTGATATCTCATCCTGTGGTTATTTACGAACTTCTTAGTATAGGATGTTAAAAGTGCTTAGAAATTGCGAAAAATTGCAAGTTCTTTGGGGAGAGAAATAAGAGAAACTAGATTCCAAGTATAATCATCCAATATACTGTTTCTAGTTCATTTTCATAATTTTGGCTGGTTTTATAATTCAGTCTACTCCAATTTTTGTCAATTTTCACACTCAAATGAATTGCTTGATAAAAGTCTAAAACGTCTCGGTTACGTATGTAACCCTCGTTCCCTGAGTAGGGAACGGAGACGTTACGTCGGATGACGACGAATGGGGTTTCGCTTAGAAAGCCTATCAGCTTCGAGTATTACAAAACGAGCCAATGGCAAAGAAATGCCATGGGTCTGCGGAATTTGCATGACGTAACTCCGCCCCACCTCGTGGGTATAAAAGGAGGACGCTAGCAACATGCAGTTATGTTTTCTCGCTGAGGAGCCAAGACTGAACTAGGCGATCCCCGCGAAACAGCGGAAGTGGCAGGAAGACGTAACGTCTCCGTTCCCTACTCAGGGAACGAGGGTTACATACGTAACCGAGACGTTCCCTTTCGTTGTCACTCCGAGTTACGTCGGATGACGACGAATGGGGTTACCAGTCAAATCACGCCACCTTCACAGCTGTCTTCCAGCGCCCTGCGAAAATCTGAGCCCTCGAGATATTAGGACGAAGGACTCCTATTAAACACAGGAATACCAAGGTACACTGGGAAGCATATCCCAAGCTTTTAAGGGGAAATATGCAAATATCACCAACCCAGTGGGGGGGGGCATTTGAAAATACACATATGACCTGAAAGTAACATATGGAGAAACTCTGAGGTGTCCAGCCGCAGGTGGAATATTTCAACCTCAGGGGTGGCTAGGTGGCTTGCCGAGGGAAAGACACATGCTCAAAAGAGGCTTACAGTGGAAATACACGTGTGGGGGTAGCTCATGGGAGGGACCATGCACACGGAGGCACCTAGCCGACGCCCAGGCAATAGACACTGGCGCTAGCATCAGGGGTGCTGGAGGAACTCAGGGCTTTCGGAGAAGCTCACCTGAGCAGAATATCGCACGTATCCAGTCCGCGGAGTGGAATGGCGAGCAAGCGAAGACACCTGAGCGGGTCCGGAACTAGCTGTTTGAAGCGAGAACACGAGAGGACACTGGCTCCACTCGGAGATTATAGAATCTGGCGAATGTGTTAGGTGTCGCCCAGCCTGCAGCTCTGCAGATGTCTGCTAGCGAGGCGCCATGCGCCAGCGCCCAGGAGGATGCCACACTCGGGGTGGAGTGGGCGGTCACACCAAGGGGGCACGGTCGGCCTTGCTGCTGGTAAGCCAAAGGAATGGTGTCCACAATCCAGTGAGACAACCTCTGCTTTGAGAGAGCCTTTCCCTTCAGCTTCCCACCATAACAGACAAAGAGCTGGTCTGAGGTCCTGAAACACTGCGTCCTGTCTACATAAGCGCGGAGAGCGCGTACTGGACAGAGCAGTGCCAAGGCTGGGTCTGACTCCTCCGAGGTTTTGGACGCTTGCAGGTTCACCACCTGGTCCCGGAAGGGAGTGGTAGGAACCTTGGGCACATATCCAGGCCGGGGTCTCAGGATCACGTGAGAACCAGCCGGCCCGAACTCTAGGCACGCTTCGTCAACGGAGAATGCTTGCAGGTCCCCGACCCTCTTGAGAGAAACCTATGCAATCAGCAGCGCTGTCTTCATTGACAGGAACTTAATCTCCACTGATTGCAAAGGCTCAAAGGGAGCACTCCGCAGGGCACTTAAGACCACTGAGAGGTCCGAAGAGGGAACGAGAGGAGAGCGAGGAGGATTCAGTCTCCTCGCCCCCCTCAGGAACCTGACGATCAGGTCGTGCTTCCCTATGGACTTACCTTCCACTAAGTCGTGGTGAGCGGCAATAGCGGCAACATAAACTTCGAGGGTGGAGGGAGACAGCCTTCGCTCCAACCCATCTTGAAGGAAGGAAAGCACGAAACTGATCGAACAACTCCTGGGGTCTTCATGGCGAGAAGAGCACTAGGCAGCGCTCGTGCCCATCAGAGTCAGACACATATCTGCCGCAACCAGAAGTGCACGGGCGAGGCATCTTTAAAAAGACGTGCCGCGTGCAAGCTCTTTTGTGAGAGAGAGAAACACTCTGATGTCGAGGCGCCCGGGGAGACACGCACTCTCTGGCAAAACCACTGCACAGATCAGCAGGAAGCGCGCGCTCGCTGGATATCGCCCACAAACACCAACACCAGAGGAACTCGTTTGTAAAAAGCTGACAATTTCAGAGATGGCTTTGTGGAGTGAAGAGATGCTCTTGGCTCCGAAGCGAAAACATAACTGCATGTTGCTAGCGTCCTCCTTTTATACCCACGAGGTGGGGCGGAGTTACGTCATGCAAATTCCGCAGACCCATGGCATTTCTTTGCCATTGGCTCGTTTTGTAATACTCGAAGCTGATAGGCTTTCTAAGCGAAACCCCATTCGTCGTCATCCGACGTAACTCGGAGTGACAACGAAAGGGAACCTTAATTCATGCCATTTGATTGTTTTTGACATATATGACGAAATATTACTCTCAGCCCTATGCACAAAAACACTGGCACTTTCTGTTCATTACACTCCCCTTTCCCTCTGCAGGAATTGCAAGAGAAGCCAGAAGTGCCATGGTTGTCTGATTTTACCTGGGAGACTTCTTGTAATTTAGAAAACCGACTACCCTGCTTTAATGGCATTAAAAAAGAGATGATATCCACACCTATCTCTGTCAAACTAGGTATGTTTTTTAATTTTCCATAAAATGTCACTGGCTCATACTGTACTGATACAATTTCTTGAAAAGCATCAATCACAAAATAGAAATCATACTGTAATTCTTATCCTAACACTATTTTCCCCTCTCTGTAGGACAACTGGAGGTAACAGTAAACCCGAAGCAGTGGGACGGGTATGTTACTGACCTTCCTCCTTTCTCAGAAGACATACCCTCTGAGAAACAGCCACAGGTCAGAGGTCACTGGAACCAGCGGCTTGGGGCCTTCCAGAAACTCATACTCATAAAGAGTTTTATGGAGGAGAAGGTAAAATAATAATAATAATTAAAAAGAAAAAGTGATTTGATATGAATTGTAATTACTGTAATGTCCAAACTGTTGCATTACATTTTTAGTAACACAGCAGAAAGTTTAGTTAGACTGTTTAGACTGTTTTCAACACAGAAAAAATATATTGTTCTTGCAATTCTAAGTTTATTCCAAGTTACAATTTTGAGTTAAAATCTCACAATTCAGACTTATATTTCGCATATTATTATATATATTATTTATATATATTTATATTTCAAAGTTTATATTTCGCAATTTTGACTGACTTTTTTTTAGAATCTTTCTCAGATTTGTTCTGCTGAATAAAAGTATTCCTTTTTCAGAAATAAAAAATAAAAGTCTTACTGACAACAAAGGTAATTACAGAATTTTGTCTCACTATTATGACTTTATTTCTCACAATTCCAAGTTTAGATCAAACAATTTTGAGTTATGTTCTCACAATTTATTTATCAGAATTTCAAGTTCAGAACAACATATTATATCTCATGAGAGGCTCTTCTCTATGAAATTACAACTTCACTATATTTATTCACTACAAAAGTTTCACTACATTAGTGTACATAATACCACAATGGATTCATTTTCTTTAATATTAAAGCTGTGATTTGTTTGCGTACTATTCTTCCCCACAAGAATAGTACAAATGTCCCCACAAAATGAAGAAAGTTTTCTGTGAGGGATGTGTTTAGGGTAGGATTAGGGAATAGAATATACAGTTTGTACTACATAAAAATTATGTCTATGGATCATGGCTATGGAAAGTCCCCATAAAACATGAAAACCATGTGTGTGTTTGTGTGTGTGTCTGTGTGTGTGTGTGGGTGTACCTGGTAAACCCTATGTTATGAAGACAAAATGTTGACATTTGACATTGCTCCCCATGAAGAAAACAGTTTGTATATCGCCTGCTAAAATCCGGGAGGCGGCTGCCCATGATACTGTAGCTGTAAGGGGGCTTAAGGGGCTTAAGGGGTTAAGTGAGTTTCCTAGGAGATCGCGAGTGCTCAGAAGCTGTGACAAGGACCGTGCATAGAACCCAAATGGGGAAGGTGCACTCATTCAATCAGCCTCAAGGTTTTGTAGTAGGAGGCTCCCTTGGATATTGCCAAGGTGTGGGCTTCCGCAATCTGTGTAAGCTTCAGTGCTCAATTAAATGCCTGTGATGGAACTTCCTATTAAATAGAAAGGGAGGAAGAACACATCCTGAGCCATAGAATGCATTGAAATGACTCTGTGTAGGGACTGCCTGATTAGAGGAAGGCAGTCTAGCTTCACAAGCGTAAGGGAACTGCCTACTTCAGGGAGGCAGCTTCAACCTAAAAGTATTGCAGTGGTTCAGAGATGGGCCCCCTTTCTTGAGCCCAAACTCTGGGGAAGGCAGCCGTAGCTTCACAAGGCGTGAGGGAGCTGCCTACTTAATGAATCCAAATTAGGGGTGGCAACTCACCCCAAAAAGCATTGCCAAGGTTTGCGAATGGACCACCTACATAAAGCGCCGAACTGGGGGAGGTAGCCACAAATTCACGAGACATAAGTAATCTGCCTGCTTCTTTAAACACTCTAGGGGGAGGCAGCTCAAGCCCTAAGGCAGCTCAAGCTACTACTCCAAGACCTAAGGAAGCTGCCTGCTTATGAAGTCATCCAGATCTTTTAGCAGGTGTGCTTGGTAGGCCTGCAACACAGAGCCGCACCGGTCTGACCTTCAGTGCTCTCCACCTCAGCGTGAAGGTCCGGGAGAAATGGAAGACTCACAGGAGCTGCATGTTTATGGTCAGACAAAAATGCTCATTAAGAGTGATCTGCGGCGTTTCCTAAATAACTTCCATAACTTCTAGCAGCTCCTTGTACGTGGGGCAGGCAAACTGAGAGGGCTTCATCTGTGTATCATTGCCCTCACCAGCCACATCCTGCTCTTCTTGGCTGGAAGCCAAAAGAGCGCTGTCTGCTAAATTGGATGACATCCATTTCCATGGAAAAGCCCTCGCAATTCATGCATTCTGCTCCCTCGAAAACAGAACACGCATGATCCTCTCCGAAACAAATATCGCACAAGCCGCGTGTATTTCCTGGTGTCAGATAATGCTGACATAGCGGTACACACTTCCTGAAAAGCTTAGAAACACGTTCAAAACAAACAGTCTCCTGAAGACAGAAAGCTCATGACTTCTAATAAAGGTGCTCTTTTATACTCACGGTCACACTTGTGGTGACGTCATGGATTGTCGTTGGTCAGTGACATTGTTGCGTTTTTACGTGTGCTTCAGACACCAGTCATGCTGAGGCGTTCCCCAAAGTGTCCTCTAGAGCAGTGATTCCCAACCTTTAGTCCAAGAAGCCCACCTCCTTACATATAAGAAAATCGGAGAAAAAAAACAGTGAGCTTGCTGGTACAGTATTTTCTCTGCTCTCCTCTTTGTGTCCGTGTTCAGTGTGTCCTATCTCTGGCCTCGGTTAACGTACTGCTTACATACTTCGTAATATTTCAACACAAATGACATTTAAGAAAAGAATTGCAGTGCATTTTGTGTGCAAGTCTGGAACAGAGATCATCCAAAATAAAACAAAAAATGGAACTGGCCGGTTCTGATTGATGGTCAGTTGACCTGTGAATTTCTGTTACTGACAACTCTTCACCTGGAGCTCTAATGAGGAGAACAGCACATGTATGGAGATGTACAGTAGCTACAGTTAATGGCGATTGGTTGGTTTTAAAAAAAGTAGCTTGAAGTATACACACTTTTTACTGCGTTATTATTGTACTCTAGCCCGGTGGAGACTGAGATGCAGATGCCACTGATCTTTTCATATTTGCCACACCTCTCACGGCTGGTGTGAGCAAGCTCGCGTCTTTTGCGTCGTAAAATGTGAATTTTTGGAGCATTCCTAGAAACTATATCTATGAAAAGGTTTTTTCGTATACATATTTGACCTCAAAGCATGAAAGCTCCCGCAAAAACCCGGAAGTGTGAAATTGGCCTATGATAGAAATACGTGTGTGTGTGTGTGTGTGTGTGTGTGTGTGTGTGTGTGTGTTCTGGTGCCTGTGTGTGTCAAGTTTCATGTGAGTCTCCATGAGTTATGTATCATTATCAGCTGTATAAATAAATATGGTATCATTGAAGTGTATTTCAAGTCTTTGACTCTGTGTGTTCCAGGTTGTGTTTGCAGTGACTCAGTTTGTTATCATTGGTTTGGGACAACAATTTGTGGAGAATCCCCCAGTGGATCTTTCAACCCTGTACACAGACATGTCCCCAACCATTCCCCTGGTCTTCATTCTAAGCACGGGCTCCGATCCAATGGGAGCATTTCAGCGGTTTGCCAACGAGAGAGGATTCCAGGATCGGTACTCTGCACTGTGACATTTATACACTCTGTTTACTCGTTCACTTCCTTGTTAAGTGGCACATATAAGTACATGACTTGCATGAATGAATTTGTTGATTATATCCATACCGAATGTGTTACATGTTTCAGATGGCTTACAAACAGATTTCCTAAAAACAAAACTTCAGTATTTGATACTTTTAGAGAGAATTTCTTTGCTGACTTGGTTTTCCTGCAAGAAATGCTTACGCTCTTCATATTGCACTTAAAACTGGGGTACCACAGGGATCAACATTTGGACTTTCATTCTTCTTCATCTATACTACTTCAAAACCCATGCTTTTTTAGCACTGCTGTACTGATGACAATCAGAAGGTCACATCATGTCCTCCTTCTCTGTGTGTGCCTCGTCAACATATCAGCTTTAATTGTGACAAGTTCCTCTTCCTCTCAGCCATGACATGCCTCACCAAATTCCTCTCTGTCTCATTCAGAGGTCACATAGTCATTGCCTCCTGGTATATATCATTACATTGTGTAAGCCTGGGTGACATGCTCTTCCTTAAGGAACACATTATAATAGCAGCGATCTCACTTGACCACTGGTTTACTCAGTTCCTCGTCTATGTTCCGTTGATTTTAAAGCTAGATGTCTGGAATTACTTTCTTGTTTGCCAACCAGCATCTGCTATACTTCTGCTATATTCCTAGAGTGGGTCCAAAATCCTATCTCTCAAATGGTTTTTAACCCTCTGTGATTTTTTCACGTCACGCCTCTGCTCAGATAATTTTACCAGCTGCCAGAATATATTGCTGCCATACAATTTCTTGACCTCCTATTACTTTCAGTCTTGTATTTAATCTTAAACCTGAGCCTGGATGTTACCATCGGTTGCATCTGTTTGCCAACTTTGAGAACAGTTGATTAATTAGCCATATTCCATCAAATCCATAAGGACCACATTTTCAAAAGGTTCATCTACTCTCACGGACCTGTACTAGTTTTGGACAGCCATATTTTAAATAAAAGCATGGTATATTTTGTAGCTTATTCTGGCCAAGAACTACCCATTTAAGTAGGAAGAGACTCTTAAGTTTGAAATACCTTGTCAGCGATACACTGTCAACGTCGTGGATATGTTGTCAACGTCGTGGATATGTTTGCATGAGCTCTACAATTCTGCACTCCAATCAAGTTATGTCACATTTATTTATATAGCAATTTATACAATAGATTGCTTTAAGCCAGCAGCTTTACACTATTAAACATGAAAAAAACTGTGTCAGTATTACTTGTATATAGAATTACAATTACTCGGATATTTGACCTCAACGGACTGGAAAGAATATATGAACCGGAGAAGATTTCTATGTCAAAGAAGGCGGAGCCCCAGAGAACACCTTACTATTAGGCATTGCCACAGACCAGTGGTTGTTCGAAGGTGTTTATTAGCTGGAACAAACTTTTCCGGGAAGTTCATGTTTACAAGCTATTTCGAACTCTTCAAACGAAAAATTTCAAATGAATTTTTTTTTGGTCTGATTTTGTTTCAAAATTATGTCAACAGTTTGTTCTTTGATTCCGCTTGAAATAATATGTCGGGGCCTTCAGATTGGCAATGTAAAGCCGCCAAGTACAGTTTTATTTATTTTTTGTGTTAATGTGACATTTAGGCATGGGTGTATTTGAAATAGTTGTAGTAAAAATAATAGATCAGACAAAATTTGGCAAATCCAGCACTTATGATAAACATGACAAATCAAGACTTTTGCCGTTGCTGTGGTTCCCCTTCGAGAGCGGGAACTCTACAGTACATTGCTTAGCAACGCTGCGGGAACTCCTCCCTTCTCCACTTTTGTTGAAATCTTATGGGCTAATGCTTGGAATAGCTGGCCAGTTGTCGCGAAGTATGACAGGCTCGCGGGCAGTATAAAATACATGGGTGCGACAATTGCGTCAGACTCTCTTCACGCTGCCATCATGGAAGCTGCACCAGGAGGACTAGCAACCTATTTCTCAGAGCATCCGATGGCTTCAACTTGGCAGATCTGTGCGCGCCCTATGAACCAGGAGGGATATGGTTAGCGCTATAACGGGGACAAGGTCCACGGTCCACGGCCGCCGGCGAGCCACTGGTGGGCCCTCTGCTTCGCCATCTGGATACGCTGGGACTGCGTGTGATGTGCTGAAGAGCATGTTTATTCCGAGTCAGACTATAACATATCTGAGCGTGTGTTTCGACTCTGTGGCGATGCGAGCCCACCTCTCTCAAGAGCGCTTAGAGACAATTTTGTCGACTCTGAGCCATTTCAGACTGGGCAGGTCTGTTTCACTGAGGGAATTTCAGAGGCTTCTGGGGCTGATGGCGGTGGCTTCTTCAGTGCCATCTGGGCCTGCTGCAGTTTTGGCTGAAAAGATGAGTCCCGCCGAGGGCGGGGTCTTCAGGTCACACGCGCATTCCGGTCACTCACAGTTGCGTCAGTGCTCTGAGACCGTGGCGCAACCCGGATATGTTCAGCCCAGGAGTGCCTTTGGGACTAGTAACACAATGCATCGTGGTATCGACGGATGCGTCGACCTCAGACTGGGGAGTAGTGTGCTTGGGCGTGCCTGCCTCAGGTCTGTGGTCAGAGTCACAGAGAGAGTGGCACATAAACCGTCTTGAATTAAAGGCGGTATCCTTAGCCCTGGAAGCTTTTCGGTCAAGATTGGAGCAGCAGAATGTACTGATTCGAACTGACAACATGTCTGTGGTGTCGTACATAAAATGCCAGGGCGGCGTGCACTCAAGAGCTCTTTTCAAACAGGCAGCGAGTCTCCTGTTGTGGGCGGATCGACACTTTTTCTCCATCAGAGCGGCGCATATCCCCGGTCTCCTAAACCGCGGAGCGGACATGCTTTCGAGGAATGGGATTCCTCAAGGAGAGTGGAGGCTTTACCCCGGATCGGTGCAAATGATTTGGGATCGATTCGGCAGGGCGGACGTGGATCTGTTTGCCACGAGCGAGAATATGCACTGTCAGACGTTCTCTATCTCACTCCCCGCTGACGGGAGATGCTCTGACATTGCGTTGGGCAGAAGCCAGGCTTTAGGTGTTCCCTCCGGTGAAGATTCTGCCTATGGTGTTATGCAAAATCAGGGAGGAGAGAGTGTCAGTGATCCTCGTGGCCTCGAACTGGACGAACCAGCCCTGGTTTGCGGACCTGAGAGAGATAATGGTGGCTCCCCCATGGCAAATCCCCCTCAGGAAGGACCTGCTGTCTCAGGTGAACAGCACGATATGCCACCCCAGCCCGAGCTGTGGAACCTTAATGTGTGGCCGCTTCAGGGACCTTAAATGAGCGAGACACTCTGACTTTGTTCCTTGCTCTCGCCTCTGCGAAGCGCATTGGAGACTTACACGCGTTCTCGGTGAACGACGATTGTATCCGTTTTGGACCTGGCAAAGGCAGCGTTACTCTCCAGCCGAGACAGGTCTACGTGCCTAAGTCACCCTCTACACCTTTCAATGCACAGATTGTTTGGCCCATAAGATTTCAACAAAAGTGGAGAAGGGAGGAGTTCCCGCAGCATTGCTACACAATGTCTCGTTCCCGACTCTCAGGGAACCGAGGTTACGATAGTAACCGGAGACATTTTCTTGTATTGCAGGGTGAAATCTATCTCGCTGGGTCAGGGTCAGGGTCCTATAGCAGAGAAGCTGATTATGGAAGCTTTGAAGATTGGTGACTGGATCTTCCTTCAAAACTGCCACCTGGCTGTGTCTTGGATGCTGGCAATGGAGGAGCTCATCAAAACCTTCACTGAAGCTGGTTAGTTTGTGTGAGGTTTTGCATCAGAACCTAGTCTTCAGCATTGATCCCTATAGTCCCTAGGGGTCATTTAATGTGTAATATCAAAATCTGTGTAAAAAAAACAAACAAACAGCCAAAGCTAAAGTTTAAAAGCTGAAATTCAACTACACTACAGGTCAAAGAGCAAAAAACAGTAATAATGTGAATATAGTTTTTTTTAAATAGCCTTGGTGAATACAAATATTATTTATTTTAAAAATGTATGTTACTGACCCCAAACTTTTGAACGGTAGTGTACTGTATATGTTTGATTGTCTTTTCCGCATTAAAACGTATTAAGTAAATGTTAAAAATAAGTGGGCATGAAAAGTTCGAAGACCCCTGCTTAAAGAATTAAAGGCAGATATGTGACCTATCTCTCGCTTTTAGTGCTTTTTTTTAGTACATCAAAACTTTTTTGAATATTATATTTAAACACTTGATATGTGGTCGCTATAATTTCTCCAGAACCACTGAAGCTGAAACTGTTAAATTAGTATGATCTTCCAAATAAATACAGTGGTTAGCATAAATGAACACACCCATGCTAAAGTTGACTAAAAAGAGGAATAGAGATTGGCATGGTTTTATTTCAGTTAATAATTGCTGGTTTGATTTGCATTGAGAGATGATCTTATGGAAAGTACCCCATGCCAATCTCTAGGTATGGTGAATGGTATGTGATGATGTGGGGCTATTTTAATTCCAAAGGCCAAGGGAACTTTATCAGGATGCATAGTATCCTGGATCCATGGATGAAATAACTGGCCTTTAACAATAAAAATCTGCCTGCCTCAATGGGAATTTAACGTAGGGGTGTCCTGACTTATGCACCCTGTATTTTAAGGAAGAACATTTATTTATTTACGATACATTATTCATTCACAAAGAAAATTGGTGTCCTTAAAGGTTGGATTTTTCCTCATTTGCTTAATTAAGGCATTAAGATCAATTTTCAAAAGATTGTTTTTTTATTCCTTTTGTTTTTAGTCAACTTTAGCATGGGTGTGTTCACTTATGCTAAACACTGTGTGTCAAATGAATGACTCGATTTATGAAGTAACTTTTTTAAGTTTATATTTGTGTCTGTGTAGATGTTTGTATGGTTCAGTGAAAATATTATTGTGGTTTTTTAAGACATACTCACCTGTTTTGTACCTGTTTCAACCTTCTTTACAGATTGTGTGTTGAACATGTGAATCCATTATAAAGCAAAACCTGTTTTATGTTGTCCTGTTCTTGTATGGCCTTTGCAGACACAGTTATCCATGAGGACTTCAGACTGTTTCTTAGTTCCATGCCTACTAATGTGTTTCCTGTCACTGTATTACAAAACTCTGTCAAGGTAACACAAGGACACAAACTTACATACATACATACATACATACATACATACATACATACATACATAAAAGCTTTATAAAAAAAACCCCGATAATCACTGATAGTTCATACACAAGTACAAATATTTCAGGAAAGTATGCACATGCCTTTATCTCGTTTTTTTTATCTTTCGGAGATAAAAAACATGCATCAATGTAGAGCGAAGTTTCATGCGTCAGTGGCATCCATATGCTGATGACATGCACATATTTTTACCTTTACACATCATTCATCCTTCCAGCACTTGGATGAAATTAAAATTTTAGTCACACTAATGCAGTCACACAATCCTGCAAGAAGAAGATAACACTTCACAAGGAGGAGCGCTTTCATATTTTATTAACTTTTTACCTAATACATTAACACCCCTGTGCTAACGTCCCTATCAGTTAAACCCCAGTTTTACTCAATTCACTGGAACCAATAGTAGTTTATAGGACCATAAACAATATTTCATTATAGTGAAAGTGCAGTGACATGGATGTATTTAAATGGTCAGACTGTTTAGAGTTTCTAACTTAGTTTTATTCATTTTAGCAGTTCTATTTTGTCTTTTGCCTAATTTTTGTTTTGTTGCTAATATGTTTGTGTTGCCAGGAAACTAATGAGCCTTTGTTAATGTGATGGTAGGTTACTAATGAGCCCCCAAAGGGTCTCCGTGCCAATGTGAGGCGCGCCTTTACTGAGATCAGCAGTACGTTTTTTGAGGAACACATCCTTGGCAGGAAATGGAGGAAGATCATTTTTGGAGTGTGTTTTTTCCACGCCATCATTCAGGTCAGGGCTCAAGGGTTGAAAATTCTGTTTCTATTCAATTTGAAGCCTCAAGAGATTGTAAATTTAAAAGCATGAATGCAGTTTTTATGATTAAATAAAAATTATTAGATGGAAACTTTTCTCTTGTGCAGCTTATATGGTAAATTTGCTTTGGAGTAACTTTAAATTGTTTCTCTTTGTGAGGTTAAGTTTACATTTTTTGTCTATGATTTTTATGAACAGTCGAAAACCACTTACCCAGTAGGTGGTGGAAAATAGAAAGAGAAACACTTTTGGTTTTATATTCAAGGTCTAGATTTAAAATTCTTAATATGTTGATATTTGTACATATAGTATTGACATACTCTACACATGTGCTATAGAAATGTCTTTTTTATATGTTATTCTCATTAAGGCTACATTTGTTTGATCAAACATACAGTAAAAACATTAATGTTGTGAAGTATTATTACAATTATATATTAATATATTTATTCCTGTGATGGCTAAGCTGAATTTTCATTAGTCATTACTTGATCCTTCACATGATCTATCAGAGATCTTACTAAAATCATTATAATTAGTAAGATTGAATATTCTTCTAAATGTTGAAAATTATTGTGCTTTTTAATATTTTTTGTGTAAACTGACACTTTTCAAGATGGAAAAAAATCAAAAGATAGAAACAAGATTTGTTAAATTTTACTTTAATCTAGGTAACAAATGTTCGTAACACTTTCTATGAAGACCTTGCTTATAAATAAGTATAAATGGAGCTATAATTAGGGCTGGGCGATAAAACGATAACGATAGTTATCGCGATATCGTTTTTCTCGATAAAACGATATCAAGAGTTTGATAAATGTTCGATAATGTTTGTGCGCCAAAAGCGGAACAAAACTCATCTGAACCGCGCGCCTCACGGACCGTTTATCCGCTCGGCTCAAAGTCCAAACGGCAGCGCAGCGCGAGCTCACTAGCAGACGCGTTTACTCTGACCGTCTCGTCACGAGATCCAGTGAGAAGCGCTTGAGTTCAGCGAAGAACACAAATGTCTCAGTGATTTAAACCAGTTTAAAGGCAGATGAAACAGCGCTGACGAACAGGAGGAACACTGCGCGCAACGATCCAGTCAATAGCTTTTCCGGCTACAAAATCCCATCATTTACCATGGATTTACTGTAACGTTAGCCTACTAATATTAACTGCACCATGAAATGTGGGATATACATATTGAATTGTATTATATTATTATTGTAGACAATGTATTAAAGGACTAATGGAATATAATTACAGTATTTAATAATGTATTTAGGCTACTGTTTTTCATACAAATACCATAGAAACCATAAAGTAACATTTAGCCAACATAGTGAGGTGCTTTTATCTGTGGTTATCATGATCTAAATGCATGATGCTGGATGACCAATGGCTAATTTTAATTAAACTCAAACAGTCAGAATATTACATTTTAACAAATAAAAATTAGCACATGCAGAAACTAAGAAATATTTTTTTCTATTAAGATATTTATTTTGTTAAGGAAAAATTACAAAATGTTTGAATGTTCTACCTCAGATTTGTTTGTCATGATATGTTCTGACAATAAGGAGTAGTTTAAAACCACAATTAACACTCTGGTTTCTACAACTTTCACTTAGGAGCAAAAATCTGCTTGAAAGAAATAAAGATTGGACGTTTATCGTGATAATTATCGATATCGACTGATATAAAAAAATTATCGTGATAATTTTTTTTGGCCATATCGCCCAACCTTAGCTATAATTCATTATTAGTAAGTATTACTAATTTATAAATATATTTATAAAGACTTAAGACCTATACTGCATTACAAGAACAGTTATAGTTACATTTATAATATTTTTATAATTACGTATAAGTCATGCATTTGCTTTTTCAATGCACATGCTCATAATCCATTATCCACTGATTTTCAATGCGCATTCTCATAATCAATTATACACTGATTTATAATTATTAATTAGTCAGTCGTATGGTTCCATGAATGTATTTATAAAGAGGCAATTGCATTGCTATATATTGTTATTATATTATAGTTACAATGACATTTTAGTAATTCAGATTTATTTCTGTCAAATAAGTCAATATATTGTTATTAATAGCCCTGTTGTGTTCTTAGAAATATGTATTATGACTGATAATACAGTTACTAACCTCCGTAAATGCAAATGTTAAGAAATCATGAAGATTTGCTCATTATACATTTAAGTTGTTTACTTGTAAATGTAACCAATGAACAATAATTCATGTAATAATATAATGGGGAAGAAAACTGAAACCATTAATACAAACAGTTGAAAAAGAAATGTGTTTTTAATGTTACATACTAGCATGAATTACCATTCATGACCTCTAATGCAAACATTAGCCATTAAAGACATAATTGATAACTAACTGGAACAGCAAACAAGTGTTTCTGGATCTATTTTATATTTGATCATTTATAAATCAGTGTATTATGAGCATCCACACGGAAAAAGCAAATGCATGACTTATACGTAATTATAAAAATAATTGTATAACTGTATACTATAACTGAACTATAACTGTTCTTATAATGCACTATAGGTCTTAAAGAGTCTTTATAAATATATTTATAGAATAGTAATACTTATAAATAAGTATAAATGGGGCTATAATTAATTATAAGCATGGTCTTCATTGAAAGTGTTACCCAAATGTTTGAAAAAAATGACCAATTATTTTCAGTACAATAGATGTTTAGGATGGTTTTACTTATTCACATCCTCTAAATCCTTCTCTTCTGTGTCTATATGTGATCTCCTTTGTGTGTGTGTATGCATTCATGTATGTATAGGAGAGGAAGAAATTTGGTCCTCTGGGCTGGAACATCCGTTATGAATTCAATGACAGCGACAGAGAGTGTGCCCTTCTCAACCAAAACCTTTACTGCCAGACAGGACATATACCCTGGGATGCTCTTATATATATCACAGGTATATGTGTGTGTTTATTGCAGAAGAATTTATAGCATCAGTTATTAGCCCCTTTCACACAGCAATCCTGGAAAAATCACTGTATAATTATCAGAATGACTTTTCCAATAAAATACACATACTGGTAAACTGTGATGTCAATCATCGAAAATGATCTTTACACACTGATCCTTCATCCACTTAGATGAGAAGCGCTTCAGTTTCACTGCATTCTGACCTTGTACATGCTCATACCGGTAATCATACCGGTATCTGTCATTTACCAGTAAAATATTTTTGTTTCTATGTGTTTGTCTGTTAAAAAATAATTATAATAAAATTAATATGAATATTTGTGTAATATTATTGTACATTTTCCAAAAAAATCTTTTGGATTCTTTCACAAAAATTTTTCAAAATGTTTTAGAATTGTTACAAATGCATTTCTCATATGTAGGCATCATTTTACAGACCATCAGCTGGTGACAATAAATGTCATTAAATTTGGTGCAGCTGATGGTGTGCGGGGGCTATGAGAGAGTGTTCCAGTAATTTTGTAATGAGAGGCTTTGGGAAAAACTCATTAAGGAAGCTTCACACAATGTCAAATTGTCATTAATTTTTGTCAAGGTGTCAGTCAGTGATGCAACTAATTGAAATGTGGTAAGTTTGTTTTATTGTCTCTGTAGGTGAGATTACGTATGGAGGCAGGGTGACGGATGCCTGGGATCAGCGATGCTTGCGCACCATACTCAAGAGTTTCTTCTCCCCAGCCACATTAGAGGACGGCTATACCTACTCTAAATCAGGTATACACAAACACACACGTTTACTTTGATAAATGGGGAAATTCCATAGACTTCTGTTGTTTTTATATACAGCTATATGTGTATATAGCTGTATAATATAGCTGCGAATGTCAGATTTCACTCACTTCTGGGTACAAATGTACCCCCAAAATATGGTTAAGTAGGTACACACCCACACACACACACACACCCACACACACACACACACACACACACACACACACACACACACACACACACACACACACACGCTGAAATACTTTGTACTGTCCCAGTTTTAATGTGCAGAGACGACTATAATCACAAGAACTGGTATATTGACTTCCCCACAACGGTCACCTTTGGCAAAATGGGCTTTTTAGATATTTCAGTTAAATGTTACTGGCTAGGTAGGGCGGGCGGGCCGGAATATATGCCTCGCGCTCAAACGCACGCAGAAAGCTTGCCACAAAGCACTGGCAAAAGTAACCTAATGATTATGAATGTGTCGGGAAAAAATAGCAAGGAGACAATTTAATTGTTTCTTAGTAAACTAGTGTTTTCTGAGTCAGTGTTGGCTGCAAAGATGAAGTTGACATTGTTGACGTTCGGTGTCCCATTGCGGTTGGACAGGGATGCCACTGTGACTGAAAAATGTTTGGGTGTAGGTGTATGCATCTACGTTAACCAACATTGGTGCAAGTCTGCGATTCTGAGGGAATATGTGTGAGTCCCAAAATTGATTTGTTGTCGGTATCACTTCGCCCCTTTTACTTGCCCAGTGAGTTTGCACAAATATTTATCTCTGTTGTATACATCCACCCAAAGGCTAATGTCAAAAAAATACATCTGACATCTTATGTAAAACAGTGTATCGGTTGCAAAGCATCTTTCCGGACGCACCTAACATTGTGATAGGAGACTTTAATCATTGTACAATGGAGAAATCACTCGCCATTTTGATCAATATGTGGATTGTCCTACCAGATGTGGAAAATATCTCAAACTTTGTTATGGGTCTATTAAAGGGGCATATAAGTTGTCCTTGAGAGCACCTCTGGGCCTTTCTGACCATCATGTTGTTTATCTGGCCCCTGTTTATAAACCTGTCCTGAAAAGGGAAAAAACAGAGAAAAGATTAGTTCCTGTGTGGTCTGATGACTCAGTTCAAGAGCTAATGGGATGCTTTGAATGTACTGATTGAGAACTGTTTTTAAATCCGTATGCACTGATCTTATAGAGACTGTGACTAATTATATTGTATTTTGTGAAGATTTGGTCTTTCAAAAGAAACCTTGTATAGTATTTCCAAATTACAAGCCTTGGATCACTAAACATGTTAAAAATGTGATTAATCATCTAAGGCAGTGGTCGCCAACCCGCCGATTTTTATCACTGTCCCGGTAGCTCCCGAAAATAACAGAAAAATAAGTACAAAGGCTCGAAATGGCGACCATTGAATCTGTGCAACCTCAAAATTTAATTGGGATCATTTGTGAGGGTACAAATAATGGTGTAATAATGGAGTTTAATTTTAAATAATTTTAAAGGTTGTCGTGCAAACTTTTTTCTAGAGATGCAGCGGTTTATGCTCCAAACAGACGATCAGCAACTGGACGGTTTTTAGTTTAATTTTGGGTGATCTCTATTCCAGACTTGCCTGCTTGCCAGAACTGTCTTGCAAATGTTTCCCGAAATTGTATTTGTGTGAAAATATGACACGCTGAAGAGAAAGCAGAGAAAATAACAGGCACAGCAAGATCACTGTTTGTGATGCTAGAAATATAGGAAGAAACATGTAAATATTGAATTGGGGTGGGGATTTATATGAATGTATCTCTGAAGGAAACTGACTGTCTTCAGAATAGTTTCAATGGACAAAAATGGGTGCTGGTATCGGAATTGGCCAATTTGCCAAGAAAAATAAATCGGCCATGAAAAATCTATAGGCAGATCTTGCCTTTCAACAAGGCCAAAGTCGGGGATCTTGGGCTTAAAAAGGTTGGTGACCACTGATCTATGGGGTAATTATTTTAAACAAGGTGATAGGTTTCGGTACAGAGAGGCCCATAAACTAGTGAGAAATGAGGTGAAATTAGCAAAATTGCGGTACTGTCACAAATTGCGTGGAAGCAAAGGCGGTAGTCGGATCTAAATGCAGCAGTAGACTTTAATAATACAGACTTGGGTAAACTCAGATCAGGCAAGACATAAGACCCTCGTGGTACATAAATACATTCAATAACTGACCAGGAACAAAAGAGCACACAGGATTTAAATACACAGAGGGGATCAGGGAACAAGACACAGCTGGGGCAAATGAGAACAACAAGCGGAACCATACAAACCAACGGGGACAACACACCTGAACCAAGGGACCTAATGATTGGCATGACTAGGGATAACAGAATACAATTAACAAGGCAGAGAAGCAAGGTACAAACTGAATGAAAAAACCAAAGACAGTGAACCACAAACCAGAAACATGACAATAAACAACACTATAACAGGTACAAGGAAAAAAGAAGAAACTATGTTCACAAAGGGGAAATCTCATGTATCCTGGGGTGGAGTGAAGTCTATAATTGGAACTAAACAGAAGACAAAAAGTATTACTTTAGGATGGAAACTCGATTACGAATTACGCAGATGATTTTAACTCGTTTTATTCATGTTTTGATACTCATGATTTTACATCTGAATTGTCTGATTATTGTGGGAAATCAGCGACTCTGGACACTCCTGTTAAATTTCAAATTTGCAGAGCTGATGTACGTAGTTGTTTTGGTCAGGTTAAGGTTAGGAAGAGTCTAGGCCCTGATCACATTGGTGGCAGACTGTTGAGGAAGTGTGCAGAGTAGTTCTCAGAGATTTATTCATTTATTTTTAATAAGTCATTGCAACTTCCTGAAGTCCCTTGTCTTTGGGAAGATAGTATAGTAGTGCCAATTGCAAAAAAAAAAATCCTCTTTGACAGCACCTCACGTCACAAGCTCAGCTTCTTGTTCGTCTTCTCACCGGAACATGCACAGCAGCGGAGTTGCTTGCGCGTTCACAAACGCAGCTTGTGATTCGGTCCGCTGAAGAGGTGCTTTTCTATGGCGAGCAACTTCTATGTTGGGCTTGTCTGAAGAAAAATGAATCAGCAATTACACCGTTCAATGTATTTGATGATAAACTAAAATTCGAGGCAAACACCGACATTATTAGAGGGAAAGCTCTTCAGCATATGTATTTTCTGAGGACATTTTGAGCTTTTAATTTGAGTGTTTCTTTTATAAAAATGTTTTACACCTGTTTTAGTGAATCTGTCTCAAGTTTTTCCATTTATTTGTTGGTATGGCAATCTTAATGTAAAGAATAGGAGTAAGTTGAGTAGTATAGTTACAATATTCAGCAATATAGTGGGGACTGACTTAAGGACTATCACACAAATTTATGAACGTAGGGTGACTAGGAAGGGCCAGTTAGTCCTTTCCGATGTCACCCTTATTGTGTACTGGATTTCAACTGCTTCCTTCAGGCCAGAGATTTAAATTCCCATTGTGGAAATCAAATAGATATAGTTCCTTTATTCCTGCTGCAATCATGTTTTTAAATGACTTATTATAAATGTGTGTTATTTCTTGTGTGTTGTGTTGCTGTTCGTATATACGGTATACTGCTATCTACATTAAAAAATTGCCTTCAAGGACAATAAAGTTAAATTTAAGTTTGCATACTGTTCATACAAAGCCGTTGAGAGTGGAAAAGCATGATGGGAGAGGGGAGAGATACGTTTGTGAAACCTTTTTATGTTTTGTTTAGTTCCACTACACTTTATTACAGACATCATGTTAGTGCCAGTAGATCATTACTCACTTCAACTTTAAATAACAAAGGCTCTCTTTCATTTTGTGCAGGGATTTATTTTGCTCCTGATTCAGACAGCTTGACTGAGTATAAGAATTATATCGATGATCTCCCTCTTATTGATGATCCAGAGGTCTTTGGCATGCATGAAAACGCTAATCTGGCCTTCCAGGTAACTCTCACCTCTTCTTGCTGTACACAAAATAACAAACAATCTTGAGATGAAGAGCACATCTTTAGATAAAGAGCACCTGCTACTTGACATATAACACACACATGGGTCTCCTTTCCATCTTTGAAAACAGAGGCAGGAGACAATGACACTTATCTGCACCATTCTGGAAGTCCAGCCCCGCTCCTCAGCAGCTGGTGGAGGGAAGAGCAATGATGAGGTGGTCCATGAGCTGGCTGACACCATCTTAGCAAAGATCCCCGGTTAGTCTCAAACCCCTGTAACTCCCTACACACAAGTCTACTGTAACTTCATCGGTTTTATAATAAGTTTTTTTTAACTTGCCTGTGTGTGTTTGTGTGTGTCTGTGGATGATGTGTGTGCATCTGAGCAGAGAAATTAGATATGGATGCAGCAGTGGAGAGTCTGTTTTTGCAAGATTCGAATGGTAGAGTTAACTCCCTAACCACTGTGCTTGGTCAGGAAGTAGACCGCTTTAACTACCTGTTGCGTGTGCTGAAGGTAAGAGACCGGTTTTGTTACAGGTTTTTGATTGTAAACCACATGATTAATTTATTAAAGCTGCTAATCAAACAAGAATCAATGATTGAATGATCACACTAATTTTCCCAATCTTAATTGTTTGTATTTGTGTGTGCATGCATTTCCTGCAGACTTCGCTATGTACTCTGCAGAAGGCAATAGCAGGTCAAGTGGTGATGTCAGAAGAAATTGAGAAGATTTATAACAGTTTCCTGAATAACCAAGTTCCTGTTCACTGGTCTAATGCTGCTTACCCATCTCTCAAACCTCTTGGCAGCTGGGTTAGAGATCTCACCCTGCGCACAGGATTTGTAGAGGTATGTCTGTGTCACCAGCATTTCCCATTAATTACCTAGATGTGGCAGCCCAATCATTTATCCAGCCACAGTTTCAAGAACTGAAAATATTTTACACTAATCATAATAGCATAAAAGATGTCTAACACAGTGTTTTGCCAAGTTTGGCTTTAGCAATGCATCTGTCAGTCAACTAAAATCGAAATTACATATGGCTTAGTCCAATTATCAAATCACAAAAGGCTATTATTATAATAATCTCTTTTCAGCATCTCAGAGCATCTCGGTTCATAGTAAATGCTGCGACATCCATCTCTGTGTGTGATGTGAGTTTAGTTGTTTGCCAAGTTCACTTTATTTTTTACATTTGCATAATTTACAAATTTTTTGTGTAAAAATGTACAGAACTGTACTTTTTTTTAAAATGAGAAACATTTTATAAACTTAAACACAAAAGCCTAAAGGTCTCCCTGCAGTTTTTCCTACACATAAAAAGCATAAGGTTTTAACTCTTGCAAAAGAAGAAATAAAAAAAATATTATTGTAATTTTACTTCTGTAGTTTAAAGTAAAATTATTAGTATTTTTTTTTACTGTGCAGTTGTATTACAATAATATTATATTTCTGACTTAGAATTATAATTATTATGATGATTATTATTATATATTCAAATTGTTTGGCTTCCTACATTTTGAGTGTGCTGAATCTACTTTAAAGTCCAGGTACAAATCAAGTCAATGCCATTTGCATGGCATTTGCTATGCATCATGCATTTTAATACATGGCTTAAAAAAATTGTCTTAGGTTTAAGAGTCCTCTCACATGCATGTGTGCAGACACACACACACACACACACACTCACACGCACGCACTCACTCACGCATGCACACACGCACTCACGCACACACACACACACACACACACACACACACACACACACACACACACACACACACACACACACACACACACACTTTTTTCCTCTGTATTCAGGATGTTCACTCTCATTGTACATGGACAATTTCCTCAGGGTTGGGGATTCCAGTAAAGGCCAGTGATATATGAGCTGTGTGCTGTTATTATAGTTCATGAATGGAGCCAGAGGGGCTCACAGCCATTCTGAACCACACTCAACGAGGCTACATAAACAACTACAATTTCTTTACTGTGTATTCTCGCCTCACTCTCTGGCACTTACATATGGTGATTGCTCTCTTGCACGGGTTGATGGGCACACCGAACTGTTATCTCTGACTGGATGTGCTGTTCCGTGTGGCTGGTCTGAGTGCACACACGATAAGCTCATGTTAATATGGATGAATTTCAGAAAAATGTGTGTTTCTGAACTCGGCGAACAGGCTCATGTAGCAGATATAGCTGGACTAGTTTAAATTTCAGCAGTGAAGTGAGAAATTTTCCTCTACATCAGCATGATTAGACTGAGGTACACTGCATAATATAAGCCCACCATCATATATGAGAGCGAAAACTCAAAGGGATAGTTCACCCAAATAAACTATAAAAATTCAGTCATAATTTTCTCTCCCTCAAGTTGTTCCAAACCTGTATGAGTTTCTTTCTTCTGTTAAACACAAACGATATTTAAAGAATTTTGGTAACCAGACAGCTGACGGCAGACCATTGACTTCCATACAATTTTTTTTCCTACTATGAAAGTCAATGGCTACCATCAACTGTTTGATTACCAACATTCTTTAACATATCTTATTTTGTGTTCAACAGATGAAAGAAACTCATACAGGTTTGGAACAACTTGAAGGTGAGTAAATGATGACAGAAAATTCATTTTTGGGTGAATTATCCCTTTAATTACCCATTGCTGTTATTCTCCTCAAAAATACAAAAATGTAAATTCTGTCATATTTTTCTCACTGTCATATCGTTCCAAACACATACACTACCATTCAAAAGTTTGTGGTCGGTCTATTATGTCTATTATGGTCTATTATGGTCACCAAGGCTGCATTCATTTAAACAATAAAACAATTTGTAAAGGTTATTTGATCAAAAGAACAGCATTTATTTAAAACAGAAACTATTTGTAACATTATAAATGTCACTTTGATCAATTTAATGAAGTCTTGCTAAATAAACATTAATTTAAATGTTTTTGAAACCTAAACTTTTTGAATGGTTGTCTACAATTTTTTTTCATTTGTGAAACATAAAAGGAGATATTTAACAAAATGTCCAAGCTGCTCTTTTCCACCGAATGGATGTACATGGGAAATGGGGCTGTCAAGAAGGACAATAAGTAAACTAGTCTACGTATGACTCATGTGCTATACTAAATGCCTTCCAGAATGATATAATAAAAAGCAGGGGAAGGAGGAGGTAAAGAAGAACATGCATGCACATCTCCTTGACATTCTCGTCTAATTTCTTGTGAAGCAGTAAGTTTAAATGTTTGGAGGGTGAATGAGATTTGAGAGCTAAGCCAGAAGACAAGATTTTCACTGAATACATACAAATTTCATTTTTCTCACAAAAAAACGTTTTTTTTTGGGTGGAAATGAGGTAGGCCTAAACCATTTCTCTACAAAGACTATGATGCACTAATATAAGAATTTAATATTTATCATCTTAGAAATATCCTGATATCCTCAGGCTATAGGATCTAAGGGTCTTTGTTAAGGTTATGTATATAGTTGTGTCCATCAACTAGAACCTTAAACCCTCTAGTTACTGATTTTTTCACATGCTCTGAAATAGAATGATCCAAGACTGTCGGCTTTACCTTTGAGCTGACTTCTTTTGCCCTTAGGGGGGAAAGTTGAGAAGTTTTGCTGATTTTTGTTTTGTTTTACTTTGAATTACCTTTGTTCTTTCCATTTTGAATTCACAAGATTGTAAAGTACCATTGGTTGTTTGTGTGGTTGTGTAAACAGAGTTGGATCACAAGGGGTCAGCCAAAGTCTTTTTGGATTTCTGGATTATTTTTCCCACAAGGATTCCTCACAGGTAAGAAACAAGTTTGTATTAATACCTGCTCTGGAAAATAAAATAAATCCCAAACAGATTTAGGCCCTAGAAAATAGGTAGAATCAAAACGTATGTATACAGGATTTTTCAAATGTCATTTTCAGTGTTTTTACACCTTTGTTCAATAAAGAGTTGGTTCTGTCTTACAGGTGCACTACAGAATCATGCACGTAAATACAACCTGCCCATTGATGAGCTGAATTTTCGTTTCAACGTGGTACCAGTGTACAGAGACCAGACTCTTGTCACTGAAGCTCTGAAAAGCCTTGAGCCAGGGAAGGAACTTGACATGGACAAGGAGGTCAGCTTGGAAACAAGCAGGGATAATTGCAGAGATATTTTAACATATATTTTTGAATATGATTACAACAAAAACTATAGATATATACTGTAAACATACCATCCCATGATCAAGGGAATCTCCTATTTTTCGCTGAGGTCCTTTTTAAGCACAAATAACAATCATAATTTACTTTTGAATGATTTTCCCCTTTGAATTACACTGCCGTTCAGATGTTTGGGTTTGGCTTATGCTCACCAAGGCTGCATTTATTTGATCAAAATAAATAAATAATTGTAATATTGTCAAATATAATGATTTTTGCTGAAACAGTGATACATGATTTTTTTCAGGATTATTTGATGAATATAAAGTTTAAAAGAACAGCATTTATTTGAAATAGAAATGTTTGCAACATCATACATATTTCTACTTTCACTTTTGATTAATTTAATGCATCCTTGTGGAACAAAAGTATTAATGGCTTTCAAAAAACACAGAATAGGTGGTGTCCTATATTTCAAAGTGCATTTTTATTTTATTTTTATTCAAAAGATCAAGGATAAAATGTTATCATGGTTAAATCTCACATCATTAATGTTGTCAATATGTTATGGTCTGCCTTTGTAGCTTCCCTCCATGGAAGATGGTGTGTTGGTTCATGGGATGTACATGGATGCTTGTCGCTGGGATGACATAAACATGGTTATTGAAGACGCGCTGTCAAAGGTGATGAACTCCGTGCTGCCAGTGGTGCATTTTGAACCTCAGCAAAACTATTTTCCTGAGTCCGCCCTCTACGAGGCACCACTGTATAAGACCTCTGCTCGTGCAGGAACTCTGTCAACTACAGGTGAGTTTATGAGTCTTGTGAAGTTTAAACAGTTATCCTGTTCCTGCCACAGTAAAATAAAAATAAGTTAATTGTAACTTTAAATCTCACAATTGTGACTTCAGCTCACAATTACCTTTGTTTACAATGTAGGTACTTAACCCACAATTCACTTTTTATTTATTTATTCTGAGGCAGAAACATTCATCCATACATTTACCTCCAGTAGGCTATTGTAAAAAAAACACACACACAAAACATTGTTTAAAAAAATCCAGTTTAAACCATTAGTATCAGAATTTAGTTTTGAAATGTTCTTATTTATGATATTTTTACTTTGTTATTTTATTAAATTGTATGTTTTTGTTCTGCCTATTAGGACACTCCACAAATTTTGTGGTAACTGTGATGTTGCCATCCAATCGGCCCAGTGACTACTGGATCTCAAAAGCCTCTGCACTACTCTGCCAACTCAATGAATAAGCAAAGCTTTACTTAGCGACTTTAGATCATTTCTCAACAGAGCTTTTAGTGTTTTTAAGCACAAGTAACAGTAAAGAATTTAAAAAAAATTAAACATTAAAAATGAATTATAAATCAAAATTACCTGTAATGTTGATTTTCTCTTCCCTTCCCCTCTAAAATGAACAAATGCACCTACAATACATGTATAGTAGTAGAAATACTAGTTGTAAGTGAAACAAAACTAGGTAAACATAACACAGCCACATACACAATATCGAGAATGTACAAATTAAATGCCAAGAAGTACTTATGCAAAATACATGGATTCATCTAGAATTTTAAATTGTTTTATTTATTTATTTTAATTAATATTTTCTAACAAAATTACTTATATCCACAGTGTATACATAGTATTTTTACATAATACAACAGAGCACAGGGTCAGAATGAAGTGACAAAATAATGACACTCTGATTACGTGGACAAACTGGACACAAGTGAGAGATTTGAACACACCAATAACTGTAATATTTATTTATAAAAAATGTCAAAATGATGACCGTTACAGAGCTTATTAATTCTACAGTTGACATAGGTTATTGTTGCTTTGATGAAGAAAACGTTTGCTAAAATTTATGAATTTGATTACAGTTCAGTGATAATTTAATATTGTTAGAATTATAGAATCAAAAATATTACTAAAGCCAAGAAATTAAAAGAAACATATTTCCAAAGCGTTTATGGGATTGGTTGTTTATATTTCAGATAAACTTCACTGACATAGCTGTGTCTAAAAGTGTTGTCACACTGAGAACACATCTTTACATAAACCAACCCTCAAGTGCTCAGTCCAAATACAGTATATAAAGACATACAATATCAACCCAACAGCTTGTCCAAGGGTCTGTATGTTTGTTCTAAAAGTTCAAAAATACACAACTTTGACAAGTTTTTTTTTATCTTAAACATTGTAACAATTGTTCACGTTGATCTCAGAACGATGAGAAGAGGAAGGACTCGACTTTGGTTGTAGACACTTCTCACACTCAATCACGTGTTTTTATTATTTTTATATCTTTAAAAACAAAAAAAAAAGAAAATGCAACGCTATTGCAATTATGTGAAGTCTTTTGAGACTGCCTCAATGAAGTTTGGCGCGGACATGAGAATGGTAAAGGTGCAGATGATGGAGAAAAGTGAAAATGCCACCAGACAGAGCCGATCCACGACTGCTGCCGCAAATTTCCACTCGCTGCAGATTGCCTCTGCCTCATCCTGGTCACGGAATCGCTGAGCGATGTACATCACTTCCGCCAGGATGTGATGGATCTCTTGTTCGCCTGAAAACACCCTCACTGCCTCCCGCTGTTCTTCGTTTGGCGACCCGCCGACTCGACCAACGCTGCAAGACATGCCAGAGTCGCTGCTGGGTGGGCAGCAAGCGCTGTCAATGGAGTGGTAGCCGAAGTACAGGTTCATGTGACCGTTGGTGGTTGAGTTGGTAGAGGACGGCTGACCAGGCATTACCCCCATCTGAATGCTGCTGGCGCTGGCATGGTGCGCTGGAGAGTGGTCATATTTGTTGTTGGCTTTGCGTTCCTCGCCCGGCTTTTTCATGCGCAAGAACCAGGCACACCAGTTGAGCAGGATCACGCGCACCTAAGAAGAACAGGAAGAATCTGCTAAAGATGAAGCACTCAGATGTGTGAACAAGACATTCCTCTCTTTATTATGATGATATGCTGTATGAAATCAGTATATTTCATTAGATTATGGGAGAAAATGTCCACTAAAGAGGTTCATGTGTTTAAAAATTCAGACGCTTCAAGAGGCAGGTGCGTCCCACTGGGCATGAACCAAATAAGAAACACCAGACAGCTTTTCTTCTCATAAGAGTAGCTGAGGATACATTTAAAGTTTCATACAAATAGAACTCATTACCTCTCCAGTGGGAGACCACAATGCCAACTGCACTAGAGTCATTCTACAACTCACCCACATATTGTGTATATAAAGCAATTTTTTCATTTGGATTTTTGTGAATGCAACAACCTTTATCTATAAAGCACATTTAAACACAATATAGATTGATCCAAAGTGCTGTACATAGTGCAAAGCAGGTCTGCACTATAAAAAAAAAAAAAAAAAAAAAACAATTACAGGTTTACAAAAGCTAAAGAATAAAAATGCATTTTAAGAGTAGATTTAAAAATGTCCAATGAAGGAGAAGACCTCACATGATAAGGGAGACCATTCCAAAGCTTGGGCCCAGCCACAGATAAGGCCCGATCACCCTTTGATTTGTAGCGACTCCGTGACACATTTAAGAGCAAGTAATTTGAAGATCTAAGTGCCCTAGCAGGACAGTATGTCACAATAAGATCACAAATATATCTTGGTGCACGGCCAGAAAACGCCTTATATACAAACATAAGGATCTTAATATCAACTCAAAACTTAAAGGGAAGCCAGTGAAGGGATGCTAAAACAGGAGAAATATGATCCCTCTTTTCAGACCCAGTCAACAGTCTTGCAGCTGCATTTTGAACAATTTGCAATCAAGATAGTGAAGATTAAGGACGACCAGAATAGAGAGCACTAATTGCTTGAACAGAAAGCAGTATCTTAAGTTAAACATTGCATAAGTCCTGATAGTTTGTATTGTTCCAAAAGTTTTAAAAAATGCTGGAGTAACGCTCCGCAAAAAAATGTGAAGAGATTTAATGTCTTTAGGATGGATGAAAAAGCCTATAGGAATTGAATAAATGATTTGGTACAGATTTTTGCCCCAATTTGCTGTCTGGAAGAGTCAGCGCTAGTTTATGATATTCAAAGCCAGTCTGTAGAATTTGGGCTGTCGATGTTGACAGATTTCTCAGAAAATCATGTTGTGTATGATGGGCCAGAGACTCAGACACAGATTGTTTTTTTAGCTTCAGACTTTGATTCCGTCTACTCAGAAGATATCAAACATGCTTTGAGCAAATTTTATAACATATATTGTTTTCATTTGTCATGTGTCTCCTAGCATGTTTTCTGCATGAGTTTGTGTCAGGAGTGACTTGAACGTCCATAAGTTTATGATCCTCACAAGTTGTAGGATGCCCAGTCTTACCTCTGTAACAATTTACAAAGTCTGCAATTGTATGATGCCTAGTGTAAAATCTGTTCAGATTTTAAAAGTTGTGCAATGTATTCCAGCCTTAGCTCAAGATATCCACTTGTGTGGAGTGAGTGGACGTTGCCAATACATTCTCTGTGGGAGTTGAGAAACACACTCACCCAGTAAATTGTGGGAATTAAGAGCATCAAAAAGTTGAGGAATACTCAACTTTGTGCAAAGGTTTGCAAAATAAACTTTATTTATATCAGGTGAAAATGCCAGTTACTTTGAGTGGTGATGTTTGCAAGTACATTGTATTTTTCTAACGGTAAAATTTGTTTTCTTTTTTGTTTAAAAATCCAAGACACACTGCAGCAGAATGGTAAAAAAAAAAAAAAGCGCATGGTGTCAATATGTGATTTTAAAAGTTTAACTTCTTAACACAGTGTCTTAAAAACATCATGCACAAAAAGCAGTGAGATGTCAGAAAACAAGCAGGGACGCCCCCCCCCCCCATGCGAACATCCTTAACTTGTTAGCATTGTCTACTACCAAGGTCAAATAAACGGGTCTACTCCTCTAAAGGGAGGCAATATTCCTACTTAAAACCCAAATGTGGTTGTGGAGGGAGGCAAACTAAGAAGATGGAATTCAAATAATTTGAATTCTGAAAGGGATAGATGCGAGTTGAATATGACTTCCTCCATGACTTCATCTTGGTGTGAAGTTCAGGAATAAATGGAAGGGTCATTGGAGCGGGGCGGTTATGACCTGACAGGAATCGCTTGTTAAGTCTGCCACAAGCAACTTCCTGTCTTTCGCGCCCCTTCACCTCCAACACTCCTCATATGTGGGGCTGGCAGGCTGAGTGGGCTCACTACAAGTGATATCCTCACCCTCCTCAACCACATCCGCCTCATCCTGACTGGATGGTGCCAGAAACATGCTATCTGCTGGATCAGAAGATTCAAGAGACTGTAAATCCTGATCCAGCAGATCAATCAAGCCAGTGACTGAGGAACGCGAGAAAGTCATACCTTTCTCAAACTCCTCAGCCACCTCGACCTGCGATCCCCACAACTTCAGTTTCCGCTGTGCCACGGCTACCACGGAGCCCGTCTCTTGAAAATAGGGCCATGCGCAAACAGAGCTTACTCGATGTGAATTTCTCACAAACGCGCATGCTCCTCACCCAAACACATAACGCAGTGTGTGTCCTTAGGTGTCAAAACATGTGCTAATACAAACAAACGGCTCCTAAAGACAAAAAAAGCTGATGACGTGCATTACATGCGCCCTCTTATTCTCACGGGCGCTCCGATAATGATGTCATAGACTGTCATCGGCCAATAAAAGTGTTGCGTTTACACATTTGCTTCAGACATTGTTCACACTGATGATGCAGTGTTGAGGTCCACTTTGAAAGGGAACTACTCAATTGAAAGAGTTTTCACTCACCCATCTTGGCATCTTTCCCCCTTGAGGATCATGATGATGAAACTGCAGAACGAGGACAGTGACAACAACTGACAAGCCCACAATCATCATGGTGCTGGCGAAGTACTGAGCTACAGAGCCAAAGAAGACACAACCGTTTAAATCGGCAAGAGACTGTCTAAAAGAACATCCACAAAGAAGTAGTTCTTCATGAGATTCAGTACAATTTCCAATTTGAATGAAGCCCTTAACTTACCTATGAGAGGAACTGAGTCAGAGGTGGCCGGCATGATCTCAGCCACCAGCAGCATGAAGACCGTTAATGACAAAAGGACAGTTATACCTGTCAGACACAAAAGTGGAAAAAGTAAGTGTAAAATGAAATAATGTCATTCCTTCATACATAAAAGTGCATAATTATGCATATTTGGTCATTATGATATATATATATATATATATAAAGTTTTACTGCATGTTTATCTTACCCAGTGATATCTTCTCTCCAGAATCAGCTGGCAGCAGGAAAACGAGCAGAGCCAGGCCAGAAATAAGCACACAAGGAATGAGCAGATTCAGACCATAGTACAATGTTCGCCTGCGCATTGTTACTGTAAATGTCACGTCAGGGTAAGGCTCCTTACAGCACTCATAATACAGCTCATTACGCTTCCCAGGGACCCCTGACAAAACAGAAAGGAACGCAATCAGTTTTATGTCGTACAACAGCAGGCATTTTCCACAAATACAGTACATTCTGGAGTCCCATTACTTTTTATGAAGCAGTCAAGGCACAAATGCCATGTTTTTTTGTTGTGCGAACTATTAGATATTGTCTAACATACAATAGTATGAAAAGTTTTAAGGTTTTTTTTTTCTTCAAAATGTTATGACATTAATTCACAATTACGAGAATGCCATCATGAGAATTTTTTCAATATAATGAGATGCTAAGTCATAATTAGTTTCATAATTAGACTTACAATATACAGTATGGTATTTTTTTTTACTGAAATTTGGCAGAAAAAGGCTTCCATACCCTACTGAATGATAGCTTAATTTACTCTACATTTGCAACCCTGATACTCCTTCTGCCATTTTATTTTATTTGATACATTTTGTCTGTTAAATTCAGATGTTTATTTACAAATTGATTTCAAGATCATGATTTTGAACCACATTTTAAAGTAAAATTGAAACAGTTCATACAAAAACAGCTCATACGATATTTAGTTTGATATCCTGAGGATGATCAACATTTAATTTGATTTTTTTTATTTTTTTTAAGTATATTTAAAAAGGCAGCCAGCAGAGTGGTTTAAGGCAAAAGCTAAGGCAGGACTTCAAAGTGACTCATCTACAACATAAATGAGATAAGGCCTTTTTTTTAAAATAGAGGCTGTCAGCTAAGACGAGCATATTTATTACAGGACAAAAATCACAGACAGGATCTTCATGACCTTTTAAAGTGCATAACCGAAAAAACTGTTTTTCCCCAAAACATTTTGTTGTTGTTGCTAAATCTAAAGCAAACACAAGAATCAGCCATTGTTTATTCTGTTTATTGTCCTTGAACTTGGTGGTCACAAACCGGATATTTGCTTTCCTTTTCCATAATTTTTGCAATGCAATCCACTTAATCCTACAGTGGTCTCCAAAATAAAGATCAAATTCAATAATTCTGTGCTTAATATCAAACAAGGCTAACCCAAATTTAAATGATATAAAACACAGTGATGTCGTCTATAATATACCTTAAAAGTCAACCTAAACTCAAATTATAATGAAATAAGCCTTATTTCTACCAGTTGCAAGACTAAAGGAAAACAATGACATGACATGTTGCAAATGAGACAGCCTTGATCTGTCTGGGTCAGACAGCCCTCCTCTCCAATTGATTAAAAATTAAATCAAAATTGTAATTAATCAAACTAGGCAGGCGGATGAAGAGCTTTCATCAGGATTTCACGCTGGTCAGAATTGTTATGGCACTCAGAGAAAATCAAAACAAAAGGCTGGTTTGAGTCATTTAACTGATTACTAAAGACATACCTGTTGTGGTTTGTGTGTGTGGAACTTTAAGGGGGAGGGAACTTCCATTTACAATGATAGTTATGCAAATGTGTCAGATAAATGGAAAAACAGGAAAAACAACCTATTAATGCATATAAAGATGTAGAAAGATTCTTGTTATTTATCATAGATGTTTACACTTTTGTGCAACGGAGTGATCAGTAGATTGCGGCTGTGTGTGTGCAAATTTTTTGCTCCCTGTGGTGTTAAAGATGCCCATTCACAGACTGCCCGTGTCACTGCACAACCTTGGCACCCAACTGGCCATTGGTGCCAGCCAGAATCAGTGCCAAAGCACTGCCAACTACCATCAGGACCCCATCTGTCGAACAGACCCTGGGTCACATTGGCAATGAAAGCGTAACAATGAAAGACTGAGACAGAAACGGAGAGATTAAACATCCAAACACTACCAGATTATGAGATTAGAAAACCTGCGCCATGCACGCAAACATTCATTTCTAAAATGAATATTTCTATTATTAGTTCAAAACGTCCTATGATGTTGCACAATTACAAGAATTTCTCACATATTATATAAGAATGTTATTTTATCCTGTTATAATATAAAGCCACATATAAAAGTAAATTACTTTTGTTGTGGTCGACAGGATGTTAAAATTCTGTCTGTGTTGTCTTAATCCATAAGAATAACAGAAGAAATGCTCTCATGAGAGTATGAGCGTCAAGACATTCTCCAAATTATCCATGAAGTGTGCCATTTGGGACAGGGCCACAGTGATACGAACGATGGTGCTGTTTTTTCCCGATGGTTTTTCGATGACAACATGGCAACTATGCTAATATCAAAGGAATGCGTGAGCATGGATACGTGGATGCCCCCTATGGAAGAGACGTTTGTGAGGTGTCTCTCAGCAGGGGAGGCATCAACACTTAAGGGTCTGGCCCTGCCATCCAAACCCTTTAAAACAACTTCACACCACACATCTTGCTCTCCGGTCCACAAAACAAACTGCTGCCGCGGTCGGTAGATTCTTTCTTTTAGGAGACAAAATAACTATTTGTTGTGCATTTTGGTCTTTAAAACTTCACACAGCTATATTACACACTGCATGAAAGGTAATATTTGAAAAGACATAATAGGGGCATGTAGCCATGTGGAATTTAGCCATATCTAGACTTGTGGACAGCTCGTAAAGAGCACCTATTATGCCATTTTTCACACAATGTAAAATACATCGCCGATGTCCCCAGAGTGTGTATATTAAGTTTTAACTCATTTAACTAAATTTAACTCCAACAGATAATTTTTTACAGCATGTTTAAATTGTCACTTTTTGGGGCTCAGAAAAACGCGCTGTTTCAGTATGTATCCCTTTAAATGCAAATGAGCTGCTGCTGCTGCTGCACAGAGGGCGGAGCCTCACGAGCTCACGCTCTGTGGACAATCTCATCTCACAAAATGATAATATCAAAACAGAAACTCTCAGTAGCGGTGTTCATTTCACCCAGAGTCGGACAATAATGCCCAGAGTCCGAGAATATATGCTGTATGGAGATAGAACAGGTATAGTTTATTTTAATTACGGTTATAAATTATTTGTCATCTGCTTTTATCCACTATTAATACAAGCCTGCTGTAGCGGACCGCGTCCGAATGATGGGCAAAAATATACTGATGAGTTCAATTAAGTTTATTGTACATCACACAAAAGATGAAGTGTCAGTTTTACTCTAGAAAATCACTGTAAGAGCTCAATAAACATCATATAAGAAGTACGAATTAAAGTTTTCCATAAACACTCTCTCTCTCCCTTTCATTATCATCAACATACACAGTGAATTACACAAAACACTCGTTATAACTAACAGTAAACAAATATATAGACACCTTTTCAGGGGGTGCTTAATAAACTGGTAAACTTTATATCCGTAATACGACTCGATGAGCAGTCATAAAGTGCACGCTTTCACTTTAATTTCTGCCGTGAAAAGTAACGTTAGGCCTATCACTCCGGAGACTGTAAGCTGGATCACAAACAGTTGCTACAGATCCATCCTCGAGTAACAACGGGAGATAGATATGTTCATTCTTACATCCAACAACAAAACACCTCAATCTCTTAGAAGACATTCTTTTCTACAGCTGACTGTGAACTGACGAAATGGCGGACTGTGTACAGCTCACTCAGTGCGGCGGGTCTAAAACTGCAGTGTCAGTCAACTGTCGTGGGAGGGGCTTGTCTTGTGCAAAAGTACGTCACATTGCCCCGAACCTGAGAACGGGTTGTTCTGAGACAGTGCTTATGATTTAAGGGGATTTTTTTTTAAAAAGCACTGGGTGGATTTTTATCATTATAGGGTGGTTGTGTACTCACACTGCCAACACACATTTATGTTCAAACTCCATGTAAAAGTTCATTTTGCGTAATAGGTGCCCTTTAAGTGATGTTTTTAATTCCTGAATTAATCAGTTGATTCAGTGATTCACTCATAAAGACAGCCATTTGTTAAATACCTACTGCAGAAAGAGTCACAGAAAAGATTCAACCACTAAATGCACAGAATGTACAAAACTGTAAAATGTGATATGATCAGTAAATCATGGCAACTGAAGTTTTTACATTGTTAATTTGAGATTCGACTTGATTTTTCGAGTCAGTTAAAGGGGACATATCATAAAAATCTGACTTATTTCGTGTTTTAAGTGTTATAATCGGGTCCCTGGTGCATCTACCAACCCAGAAAACGTGAAAAGTAACAACCCAGTAACTTCCTGTTGGTAAACTTTTCTCTGCAAGCATATCAAAAAATAAGCCGATCAGATTTCGCTCCCCTTCTGACGTAGGAAGGGGATCTTTTATATTTATTTTATTATAATATTACCGCCCCTTAATCGTTTTCACTCACGGCGTCGTCATTTGGTTTTGCAAGTGACAACAATGTAACCAGTTCTGATGCAATGGCAAAAGTTTGAGTAAAGCATGCAAACTGTTCTGCCGTTGGCTGCACAAACAAGCACAGAACACTATTTGACCAAAAAATTTCACAGCTGTCTTATAGCAAGATGGCGCTGGTGTGTGTGGCTAGCCATCTACTACCTGTTCTGTTTGTCCTTATTTTGTTCGTCTCACTCCTGGTTCAGGATGTTACTGCTATCTTGGTTTACGAATGACAAATGCTCATAAATATCAGAATTACTGTGGATATACTGGCGTGTAAAGAATGGGGAGAATCGTTTTCATACCTTCCTCCAGAGCTGTCTGCTGTACCATTGTCGCTGCATCGGCTCCCCTGTGCTCTTTCATTGAAGAAGCGTAGAAGAAGACGTGGGAAACGAGGCGGGCTTTCTGTCAAACTTAAGGCAAAACTGTTGATGGAGTCTAGGACCAATTTCGACCGTCATGACTTAAATGGCGCGTGGGACGATCATCTATTCATTCATAGGCGCTCATTGGAGCCAGCATATATATCGCTTCCGCAGATTGTTCCGAAAATCTTCACCAAACAACAACTTGTACAAAAGATGCCATATCTCCGTAAAGGTAGGGGTGTAGATCTCCGTAACCTTCGACTATTGTGTCGTGTATCACAACCGGCAAGCGACTCTATATTAATCAAAATGGCACTGGTTAATGCGAGATCGCTTTGCAATAAGGCGTTTATCCTGAAAGATTTCTTTACATCAAAACTACTGGATATTTTATTTGTGACTGAGACGTGGCTATTGTCCCTTTTCCAACCTTGTTCCCTTAGACTGTAAATTTGTTAATTCTCCTCGTTCCACAGGTAGAGGTGGAGGTTTAGCAACTGTTTTTAAAAACAGCTTCCACTGTCGTCTTGTGGAAACTGAAGTTCCCTATCGGTCAGTCACTACAACGTAGGTCATGACTGACCAAATAGGAATCTCGCTAGAGAGGCCAATCTACTTCGAGTGAAACTAAAACAGGCCAATGCACATTGGCGTGCAATCATTTGCATCAGCTGCGCGGCCTCGTTAGCGCGGGTATTTAACGAGCAGCTGAGCGATTGCACAGTTAGCTTTTTGCTTCGGAGCCAAACACTTCGATGCCTCTACTGCAGTGGAAAACTTCTACAGGCTTTTTTTTTGGACTTCTCTCTTTTTTTTTTGGTGCTGGGCGCAACAGCACGGCAGCGTGAGCGGCCTCCTCTTATTAAAGAGCAAACAAAAAAGCTGTTTTAACGGCTGGTAAGATCTCCCAGCGCACAGTCGGGTGCACATTCCCCTGTGATCGCTGAGGCTGCTCCAGCACCAGTGAGAGTAGTCCCTAAAAGAGCAAACACAGATAGTTCGCGTCTTTTTCAAGATGACGTTCTATCTGTGTGTTTCTGGATGCGGTCGTTACCTGGGATCGCGGGATGGTCACGATCGCTGCCTTGTGTGTCTGGGCCTCGAACACGCACAGGCAGCGTTCGTGGATGAGTCATGTACCCATTGTGGGAAGATGACCATCTCGGAGCTGAGGTCGAGACTCTCGTTCCTGCAAAGGGGCGGAGTCCCCGTGCCTGCACCTCGGTCCAGCCCCCCTTCGCGGGTTGCTTCCGGCAGTGACATGGGTGACCTGAGGATTACAGTGAGCGCGCTTCCTTCGGGGAACCAACCCCCTAGGAACCCTCACTCCTCTCATGCTCCGCAGCCAGTTCAGCTGCCAACGGAACGTGCCGGACCATCCTCGAGATGTGTACCGGTCGTTTCGTTCGGCGCTCCCCGCGACGACCAGATGTCGATCGCTGCATCGGAGGGTGGGTCAGACCGATCCGCGGACGATGGCTCGGAGCCGCTGCCTCCTTCGGGTGTGCCAGCTGTGCCCGAGTCGGACCCGGAGATGATGGCCATGCTTTCCCGGGCCGCCAACAGGATCGGGCTCGTGTGGAACCCTCCACCGTGTCCCGAGCCCTCGAGGCTGGATGATTGGTATCTCGGGGTGGCGCGCGCTGGTTCTCAGCAACCCACCCCAGTGCCTTTCTTCCCGGAGGTGCATGAGGAGCTCACGGGGACGTGGACGGCACCTTTCACTGCCAGAAACCGTCCCGGTGGCTCCTCCTCCCTCACCACCCTTGATGGCGGGGCAGCTAAGGGATACACGCGTATCCCGCCAGTGGAACGGGCCGTTGGTATGCAACTGTGCCCTAACTCCACTTGGCGTGGAGAACCGTGTCTTCCTTCGGGCGCCTGTAAGTACTAGTCGGACCGAACCGGCAAGGCTTACAAGGCCTGCGGGGAAGCTGCCTCTGCCATACACGCTATGGTGTTGTTGCAGGTTCATCAGGCTAAGGCACTGAAGGACCTGCACGAGGGTGGTCACGACCCGCAAGTTCTCCAAGAACTTCGTACCGCGACGGACCTCGCGCTTCGTGCAACGAAGGTTACCGCGCGGTCTGTGGGTCATGCGATGTCCACTTTGGTGGTCCAGGAACGCCATCTCTGGCTGTGTCTGGCCGACATGAGGGAGACCGACAAGCTCAGGTTTCCTCACCCCCCCCGTGTCCCAGACCGGCCTCTTCGGCGACGCGGTCGAGAACTTTGCCCAGCAGTTCTCGGCTGTACAGAAGCAGACTGAGGCCATCCGACACATCCTGCCACGGCGGTCAGCTGCTGCCTCCACCCCACCGCCTGCGGCTCCTCAGTCTGCTCGTCGCCGAGGGCGTCCTCCTGCGTCTGCCCCTGCTCCCGCGCCGCAGCAGCAGCCTCCACCTAAGCGGCGCTGTGGAGCCAGTCGCAGGCAGGGTGCCCCGACCCGGAAATGGAAGGGACTGCTCTCCAGGAGACGATGACCGCATCGCTCCCTCCCCCGGAAGAGGGCCGGGTGAAAAATCTTTTGTTTCCTTTTGTTTGTGTTCCGCCGCTGGCCTTAAAACCAGCGGTACCCAAATTTTCAATAAAAGAACAGTTTCGACCATCTCTGGGTCCGAAGGGGACCCGGAGAGCAGTGGGGGGACAGAATCCTCACCACTCTCATCCGCCTCCCCTATCGCCAGTGAGCAGCAGTGTGCAGTACTGTAATGCCCTGTATGCAGGGATTAATCAGTCGACGTTGACACGCTTGCAAATTGTCCAAAATGCCGCAGCTAGATTGTTGACAGGTTCCCGAAAGCGGAATCATATTACTCCAATTTTATTTTCATTACATTGGTTGCCGATCCGCTACAGGATTGATTTTAAGATTTTGTTGTTCGTTTTTAAATCGCTAAATGGTATGGCACCACCTTATCTCTCAGAGTTGTTGCAGATATACTCACCATCAAGATCACTTAGGTCTTCTGACCAGAAACTCTTAACTGTCCCAAAATCTAGACGTAAACTTTGGGGTGATCGTTTCTTTTCAGTGTTAGCTCCTAAACTCTGGAATAGTCTGCCTTTGCATATTAGAACTGCTCCACTGTGGTATCTTTTAAATCCCTTTTAAAAACTCATCTCTTTTCTCTGGCTTTTCTGTCGTAATCTAATTGCTGATATGTTGGTAGCTTGTTTGTTTTGTGAGAGTTGTTAGAAATATTTATTGCATTGTATAAATGTTCTGTACATTTGCCCTTGGCATGTTTTCAAAAATTGTACGGCACATTGGTCAACTACCCGTTGTTTTTAATTGTGCTTTATAAATAAATTACCTTACCTTACCTTACCTATAAAGACCTCAGGGAACTGTGTCAACTTGTGTAAAAGTTAAACATGACTGTACATGCAAGTCGATGAGATGTATGTAACTCCACAACAACTACATAAATGTATCCACTAACCATTCAGAAACGTCCAGGTGCATCTAAAAGTGGCAAACCTCTTCCTGAGTCTCTCTGTAAGGCTGCACTCCGCTACTGGTCATTTCTGAGATTTTGGATGAGTGAGATTATTTGCGTGTTTTGTTATTGTATCTGAATTTAGCCCGTGTAAAGGTTCGGTCATCTTCTGAATGGGGGCGGGGAGCAGCGTGTTTTTAATCACACCCAGAAAGGGACAAATTTGACAAGCTTTGCAAACTTTGAGATTAAATTTCACAGACACATTCTGGGGACACCATACATTTATATTACATCTTGTGAAAAGGGGCATAATATGTCACCTTTAATATAATTTAAGTTGAAATGACTTGTACAACCAAGTTGATTGTACTTAAAAACTTAAGTTCAGCTGCTGCCTTAAATTTCTGTTGAAATAGGTGGAATGTTTTCTGATTATATAACTGTCGGACTATATAACTTGGAACACCACCCTTCCAATCCAATTCAAGGACTGAAACTAACTGTTGAAATATTGAAATATGAAAATGACAATTTACAAGTTTCCTGGGACTCTTACCCACTAAATCCCACTCTCCATTGGGGATGTATGTAGAGATGTCCACTGACTGCATCTGTAGGTCCAGCAACCATCCGTTATGGGTCCAGGAGCCAAATTTGAGGTCACATTTCTGTATATCGAATGGGAACCAGCGCACATCTATGTAACATGTACTCTTCAGAATACCTGCGTGGTTACACACACACAAACATACATACTGTTGCATATTAAAAAAAATCAATAATGGCAATAAAGAAAGTCATGCTGGATTGTAAATGAATGTTGAAATTATCTTAAATAGTACACTATATCACAATTGTTAATCCTACAATACTAAATGTAGACAAACTAACTAACATACTAACTAACTCAAAGTAAAAAATAAACTATAATAGTGTATCAATCATACTAAAATAACAATGCGTCCTCTAGAGGGCACTATGGGCACTGCCTCCTGCATGACCGGTGTCTGAAGCACACATATAAATGCGACAATTGAATTGTCCGGAGACAGCCTATGATGTCATTACCGGTGCGACCGTGAGTAAAAAGGTGCCTGAGGGAACACATCATTCTCTTCTGTCTTTAGGGACCGTTTGTTGTGGGGTACTAAGCGACCTAGATATAAACTAGTGAGAAGCCCTTCAGGAATTGTCGATCCGTGTCCTCGGTTTTTGGCACCAAATGACACACACCACTCATGCGTGGTTTGTTTGGCGTCGCTGAGACGACGAGGAGACAAAGATTGTGGGGGTCTCAGATTGAGCTTTGAGGAGTTTGAGAGAGGTGTAAATCTCTCACATTCCTCAGCGGCTGATGAGAGCGAACTACTGGAAGAGAATGTATTGTCACTTACATCCTCTGATGCAGCAGGCAGGGCTCTGCTGGCTTTGAGCCAGGATGAGCAGGATGTGGCTAAGGAAGGTGAAGAAGTGGAAAGATCTGAGTCTTCTCAGCCAGCCTGCCCTATGTATAAAGAACTGCTGGAGGTTATGGAACTGGCCTCTGTCAGATTTGCTGTGGGAACGTAAGAAAGAGAAAATCGCTCATGGAAGGTTAGATCATTTTGATCTGGACATAACCACCCAGCTCCCATGAGTCTTCCTTCCACATGGAGATCGAGAAAGCTTGGAAAACCCCGTATTCGGCCCCCATCAATTGACAAGAGCATGCCAACTATGCTAACATCAAAGGAATGTGTGAGCATGGATTTTTGTCGATGCCCCCATTGAAGAAAAGTTTGCAAGGGTATCTCTCGGCAGATGAAGCATCAACACTGAAGGCTCCGGACCTGCCATCCAAGCCCCTTTATATAAGTGGTAGCGGAGTTGCACCACAACCACAGATCTCACTCTTAGTGCCACAAAACAAACTGCTGCCGCGGTCGGTAGATCGATGCCGGCGATGGTGGCCACGGAGAGATATCTGTGGGTTCAATTCAAGAAGGTGAAGGTGCGATCCGCAGCGTACAAGACGTTCATTCCGTTAATGTATTTTTGGCCCTGGCCATATTCCCTTTAAGGAATCTCTTAAGTACGATTCCAAGCCTTTGAATTTTACCCTTGAGCCAAACCTATTTGGCCCTGCAAGGGAGAGAGCAAGGAACTGTATCCTCCTCATTTAGGGTATGTAGTTTGGGCAGTGGCCGTAGTGGGTAGTGCCACTGACAGGTAACTGGTTCATCCTTTGGGGAATTTTTTGAATCCCTCAGGTTGGTAATCAATGTTGAGTGCTTATGTCACAAGGCATGCATTCAGCATGGCAGAGTGGGTATTTGTTCCCCATATTTTCCTCTAGAAGACACAGTGCGAGTTCCCATTCGAAAGGAAACGTCTCAGGTTACGCATGTAACCATGGTTTCCTGAGAAGGGGAACGAGACATGTCATGGGTTGTCGCCGACCAATACAATTGTTGCGTTTATATACGTGTGTCAAACAGCTGTCATGCTGGAGGCATTCCCCATAGTGTCCTTAGAGGACACAGTGCGAGTTCTCAGGGAACCATGGTTACATGCATAACCTATGACATTTGAAATGAGATGAACTTTACATTTTAAATGAAATTATAACAAAGGTAATTTAAATGTAGAAACAGAAATGAGCACACAATTAAATATCCAATATTAACCAATACCGATTAAAAATAAAAACAATATCGGCCAATGATCAAAATGTTACCAATTTACTGTGCATCCCTAACTTAAATCTGTCAGACTTAGACAAGGTTAAGACCATATTTGTGTGGTTGGATAATTAAAAGTGGTAAGGATAATTCATACCTGGTGGTATGTACTGACAGGCACCTGATGCATTAACCAGGACATTCGTATGGAAGGTAGCATCAAACCTCTCATCAGCACTGCAGAGAATAGTGTGAGGAAAAAAATACAGATTTAACTTTAATCAAAATATATTTTTGCAACTGCATGACTGGAATTGTTCCCGAAATGAATCTGAATAAATGACTCACAAGTTAAACAATCAAATGCCAGTTATTGCCTTCATACTATGCGATGGGCCATTATGCAACTTAAAATAATTTATATGCGCTCTCTGTAGAATAATATGTCCTTGTTCTTTTGCTTTTCTCCTACCTACCAGAAGAATAATATTCCTTAGATTAAAATGTCCAATTCAATTGACATTGTGGTTACTAGGAGGCAGTCCAGCAGTTGTATTATTCAAAAACCTATTCATAATTAATCGTACATACCAAAGCACTATTAGCAGTATGATTAAGAAATGAAATGCAGGTAAAATTGATAAAAACCTTCATAAAATAATGTCTTAAATCCTCTGTGACATTTAGGGTTTATTAGAATGTAAGAGGCACACAATATGATTCTAAATATGTCATAGTAATTATACACATGTCCTGATCTTTTATTTGGCACATAAGTCAAATGATTTAGTATTTGGATATAGTCTGTACAGGTTGTGCGTGTGTGTATGCGAGTGGACAGGGATGTGGGGCTATAATGTGTGAAAACACAAATATGTATGTATGTATGTATGTATATATGCATGTGTGTGTGTGTGTGTGTGTTAAAATTAGCATTTTATCCGTCATGCATGCTATACATTTATATGAATACTTTATTTTGATGGTCCCCTTTAGACATTCTGTTGATTTTAAGTAACACTGCACATGCATGTCAACTAACTCGAAGTATTAGTTGAGTATTAGTAGACTGTTAGTGGTAGGGTTAGGTAAATACGGGGTTAGGGTTAGTAGAATTAATTAATTAATTAATCCCTCATGTCGTTCCAAACCCATAAGAAATTCGTTGATCTTCAGAACACACATTTTTTGATGAAATCTGAGAGCTTTCTGACTTAATTTTTGGGTGAACTAACCCTTTAAAACTATAATGACAGTTAGTTGACATGTAGGTGAAACGTTACTTATAGTTAACAGAATGTCTAAAGGGGACCATCAAAATAAAGTGTTACCGCAAATGTAATCACTATGTGCCATTACATTATATAGCCACTTTTATTTATATATACACTCACCTAAAGGACTATTAGGAACACCTGTTCAATTTCTCATTAATGCAATTATCTAATCAACCAATCACATGGCAGTTGCTTCAATGCATTTAGGGGTGTGGTCCTGGTCAAGACAATCTCCTGAACTCCAAACTGAATGTCAGAATGGGAAAGAAAGGTGATTTAAGCAGTTTTGAGCGTGGCATGGTTGTTGGTGCCAGACGGGCCGGTCTGAGTATTTCACAATCGGCTCAGTTACTGGGATTTTCACGCACAACCATTTCTAGGGTTTACAAAGAATGGTGTGAAAAGGAAAAAACATCCAATATTTTTCCACATAATTATCTGTCACTTGGTTTAAGATTAGATAGACATAGATAAACAGTATCTTCTTATATACACTCACCTAAAGGATTATTAGGAACACCATACTCATACTGTGTTTGACCCCCTTTCGCCTTCAGAACTGCCTTAATTCTACGTGGCATTGATTCAACAAGGTGCTGAAAGCATTCTTTAGAAATGTTGGACCATATTGATAGGATAGCATCTTGCAGTTTATTTCAGTCTTTTACTTATTCTGCACACTTTCTCTTTAAATATTTGGCTTTGAGTTAAAACACAAATACCATTATGTAACATAAAACAGGATGCAAGATACTGCCCACTTGGGATATTATGCTCATGGTATTCCTTTCAGTCTTAAAACTTGTCTTAAAAGTCTTCTTTTCAAAGTCAGAGGAAAAAATCCCATTCAAAGTTTCATATCGTGAGATTATAACTTGTCTCTGCTCTTTGCTTTCGGACATCAAGGATGACCTTTCAGTAAACATTGGCAAGATAATATTGTCTCTAATCCTTTCCATTTCTTAGAAAGCTGTCCTTTTTTTATGGTGGTTTGACAGATTGCAAACTGCGATACTAAATGGATGCTGTCTGGTTAACAGCCATGAGTAGATGGTTTAAAAAAAAAAAAAGCAATACCTCACATTATGACACAGAATCATTATTTTGACAGCAATTAGCCTACAAATTATCACTTTGCCATACAAATCACTTGTCATGCTCACAATTATGCTTTTGCTTAACATTTGCAATACATGCCTGTACACAATGGGAGAATCATTGGTACCCCTCCCTTCTCTCCAAGAACTGTACCCATCCAGAGTGAGTAAAAGGGCTGGCAAAATCACTCTGGACCCCTCACATCCAGGCCACTTCCTCTTTGAACTCTTGCTGTGTGGTTGGTCCTACAGAGCACTGAGCACCAGAACAGCCAGGCACAAGAAGGCCATCTACCTCATTAACAGTTAAAGCCCCCACTGGGCAATAAACATGCAAACCACAAAACTATTTATACTTTTATATATTTAGCATCCCATTCCTCTTATTTACATTCCCTTTCATTTGTGTATATAACATACCTGTACATACTGTACATCTATTGTCTATTATGTACGTGTCATTCTGTCATACAAGGAATTTGACAGCACAGACAGAATCCATTGCACATACTTGGCAATAAGGATCAATCTGATTCTTGTAAAAGAGTAACTGGTAACACTTTACAATAAGGTTTCATTTGTTAACATTAGTTAATGTATTAACTAACATGAACTGACAATAAGCAATATATTTGTTACAGTATTTATTAATCTTTGTTAATGTTAGTTAAAGCTACACTGTGTAGGATTTTCTCTCATCTAGCGGTGAAATTGTATATGACTACCAACTGAATATTACTTTCTAGCCCCTCCCATTCCGAGGGCGTTGTAGCCTCTCCCTCCCACCCCTACGGTGGCCGTATTATTCCAAGATTAACACGGCTTCCAGTTCGACTTCATCCATGAGTGTTCCTTTAAGTGATGAGGTTAGTTACTTTGCAACTATTACAAATTACATTTAGTTATTTAGTCAGTTAACATGTAGGTTATGACCTCTATGTAAAACATCTCGGGTTACGTATGTAACCCTTGTTCCCCAAGAAAGGGAACGAGACACTGCGTCGATGACGACACTAGGGGAACGCCCTTCAGCGTACCAAGTCTGAATTCATGAATGAAACTGAAACCAATCCTATTGGCGTTGCGAGATGACGTAGCGTGTGATGGCTTAAGCGGATGTATAAAAGTACGCCGGCACACAGAGATGTCAGCTTCAGCTATGAAGCAAGTGCTCCAGGCGGGGTGAGGTGTGGTGAACCGACGCAGTGTCTCATTCCCTTTCTCAGGGAACAAGGGTTACAAACGTAACCCGAGACGTTCCCTTTCGAGGGAACTCGAACTGCGTCGGTGACAACACTAGGGGAACAAGATACCCACTATACCACAACGAACCCCGCTCATCCTAGTGTGAAGCTGTCTTCAGGCACAATCTAGGACGAAAGCACTCGTGATCCGGGTGTAGAGGGAAGGTCCAGACTGTAAAACCTCATGAATGTGTGCGGAGTGGCCCAGCCAGCCGCCTCACATATATCATTTATTGAAATTTATTGAAAAGATTTCTGGTACAGGATATACTATCCTCTATTCTAGACTCTAAAAAACACAACAAATATATATTTACATATAAATTCACATTTTAACATTTTATAAAAAAACACATTAATTTCATAATTTAAGTTTTTTTTAAAAAAGATCATAAATAAATGACATAAAAATAATTACATTAGTTACTGATAAGCTTTATAATTGTATGCATCCAACCTGTTCATGTATAGAAATCCCTGAAAGGAGGGCTCTAGAGGATGCTATGCCTCTGGTGGAGTGAGCCCTCACGGCCATAGATGAAGGCAAATTGTGCACCTGATAAGCCAGGGAAATAGTCTGAACCATCCAGTTGCTAATGGTCTGCTTAGAGGCGGGAAGCCCCTTCTTGGGCGACCCGAAACACACCAGCAACTGGTCCGACTTCCGCCATGAGGAGGACCTCTGGATATAACACTGCAGTGCTCTGACAGGGCAGAGCAAATGAAGTCTCTTTTCATCCGCCATCACATGAGGTGGATGATGAAATGCCTGCAGAACCAAAGGCCGTGCCACATTAGATGGTACCTTGGGCAAATAGCCGGGCCTGGGGTGTAAGATGGCCTTAATGTTGCCTGGCGCAAACTCCAAGCACCCATTGGAAATAGAGAGCACCTGGAGATCTCCTACCCTCCTCAGAGAAGTAATGGCGAACAAAAAGACCACCTTAAACGAAGGGTTATTGGCCTCAGCCGACTCCAATGGTTCAAAGGGGGCCTCGGCCAGCCCTTCGAGAACCACTGCCAGGTCCCAAGAGGGAACCCTGGTGCGAGTCGCAGGTCTCATCCTCCAGGCTCCACGGAGGTAATGTACGACCAGGTCATGCCTCCCCAGAGGACCATTACTCAGAAGAGCGTGGAATGCCGCAATGGCAGCCACATAAACCTTGAGTGTGGACGGGGTAAGCCCGGCAGAAAAGCGGTCTTGGAGAAACTCCAGCACTGAAGCCACTGGGCAGTGAACTGGGTCCAAATCACGCTCTCTGCACCAAATGGAAAAAACATTCCACTTAAGGCCGTATAAATTCCTCGTGGAGGGAGCTCTGGAAGTGAGTATAGTTTCAACCACTTCTTCTGACAGGCCAGCTTCTAGGTACTGTGCCCCCTCAGGGGCCAGACCCACAGTTTCCACAGCTCGGGCCGAGGGTGGAGAACTGAGCCCCCTGCCTGAGACAACAGGTCCCTCCTCAGAGGGATCTGCCATGGCAGGCCTGCCAGAAGCAGGATGATATCCGAAAACCATACTCGGGCCGGCCAAAACCGGGCTACTAATAGTAGGCTGACCCCGTCCCGACGGACCCTTTCCAGAACTGCTGGGAGCAGAGCGTTTGGGGGAAAGGCGTACAGACGCAGCCTCGGCCACGTCTGCACGATGGCATCCAACCCCAGCGGGGCTGGATGTGTGAGGGAGAACCACAGTGGACAGTGTGTTGTCTCTCGAGACGCAAATAGGTCCACTTCCACTGGGCCAAACCTCTCGCATATTAACCCCACCACCTCGGGGTGGAGTCTCCATTCCCCAGGCCTCAGCCCCTGCCTCGACAGCATGTCTGCTCTCTGGTTCTGGTCCCCTGGGACATAAATCGCCCTGAGAGACGACAGTCTCCGCTGGGACCACAGGAGGATCTGATGCGCCAGTCTGCACAGAGGGCGTGACCTCAGACCCCCCTGGCGGTTTAAATAGGACACCACTGACGTATTGTCGGTTCTCACGAGAACGAGGCGACCGTGGAGGTCTGACAGAAAACTCCTCAGAGCTCGGAACACCGCCAACATTTCTAGGCAATTTATGTGCCAAGAGAAATGATGGTCCTGCCACTGACCTCTCGAAAAGCGGCCTTCCATGACCGCGCCCCAGCCAGTGAGGGAGACATCTGTCGAAATGGATGCTCGGCGACATAACGCTCCCAACTTGGGACCCTGGGACAGGAACCAAGGTTTCTTCCACATTGAAAGGGAACGAAGGCACCTGCGCATAATTCTTATCAAGCGGAACGGATTTCCCCTCGGGGAAAACCCCTTGGCTTTCAACCACCACTGCAGGGCTCTCATGTGTAGCAGGCCAGAAGGTATGACGCTGGACGCTGCTGCCATGAGACCCAACACCCTCTGGAAGTGTTTTACTGTGATGGTGTGGCCTAGCTTCACCCTGGTTAGTGTGGTTAATATGGACTCGATGCGTGCAGGAGACATGTGTGCCTGCATCGTTGTTGAGTCCCATACCATCCCCAGGAACGTATTTCGTTAGGCGGATGTCAACACGCTCTTCTTTGTGTTGAGCCTCAACCCCAAGCGCTGAATGTGGCCAAGGACGACCCTCGGGGCTTGTGTCTAGTGTTTTTTGCAGGATGTTGACGGTGCCCTGAAGTGGAGGACCAGCAGGGGAGAACAGACAACGCCCTACATTTTGCGAACCCAAACACTGGCTGCCTGCAAGCCTCTGGGGCAGGCAGACCAGCGTGTGCTCGCTGGGAGCTAGCGTTTCCCGAAGCGCCAGAGACGGCGGGATACTGACGCCAACTCCCCGAGGGCCCGACGAGAGAGGGGACCTCAGTCGCTCTCTCTCGGGGAGGGCGGCCCTCTGAGGCCTCAAAGAAGTTAGGACCTCTTTCCCTTAGCCTTCCTAGACTGAATAACGGTCCTAAGATCCGTCTTCTCAGGAGGCTGGGGGTGTGTGCGTCGACCAGAGTCCCAAGCTCTATGAGGGGGAGCTCTGGTAGCGACACTCGCCTTCTGTGCCTGGCAGTAAGAGGAAGAGGAGGCCTGCTGTGGCTGTTCCTTAGCAGCCGCCGTCCTAGACCTTGAACGGCGAGGGAGATACCGTTTGAAAGCTTCGCCCTGCTTTTTTGCATGCTCAAACCTGTCCACTACAGCATTAACAGCCTCACCAAATAGACCTGAGGCTGAAACGGGTGCATCAAGAAGGAAGGTCCTATCCTTCTTCTTAATGCCCGACAGGTTGAGCCACAGATGTCACAGATGGTTACCAGGGTTGACATGGAGCGACCGATGGCACGGGCAGTCTCCTTGGTAACCCGGAATGACAAGTCTGTGGCTCTGCGAAGCTCGGCGATGTCGTCTGGAGATGGACCCTCGCCTTGGTCTATATCTCTTAAAAGGTCGGCTTGGTACGCCTGCAAAATGGCCATTGTGTGCATGCTCGCATCAGCTCGACCCACCGCCATATAGGCCCTGCCCACCAAAGCGGATGTGGTGCAGCAAGGTTTAGAAGGCAACGCCGGTGACTTCAGGGATGATGCAAGGTCGGGTGAAAGGTAGCTGGCTAATGCTTCCTCAACCCGAGGCATCATCCCATATCCCTTATCTCTAACCCCCACTACATCACTGTAATTCAACTTTGGGGGGTTAGACAGGCGCGATAAAATGGCCTGTTCCAGGATTTACACAAATCATTGTGTAAATCCGGGAAGAAAGGGAGAGACCGGTGTGAAGGTTGCATGCGGTGCTGCAGGAAGCGCTCATTTGTTTGCTTTCCGTACGCGCTTCCTGCCGCTCTTGTGGCCAAGTATCAAGCTTGGCCATAGCCCGCGTCAAAACCTCCACTAATTCATTGTAGTTTGGTGCCGGCTGAACAGAATGGTGTGTGGTAATATGATCCTCATCATTTTGGTACCATTTCATTGCTAACATCAGCTATCAGGTTCCCAAACGAATGGAGGCTAATGTTAGTAAAGTATCAATGCTATCGTTATTCTGTATATTGTACGAGATTAATAGTGTAAGGCAATGTTTACAGCTTAGAATAGGCGTGATCCTCCATCTTCAACAGGCTTTCAAATCTGCCGGCAGTCGTAAGTAATCTCCCCCTCGCATTCGTCACGGTGCCACTGACTGTAAAAGCGCGAAGCTTGAATTTCCAGGTATGTCCCTCTTTGGCTAATGTATTTTCAAGATGGAGGCGCAACATGGCTGCCGCCATTCGAGCGACTCCCTCATATGTATTCTGAATGGCAGATTATACGCTTACGAGAATACTTGATTAGTTGGTGGAAGTAATTACACATGAATGAGCACACATTATTTTGAAAGAACAAAGTGTTTTTTGCTAAGAATAAACTTTAAAAAAATGACAGTGTAGCTTTAATAAAAATCTGAAACTAGTTATAAAACTAGAAACTATTAATAAAAATACTATAATATAATTAAATACTTATTTAAATAGTGCTTGGAATAATTTTAGAATTCTCAAATGATCAACAATAGAGACATTAGGGGGAACTAAAGGGCAACACTGAACAATTATAAATTTGAAGTAAACGTGCATTCCTGCTGAATACCACAAATGACTGTGATGGAAGAACAGAAAAGAAAGAAATGGGGAGTGGAAGTTTTGTAATCAGTGCAATCCATTATATAAAGAGAGGGTGGTGGTAGGGAAAGTGAAGCTGACCTCCAAGCTCTGTCTAAATAATACATAACACTGCATCTGTCCTCTCTCATTGCACACAAACATGGCCAATGCACAAACTCACAGCGTGTTTTACATCACAGATGAGGGGGCAATAAGTGTGAAGTGAGAGGGTGTTTACACTGGACTGCTAAGCATAATACTGTACATTCATATGTTATGTATGTAGAGTACATCGGCACATATTGTAGAGTCGCCATCTGTTCTGGGTCCCACTTTAATTTATATGTAGTAACATCTAATTGTTTAATAAATAGTTTGAAACAATGCACTTACTGTGTAAATACATGTTTTTACATTCTACTTATATTTAAAAAAATTGAAAACACTATTTTACAGTGTCCTTGTTACACGTTGCATGTCGTTACTGTAGTAATAGCTATAATTATGCATAAATACATGCAACTAACACTAAATCCAACCCCCAAGTAAATGTAGTTAATTATTATTACTTAAATGTATACTTGCACTGTAACACGGACACCTTCAAATACATTGTAACCAAAAAATTACCTGCATGTAATTACAGCTGAAATTAATATCTGTAATTACATCAATAATTACACTGCTGACCCTTTCCTTACACCTTAACCAACCCTTAAACCTAACCATACCATGAAACATATCCCTAAATAAATAACATAATAAATAACATAAACCAGTATTCCACCTCAATAGCAGCAAAAGTGTTTTGCAATACAACATGAACACAATTAGTACATTTTACCTAACATTTTTTGGATGCAAGTAGTTAAAGACACCCTAGTGTGACTGAACGGTATATTTACCCAGACTTTTAAATAGAGTTTGCTGACACTGACATACACGTTTAGTAGTCTTTTTACTTTACTGGTGGTATTCAACGATATGAGATGTAAATGGTGTCTGCATTAAGGAGGTTGATCAGATATTTACGGTCGGACAACCATGCAGAGAATTAAAAAATACAACTGGAACCATTCCTAATCATTCTAAGAACCATTCGGCCCAACAATATAACAGTGATATTGTTCACAAGCTGTTTTATTGATGTCTTTCCACAGTTGAAACACAGATTGAGTGATTACATGAGTCATGATACAGATTGTAAGATCATGGTAAGTTGTACTGTATCTTTCAACATACCTTCTGATATTCATGTGTGTTTTTCTAGATGTAATTTGTATTGAAGTGGAAGAAAACACTTGCGCTCTGCGCAGCTGTTTGAACTGAGGCACTACAGCGATCTGACACATTTAAGAGCGTCAAAACGCCATTTATTGTTGGAATTTCGTGATAAAATGTTTATGGGAAATGAAGGAGACAATTCCATTTAACAAATCATTAATCTCATTAGTCATTAGTCTGTTTGGGTTTGTTTTGGTTCTGTTTTGGTATAGGACTGAGACCTTTCTGCAGTTGACTTCCGTGGCATCTTAAAAATAGATGAAAAGGCATTTCAACAAATATATATTTAAATAAATACATTAGCATTGTACATTTCAATAAATAAAATATACATATGTAGCCACACAATCTATGAATTGCATCTTGTAAGCATAAACGTCATTTCCACCTCACCTTTGTCATTTCCACCCAAGTTAATGTGTTGGAAATGATGGTGGTGGAAATGACAATCCTGCAGTATTTTGTAAAAAAAACAAAAACAAGCTAGTATTACAGATTAGCTATGAATTGGTAGCTAGCATTGCATGCTTGCAAAATACATCTATGTTAAAAAAATCTATTTATTTACAAACTCAATTGATGTTGCGTCATGTTTGGAAATGACATACAATAAAAATATTTTCATTTCAAGCAATATTTACCTTGAGTTTTCTTCTCCAAGTTGGTGAAGAAATAAAAAAAATCTCCCCATGTCAGACATGTGATGTGATGTCATTGTTCATCTCCATAGAAACTACCCAAACAATCTTTCAAAAAAACGTTTTAAAAAGGGACATTACAGCGTTGTGGTGGAAATGACGGCAATACTGTGGGACAACTACATTTTGTAAAATCACATTAATAGTTGTCTGACCTTAAATACCACAGTTATGTTTTGATTATTTTACTGATACTTTAGCAGTCATATTAAAAAAAAGTAGATAAATATTTTTTTACACTTCTTTTTCATCATTGAAGATCAGAAGTCTGGGTGTGGGACAAGCACAAAACAGCTATATTTGCATCTATAATGATGTTTAAAAAGGTGAAAAAATCATCGTAGACTACCGGTAAAAAGTTCCTAAGCTACTTTTATTGTAAAGTTAACTATGAAAGTGTGAATTTTTCCAAATTAAATGTTTTTATAAAATATGATCAAAGGGCATGAAAGTGCCCATAGTCTAAGAATTGCCCATATATAAAGGCTAATGTTTTATGTTATGATAAGCTGAGAAGAGTGTCTTAGCCTAGCATTTATCATCGACTCACCAATACATGTCTTATATTATATAGCCTGTGCAAAGCACTTAATTTTTTTATAACATGTGATCTTTGCCTTTATACAGTGTTATATACAGTGTTTTAGACTAGTGTTTACATAGCTACGATAAACTTTATAACCTTTAAGTTTGCGATGCACTTACTGCCTCAGTTACGGCCATTCTAATGATGGACAAAACATATATGTCTGACATTTGCTGGTCAAAAACCTTGGAACTCCTTTAGAGCTTGATTTTGGAAAAATGTTAATATCTACAAGCTTGATAAACATCGGTTTCCTCTTAATTTGTTTTGGCTTTCTCCTGTTGGAGTGAGATCAGAGCTCATGTATTATTAAATACACTTTCTCTGTCCCCGTCGGCCACAATTCAACACAGCTGAAGTACAAATTTACTCATAGTCACTTCATGTGTTTTGATTGATCGGACTGAAATTTAATTGTGTTTGCACATTCCATTTAATTATTGCATATTCCTGACCCAAGCCTTTGCCCCCAAAATGCTTATTGCTTACACCACTATTTTTCAAGATTTTTCATCATATATGAACCTATGCTAATATAAATGAACCTATGCTAATGTATGTTTCTTGGCAACCGAAAATAGTTTTCTTCTTGCCTATAAGATTTTAATCTAACCACTTAAATGGGTAGTGTCTATGATAATTTTTATGTTGCTGTCGTCTTGTAAAAGCAATAAGCCACTTTTTGCATGTTTTGTGTGTGTAGATGGTACAATCACTGAACAGCTTTTTGTGGCTTATTGCGTTGTTAGGCTAAGGCAGTTTATTAAGCATGTTTTAAGAAGAAACAGTGTTTTAGGCTAAAAGAAAACAGAAAAATGTAAATGTGACTGTGTTCCGTTACCTGTTATAGAGCAAAATATCTGGTGTCCAGATCTGATTGGATGGGAAACGCAGGGTCTGAACACCAGGGTAGTTATCAGGGTTCCAGCTCAAATAGACATCCGTCCATCCCTGAACACACAAAACATACATCAGATTCAGCAACATTAAAATGTTTGATTGCTAAAGACACAAATATATTACACACACAGCCAATAAACCAAATAACACAATCACACAGCTGGGGTCTGCCAAGGGTACACACACACACGTACATTTACCACTGGGAAATAAAGAGAGAACATCCAACACAGAGCAAAGGCACATAAATATGCAATACTCTATAAGTTGAATGTGACACTTAAGCCACTTAAATGCTAATAATTAAAGTTAAATAAGGTCATTGGGAGTCAAGTCCCCATTAAATCAAATGGAATAATGCAGTGCAATTTTTATTTATTTATTTATTTATTATGGAATATTCCCCTCCCACTTGCAGTGACATCTCTTTGATGCTTTTAGTGGCATGAGGGTGGAACAACCTGTTATTCACATGAGAGCACCGCAATGATCCAATTGATTCCCTATGGGCAAAATTAAGTCTCTTCCTACATTTTTTCTTGTTCAAAAAGCCATTTCACTGGGATATACATCACAATAAGGAAGACTATCGTTAACTGACAAAGGGCAAACAATACATTGCAAAAACTAACAGTATAGACTGAAATCAGACTTGCTGCATTGATAATTAGAACAAATTTTTCCATTGTTTGTTAATGATCCTCTTTAGGGAAAATGTAAAAATAGTTAATTCAGTTTAAACTTAGCCACAACTGTTTTACTCATCCACAAAGCTGTGTGGAATTATGAATATTTAATTATACTTAAACACAAACACAGCTTTAAAATCTATAATAACTGCGCTTCCACTGTCGAGCCAAAAGCGAGCGTGCAATTGCATGCAAGGGCCAGTCGCTGTCACTTCTAAACCCATAAGACTTATGTTCATCTTTGAATCAAAAATTAAGATATTTTTAATATTCTCTCATCATTTTGTCCATTGAAAGTCTAGCCTACATAATCAATGAGGTTTGTTCTGACATGTTATATATTAAATATCCTCATTTGGGTTCTAACGATTAATGAAAGATAAATGGGTATGAAGCAACATGAGGGTTACTCCCTCTCTAAAATATTTTATTAGTTTGGTAGAAGACCCTAAACGCTTTCCAAAAAAAAAAAAAAAAGTGTGTTAGGTACAACTATTATACATTTCATTTGACCTTCTTTATATCTTGCATTGACACTTTTCAGGTTCACAGTTTGTCATCATTATAAAACAACCTTTCAACTATTTCTGATAATTTGTTTGTGTGTTTTCACTGATGCACAATTATTTCAGTTCAAACAACAGGGAGAAATTATGTTTGTTTTATCCTCACAGATTAGATCAGTCAGGAGGAAAGAGGAGTTTCTGTCCCACACATCTCTCAGTGGCTCAGATGTCCCAGTGTGCTTTAGTTAGCGTATTCCCTGGGGCTTTGCTTCTCTCTGCGGACACAATGGCTTTCTCGGCACTGACATCATGATAGGATCAGGGAATTTGCATTGCACATATTTTCTATACTGGAACACATACTTCGAACATACTATTTATCCATGTCCAAGAAAACAACAGATCCACTTTGTTCCCAATGTCACATGCAGTTTCATGTTTTTAAGCAACACTAAAGAATTTAGAACCAAAAAAGATGAGGTGAGTACATTTGAACCAATGTTATATATTTGTATGACTTGTGCTGATATTTTTATTCTAATCATCTTATTTTAAAATGTTTAAATAACTTAAAATAATTGTATAGTTTAATATAATATTATGTGTTGTACATATGCACAGTGAGGAGGAAAGTTTTTCAGTGGCCAAAGACTCTCCAAGGATCACAGATGAAGAACTGCAGAGTTTTTTTGAGTCTTGGGGCCAGAAAGCCAAAAAAAATTATAATCAAACAAACCCTACATAACCACATGGGTTGTTTGGGAGGGTTTCAAGAAAAATCCTCCTCGCTCATCCAAAAACAAACTCCAGCATTTTCAGTTGTCAGACACGACTGGAACTTAAAAAGGGACCGGATTCTATGGTCAGATTAAACTAAAAAACATCTTTTTCAAAAGGTGGTTGCAAAAAGTATTTCATAAAACGGTGCCAATAATTCTGGCCATTTCATTTTTTGAATGAAAGATCAAAAGGATAAACAATACAGATCTATTTTTTCAGACATCTTTGATCATATTTACTGGGGGTGCAAATAATTCTGACCACAACTGTATATTAAAGCAACTGAGGTTTGTAGAAGACATATGCAGCTACTTTATGCTAAAAGTTGAGAGATCTTAGGGGTACAAAATGCCTTGGTTATGACTGTAGCCTCGGTTCCCTGAAGAGGGAACGAGACGTTGCGTCAGGATGACGCTATGGGAACGCTCTGCGTGATTGCGTCATGAAGCACTTGTAAAATCAGCCCAATGGCATATAGGCAGGTGAAGTCATGGCAGAAAGCTATATAGCGCACCCAGACCAAACATTGTCAACTTCTGATAGGTCGAAGCAATAACTTTTTCACAGTGAGTGACTGGCCTAGCTTTATTTTTTTCACCGCTGACAGGATGTACTCTATGCGTGCAGGTGAAAGGTATGCCTGCATCAACATTGAGTCCCAAACCACGCCTAGAAAAGTGGTCTGTAGTGGAGAAAGCACACTCTTTTTGGCGTTTAGCCGTAACGCCAACTCTTTCCTGTGGGCGAGAACGACATCTCGATGTCGAACCGCCAACTGATGCAACTGATCATGAAAGTGCGGGGTGATAGTGCTAGGCCGAACGGAAGAACTCGATATTGGTATGCTTTGTCCCCGAAAGCAAACCTCAGAAACTTGTGGAAGTATGCGTCCATGAGATCTATCGTGACAAACCAGTCCTCGGATCTGATCTGTGGCACGTTTTGTCTCAGTGTTAACATTTTGAACTTTAGCTGAATGACTGACTCGTTCAGAACTCTCAGATCCAAAATGGGACGCAAACCCCCATCCTTCTTTTGGAACGATGAAATACAGACTGTAAAACCCGGTGTCCCTCCTGGAGGGAGGTGCATGCATGTTCTATGGCCCCTTTTTCCAACAGGGTTTTCACTTCTTGTTCCATTACCAGAACCTGCTCGGGGCCCATCATGGTGGATAGGGCCCCCATAAACCTGGGCGGGCGAGACCCGTTGATAACCCTTTTCTATGGTCTGCAGGACCCAACGAGAAATATTTGGCAGTAGCTTCCACACTGTCAGAAATTGTACTAGAGGTACCAGCCTCTCGAGACTGGCTTCTGGATTTAGTTGTTGTTGGGCAGTCAGTCCGTCGCCCTGTAACAGCGAACCGGCAGGGAATGACTGAACTGACTGCTCTGGGACCTTTTCCTCTCAAGACTGGTCTAGGTGTTACTCGAGCAACAAATTCGGTGCCCTGTACAGTGAACCGTCAGGAAACGACCGAACTGACTGCTCTGGGACCCTCCTTGGAGGGGGTGGGCATCCCAGGACCACTACATTTTTGGGTGGACCCTAAGATATGTGCTCGCCGGAGACCGCTGCGCCCCAAATACACGAGGTGGCGGGGTTAGCATAACGGTCCCCTGAGGAAACCGAAGGGCAGCTGTCACCGTATAATGAGGTGTTAACCGCTTTACTTCAGAGGAGACTGCCCTCATTGGCCTGAGCCCTCGGGCGTCAGGACTTTTTCCCCGTAGTCTTCTTGGAAATAATGACGGTCCTCAGATCAGTCTTACCCCTTGAAGGCTGCGGTTGAGAGCGCCAACCCGACCCCAGTCTTTTAGTGGGGGATAAAGAGCAGACACTCTGTTTCTGTTGAGATATGTTTGGCAGAAGTTCCCACGCTGCGAAAAAATCTACTAAGAGAACCAGGCTCTCAAGACTGGTCTAGGTATTACTCAAGCAACCAATTAGGTGCCCTGTATGGCGAACCGGCAGGGAACAACCGAACTGACTACTCTGAGACCCTCATCAGAGGGGGCAAGCAGAAATGGGCTCCATATAGTGAGGTGTTAATCCCCCCCCCCCCCCCCCCCCCCCCCGGAAATTAAAGAACCAGCCTCTCTAAACTGGTCTCTGGTATTACTCAAGCAACCAAAATTCGGCGCCCTGAAGCAGCGCACCGGCAGGGAACAGCAACTGATTGCTCTGAGACCCTCCCAGGAGGGGCCGAGAATCCCAGCGCCACTATGTTTCCGGGCTGACACTGAGATAAGGACTCGCCTGAGACTAGAACTCACTGGAGACAGTTGCGCCCCGAAGCACACAAGATGATGGGGTTGGCAGAACGGCCCCTGAGAGCACCGAAGGGAGATGGACACCGTATAATGAGGAGTTATTCATTTCCCCCCAGGAATTTCACCATTTATTTCCTCAAAATGAAAACGCGGTCTGGATGAAAGGCTGAATAGTATATAAATACCAAAATCCTCCTTAAAGATAAGATGGGTACATATTTAATTTTCTCAAATTAAATGCAGCCAAATATCAACCAGACAAGTAAACATCAACATCATCTCAGATGAGTATTTAACATTTAATATCATCACAATTAAATGCAGCCAGAAATCTGCTCAAAAAGAGAACTTGGTCTGAATGAAAGGTTTAATATAGATTCTTTTTGCAGATGCAGACCCATAATCTACGCGCTACCTCTGCAAACGCGCGATCTGAGCCATTAGATTCTTATCTGAGCCATTAGATTCTACGCGCTGCCTCAGCAAGTCACAGAATCTTTATTGCAAACTCGTAATCTACGCGCTGCCTCGGCAAACGCGAGATCCGAGCCAAATAATCTTTATTGACTTTCTTCCCTCGAGAAGAAACCAACAGGAGTAGAGCTCATACTCTCGATAGTGCATATGTAACACGTCGTGAATTTATGAATGAACCCTGTCAGCCCCATTCTACTAGAGCTGACCGTGAATGCTCCACTCCCAAACAAACAACACATGAATCGCGTGTATCACCATTCGTAATGAAGCAAGGCCAGGGAGGAACACACCATCCAAAATGCTGTTTGCTTGCCATTATATTCCTGTCTAGATATAATATGCTTGTGGACAAACAACAATAAATATACAGAGACTGATTCACACAGAGCGCTTGCTGAAGACATAGAAGCTGACAATGTTTGGTCTGGGTGCGCTTTATAGCTTCCTGCCATGACATCACCCGCCTATACACCATTGGACTGATTTTACGAGTGCTTCATGACGCAATCACCCAACGCGCCCTTGGAGGGCCACAGTCCTGCAGAGTTTAGCTTCAAACCTGATTAAACACACCTGATCAAACTAACCAAGTCCTTCAGGATTATTTGAAAACTACAGGTATGTGTGTTAGGGCAGGGTTGGAACTAAACTCTTCAAAAATGTGGCAATCCAGGTGCTGAGTTTGCACACTTGATCAAGGACCAAAACACATCATCCTAGTTACAACTGTCCCTGATCTCTCCAATCTCTCTCTCAGCCTTTATCTCAATCATAATCTTATGTGTCTAATGCTACATTTAATATGTGGTGTATATCTGTGGGCCATAATCTACAACGTCAAATAAACTTTTTAAAGCTTTAGTTCACCCAAAAATGAAAATTCTGTCATTATTTACTCACCCTAATGTTGTTCCAAACCCATAAGACTTTTGTTCATCTTCGGAACTCACATTTTTGAAGATGAACGAAGGTCTTACGAGTTTAGAACAACATGAGGGTGAGTAATTGATGACAATTTATTTATTTATTTTTTCATTTTGGGTGAACTAACCCTTCAAGTCAATATATGAGTGATCATCTGTGCAAGGTCTGTCTCTAAATCGATTTAGCACTTTGGAAAGCAACTGGTCTGGATGTTGGGTTCATAAACAGAGCAGCTCCTTAGTGGAAAATTTCTTATCCAGCTTAATTTCATGGTTAAGTGCTCACTTGGCTAAAATCATGCATTATGGCTGATGAGGTCAATAAAGGTGAATTAGAGCCAAGGAATGTTTCAGACAGATAGAAACACCTTTCAACAACTAAATCTCACTGTTGGCATAGGCCAATTGGAGCCATCTGTAAGCATATACACATTTATGAACATGTCTTTAATGAAATTTCACACTTGCCTGCTTTTAAGCTGATTATGTGTTTACCAAATATATTTAATATGCGTACGTTGTGCACGTTTAGTGGGCCTGGACGTTTTCACAATTAATTTGTTTTTTTAATGTTTCTCATCATGGAAGCTTTCACTCAAGTAAATAATTTCTATATGAGGTTTGCAGAACTCTACTATATTAAAATGCTGACATCATTGCTCATCTTAAAGCATTCTTGGGTGCTGAAAACAGTTTAACAAACTTATGGCAGTGTTCATATGCTTTTTTTATGATGATCATTTAAATCCTGCAGTGAAATGAATAAACATAAGTAATGTATGCAGCTGTCTCATATTATATTATATTATGTTATAAATATAATATAATAGTATTGTTTAAAGTGAAACAAAATATATGCTACAAAAAAGGGGAAGTCTGAAGGAGTGCACCAGAGGATAGCAGCCTTGAACAGATCGGTCCAAATGCAAACAGCTTATATGTAAGTTATCAAGTCAGGAAGGCCATTATAAGTCAAACTCCCAGGCTCTGCTCTGCTCCAAGTTATTTTAGTTGTAAATCTGCCTGATGTGACCAAGGGATGTGACATTAAACCTAGAAGCCATTGAAATGTCGTTATCTTGTTGCTCTGAAGTCTGAAACTTTTGTTAGCGTGACCTGCCATGCAACTGGAACAACCTATTTAAATTTCAAATAATTCTGCTGTTGTTTTTGCTTTCCAGGGTGATGTCTGAACAATGAGGACTTGAGGAAGATGTGCTGCTGAGCGGCATAACTGAGCAGGACAGGTAAACATTTGAACTCTCTCTTGTGAAATTAGCATCACCATTCGAGACGCAAGTCTCACCTAAGCATCATCCTAATTTACATCTCTTTCCCTTGACTCCCCCGTTCCTTCTCTCTCTCATGCTGAGTCTGAGATCACCTAAAATTCACCCAAAAATCTATATGGTTTAATGTAAACAATTATCATACAACACTATACATGTTTGGTATCATTTGGAATGTCTCAGTGTGACTGGTACAAAGGTCACATTTTCCACAGAAGTAAACCAAAAGGTAATACAGTTTTTAAGAGTTTAAAGATAACTTGCTTACAGAGGAGAGTGTGTCTTCCGGGAAAATGGCATCCTGCTCTCAGAAGGTGTAAACTCTGAATGCAAATAGCTATTGTTAGAAAGTGTTTCCATGTGAAAGTTTCTGTCTCGGTCTGGGTATTTAAAGAAAGAGCACAAGAGGCTCAGGGCAATTTGTAATGAGATCATCCCATAATGCTGAGTGTCTCTCAGCATTATGGGGTCATATCACTCAGCATCATTTATTTCTTGAGTCAGGTACATCTTTTAGTCTTTAACTCTGAGCATTTGATGTTATTGTATTGATTATCTTTGAACGGATTATGAAATTGGCATGATACATTGACCTGACATAATAAATTTTACATTTGATTTTTTTCTGAATCGATCTGAAATTATTTTCTGAAGTAGATTAAGAGAAGTCTTATGTTTCCGCAAATCTGCGTTCAGAGTTACACTCTGAGGCACATCTGGTGGGATTCAAGATTCCTAACTAACTGCTTGACTTTAACTAAGTTGTTATGCAGTCGCAAATAGGGGGCTAGATAAAAATACTATTGAGGTAATAGCAGCATTATCTTAAAGGTGCAGTGTGTGATTTTTAGCGACATCTAGCGGTTCGGTTGCGAGTTGCACTAATGGCTCCGCCCACTGCTCACCCCTCCCTTTCGAAGACGCTACGGTGGCTAAAACGGGACAAACATATCGTCGACTGAGACAGCAGAGAATAGCCAGAGTAAGCCGAGAGTGTGTAACATTGTCACTGTTTCTGTACCACAGTCCATTATAAACCACATCATGGATAAAGTTTACAAAGCCATAGTCAGGTTGAGGGTCTTAATATATAATGTAATAATAGTAATCAGCTGATTGTCTGACAAACGTAACCAGCACATTTCCCCCCACATAGCAAACCCATAATACAGCGAGGGAGAAGAACCACATGAAACTATGCAACTATATTTTTTTCTAACAGGGTAGTAAAAGTTTACCTGGCTAATATGAGCTTACTGTGGCTGAGCTGGTTAAAGTGTAAAGCCTTGTTTAAACTCGACGCGTCCGCATGAGCCCAAAGGTGCGCGCGGCAAAAATGACATGATTGTAACAGCGCGCGCGCGCCTCCGCATCCCTTTGACACCATTTACTACATACAATAGGCTTTTTTTCTCTGATTTTGAAAACTCTTCGCGAACGACTTAAAATGCTTCCAAGATGGACTTGTCGCGATCGACGGGTTGGTGATTCCTGTAACATACTGTTTTACGGTAAATGAAAAGAGTACTAATCAGCTGTCTCACGAACACAACCAGCACATTTATCCCCACATAGCAAAGCCATAACACAGCGAGAGAGAATAACTAAGTTACATGAAACAATCCAACTACATATTTTACACCACTGACAAGGGAAAGTCACTACTCACGGTGTCTATCTGGCTTCTAGCTTTCCTAGCTTTCAGAATATTGCATTTCTGTCAATAGAGCCACAGAAATATTACACACTGGACCTTTAATGTATTAACCATAATCTCTGGTTATTGTTTGGGCATTAATGAAGTTATTATATGGGTGACTTTAGGGGGCTACATGGGTACTTTTTAACAATAACAAGCGTGTTGCGGCATTGTTAAACTGCTTAAGCCATAACCTCTGGTTATCAATCAGACTGGTGAGTTTGTGATCGTGAGATCCACGTAATATTAACGGCTGTTGGCGCGAGACTCTGAGAGACATAGATTCCTAATGAACGGGTAAAATATAAAGAAAAGAGTTAAATAGAATAATCAAATGTATTGCTAAACTATTATATAAATTACCAATAACCAATTGGCAATCTAACCTGAATTTGAGGTCGTGATAAAATGGAGTCAGATAAAAGTTAAATTGGAATTAAATTACTTTGCCATGCTGAAAGGACAGTAACACACAGTAAACCTTCACCCGCTTATCGGAAACTGTCGTTGGACTGATTGGGCAGGCCTTACAGTAGTGAATGAGGGAGAGAAATCATATCGTTCATTTACGATGGCTATAGGAATGAGAGGATTGCCATTCATAGAGTTAATTTACTCTAGAAGGCACAATTGTCCAGACAAAATACAGTTCCCTTTCAAGGGAACTCGCGCTGCATCGAGAATCGACACATTGGGGAACGCCTTCAGCGGGATGCGTCTAAAGCCTGTATGGAACTAGTCCAATCTCGATTGGCGTTGCGTCATTACATCACTCGTGACTTCGCATGTGACGATGATGCGGAAGCTATAAAAGGACGCCGGATCACAACAGCGTCAGCTTTCTGGTCTTCAGCAAGCGTTCTGTGTGACTGTATTGTCTTATTTGGTGTTGTCTGTCTGTTTTCACAAAGCACTCTATATGATAATGGCAAGTAAGGATAAACAATATAGACAGTGTGCGTCCCCTTGCCCGCTCTATTTGAGCGAGGGTGACACATACTCGCTCTGTGTTGTTTGTCTGGGAGTGGAGCATGCATGGGCAGCGCTCAGTGACGTGACGAAAAATAATATTTTAATTAAATTTGGGTGGGTGGCGGTTGCGGCTCGCATCAGCAGCACCTTGCATCGCCCATAGACCTTAAAACAATCAGCGGATGGCTGACAGGTGCGGCCTGTCGGGCATTGGGGAGAAGGACAGGGCCTTCCTCCTCGATGACCCGCTTTCACCTTCTGGCCTTTTCGGCAACGCAGTCAATACAAAACCTTTGAAAACGTTACAGTTTTTTACAATCGCTATGACAATTTTTTCAATACTTTTAACAAATTTCCGAAACTCTTAACTCACCAACACACCTACAACACACAATTGGAAAAACAGTTAATTTCATGCTCAAAATCACACATTGTAAACTAAACTCCAACACTAATTTTCAAAATACAATAATACACTAGCAACAATACACTATGTCTACCAAAACACTGCAAACATGTCTCAAAATCAAATAATTTTTCAAAACACTAACATATGTTCTCGTCCCACAGGAAGATTTAGTCAATTATAGCACAAAGTCATAAAAACACTAACATCAGATGTAATTAGAGAAACTGCATTATTTTATGTGTCAGTAATGCTCTTATACAACAGACAGTATATTGTATTGATCATAGATTGTGTTTTGCACTGCAGTTTCTTTTGAAGCCTCTCTACATTTTTGCTTTGTTGGGTTTAGGTCTTTTGCTGCAGAAATTCAATTAAAAAAAAGACCCATCTCAGAGTGCTTTATAGAATGTACGTTTAGTGAAAAAACATTGCAAAATACAAAATATATGAACAGAAAAAGCACCAGAAGAAAAAAAAATAAAAGAAAAAAAGAGTCATTTCTAATCTGCCCAGTCGTCACCAGAGGCACACGGTCACTATAATACATGGTAAAATGATTTACACTTTACAGTAGGAGAAGCAATATCCTACCGGTTGGTTTCTCTAAAAATCTGAACAATTGATGCCACCGTGTCCCGGCTGAGATTTGGATGTACTCGTTCACCAGCCTCTCTGTATGATAGCGCGTGGTTTATGACATGGTCTATTATAGTAGCTCATATTTCATTAGTTACCCTAGCTCTGGCCCTTCTTTGAGCACCACCACGCATTCTAACTCCTCTCCCTTATCCCACTCCTCTCCCTTGCCCTTGCCCTTGTCCCACTCCTCTCCCTTGCCCTTGACCTTGTCCCACTCCTCTCCCTTGCCTTTGCCCTGGTCCTACTCCTCTCCCTTGCTCTTGTCCACGCCCCACTCCTCTCCCTTGCCCTTGTCCCACTCCTCTCCTTTCCCTTGCCTTTGTCCTTGTCCCACTCCTCTCACTTGCCCTTGCCCTTGTCCCACTCCTCTCCCTTGCCCTTGTCCCACTCCTCTCCTCTCCCTTGCCTTTGCCCTTGTCCCACTCCTCTCCCTTGCCCTTGCCCTTGCCCTCGTCCCACTCCCTCTCCCTTGCCTTTGCCCTTGTCCCACTCCTCTCCCTTGCCCTTGTCCCACTCCTCTCCCTTGTCCTGGTACACATCTTCCTCTACCTAGTGCAGACATTTTTCTTTCTTTCTTTTGTTGCTCTATATTGTTCCCTTTCCACAAAAGATCAGCCCAAAAGGTCCTCTTTTACTTTATACCATATGGTCATGCGATTGAAAGAACCTCAACACCCGAGTGTGTTTCCTAGATGGGAATCAGCTGTGATCTTTATATTTTATATTCAATCAGCTGTGTCTCTGTAACAATAGAATAAAATACAGGTGATATATTTGTTTTTCAATTTACAATATAAACAGCTGTTTACCTTGACTTTAGCCTGTAAGGTTAGGTTTAGAACATGGTGTTATCTGTTCTGACATACAGTGTTAAAGCATTGGTAAATTTGGCAATAAAAATCCATTGTTTTGGTCTTGTTTGAGCTTGTGTGTAAAAGAAGTTCAAGCATTTTAAATTTGTGTTAATTATATGCATTTTGAGTTAAAGCAACAAGAAATGTGTTAATAGTATAGCTTACACAGATGGATGTAGTGCTAACTGTGTTAAGAGTTTTGGAAAATTGTTAAAAGTATTGAAAAATCTGTCACAGCAATCGTAAAAAACTGTAAAATCACATTTGTAAATGTTATATAAAAATGCATTATCTGAAACAACCATGCCATTTCAGCTTGTTTATACAAGTTTTTCAGCTCTTTCATGGAGTGTCACGACTTGTTTTACTGCAGTGCTTCCCAACCCTGGTTCTGGAGTACCCCCAACAGTACACATTTTGGATGTCTCTCTAATCTGACACACAGATGAGCTTCTAATGAGCTGATATATTGAATCAGATGTGTTTGATTAGGGAGACATGCAAAATGTCTACCTCCAGAAACAGGGTCGGGAACCATCGTTTTATTGGACTTGTACCCGAATGCTGTGCTGTACCAGGTGAGTTCCCGGGCAAGTTTACTTTGTCAGAAAAAAATTTGCATATGGAGCTGATTATGTGATGCAACATGTATGCAATGTATGTCAAATATGTATAGTCATGCAATTTGGTAAAGTGAATAGTTTTGAAGCCTTATTGTGCAATGACCTGTGCAAAAAGTCTGCCCATGTGATCATAATTTGAGCAAAAAGGAATAAAAGTTTTTTTATTGTTTTACTGCCACGAGTGTTCATTTCAGATGGAAACTGAAGTGAATTGCATTGCATGGTATAAGTAATTTTTTTTGACATTTTGAGTTGCTCATTTTTTCAATGAGCCTATGTTGGATTTTATTTCTGATTTAAAATATGTTATTGAAATGTAATCTTGATAAATAGTCAATCTATTTTTTGGTCATCCCCAAAAGTAGCTGTGACATTGGTAAATAGTAAGGAAAAAGTGTAGTTGCCTGGGACGTTACCAAAATTGCTGCCAAGTAGTAGTTTCCTTAAAGGGACGTTTGACCACACACACTTACACATACATGCACAATACATGAGTACAAAAGGAAAGTAAGTAAAAACTCACCAGCTGTAGCCAGGCGTTGGTTATTAATACCTGATTTTTTTCATCCTGGGGCAGAGAAAAAGGAGAGAAAAAGAAATTTAGTATCAAATGAGGACATAAATGAAGGATTACTTCAAATTGAACAAATCTCCTTTATGGTTCTATAATCCCAACCCTTTTTATGAACAAAGACTTTTATTCATTTTTTTGGCCTCTGTGTACCATTCACTCTCTATCTCTCTTTCTCACAGACATAACTGCAGACTTAGCCTTTTGGAGCATTTGAGATAAGGCCAAACAATCCCATCTATGACACTCAATGAATATGAGCAATCAAACCTTAAAGCAGTTTCACAATGTGACAATCACCATTACAATACAGATCTCATAGTAAACTTCTTGGGATTTAAAGCTTCACTTCAACATGCATTGATTGGTGTCAGAATCTCTCTGTGTTTGTTTGAGCTCAAGAACATTCGAATGATCAAAGATGTTGGTTTCATTCAGAGAAGTGTCAGCTCTGATTTCCTCACATTTCATTCAGTTTGGACCAGGGATGATCTACAGTGTCATCAATTTATTATGTTTTTACCCTTAGATATTTTTGTTTCTGGCTTCATCTATAGTTCAATAAAGTAACTGACCGATAAGAACAGGCAGCATAAGCTTCAGACAGGTTCAAGTGTCAGGACAGTTTATACACAATATCAAAGATATAGAATAAATAAGAGCGAGTTTATTGAGTGAGTTTCACTAACAAAAAAGTATTGTGGAATTGCCATGTAGGCCTGTATATTATTAGTAATACCATGGATTTTGTTACAAAAGTTTGTTGCAAAAGTTTTGGATAAGGTTACCATGTAAATATTATAGTATATATGTTAACATACAGTACCACAATATGTATCAAAGAACCATTGTATTAACATCTGATATCATCACAAACCATTTAGACTATAGGGATCTCAATATGTCTTACATTATACATTACATTTAAAAGTTTGGGGGTAATTTTTTATTTTTAAATAAATATTTATTTAGCAAGGATACATTAAACTGATTGAAAGTGACTAGACTATGGAAGTAAAATAATGACATATGTTTTTTATAACAAAAAAGCTTGTTGAATTGCACCACTTGAAAAAATATGCATTGCATTAACCCTGCTTGCATTTTAATGCATTGTATTTTTAGGGCTTGTATTTGTATGGGGTGAAATTCAACATGGTTGTATATTTAAGCTGTGAATATTTCAATTCAAAACATTTCACACACGTTTTCATTATTAAAAATTAAATAATCCATATTCAGCCTTCATATTTCACTTCCAAAATATTCATTCTATTTAAAAATACAACCTATAATATCCAACAGGCAATTTTCGGTTCATTTTATTTCGCTTTACAAATTCGCTAATTCAGTGGTTCAAATTCGACAGAAAATGCAATATTTGACATCCGGGAACAGCAGGAATATCAGTGGATTGCCGATTGATCATATCCATAGCTGTTAATCGACCTCACCAGCATGGGTGCAAACGACTGGTGATGAAGAAAACTATAGAGCAACGGGTGAGAGAGTCATTCATTCATAAAACGGGTTTACAGAAATGGGTCAGTATTTTTGATGATTATCAGGGCCAGTATGTAATATGGAAAAGCTGATAAAGACACAAAAGCTGTGTTTACATCTAAGTCTTCACAGTTAGGCTAGTTTTGCGCAAGTAAGCAGCTTTCTCTACAATGAATGAGATTATACGTTATTCCCCGATGCTGATGTACAGATAATACATTAAATCTGAGGTAGTAGACATACATTTCTATTGGTTGTTCAGTTTTCTAAACTTTGTAGCGGTGCTGTGCTGCAGAACTGGGGATTCCCTCAATACCTAATTCTCCAGGATTCCCCTGCTGACAGGACACTTAACCTTAATGGACTAATACAGTAATATAAAAGACCAAACTTGTGTAACGAGATAAATATTATAGGTTGAGGGTTCTTTAAGTAAATCCTGCAATAATGGGGTTGCTCTTCCTATTGGCTGTGCTGGTTGCATTATAGGCCACTGTGTTCGAGCGATCTGCAGCAGAGCTAAAAAGAAAAAGGGCATTCAGAAGTACATCCAGTTAAAAGAGTACTAGAAAATTGCTGGGAACACGAGTATACAAATCTGAATAGTTTGGGCTGGAAGGCAATATCCTTAGCAATGACATACAATAGACTGCTTGCTGCTGCATAAACACAATTGCATAAACGCTGCACCTTATATGCTTATAATCTCGCCACAAACTGTTAAACATAACGATTAGATTAATCTGTTATGTTTGCTCATTTAATAAGCAAACCACGCAGTATGTGAGATATGGAGTAAAAGAGTGTTCACTTATCTAAGGTGTTGATTTCAGATGCTTTCTGAAAGTGCTCTGCAGACTGCTAACAGCAACACTACCTTTAAATGTTGAGTCGCAGCTGATGCAACTGGAACCAATCAGCTGCGCTATGTAGATAACTATGTGGTCACTACCAAATTGAGTTCCATCAGAATATTTAGTTAACATGAGCTAATGAACATTAATTCTGCAGCATAAAGAATTAATTTTATTAACATTAACATAAAAATGCTGTAAGAATATATTGCTCACTGCTTGTTAGTTACTGTTTTTGTAGTTGATGTAGTTTGATCAAATAAATTCAGCCATTTGAAGTAAAGGACTGCTGAAAAGGAAGATGACAAACCGCTTTGTTGCAGTTGATCTTGAATTTCTGTTCAAATCTTTCCTTTAAGGCACTAATTACTCATGCTGAAGAGGAACCTGTGCTTGCTTTCTGTCTCCAGCCCCTCTGTCAATGAGTTTTCTGTTTAATGCGCAAAAGATGTCTCTTTTGGCAACTACAGAGTGGAACGCATTAACCATTTGGTTCCTAGGACATTCCACAGAGACGGTTATTAAATTGTGATAAAATAAACCAACTCAAAGATGTTTCTTTTTTTTTTAAATGGGTTTTTAAATTGTGGTTCAGAAGATAACAAATGGTTGTGTATCTGCAAAAAAAAAAAAAAAATCTGCATATAAACTACATACATTTTACAAAAAGTATTTATACATATGTTTGGACAGGCTTAAGATTAGTATTTGTGCTGCATCTTTCAAAGGCATTTATGCCCACCACAGTTGCCTTTTGGACTTTTTTTTATGAGTTATTGCGAGAAATAATGCCGCAATTTTAAGTTATAAATTTGCAAATGCAAAAATAAAGTCAGAATTGCACTATATAAACTCACAATTACGAGAATTTATTTCTCACAATTCTAAAATAAAAAGTTGCAATTGCCAAAAGATTTTTATTCCGTGGCAGAAAACAAGCTTCCATGGATATCCCTGTTTACTTGTCAGAAAAAAGTATGCTTTTGTTAAAACTACAGATTGAATTTTTGTATTCCTGCACACAATCAGATCAACAGAAATCAAAATGGAAGTTCTTGGCAAAAGGGAACACCATAGCCCCTTTTCTTTTCCTCTGTTTGCTTTAATCATATAGTCATATAGCACAAATTGTTCAATGTTTTGTACTTGTTTCTCCTTCAAGTTTTATGAAAAGCCCATCTTGTCAGTATATTCCCCTTAGTAGAAAAACTTGCATCATCACAATAGATATTAATTGTAAATATTTCAGTCACTCGACCTTTCTAGATATTATTATAATAATTTCCTATAGTGCAATGATGATATCAAAGGCAATTATTTAATTTAGGAAAAGTCTATTTTTATTATAGATTATTTTTAGCAATGTGGGGGAAGAGTATACAGTGTATCTTTAAATACATTTATTATAAATAGTTAAAATAAAATTATCATACTTTTTTATTATCAAGCGTAGTTTTAGTTCTGGTAGGTCACGTTAGTCAAGCTCTCATTAGCTGACTCTCAGCTGATCCATGTCTACCTATAGGAATACGACGCCTATCACCGTATACATGTATAAACTCCTTCAGTATTATCAGCAGCTATCGTGTTTCTCAGGAGCTAATTAGTCTCCTCCATCCCCAGATCCTCCTCTCGTCAGTCAGGATTTGGCATTCTGATTCCCCTAGAATCAGAATAAAATCTGAAATTATGTTGTACTTAAAAATCTTGAATGATATTTGCAAAACATTCATGTTGGTTCTGTACTGTTTACCCTAAGGGGGGTTATTGCTGCTCTCCCTGCTCTTATCCATGCTAGGCTGCATGAATGCGCAGGGAGTTCTCGCCCAGAACGGAACCATACCGCCAATCCAAACTGTATCCTAATTGTCAATCGTATTTGACGATAGTGGTCCTGACAGAATTTTGTTTATAATTTTTAAGCATGCCTCAATTTAAGGGCCACTGAATGTCACGTATTTCTACTATTTCTGTTCATGATGTTGATGATGTCTCACTCTTGGGAGCAATGCTTTGTTGTTTTTTCCCTTCTTTTTCTTTATTATTAAATTACTATTCTTGGCCTGTCTGCTGAAACTCTGTCACTTGAAAGAATGTCTCTCGCTCTTGGGTTCAGCGAGTAAAATTCTCTTTGTTAAGCCATCTTGATATAAGGTTCCCACACAAAGTTAGTAATTTCTCTATATATCCTCCATATGTGTCAAAACCTGAGAGAGAGAGAGAGAGAGAGAGAGAGAGAGAGAGAGAGGTACACCCTAAAATTTACAACCGTAAACATGACACATCAGTTGCCTGTTTGATCTTTTGTTTTGTTTTTCTCTGCTGAGTATCTATCATTTACTTTTTTTTCTTGTTCTCGCTCTGTCTCTTCTTATTTTCCTTCCTTCTGTCTCTTCCTTTGTCACACTAAAGTCCCTGTTGTTTTCTGCTCCTGCAGAAGAAAGTGAACATAACGTGTTGTCTGTGAAGGATAAACTGAGGGCTTGTGACATGCAATCAATGTCAGACAGGGAGGATGATAAGAGTGTTATAAGAGAGCCAACAGAATCCTGAGCAAAATTTCAACTGTATCGCTCTTGTCTCACAGAGCCAGACTTTTAACTAGTGACACATTATAAGTACTAACTGCTTTCTCAAATTGAATTAAATTGACAACATAGGTTTTGTTTTTGTACCCGTTGATGGCCCACACATGCAGAGCCCATAGCTCGGGTCGTGGGTGCCAAATCGTACCCCCGGCCTGTGAGAGGAGATCTCTCCTCAACGGGACAGGCCACGGAGCCAAGCTCTGAAGCTGCATCAGCTCCGGAAACCAAACTTGGTTCGGCCAGAACGGAGCTACTAGAAGCACAGAGGAACCGTTCTCCCTGATACGCTTGATTACCTGTGGTAACAGCGTGATCGGAGGGAAAGCATAGAGAGGGTGGCTGAGCCAGTTATGGGCCAGCGCGTCCTTGTTCTTTGTGGAGCATATTGGACACTGAGCGTTGTCTTGAGACGCAAAGAGGTCGACTTCCGCTGTGCCAAAGGTATCCCACAACAGCTGAACTGTCTGAGGGTGGAGGGACCATTCCCCTAGGGGAACGTTGTCTCTGGACAGCCTGTCTGGACCCACATTCAGATGGCCTGGCACATGCGCCACTCTCAGCGAGAGTAGGTTGCGCTGAACCCATACAAGGAGGCGTTCTGCCAGTGCATGAAGGTTCCGTGATCTCAGACCGCCCTGGCAATTTATGTAGGAAACCACCGACATGTTGTCCGTGCGGACAAGGACATGGTGGCCCTTTAGAAGGGGAAGAAAGAAACGCAAGGTGTTCTCGACCGCCTTCATCTCTAGACAGTTTATGTGCAAGCTCTTTTCTTGGCTTGACCACAGGCCAAAAGTCGGTCTGCCCTCATAGAGGGCGCCCCAGCCCGAATTGGGACTTTCAGTTTCGAGATTACCCCCAGGTTTACACCTGTCTGATACCAGTCGACCGCCTTCCAGAGCTCCAGAGCTGTGACACAGTTCTGAGCTACCTTGAGACGTAAACGACAGGATGCCCATGCTCGAAGCGGGACCCGCGTCTTCAGCCAGTGCTGTAAAGGGCGCATGCAAAGCAGACCTAAACGAAGAAATTACAAAAGTTGTGAATGGACTGTCACGGTAGATGTTTTCTCTGTTTCCTTCTAGTCTCGTGTTTATGTTGTTGTATGAATGCACGTGTGTGAGGGGCGTGTCTGTATGACATCACTTGATCCGCTCCAGCTGCTCATCATCACATCACCAGCTGCAGTTGATCATCACTACACTATTTATAGTCACCGTTGTTCTCTCATCCTTGTCAGATCGTTGTTTCATGTGGATCGTGTTGGTGTTCCGGTGTCCAGTTCCTGCCTTGTGTTCCTGTTTCTTCGTCTGGATTCGAGTTTCTACGTTTGTCTCACCATCGTCTCTTCATCGCACCACTTCACGGATCCTGACCATCTTGTCCCTGCGTCACCGTTACTATCTGTTTGCACTGCCGATTCTGTGATACTCAATAAACTGTTCACTTGCATTTGCTTCCTGTCATTCATCCTAGCCCGTGACATGGACTGTGTGTTTGGTATGCGTTTTTTAATAAAAAAAAAAAAGCATACTTCACCTCCAATTGTCATGGTAAGGACAACATTATTGTTTTTTATTCTTGGAACCTATTTTATTGGACTCCTTGACCACAAAAATGTACACGTTGATACCAAATTTGTCATTATAGCTATAATAGAAGCAAAGATATGGGCCTCTCAAGTATGGCTGGCAGCCATTTAAAAAAAATGTGCTTATATAAGATACAAAATGTGATCTCACTTGTGTCTTAGGATAAATTTATTTCTATGGCCCTGAGGTACTTCCATACCAAAGGGGACTTTTGCATCATGACTTGAAGTCAAAAGTCACTTAACATCCCTACTATCAGTTTCTGATGCAGAAAAGTTAGTTCATGCATTCATGACCTCGAGATTAGATTACTGTAATGCTTTATTAGCTGGTTGCCCTGCATCCTCAATAAACAAGCTACAGTTAGTCCAAAATGCAGCCGCTAGAGTTCTTACTAGATCAAGAAAATATGATCATTTAACACTGATTTTATCATCACTACATTGGTTACCTATAAAGTTCCGTATTAATTATAAGGTATTGCTACTGACTTAAAGAGCCCTAAATGGTTTATCTCCAGTCTATTTAACGGATCTTCTATCGCCCTATAATCCATCGCGCTCTTTAAGATCACTAAATTCGAGGGTCATACCTAGGATATCCAGATCCACCAAAGGAGGGAGAGCATTTTCGCATTTAGCTCCAAAGCTCTGGAATAGCCTTCCTGATATTGTTCATTGCTCAGACTCGCTCTCCCAGTTTAAAACTAGACTAAAGACGCATCTCTTCTGCCAGGCAAACATATAAAAAAATTTATCTTACAGTTACTGAAAATCCAGCCTGTAGTTCATAAACGCCAGAGGAGAACTGGCCCCCGACTAAGCCTGGGTTCTCCCAAGGTTTTTTTTTTCTCCATTAGGTCACCTGATGGAGTTTTAGGACACCAGAAGGTCACTTGATGGAGTTTTTCGGTTCCTTGCCACTGTTGCCTTTGGCTTGCTCAGTTGGGGATATTCAAATTAATTAACCAATCATTAATACCATTGATCAGTCCTACCAAACGTGGATGTTTTTTCCACTAAGAAACAGTGTTAAGTTATTTTGATTGATACTGTGAAGCTGCTTATATTATATCTATATTGTGAAATATATATATAATATAAATATAAAATATATTGTGAAATATATATATAATATAAATATAAATATAATATATATCTAAATTGTGAAAAGCGCAATATAAATATACTTGACTTGACTTGGACTTGGATTGCGACGGAGTATAAAACATTGATTCAGATTTTAAACTTCAGGCACATAACCTATGCAAGAAATATGGTTTGCTATCCAGTACAGTAGGAGGAGACAATGCTTCTAAAGAGTTGATGGCCATTAAACAAGAAGAAGAAGGGGTGTAATTGGGTTACAAACTAATTAGTTCCCTTTCGATACGGTTCACTGGCATTGCGTGAGATATTTTCTCTTTCTCGCTATGGGGAAACTCGCAAACTGATCTGGTGGATGCTCTCCGCTGGTTCCAACAGGACTCTGCATGATGGTCTGTCACAAACACAGGAGCAGACAGACTGGTTGTGGTGCACACGGTGTTTATTAAAAGCAGAGTGGTGGTGGAACAACGGGAACCAGATGATGGTGAGAGGATGGTGACTTGAAGAATGATGATGGTGACTTAGCTGGCGATGACTGAAGTGGATTTTCTGTGCAGGTGACGAGTGTACACGAAGACAGGCTATCTGTATCAGGATGATGGACGGAAGACGGACAGGAAAATGGATACAGGATGAGACGATCTCAGGTGAGTAGATTGGTAAGGAGTCTGACATAAAGCAGTGTATACTGCAACGAGACCAGACAAGGAGTGAAAGGTGAACGGGGCATATAGAGGGATAAAGTTGATGAGGGAGTGCTGGTGCAGCAAGTCAGTACTCTGGTGATTGTGAACGAGTGTGTGGGTCCTGGTGATTGAGTGATGTGGCTGACTCTGTGACAAAAGGGGGTGGGCTATTTGTCTAAGGGGTTGAATTGTTAACCCATCATCTGCAGATAACAAAACTCAACATACAAAACTCAACAAAGGTGACCACAAATATTGTAGATCAAACTCTGAACATTATAAAATAAATAGTTTGAAGCAACAACAGGATAAGCAAAGAAAGGCAGCAAGATAACAGGCAACCACATAATGTGTTCATGCCACATTGCATGCTGGGAAACTTCTGAAAGTGTCAGCACATTTCTGTGAACAGTATTACAGTTAATTTGTCAATACATAAGAAATCATTGTAATGCAAAGAATCATTTTGATTCTACCGTACAGTCTTGCATCAGTGTTTACAGTATGCATACTAGAAATTGTTTGTATTTCTTTTATATCTGCATATCTTGAAAGTCAGCATATTTAAGATGAGTTCATAAGCTGCTTATTTAATGCTGATTTTGTAGATAGCTGTAGAGTACCATCATAACTCACTCGTTTACCTGTTCAGGTTTCTTCATGAAACTTCACACTCAATAACATCTATGAGTTTAACTAGTCTGGGGTGCTGTTCCCAAAAGCATCGCTAGCCAACTATGGTCGCAATTTCCGTTGTTCTCATCATATTTCAACGAGTCTGTGTTTCCCGAAATCATCGTTCCAACGAGCATTCGCAAACAGCATCGCAAAGTTGAGTGGTTGGAACGACAGGTCTTGACCTGTGGTTAAAAACAGTTTCTAGTTTTCATGAAATGTGGACTTAATAAATCTTTATCTTGAGCTAAACAATTAAGCCGACAATCAGTACAACCTGTGTCTTTTATTTAGAATTCATACAAATGTCATTTACGTCTTTTAGTTTGTCTAGGGATTTAAAGCACCGTTATTGAAGACTGTGCATGTGTGCACGTGCTCTACTATGTAAGAACGAGCCTATGATTGAATCTGGAAATAAAGCTAAATATCTGAGAAAAATGAGAAATAGTCCTCAGATACCATGTCTGTAATTTATATCAAAACATCTAGCGTTAATTCGATCTCAAAACAGTTTCATTATAAATAATAAAGTTATTACTCCACCACGTATGTGCTTGACGTCACAAACCTACGTGGTTTAACGACCACTTTGAGACACTATGGTTTCGGGAAACAGTCGTGACTAGCCAGTTGATTTCTTCAACGATGCATCGAACTATGGTAGTGAAGCAGCGAGTTACGTCGTTTTACGGGAAACGCACCCCATGTCTGCTTTACTGCAACTGCTTTTGGATAATGCAAATGTCTAACACAATTCTGTGAATGAACACTTCTACAGTACTTAGAGGAAATGAGACACAAGAAAACCTGCCTTTGGTAATGAGCAGTGACAGACTATTGTGATCGTATAGATAAGGAGGCGAGTGAGCGTTTTCGCTCTGTGAACCGATTAATTGAATCTTTCATATGGAAAAGCTGTGGAATGAACACACATTGAAGATGACAGGAGATTATCCATAAGTCTGGAGGATCTTTAAATGGAGAATATAATAATGTGTTACTTGATTTGATAAAAAGAGGATGTGACTAATAAGATGCACTTGATATGAGGTGGAAGTGAACAATGGAGCGGAACTATGGAGAATCGGAGCTACTGTTCTAGGCCATATCTGTCTACACCCTCTCTCTCTCTCTTACTCTCTCACTCTCTGTAAACCCAGAGTATATGAGTAAAGCGTGTATGATTTTTGCCTGGAACGAGGAGCATTTTGGACACATTTTTGAGTGTTCTTGCTCATTCCAAGATTGTACCAATCATGAACTTAACACGTTAGTGGCCCATAATACAATTAGATGTCAGCAAGAATTCCCCATGTGTTAATGTCAGAGGTGTAGCCCAGTGGGCTGTGCACATGCTCTGACATCTTGCGCGATTGCACTTGTGTGCAGGTGACACTGAAGCTAAGGTCATTTCTTGATCCCACCCTTTTATTCCCCCTTTTAATAAAGTAACAAAAGAATTATAAAAATATATATATTGAAAACAACTTTATTGTACTAAAGGTTCGGTCACATAAGCTGAATTTAAGTGAAATTTCACAGGCAAAAAAAAAGTGTCATTGTCAGACTGTTTTTGTAAAGGTAGAGTAACTGGAAGTGACTGACAGTGGAAGTCTTGCACATAAAAATGCAAGGGCCCACTTTTAGGTTAAATATATGGTGGATAGAGCTAACTCAAAGCGAGGTTTCTTTCACCATTGTTCAGTAAGCTGGAGTTGGAAATGGAAAACTTGGAGTGGATGGTTTACAGAATGCTTTGGTCTTTCCATGAGTTCAGGTTCCCATGTAAAAGAGAGAAAGTGGTACTGGCTGTCTTGTGGTTTGAGGACAACAGACAGTGAGTGAGAGAAGCCTGTACAGCATGGAGACTGGAGGACAGAAGGAAGGAGGTCACAGAGGGGTTACTGTTTCTCTGACCAGGCTGTGAGTGTGAGAGTTTCCTATCCTCATCTAAACCTCCCCTCTGACACTGCTGTTTGTGTTTCCAGAATTCACTTTAGGTGTTTGCTGAACCATTATGAGGACATGTATACACATACTCAAGGGGTCAAATGTATTACATGGTGTTTGAGCTCACCAAGACCTCTCTTAAAGGAATGTTTCAGGTTCAAAACAAGTTAATTGTATTATATTGTATGTTGAGTAAGTAAGTAAACGTTTATTTATATTGCACCTTTCACAGGTATTAGGCCACAAAGTGCTTCACAACAAAAACAATTATATCATAAAAATACACACAATAAAAGCATAGACAGTACATGATCATATCAACCCACAAGCAGCTAATTAAAAGCCTGAACAAATAAATGAGTCTTTAGTCTGCATTTGAAGACATCAACAGAGTCAAGAGAGCGCATAGACGGTGGAAGGTCATTCCACAACCTAGAGGCAACAGCCTGAAAAGATCGGTCACCTCTAGTACGATAGCGAGTGCGTGGAACAGTCAATAGGTTCTGATCCACATACCTCAGAGCACGCACAGGGGTATAACGCTGAATCAGGTCACTAATATAGGGGGGTGCCTGACCATGCAAAGCTCTAAAAACTAAAACCAAAATGTTAAAATGTATCCTATAAGACACTGGTAGTGTCACGGTGTGGGTTTTGGATTTTGTTCCTTGTTGTTGTCTGTCATGTGTTTCCCTGTCTTTTCATGTTCAGCTGTTCCCTGTTAGGTTTATTAGTCTCCCAAGGTGTCTCTTATTAACCACGCACCCTTGTTATCTTGTTTAGCTTGTTTGTCTGTGTATTTAAACCCCTGTGTTTCAGTTGTTTGCTGTCAGTTGTTGTTTAATGTTTCCTGTAGCTTTGCTTTGTGTTTCTTTTTTTACCCCTGGATTATTAAAAGTGCTTGCATTTGGATTCACTCTCTGCTTCTTCCTTGCTGCAACGTAACAGGTAGCCAGTGAAGTTCTTTTAGGATAGGGGATATGTGAGACCTCCTATTAGTACGTGTTAGAATTCTGGCTGCAGAGTTTTGTATTAATTGCAGTCGAGGGAGCTCCTTCTGGTTTAAGCATGAAAATAAACGATTACAATAGTCTAAACGCGAAGACACAAAGGCATGAAGGATAAGCTCCAAATCATTTCGTGAAACCATATTTCGAGATTTTTCTTAATTGAAAGAAGCAATTTCTCGTCAGCTGCTTGCAGTGCTGCACTAATGACAAATCTTTGTCCAGGATAACTCCCAAATTTCTAAGACTTGGCTTAGCAGACTGGCCTAGATCACCCAAGTATTGTTTAATCCCAGGGATTGCATCCTCCGGGGCAATGATCACCAATGAGTACCAGAGAAAACAATCTCAAAATGTCCCTTTTTGTGTGTTGTTTTTATTTTTTAATTTTTTTTTTTTTTTTGTGTAGATAACTGTTGTTAATGCTCTTACAACGTAAGTAAACCGGGCCAGTGCTCCAGGAGATTTAAAAGCAGAAACACTTACATGAATTATTCAGTAAAAAGCTGTTTATTATTTGAGCTGTACATTTGCCTAAAATTGTCATTTTTGAAGTGGGGACACTATTCTAGCTGGATTTTGGTTATGAGTTACCAACTTCTGTTTGTAAAGTAAACAGCCCATTTCTGATTTCCTATTTCTGGTGAGTGTATAATACAAATTATCGGCATTATATAGTCATGATTATCAATTCACTTAGACTCATACTAACATGTATGATGTTTAATTGTTGAAACTGTGTGTTTTATTGTTTATTGTTAAGTTTATTGCCTGATCCCATGCACTTTGATTGTTAGTGTCTTACCATAAATAAATATATATATATATATATATATATATATATATATATATATATATATATATATATATATATGTATATATGTATATATATATATATATATATTTTTTTTTTTTTTTTTTAAGATGAAGGACTAGTCAAAATATTTTTCTGTGGTTAACAATACAACCTTAAAATTGGGTACAATAGCTCATTAGTTCAGTAGTTCATTAGTCAACCCTGTCTGGATTTAAACTCGGTTTTAGACCATTAACTAGGCTTCCGATCTCCCATCAGCCAACATTAATTCCAAACTACTGTATTGTCTCCTAAAACTACAAGCTGTTTTCATTTAAGCCATTTTTGATACATTTGCGTAAAGTTTTTATTGCACATGATCATAAAATTCTATGCCATGCTGTAATGTAATGGACACACTGCATTACAAATCCAAAAGAGGCCTTTTCAATGCCAAGAATTTTTCAGCTTTTGTTTCTCACAGTCCACCTATCCTCACACTCATAACCAGAGGTGGGCACAAATACATCAAAAACTATTTTATTACAAAATACAAATACTGGCCCATGAAATGTAACAAAATAAAATACAAAACACTGATGTGAAAAAATTATTTAAATAAAATACAAGTAATTAGTATTTTGAAAATACAAAAATACTCCCACAATAATCTTAAGTCTTTTTTTTTATTGATGAAAGGTCAATAACACAGCAATAACACAAATATGAGAAATGTGTCAATTCAAAATGGCAAAGTAGCAAAATAAAAAAGTATGGGCATCTGCAACGCTATCTCACGACCAATTCGTACAAATTTGTACGAGTGATTAAAAGGTGGCTAATTCGTACGAATTCATACAACCTCACTCGTACAGATTCGTACCATTTGTCTAAACCCACGTGATGGGTAGGTTTAGGGGCAGGGTCAGGGGTAGGTCATTTGTATGAATTCATACGAATTTGGCAACTCGTACAATATGAGTGAGGTCGTATGAATTGTTACGAATTAGCCACCTCGTAAAATTCGTACGAATTGCCCTCTACAGGGCCTGAAATAGCTCCCTCCCTCTGATAATGGCATGTATAGCTAAGTTCACATCAATGGTGTGGTAGGCTGCCCTTAATAGCAAAACGTGTTTGATGTAGGCTACGTAGCCATATTATCACCGTTACTCTACTCGTGCCTTAAGGCTTGAATAAGTGTAGAAAGACATTTCCTTACTACTGGCCACCACAAGGGAGGGGAAACAGCCATAAATCTATATGTTATGTGCACTAACAGCTTTAATGAGGAACTTTATTGAAAGGTCGATAACAAAAATAGTAGCAATAACACAACTATGCTACAAAAGAGAAAACTAAACCATTGTCATTTGGGCTAGTTGTTTTTAAGTACAACCAACTTGTCAAAATCATTTACTATGGTGATTTTTCTTAAGTATTTAAGTATTTGAAATACTCTAAATACACTCCCTCAAAATATTTTGTTACAAACTACATTTTATTTTTTCCACATCTGCAAAATACAAATGACAAAATACACTAAAGTAATTAAATACGTATTTAAAATACATTTAATTGAAATACTGCCCATGTCTGCTCATAACCCTCCCGGCACTGTGGTGATGTAGAATGGTGTGGCAGCTGCCACCCCCAGCCCCCCTTAGCTGATTGAGAACAACTCATGCGTTCACGGTTTCACAGCATCCCAGTCATAGCTTATGGGCCTCTCGCCATCTGGGGCCGCGCAAGAGCCACACCACGGAAGCCATGATTTAACACACAGGATAAACAGATATTTCATAATTCACACAGTAAGATGGGTGAAGGAGATAGATTTAAGCCAGGTGACGGGTCCTTTGGGACAGCGGAAATAAGACAGTCAGGCATGCATACTTTTATTTTCTTTAATTTAATGTAATTTTTATTTTTTGTATTGTTTGCATACAGAAAATGGTTAAAATATTAAAAGCAATATTCAAATTCAAAGAAAATTTGTAAAATAGTGTTGGCAAAACTAAACAAACAGATATTATTTTTACCATTCTTTTTGGTGCCTCTATTCATAAAAATTATGCACTTTAAATCTTATAATTGCTCAGCATATACATTTAATGGTCATAACTCAAACTATTTTGCAGGATGATCTGTTATGCGAACATGTTGCACTCATCTTCCAGGATGATAAAGCTAAATTGCATGCTGTTAAATTCAAGACTCGTGTAAATGCAAGGATGGTGTTCAGTGCCTTCAATGGCCTTACATATCAGCAGATTTAAAAATCATTAATCCTTTAAGGGAAAATCTAAAGCGCAGAGTAAAGTATGTATTTTTACTAACGTTGTACACAGTTTAGGTTTAATATGCTGAGAAGAGCTGGATTAACCATATGGCCATTTGGGCCTCACTAAATCAAAGATGCAATGATGCAAGGCTGTATACTGGAAATGTTTTCAAAAAGTGGGAAATGCGGCGCAATGGCCAAAGACTGAACTAAAATAGTTCTGAAGACAAAATGTACCCCATCTCCTGAATAAGCCCTTGATATCAATCTATTGTTCTTTTTCAAGGGAACATCAATGCTGCGTCATTGCGTTGATGCTATGGAATGCATTTACAATGAGGAAGCTCTGATGATCTTTGATGATGAAGAAAAGTTTGTCTCTGCACCTCATGGTTCAGGCCAGGCCCAAGTGAATCAGATCATGGAGCTCACAGATGGAGCTGTTAGAAGAGCCTGAGACAGGCCCAGCCCTTTCTCTTGCTCTCTCTACAGACTCTGAAGGTCCCACTCTGGACTTGGAAGCTCTCTCTGCAATTTCTTCAGGTCTAGATGAAGACCTGCCATCTGGGAAGTCTAGCTTCAAGGAGCAAGATGAAGAAGGGGGTTACGAGTCGAGTGTGGCTGGCAAGCAGCCCTCGTATTCTAAATGTTATGGGTAGTTGCTCGAAGTTGTTACTTGAGCGGTGGCTAAATTTAACATCGAAACTGCTGAACGTCTCTACTTGGGTTCTGAAAACTATAGAGAAAGGTTACAGATTTCAGTTCAGGTTTCGTCCTCTGCGTCTCAGTGGCATGCTCGGTGAAGCCAAAGCAGATTGTGCTGCTTACGCAGGAATAAAAGGGTCTCTTGGACAAAGGGGTCATGTAGAATGTTCCTCTCCCAGAGACTCAGGTTTTTACAGCCAGTATTTTCTGGTACCCAAAAAGGACGGGGTTGCGTCCAATTCTCGATCTTCGTCTCTTGAACTGCACTCTGTGGAGTTACAGGTTCAAAGTGTTGATGTTGAAGCTTATCATGTCTTAAATCCATTCCGAGGATTGGTTTGTCACGATAGACTCCACATAGAAATATTGCCTGTGCTTAGGGTGTTCCTGAGGTTCGCTTTCAGGGGCAATGTTTACCAGTATCGGGTTCTTCCCTTTGGCCTAGCCTTGTCTCCTCACACCTTCACCAAGTGCATAGGTGCAGCTCTGGCTACCTTGTGACTCCAAGGCATCAGTTTACTAAATTGTCATCAATGACTGGCTAATATTGGCTAAAGCCAGGTGCACATTGTGCGATTTTGGCCACGATTTGGCTGCCTGTATGGCCATCAAAATTGACCTCCAATGATTTTCTTTGTCACCATTTCAATCCCGGGTCTTGCCCATGGACTGGTCAAGATGATATTGCAGAGATTATCCAGATTACGTCCTGAGGGTGCCTTCATCATCATTTCATCCTGTTTTTCTACAAGCCTTCTACCCTCCACTGTTTGAAACTCAGGAGCAGGAGAGGCTTAATAAATGATGTCCAGTTCGGGCCCTTAGGATATATGTCCCATGGTGGTGTGGGCATTGTGATCCAATAGCATAAATGCAATGATGCAGAGTTCACGTTCCCTCGAAAAGGAACATCTCAGGGTTACGTATGTAACGTTTGTGCTTATAAAATAAAATACTGCCGTATTTTTCCAATTGTTTTCAATGGGAGCGCCGTATTTAAAATGGCAAGAGCGTAACGAGGTGCTGATCGTCTTTTTCACGCTGAAGCTCTGAGTGCTCTGTGTTTTTTACCGGTCTCTGAGAGTTGAAGAATGTTCAACTTTGGGTAAAACTTTGTGGCTCATCACACCGACCAGCCGTCACATTCTACTTGTTCAACGTCAACAGATAACAACAACAAGCATAATAAGAGAACAAAATATTTTCAAACAAGAGACAGAGCAAATACTTTATAATCTATCCACATTTTTATATAGAAACAACACATAAACAAAACAATCTGTGAAATTAAATACTTGTAACACTTTCGCAGATATTCCTTATTATAGCAAGCAAAGCGTTTCAACTGAAAAAAACGCTACGCTGCCAAATTGCTCTCAGACGCCCACAGCTAGGCGTTTTCTGCAGAGCGTTTCGAAAAACGCTTTGGTGGACAAACAGCCTTATTCATTAATGGAAAAAATAACTGTGATGTCCGCACACTGAATTGACAGCTCCAAACAACTTTAATTGAAAGTGCAATGTTTTGACAGTCAGGTCTTCATCAGGCACCATCAGGTGTGGACATCATGCTTTTTTTTATTATTGTTTTTTTGTTGTTGTCCAACACCTGATCCAAATTAAGGTGTGTGGGATGTGCACATCTTTTTTTTTATTTTTAATTCTCCACCTTATTCGTTGCCCACATATGTATATATATATATATGTATATATATATATATATATATATATACAGGTCTTTCTCAAAAAATTAGCATATTGTGATAAAGTTCATTATTTTCCATAATGTAATGATAAAAATGAAACTTTCATATATTTTAGATTCATTGCACACCAACTGAAATATTTCAGGTTTTTTATTGTTTTAATACTGATGATTTTGGCATACAGCTCATGAAAACCCAAAATTCCTATCTCAAAAAATTAGCATATTTCATCCGACCAATAAAAGAAGCGTTTTTAATACAAAAAAAGTCAACCTTCAAATAATTATGATCAGTTATGCACTCAATACTTGGTCGGGAATCCTTTTGCAGAAATGACTGCTTCAATGCGGCGTGGCATGGAGGCAATCAGCCTGTGGCACTGCTGAGGTGTTATGGAGGCCCAGGATGCTTCGATAGCGGCCTTAAGCTCATCCAGAGTGTTGGGTCTTGCGTCTCTCATCTTTCTCTTCACAATATCCCACAGATTCTCTCTGGGTTTCAGGTCAGGAGAGTTGGCAGGCCAATTGAGCACAGTAATACCATGGTCAGTAAACCATTTACCAGTGGTTTTGGCACTGTGAGCAGGTGCCAGGTCGTGCTGAAAAATGAAATCTTCATCTCCATAAAGCTTTTCAGCAGGTGGAAGCATGAAGTGCTCCAAAATCTCCTGATAGCTAGCTGCATTGACCCTGCCCTTGATAAAACACAGTGGACCAACACCAGCAGCTGACATGGCACCCCAGACCATCACTGACTGTGGGTACTTGACACTGGACTTCAGGCATTTTGGCATTTCCTTCTCCCCAGTCTTCATCCAGACTCTGGCACCTTGATTTCCGAATGACATGCAAAATTTGCTTTCATCCGAAAAAAGTACTTTGGACAACTGGGCAACAGTCCAGTGCTGCTTCTCTGTAGCCCAGGTCAGGCACTTCTGCTGCTGTTTCTGGTTCAAAAGTGGCTTGACCTGGGGAATGCGGCACCTGTAGCCCATTTCCTGCACACGCCTGTGCACGGTGGCTCTGGATGTTTCTACTCCAGACTCAGTCCACTGTTTCCGCAGGTCCCCCAAGGCCTGGAATCGGTCCTTCTCCACAGTCTTCCTCAGGGTCCGGTCACCTCTTCTCGTTGTGCAGCGTTTTTTTGCCACACTTTTTCCTTCCCACAGACTTCCCACTGAGGTGCCTTGATACAGCACTCTGGGAACAGCCTATTTGTTCAGAAATGTCTTTCTGTGTCTTACCCTCTTGCTTGAGGGTGTCAATGATGGCCTTCTGGACAGCAGTCAGGTCGGCAGTCTTACCCATGACTGCGGTTTTGACTAATGAAACAGGCTGGGAGTTTTTAAAAGCCTCAGGAATCTTTTGCAGGTGTTTAGAGTTAATTAGTTGATTCAGATGATTAGGTTAATAGCTCATTTGGAGAAACTTTTCATGATATGCTAATTTTTGAGACAGGAATTTGGGGTTTTCATGAGCTGTATGCCAAAATCATCAGTATTAAAACAATAAAAGACCTTAAATATTTCAGTTGGTGTGCAATGAATCTAAAATATATGAAAGTTAAATTTTTATCATTACATTATGGAAAATAATGGACTTTATCACAATATGCTAATTTTTTTAGAAGGACCTGTATATATTTATGCAGTCAAGTGCAACAGCTACTGAGTCAAAGAATTATCTTATTAATGTTTCATGTGGATCTTTTCATGCTCAGGCACTCCCGCTGTGATGAAACATCACCATATGTATTCCTCTAGCATAGAAAAATGAAAAGAAAAAAAAAGAAAAAATCAAATTGTGCCTGTGAGAAAATAAACTTTTCACCTGGATTCACAAAACATAAAAAAATAAAACTGTCTTAACTGTTTTTTCCTTCTTATTTTTGGCCAAAAAAAAAGATTATGGTTATTTTGTATGCACAAAAATACTTCTTAAGAATGTTATTAAGTTAAAATTAACATCCAATTTGTCTTAAATTGCTAAATGTAAGATATTTAATTAATTTATTGGGTTGTTTCAAATTAATTAATGTAAATTAATATACATATAATACAAATTGCAACAACTAGGGTTGAGCACTAGTATCACAAAGTGACAGAATCCATAATGTAAACAATGATCAGTCATAATAATGTGTGATGCAACTTTGTGCTGAATTCAAATTCAATTTGAAATCTACAAAAACAAGTTAATTAGGGACCTTTTTTCTTTTTTATTATTATTTTCTCCTGTGTAATACCTGATTTGTTCTCTCAAAATTAGATGAAAAAAAAATTATGACCACTTAAGTTATGAAAACCCTAGTTTTAATACCCTAACAATTATAACAATAGGGATTTTCTTAAATTAAAGGGTTTTGTACTGTACTGAGTACTGGGACTTGGTTGCCTTTGGAAGTACAAATAAATTATTTAAATTATTAAGAGCCTGGTGAAAGGAAAACAACATCTGCTAAGGAGCAGAAAACAAACATTTTCATTAACAGGACAGTCCCAAGTGAAGTGGTCTACTCGTAAGTCCATGCGGGTCAAAATATTAAAACCAGCCCTATAAAAAGGGTGTTAATTGTTAGGTTTGTATGGACTTTGCACTTTGAAGCAAAAAAACAAACAAACAAAACAAAAACAAATTTAGAAGGCTCTTGATGTTCAGCTCTTGATGTACAGTAAATGATCAAAATAAAAAAGTCTACTTTTGGACATATAAGCCACAAATAAAATATATACATTTCATTTCCATTAGTTAAACCAAGTGACATACACAAATTATGATAAAGATCAAACTCCTTTTTTTGTTTGACATTTTGCTGCATAATGCATATACTGTACATTTGGGGTCCATGTCCTTTGTAAACACAAAACACAATTACATCATAAATCAGCTTTATGTGGGTAGAGACCATGTGTGTTCCACCACATGTAAGCTACCATCAATGACCATTTTTGAACCATGACAGTCCTGGGATATGGTAGAATGGAGGTAAATTATGTACTTTGGTGGACCTACAGATAAGAGTTTGAAACATACTGGTAATGAGTGTGAATATTGTTCATTTTAAAGTAGTTTCTTTTTTAACAATTGTCATTTGTTTGTTCTTCATAGATACAACCTTTACCCCATTTCAATTTAAGGCTTTTTAAGGAAAGTCTTACACTTTTTAATTTGATTTTGATGCCGAAACCTAGCACAGTGACCTTCATCGTACTCCATGTACAGTCTTATTAATCAAACTGAAATCAATGCAGTAGTGAAGAGATTGATCCAACTGCAAATCACAACTTAAAACGCTGGGAAGCGGAATATGCATGGTGTGATACAAACCAGCCTCATGAAAGAAAGATCACATAAAAGAGAAGCAGACACAGAAAACTCACCACGTCTATGATCTGAAGCAGCGTGAGTCCCAGCTCCACCACTATGGGTGAAGAATCATTGAGCACAGGCCTTTCCAGTCTGTTATAGTTGTTCATCAATTCCTTATACAACTTTCGCTGATATTCCCCTTGTAACGAGTCTATGGAAAGAAAGAAAGAAAGAAAGAAAGAAAGAAAGAAAGAAAGAAAGAAAGAAAGAAAGAAAGAAAGAAAGAAAGAAAGAAAGAGATTAGAATTCTGTCATATTTTCCAAATCTCTTTGTAGGGCCGTCCCAAGCATGGGGTGGGGCCCAGTGCACCATCACCACCCTCCCCCCGTCGCTCCAAAAGACGGCCCTGTCCATATCGTCACCTTCCTAAAATAATTGCCTAAGTCATTTTTTCAGGTTTCTCAGAAAACACAAAAAACTGAGCCAATCATTGAATATATGATATTTATTGATAATGTCACTCAAAAAGGTTATGGCAGAAGATGACTATTGACATATTAAAAACAATGCATGTCAATTATGTAACGTAACAGGAATAAATGACTTAGGCAGATTTTTTAAAATGCCTTTGTTACTTAGCAATTTTAAACGTTCAACTCTGTCAACAAGAAAACACTAACAAACAAATTAAACATCATTCTGAGGAGGCATGTGCATCTCTTCACTTCTACCTCCAGCTGCTCTTTGCTGGGTTCTTGCCTGATGCCTATTAATGTGGCAAATTATCAAAGTAGTGATGACACAAGATATTTTTGATTAAATCTGAGCGCTGGATCACTCCTCCATAGGCTTCTAAGCGATTGAAACTTGCCGGCCCAGAAAAGTTATGAAAGACATCATTAAAATAGTCCAAGTGACTACAGTGGCTCAATCTTAAGTTTATCAAGCGACGAGAATACTTTTTGGGCGCAAAAATAAACAAAAATAACGACTTTATTCAACTACGTATAACACAGAAGCGCTGCGCTGTTATAAGGTTGAGTAGCTTTTCGATCTTCTTGATGCACCTGCCATCTTAAAAAGCTTAAAATTGTCTCATTGCCTTTTGACTTAGGCAAAATAAAACGGCCTAAGTCACACACTTGACATAGGCCATTATACTATAGGGGTAGAATTGCATGATCTGTTCAACAGAGGATGTGGGTGATTTTACCAAAGGTGGCCAGCATCTTGAGGAGATGAATTATGAAAAAAAAAAAAAAAAAAAAGTCAAAAAATGACTTAGGCAATTATTTTAGGAAGGTGACGATATGTCTTTCTTTTTTTTAATGGAACACATAAGACATTTTGAGGAATGTACTGGTCTTTTCACGCAGTTTCAATTACAACTGTGAAAAGGAGGCAGAAGAAAACATGAAAGCATAAAAGAAAAGTTATAATAGTCTTTTCTTCCCTGTATAGTGAAACAGCTTCTTGTACAAGAAGAAATGTAGACCGGGACTTGATTTTGTCCAACAGGAATTGGTTGGATCTTTGGATCATTGAATGATGTGCACAAATAAATCTTATTATTATTAATTATAATAAATACTGCAATATTTCATTTAAAAAACCCAACAAGAATTGTCCAATTTGATTTCATGGTGTAATTTGAAGTATAATAAAAATGATCCATATGATATGTGGGTTTATGAGAGTTTATGAGTAGCAATGTTGTTTTTGTGAATGAAACATTTTCAGTTGGATCTTAAAAAAAAAAAAGGTTCACAGATCCAGTTCACAAACCTGTTCTGAATCATTTCACAAAATCATAACTCTGTAGCGGTTAACTGCTCAACAGAAGGCAATAGTACCAGTGAATAATAAAATAAACTTTGGACTATTTTCACACCAAGCTATTGCGTGCTGCAAAAAAACATATCCTATAGCACAAAAGTCCTGTAGACCGCCCAATTTATACTTCTGCGTCGAACTCACGCCGTAGCTACGCCGTAGGCTGTGTGTAGCGCGCGTACCTGTTGTGTTTGTGAAGGACTCAATAACCACACCGTGTACCTTCGTTCATGTTGCGTTTACTGAACTGACGCAAAACTCCCATTTGTTGACCCTTGCCGTAAATCACTGCCGTAAGCCTTAAAGGTCCCGTAACATGTCACTAACAGTGCATAGCATACGGAGTCCAACAGGAAACAATGCTGAACATTTTCAGACATAACATTTTCTCCCCCCCCTGGTAACTGAAACATAACATTCAGCCCACATTCCCCAGTGTCACAATCACCCTGTCACATAGTCCCCATGCCAGACGGGAGGGACCCTCATTCTCTGAGGGCGTGCTGGCTGTGAAGCTGCGTCGGGCGGCACTGGTGTATTACCCCCCAACCGGTTAGCTCTTGGCCTGGGCTGCCAACCTAGAGCCACTGCTGGGGACAGAGGTGATACAGGTGCTGTGGGGGCTGCGACTTTGTGCAGGCGGTTTGAGTGCCAACGAGTCCCATTTTCCAGTCTGTAAGTGGCAGGACCCAACTGCTTAGTCACCCGCAGGGGCTCTGACCAGTATGACTGCAGCTTATTTTGGCGGTGGAGGTGTTTGATCCTGACCCAAACCCCTGCAGAAAGTGAGGGGTTTTGCACTCTGTGCGTGGCATCAAACCTTGCCACCTGAGCTCTGGCTTTCTGGAGCCCTGGGCTTCCACGTGTAGGAGCTGGCTCAGCTCTCAAACAGTCCAGTGGTTGCTTTAGTTCGCGCCCAATCATGAGCAATGCAGGTGACACTCCAGTGGTGGAATGTTTGGATGCCCGGATGGTCAGGAGAGTTTGGTCGAGTGCGTTGCTGAAGGTTTTCCCTTCCTCCAGACAAGCTCGGATTCCATTTTTAAGAGTTTTATTCAGTCTTTCCACCCCCCCCCCCATTACTCTCTGGGTGATACACTGCCGTCCTGATGTGCTTGATGGACCGTATCATTAGAAACTCAGTGAACTCTGCCGACGCAAATCGGGGCCCGTTATCCGTTGTGACAACACTGGGGAGGCCCCAGCGCCCAAACAGGTTGTCCAGGCGGTTGATGATGGAGTGTGCAGTAATGGAGCTCAGCTGAAAAACCTCTGGCCACTTTGAATGAAGATCATGCACAACCAGCAGGTAGCGAGCATGAGCAGGTGCCCCGTGAAGTTCTCCACAGAGGTCGACCTGAATATGTTCCCAGGGTGAAGACGGCCAAGGGGTCGGGGTGAGAGGGGCTGTGGCAGGCTGACCAGTTTTCCCACTCAGGAGGCAGCAGGCGCAGTTACGTACCAGCTCCTCAACATCAGAGTCTATGTGGGGCCACCACACTGTGTCACGGCAGCGCTGCTTCACCTTGACCACCCCCAGATGTCCCTCATGCGCCATGTGTAGTACTCTGGACCTGAGAATCTCTGGAACGACCACACGGTGGCCCCGGGCCAGACACACTACCCCCCAGCAGGAGAGCTCGCTGCGGAAGCGGTAATAGGGGAGCAGCCTGTCATCCACTTTGGCCGGCCAGCCGTCCTGGACGTAGGTAAGGAGAGTTGTGAGGGCCTCGTCTGTAGCTGAGGCCTGCTGCAGCTCCGCCAGAGTGACTACTGAACTGAGGGGCCCGTGCAGGATGTGGACCCAGTCTTCGTCGCTCTCTGTGTCTGGTGTCACCTCGCCCGTGTCCTTCGTCACAGACACAGCTCTAGACAGGAGGTCGGCCACCGTGTTGGTCCGCCCAGGCATAAACTCCAGACTGAAGTTATACTGGTTCAGCCTGTCAGCCCACCGCAGCAGTCTCATGGGCCTGTGCCCCGAGCCCTTAGTCGCCAGCAGTGCCGTCAGCGCTTGGTGGTCTGTGCGGATGGTGAAAGGCCTCCCGTATAGGTAAATATGCCAGCGTTCGCACGCCCACAGGCAGGCCAGGGCTTCCCTCTCCCCCACCGAATACTTCTGCTCTGCTGGAGTAAGTGCCCGTGAGGCGAAAGCCACCGGGCGTTCCACCCCCTCTTGAATATGTGAGAGCACAGCGCCTAGCGCCACCCCGGAGGCGTCGCAGGTGACCATAGTGGGCGCGGTCAGGCTGAAATGGGACAGTGTGGGTGGGGACGTGAGCTGCCGTTTGATGATGCACACGGCTTCGTGGCAGGCCGGGGTCCAGTCCCACGTAACATCCTTCCTGAGCAGCCGGCGGAGGGGGGCCGTTGCGTCAGAGTAGTGTGGCATGAATCTTAGGTAGTAAGCGGCCATCCCCAGGAAGGAAGACAGCTGGGATGGTGAATGCGGGTCTGGCAGGGACAGAATGGCCTCAGTGTGGGACATAATCGGGGCGATGCCCTCCTTCGAGAGCCTGAAACCCAGGAACTCGACCTCCTCAACCCCGAACATGCATATCTCAGAGTTCAGTGTGACCCCATGCTGTTCGAAACGCTGAAAGACCTGCTCCAGGCGATCGTCATGCAGTGCGGTGGAGGGCGCATGCACCACCACGTCATCCAGGTAGATGGAGACACCCTGGATACCAGCCAGTATAAGCGACATTATCTTCTGAAAACAGCTCGGGGCTGATGAAAGTCCAAATGCCATGCGTTTAAACCTGAAAACCCCCACGTGTGTGACAAACGCTGTAAGATCCATGCTGGCCGGTGCCAGAGGGACCTGGAGATAGCCGTTACGTAAGTCCATCTTACTGAAAAGAGTGGAGCCGTGGAAATGGCTAGTGAGCTCCTCAGCCGTAGGTAAGGGGTACTTATCAGGGATGATGGCTTTGTTGACATCTGTGAGGTCGACACAGAGCCGCAGTCCACCCCCCCTTTTCTTGGCTCCAGGTTAGACACCCACGGCGAGGCGTCGACGGGCTCTATGACGTTCGCCTCCACCTGGCGATGCAGTTCGGCCTCCACCGCGTCACGGAGGGCCAGGGGAATGCGCCGTAGGGGCTGGATAACAGGGCGGACTGACAGGTCCACAGTGGGCTGGTGTACAAAACCAGTCATGCGTCCCAGCCCGTTGAACAGTTGTGGGTAGCGGTCAGGCCAGGAGGCGGCAACCTGCAGGACATGCATGCCCCTAGCATCACTCACAGTAAAACCCAGGGCAAGGAACAAGTCTAGGCCCATAATGTTAGCTCCCTTCCGGGTGATGCAGAACTTGGTGGCAGGCGCACATTGTTGATCATACCTGACGGGCAGGTGGGCCACACCCAGAGTGGAGATGGGAAAATGGCCGTAGCCTAACAGGGGTTTAGCCGCTGCTTCCAGAGGCACGTGACTGAAAAAGCGGTCATATGTGCATTTGTTCAGAATTGAAACTTTTGCCCCTGTGTCCACAAGGAGTGGAATGAGAGCTGTGCCCACACGGCATGTGCAGAGCTTGAACGAAGGCTGTGAGGTCTGTACAGTGTTTATGGGGACAGCCGCAGTATCATGGCAAGCAGGGGAGGAGCGACAGCAGCGTGCAAAATGGTTCAACTTGTTGCAGTTACGACAACGTTTCCCCTGGGCAGGGCATGACTGATCTCTGGTTGCATGTTTAGGGGAGCCACAGTTGCTACAGCTCTTGTGCCCCCTCTCCCTGGGCCCCCTGTCCACTCTCTGTACGTCCAAACGGTCACTCACCCAGTCAGCCACCTCTGCAGTCTCTGTGTGCTGAACTGACGGTGGTGATGTCACAGGTTCGTGCACAGCGCGGCCGAACTTGCTCGCCTCCATTAGGGCCGTTTCCAACTGCTTTCCAATTACTAAAGCGTCCGTTAATGTCGTGGAGTCTGGCTCTAGTAAAAGTCTCTCCCTAAGTTGGTTACATGACGTTTTCTCTATTAACTGGTCAACTATAAGTCCATCCTCCAAAGCCGCAAAATCACAAACTCTAGCCAGCTCACGTAATGCTGACACATAGTGGACAACGGTCTCACCTGGCTTTTGCGTTCTCTGATGAAACTCAAAACGGTGCATCCGCCGGCTTCTTCCGGAGCTGAAGTGGGTCTTCAAGGCGGCCGTGGCTGTGACGTACTTATCATCCGATAAAGTGAGCGTGGCGAAGATTCGCTGTCCCTCCTGCCCGAGACAATGGCGCAGGAGCGCGCACTTCCTCGCCTCCGCTAGATCCGAGTGTCCCAAAGCTAGCAAATAATCCTCAAACGACATCAGCCAGCGATCCCAAGGAACAGCTGGGTCGCCGGGAACAGGTAGGAAAGGTGGCGGTGGCGGTAAGACGAGTTCAGACATCCTCGTTCGCCAAATGTTGTGTTTGTGAAGGACTCAATAACCACACCGTGTACCTTCGTTCATGTTGCGTTTACTGAACTGACGCAAAACTCCCATTTGTTGACCCTTGCCGTAAATCACTGCCGTAAGCCTTAAAGGTCCCGTAACATGTCACTAACAGTGCATAGCATACGGAGTCCAACAGGAAACAATGCTGAACATTTTCAGACATAACAGTACCCTACGACGTACCCTGACGTGCACGTACCTCTCCAAAAATGTAACAACGCGTCAATTCTACGCGGACGCAAGCGCTGTGATTGGTCTGCTAGAACCCCTCCCTCGGGTTTCACATGCTCCCTCTGCATGTGTAATTGCGCGTAAACGCGGACAACGACGCAAAGTATAAATGAAAACCAACGCGTAGTCTATAGCGTTGAGGCACCGGCGTAGGTCCGACGCAGAAGGATAAATCAGCCTTAATATGATCCTTTCTTGAGGCTTGACAGCAGGGGCGTCGCTAGGCCCTTTTTAGGCCCTTTTTTTTTTTTAAACTTCTGCCTAAAAATGAGTGATTAATGTAGGCTACACAAATTCGTGTTCGCTTCAGTCTTGTTATAATCAGATTCAGCGAGTTCTTCATCTTCAATCCGCAGCGGCGCCGAGCAGAGAGCACGTCAGAAACAGTGGACAGGGTGTGTGTGTGTGTGTGTGTGTGTGTGTGTGTGTGTGTGTGTGTGTGTGTGTGTGTGTTTTCATCTGAGCCTCATTGGTCTGTCACTGCTCGTCAATGTCAGAATATTTGAGATGACCAATCAAATCAAAGTAGGCGGGCTTTATGTTCACAGACGCTGCTGAGCGCGAATTTAGTGCGACATTTAGTGCGTACGGTCAAGTGCGCGATAAGATGTAAGTACCTAAACATAATATTTTATTTTTTTACATTTTTTTTAGGTCATAAATGTTAAACGAATGACAAAAAATAATCAGCAAACTAATATAGTTTTGTCTATTTTCGCCATTTTGAACTGAAAATAGGCCTATGTAACGTGTAATGTAGGCTAATAATTTGTTTACTATAATTGTGAGGGGACAAGAAACATTAAAGCCGTTTTCATCATGTTAGGCACAAGATTCATAATGAATGTGCACATATTGAGAATATAATACAAACTGTAGCCTTTAGTAAATTAAAAAAGCTCAGCTTTAGGAGGGGAAGAAAAAGGGAGGAAGAGACTGAGAAAAAAAGAAAGAGTGATGGAGGTGAGGAGAGAGCAGGTATTGAAAAAATAATCTACTGCCCACTGAAATGATTTTAAAGCTATTTCTTATCCTTTTTTTTATTTTTGGTCTTAAAAACGTCTTGAAATGCACATATCAGAGAAATAAAAAAATGAACCCCCTACCAACCTCAAATTTAGGACCTCTTTGATTATAAAGTCCTGTCTACGGCCCTGTATTAGGCATAAGATCAATAATGAATGTGTAGCCTACATATTGTGAATGCAACCTATCAGTTGACCCTATGTTTACTTTCTTCACTGACAGACAAAAATGAAAAGCCTATATCAGTCAAAGCTCAGCTTTAGGAGGGGAAGAGATGGGGCAAGATAAAAACAAAGAGAAAGGGAGTGTGATGCTGATGAGGAGAGAAAAATAATCAGCTGCCCACCGACATGGTTTTAAAGCTGTTATCCAATTTTTTTTTGGCCTTCAAAACATCTTAAAATGCACATATCAGAGAAATCAAAAGTTTCTTGTGGAAACCCCCAACCCCCCTATTTAACCTACCTCACATTTGGGACCACAGTGATTATAAACCTTGCCTTTGCATGGTAATGAAATTAATAGTGAGCATTAGAACCTAAAGTGTTAACTTTTTTATTATTATAAAAAAAAAAAAATCATACCATCATTTGGGGGCTTAGCCCCCCTAAAATGAAAATCCTAGTGACGCCCCTGCTTGACTGTAATTTCGTGGTGAAATAAAAACCATTACAATTCTCCCTTTTTGTGACATAATGGTCTGAAACAAGTGTAAGTAATGACAGAATTTTGTGAACAATCTCATCAAGAGTGAATGCACAAGAGATGGTTTGCAGTTACATTTTTAATTGATCTTTAGATTTGATTTCCACAGGCTCTGATAGGCAACTCCGTAACACAGAGACTAATTCCCTCAGGGACATTGCTGTTGTCCAGTAGATAAAAAACACATGGAGGGGACAGTCTGAGAGAAGACTGTAGTATATCAGCAGTATCAAATATCCACACTCCTTCCACACTACTTCACAAAGATGGAATAAAGCCCCCTGATGTGTACAAATGGAATTTGCTCAAATGTAAAAACATGATGAGATGGAGAGATGAAACGGAAAATTTCAAGAAACTAATGAATGACATAATATTAGCAGTCCAGGATAATTCAATGTGGATAATTGAATTTTCTTGGAACATATGTGATGATATCTATGTTTAGATTCTGTATGGTTACGCTAGCAGAATTTCCTTCATAAATCAAAGGAACCCATTCACATTGTAAGCGAGAGGCATCATTCACACTCTCCTGACTCACAATGCATATGAGGAAATTAAAAGAAGCGTATGTTCTGTGGATCTGTGCATGATATTGTAGCTGTGACAGAGAGAGACTATATGCAGCTCATATAAAATCTGTTTAGCATGAATCAAGTTTTGAATCAATGCACTGAGTGTTAAACATGCCAACCAACAAGAATACTTTGTCTTTAATCTGGGTAGACCTCAAATATCACTGTTGTTATTAAAAATGTATTCGTTTTCTTTATTAATTCAATAGAAACAAATGTCTCTTATTTTGTCTAAAAAGATCATGTAAAATCAGTGGCTTGGTCATTTAAGAAAGTGTAGTATTTAAAACAGGCTCTTTTCAATTAGAAGCCTTTAATTGTTATTGTTTTTATTACTTTTTATGTTGCAATATATGTTTGTTTTTTTACTTATCCTCTCTAAACGCTGGCCTTAATTATACTACATGTGGCATTTTTGCAAAGTAATGTCAATGTTTACTTAATGTTTAATTTTAATGTGCACAGTAAGTTTATTGCTGACTATAATATACAGTCGTGCTCAGAATTAATGGTACCCCTGGTAAATATGATGAAAAATGGCTGTAAAAAATAAATCTGCATCATTTATCCTATTGATCTTCCATTCTAAATATTGGCAAAAATCTAAACTTTCATTGAAGTAAAAGAATAGAAAGTGGGGGGGAAATCACATTATGAAATAAATGTTTATCTCCAAAACACGTTGGCCACAATTATTGGTACCCTTTTATTAAATACTTTTTGCAATCTCCTTTTGCCAAGATAACAGCTCTGAGTTTTCTCCTATAATGCCTGATGAGTTTGGAGAACACAGACAAGAGATCAGAGACCATTCTTCATACAGAATCTCTCCAGATCCTTCAGATTCCCAGATCCATGTTGGTGCTTCTTCTCTTCAGTTCACTCCACTCATCAGGTCTGGGACGGTCATGGTAGAAGCTTCATTTTGTGCTACTTAACACATTTTTGTGTTGATTTTGATGTTTGTTTTGGATCGTTGTCCTGATGGAAGATCCAACCACGGCCCATTATAAGATTTCTAGCAGAGGCTGTCAGGTTTAGATTTTTTATCTGTTGGTATTTGATAGAATCCACGATGCCATGCATGTATCTGAACAAGAAGTCCAGGACCTCCAGCAGAAAAATATGACCACAACATTAAAGAGGGTATATTAAATTGTACACATGGGGTACTTTTTATCCTTGTGTGCACCAAACCCATCTTGCATGTTTGCTGCCAAAAAGCTATTTGTTAGTTTCATCTGACCACAGAACCCTGTGCTGTTTGAAGGTCCAGTCATGTCTGACAACTGAATTTGCTGGGGTTTGTTTTTGGATGAGCAAGGAGGATTTTTCTTGAAAACCTCCCAAACAACATGTGGTAATGTAGGGGTTGTTTAATTTTTTTTTTAATAGGCTTTCTGAACCCAAGACTCAACTAATCTCTGCAATTCTCCATCTGTGATCCTTGAAGAGTCTTTGGCCACTCAAACTTTCCGCCTCACCATGCATTAAGACAATATAGACACACGTCCATTTCCTGGCAGATTTGTAACATCTTTAGTTGATTGGAAGTGCTTAATTATTGCCCTGATTGTCAAAATGGGGATTTTCAATGCTTTAGCTATTTTCTTACAGCCACTTTCTATTTTGTGATGCTCAACAATCTTTTGATGCACATCAGAACTATATTCTTTGGTTTTATTCATTGTAATGGATGATTAAGGGAATTTGGCCTTCGTGTTTCCACATATTTAAACTCCTGTAAAACAAGAAAGTCATGGCTGGACAATTTCATGTTCCTAGTCACCCTGGTGTGCAAAAAAAAAAGGTAAATATGAATGGGAATACACTTCAGAGATATTTTACTGGTAAACAATTCTAGGGGTACCAATAATTGTGGCCAACTTGTTTTGGAGAAAAACATTTATTTCATAATGTGATTTCCCCCCCACTTTCAATTATTTTACTTCAATGAAAGGTTCGATTTTTGCCAATTTTTTTAATGAAATATCAAAAGGATAAATGATGCAGAATTATTTTTTACAGCCATTTTTCATCATATTTACCAGGGGTACCATTAATTCTGAGCACGACTGTACATCATCCCAAATGCTCTTGAAATTCAAACTGAAAGCTATCTAAAAGTTAAACTTTAAATAAACGAATAAACATCAAATAAGATTTTAAAGTAATCTAGAATTATATAATAATTAAATTAAGCAGTGAACTGAAAATCTCATGACTTGCTGTCACAAAGGTCAGAATGTCAGTATTGAGTGACTCAAGTTCTAATCTCAAGGAATGTGCTTTTTTTTAATAAACCAAGTATTTGCATTATCAGTGAATAGCAACAATAACTGGCTTCTAGCAGGTAAAGAGACTTTTTTTTCATAGGTAGACCACTTCTATTGTCCATTCAGGCAGGTATAGCAGCCACAACTAACTCGGCAGAGAAGTTTAACACAAGAAGTTGCCTGTAATAGATATCTCCTACTTTAGGACACAATTTAATTTCATCAAGAGCGCACATGATCTTAATTACCACTATACCATATACCATTTAACATTCTTGTGTTTTTTTGTTCTGGTATTTCTAACAGCTGATACTTGCAGGAGGCAGTTGTGGCCTAATGGTTAGATAGACCTTGTAACCCAAAGGTTGTGGGTTCGGTTCTCAATACCGATGATAATGATACGCACTGTATACACCTTGGGTAGGATTAGGGGTGTGGAGTGCGTACGTATTACATGCCATAAAGTGCGTATCATATGCACGCGTAAACTGCGTATCATATGTACGAGACATTACATTGTGCTATAGATACGCACTTTCATGAGATCGGGCTGAAATGTCAGGCATGCATTTCAATGAATGGGAATTTGTTAAAGAATGGGACTTTAATATCTTGCTTTTTTGTCTGAATCAACCAGTACAGAACAGTGATGGCTGCTGGATACATGACATGCCAAGCCACAGGATACAGACTGGGCTTGTAAACGCTCAAGCAAAAAATCCTAATTGAAAGTTGCTTTGAAAGTTTCTAAAAGATTGTTTCGGCAATAGTGTCACGCACACACACACACACACACACACACACACACACACACACACACACACACACACACACACACACACACACACACACACACACACACACACACACACACACACACACACACACACACACACACACACACACACACCAAACAGCATGGAGCACTGACAATAAAGAAAGCAACAGAGGATTTAACACTATGACACTAAAGGATTACAGCCCATGACGAGAATGACTGACACTCTTAACAAGGTCCTTACAGAGAGGAAATGATAGATTCTCTTTTGCTCTCTTACATAATCAGGGTAATCTAAGCCATTTTTGAACTTGTTATTTCTGCAATTTACTATGATGTCATCCAACTGACAAATATCACTGGAATCTTTCTCTACCATTTAAACTGGTACTTACTATAGGGTTAGGAATAGGGTTTGGTTTAGGGTTAGTTTCATATAATTATGCATAATTTATAGTTATTACTATAGTAATGTAACATGTAACATATGTAACCATGACACAGTCAAATAAAGTGTTATGGAAAATCTATTATAGTTAAATTTATATTAAATGCAATTAACTGTATTTAGAGTGCTGTTTCACCGACTTGAGTAGGACTAAAGTCTTTAAATGTAATTTCTACATTTCTACTTGAAAGCGCACTGCAGAATGTACTGACAAGCACTTATGGTGAACTAAAATACTTATCTTTATTGAAACTTTTCTGTCATGTATTTAAACATATTTGTAGTTACACATTTGTATTAATGAGGTTGCAATTTAGTACATGTAAAATATTTTATATTTAAAAAAAAATAATTTGAAGCATGACAAAATATTATTGAATGATTTAAAATGCCCTTTGTGTCACGGTTCACACATTCACTGACTCGTTCTGATGCTGTGTTTTTGTATGCACGTGGGCGGAGCCGCTGATCAGTCCCTGATTATCATCAGCGCCAGCTGTGACTGATCAGCGGTTCCTATTTAAGCACTTAGTCTTTCGTCTTGTGTTTGTCAGATCGTTGTTGGATGTTCCCGGTCCTGGTGTCTGTTCCCTCTCGTGTCTCCGTGTTCCTGCCAGTGCTTTCGTGTGTTTGTGGAGTTCGCTGATGTCATCTGTCTGCCCTCGTGAGTCTCTGTCGGTACGCGCCTGACTTCCCTGGATTACTTCTCTTCCTCACCGACACGAGGATTGGGTTGCCTACCTGCATGCCTGCGTCACCAAGGAATACTTCTGTTTGCTTCGCCAGAGTTCTAGGACTGTCACCTCGACTCTCTCTTAGACTGTTCCTGAGTTCATTCATTTGCCTTACTGTTTATTGGTCAATAAACTGAGTTTACTTGCTATTGTCTCCGCTTTTCTCTGTGCCATAACAGAACGATCTGACCAACATGGAGGCAGCAAGGACACCTGAACTTTCTGAGTTTCTCGCCCGCAACATGTCTCGAATGGATCAGCAGGAGGAGAATCTCGCCATAACCGGCCGGGCGGTTCAAGCATTGGTGGCGCAGGTATCCGAGCTCACCCAGCAGATTCAACACCTTGCCATACCCACTGCGCCAACCCCACCGCTGCCTCCCCCCACCACTCCTCCAGCCGGTCGTCAACAGGAGCCGCGTTTACCCACCCCTGAGAGCTATTCGGGTGAGGCCAATTACTGTCGTGCCTTCCTGACTAAATGTTCGATGTTTTTTGCCCTACAGCCTCTGACTTTCTCCTCTGAGGATGCGAAGGTGGCTTTCGTACTAACCTTGTTGACTGGACGTGCGGCTTTGTGGGGGACGGCGGTGAGGGAGAACCAACGACCATGCTGCTCCTCGTTCCAGGCACTCTCACAAGAGATGAGGAGGGTGTTTGATCGGGCGATCGCCGGTAAGGAAGCTGCACGACAACTCGCAGACCTGCACCAGGGGGACCGACCCGTTGCCGATTACTCCATTGAATTTCGCACCCTCGCCGCTGAGTGCCGCTGGAACGAGGAGGCGCAGTGGGATATGTTCCTGCATGGGCTGGCGGACCGCATCCACCGGGAGATCTATACCCTGGACCTGCCTACGGATCTCGATGGACTGATTGAGCTGGCCCTGCGAGTGGACGCTCGCCTACATCGTCTTGAGCAACGCACTCGCACCGTCTCGAGCCCCAGGATTTTCGGAGACCCCCAGGCCAGGGGTTATGATGCGGTCAGCCCCGTCGACGATCACGAGCCCATGCAGGTGGGTCGAGCTCGGCTCTCCCGGGAGGAGAGGGAGAGAAGGAGGTCCCGTGGTTTATGTCTCTACTGTGGTGGAGCGGGTCACTTTCTCAACCAGTGTCCAGTAAAAGACAAGGCTCGGCAGTAGAGAAGGGGATACTGTCGGGCGGGATCTCCACATCCATCGCCTCTTCCACACTCCTCCCGGTGAGATTGCAGTGGGCAACCCTTACTCATCACTGTCAGGCACTATTGGACTCTGGAGCCGAAGGAAATTTTATGGACTGGACTTTAGCACGTAAGCTCCAAATACCCATCACACAACTCACCAACAACATTTCTGTTAATGCACTGAATGGTCAAGAACTTCCTGCTATATCATTCACCACCACTCAGTTGACCCTTATCACTTCTGGCAATCACTCCGAAGAACTGTCTTTTCTGCTCCTGGACTCCCCTCATGTTCCCATTGTCCTCGGTCACCCCTGGCTAGTTCAGCATAACCCCAGGGTGGACTGGGGACATAACTCAGTCTCTACCTGGAGCACCCAATGTTATGCGTCTTGTTTGGTGTCTGCTTGTTCGTCCGTGTCCAGTTCTGTTTTTCAGGAGGAGTCGGTGAATGTGTCTAACGTGCCCCGTGAGTACCTCGACCTGAAGGAAGTGTTCAGTAAGACCCGGGCTGCTTCTCTCCCTCCGCATCGTCCCTATGACTGTGCTATAGATCTTCTGCCAGGTACGTCTCCGCCTAAGGGCAAGTTATACTCTCTTTCAGTTCCTGAGAGGGAGGCCATGGAGAAATACATTTCTGATTCTCTGGCATCCGAGTTCATCCGTCCTTCTTCTTCTCCAGCGGGGGCGGGGTTCTTTTTTGTGGGGAAGAAGGATGGTTCCCTGCGACCGTGTATTGATTACCGAGGGCTGAATAACATCACGGTAAAGAATACTTATCCTTTGCCGTTGATGTCTTCAGCTTTCGAGCGGTTACAGGGAGCATCAGTCTTCACAAAATTGGATTTACGTAATGCTTATCATTTGGTCCGCATCAAGAAGGGGGATGAATGGAAAACCGCATTTAACACCCCCAGGGGTCACTTTGAATATTTGGTCATGCCGTTCGGGCTGTCCAACTCCCCAGCGGTTTTCCAGGCACTCGTCAATGACGTGCTGAGAGACATGGTCGACCAATTCATCTATGTCTACCTGGACGACATATTGATTTTTTCTTCGTCTCTCCAGGAACACGTTCAGCACGTCAGACGAGTGCTTCAGAGGTTGCTAGAGAATGGGCTTTTTGTCAAGGCGGAGAAATGCGCTTTTCATGCACAGTCTGTTCCTTTCCTAGGTTACATCATCTCGTCTGAGGGGGTGCGTATGGATCCTGACAAGGTTAAGGCTGTGATGGATTGGCCAAGTCCAGATTCTCGTAAGGCCCTACAGAGGTTTCTGGGGTTCGCCAATTTTTATCGGCGTTTTATTCGCAACTTCAGCCAACTAGCCGCTCCTCTGACTGCCTTGACCTCCCCCAGAATGACGTTCTGGTGGTCCGATACAGCGGAAGCTGTGTTCGCCAACCTCAAGAGCTGCTTCAGTTCAGCTCCCATCCTTATCGCCCCTGATCCATCACGTCAGTTCGTGGTGGAGGTCGACGCGTCAGAGGTGGGGGTAGGTGCAGTTCTATCTCAACGCTCCTCCACAGACGACAAGATGCACCCTTGCGCGTTTTTGTCTCATCGTTTATCTCCTGCCGAACGTAACTATGACATTGGTAACAGAGAGTTGTTGGCAGTCAAGTTAGCACTGGAGGAGTGGCGCCATTGGTTGGAAGGGTCGGGGGTACCTTTTATCGTTTGGACCGATCATAAGAACCTAGAATACATTAGATCTGCTAAAAGACTCAACTCCAGGCAGGCTCGGTGGGCACTTTTTTTCGGACGTTTTGATTCTTCTCTATCGTACCGCCCGGGTTCCAAGAACATCAAACCCGATTCCTTATCTCGTATTTTTGACCAATCCGAACGCCCGGTTACTCCCGAGTGCATTTTACCCGAGAAGATAGTTATCTCCACACTCACATGGGAGGTCGAATCGAAGGTCAAGTCGGCCTTAGAAGGGGTAACGCCTCCGCCCGGTTGTCCACCTAGTCGATTATTTGTGCCAGAGGGGTTACGGTCCGACGTTATTCGATGGGGTCATTGTTCCAGTGTGGCTTGTCATCCAGGAGTTAACCGCACCAGTTTTTTGGTCAAGCAACGATTCTGGTGGCCATTAATGGCTCGCGACATTCGGAATTTTGTTTTGGCTTGCTCGAATTGTGCCACTGGTAAGACTTCCAATCGACCCCCAGATGGGTTACTCCAACCGCTGTCGGTCCCTTCGAGACCCTGGTCCCACATCGCGCTAGATTTTGTCACCGCCCTCCCTCCCTCCCAGGGTAAGACGGTCGTTTTGACCGTAGTGGACCGGTTCTCGAAGGCAGCTCATTTCATCCCCTTGCCCAAATTACCCTCTGCCAAGGAGACATAGATCACGTCCTTCGCTTACATGGCCTCCCGATGGACGTGGTCTCTGACAGGGGGCCCCAATTTGTTTCCAAATTTTGGAGGGAGGTTTGTAGATTACTGGGAGCGACGGTAAGTCTGTCTTCGGGTTATCATCCCCAGAGCAATGGCCAAACCGAGAGAGCCAACCAAGATTTAGAGAGAATGTTGAGATGTTTGGTGTCTAAGAATCCTTCCTCCTGGAGCCAACAACTTTCAATGGTTGAGTACGCTCATAACTCCTTACCAGTGTCATCCACGGGCCTATCTCCGTTTGAGTGTAGTTTAGGTTACCAGCCACCAATTTTTTCTAACCTGGAATCCGAGGTCGCGGTCCCCTCCGCTCACGCCTTTATCCAGAGGTGTCACCGCACCTGGACCAGAGCCCGTGAGACTCTGCTCCAGGTGAGGGCGCGCACCAAGGTCAAGGCCGATCGCCACCGGTCAAGACCTCCCGTATACGTCGTCGGTCAAAAAGTGTGGCTTTCTACCAAGAACATTCCGCTCCGCTCCGTATCTAATAAATTAGCTCCCAAATTCATTGGCCCATTCACTGTTACCAAGATCCTTAGTCCGGTGACAGCCCGCCTCAAACTTCCTCCTGCGTACAGGAGAATTCATCCCGTGTTCCATGTTTCCAAATTAAAGCCCGTATTTCGTTCTCCCCTTAACCCGCCAGCCCCGGTTCCCCCACCGCCGCGACTCATAGATGGGGAACCCAGTTATTCGGTGAACCGTATTCTGGACTCGAGACGGAGGGGACGCGGATTCCAGTATTTGGTGGACTGGGAGGGTTACGGTCCGGAGGAGAGAAGTTGGGTTCCTGCTAGGGACATCCTGGATCAATCCCTTATTGATGATTACAATCGACAGGTAGGTCCCTCTGGGAGCGCCTGAAGGCGCTCTTAGAGGGAGGGGTACTGTCACGGTTCACACATTCACTGACTCGTTCTGATGCTGTGTTTTTGTATGCACGTGGGCGGAGCCGCTGATCAGTCCCTGATTATCATCAGCGCCAGCTGTGACTGATCAGCGGTTCCTATTTAAGCACTTAGTCTTTCGTCTTTGTGTTTGTCAGATCGTTGTTGGATGTTCCCGGTCCTGGTGTCTGTTCCCTCTCGTGTCTCCGTGTTCCTGCCAGTGCTTTCGTGTGTTTGTGGAGTTCGCTGATGTCATCTGTCTGCCCTCGTGAGTCTCTGTCGGTACGCGCCTGACTTCCCTGGATTACTTCTCTTCCTCACCGACACGAGGATTGGGTTGCCTACCTGCATGCCTGCGTCACCAAGGAATACTTCTGTTTGCTTCGCCAGAGTTCTAGGACTGTCACCTCGACTCTCTCTGAGACTGTTCCTGAGTTCATTCATTTGCCTTACTGTTTATTGGTCAATAAACTGAGTTTACTTGCTATTGTCTCCGCTTTTCTCTGTGCCATAACACTTTGAAGTACAACTTTCAATTTGATATTATTACTAAGTTAACTTTTTAGAAGTGTAAAAAGAAGTGTATTCAGAAATAAAGTCATGAAAGTGTACTCGCTAGAGAATGGCCTTTTATTTTATTTTTTTATTATTATCTGCAAGGGCAGTTTTTTTATATACATTGAAGTACAAGCACACTTTTTTCCATAAAGGACATAATAAAATGGAATAGCCAAAATATGACTGAGATCACATGAAAACCCTGCTAGGATTTGAAATGAACAATCTGCACAGATGGACCACTGGTGATCACCACCATAATGTATGCTGGTTAGAAATGCTGTCCAACTTGATGTACTGTAACGTGTGCCAAAACACTCTTTTCGAGGCAGGCATCCCAGTTGCTTTCCAACAACTGCACAAACTAAAAAGCATGACTAAAAGCAAATAAAAACTTACTGGCTTTACATCTCAGAAATCATTAGCTTAGAACAACGTGATGTTTTGTTGGGTCTAAAATATTATCTTGTTAACTATATGTTTGTTCGTGTAATATACTTTTTTTTAACTGTGTGAATAATATGTGAGCACTCTGACTAATTTCTAGAATGTATAATTTCAAATTGTATTTCTGAAACAATATTTTTTATAAACACTAAAATGGAGGAACAAAGACAGAATCTAGTGAAGCTTAGTAATAGATACGCTGGACTTGTACAACTGTATCCACTTAATTGGCCAGAAAGAAAATGAAAGTGATATTTGCCTTAACATGTAGATTTCTGAGAAGTGAGATTTGTCTGATTTGACTGCTCTTCTTTCACTCCTCCCCTGACTGCAGCCGTCTACTCTCATTTACACTGAATGCGAGGCATTTGGCATCTCAAATGAGTCTAGTGTTAACACACTGTAGACTTGCTTGTGAAATGTACACATCAGAACTTAGGTGTACCAGATTACCCTAATTCATCCTAATGGAATAAGTGTTTGGGCCTCAGGCATATCTCAGCCTGAGGGCAGATGGTGAACGTGATTCAAATGCATATTTAAGGCATGGAGAAGACTGTCTAATGATGGAAACCAAAAAAAAAAAGATTCTGTGGCTGTTGTGTTCCCAACAATATTCAGGTCACATCCATAGCACATAAGTCTTTAAATCACGTTCGTTAAATTTCATTACTTATTTAAATCGTTTTTCCCACTGGTCAGCACAATCTCATTTCAATGGATGTGCCGTCATTGATTCACCCTCTTTTGCTTTGGGGAAACAAACCCATTTTATTAACTTTATAAGCACTCTTAAATCAATCCATCCATCCATCCATCCATCCAATAAAAAAAGCCCAAAAATAAACTAGTTCAAATAATTTGTCAAGTAGTTTTTAGCATTTCGACATCAACACAATTCAATTATTTTAACATTGCTTCCATAATGTGTTCATTAGATGCTAATAGTTTTACTAGAAAATTATGAATCTAACATAAAAAAACAGCTGAGAAACAGATGCTGTGAAACACAATGTGAGGCAGAGTGATGTTACATATTTAAACAGACTGGAACAAGTATATGCCACTTCAGACTGCCTGGGAAACAAGTGCTCACTGAACTTTTCCTCACACCTCACTTGAGTGCTAGCATTCAATGCTTAACCCCATAACAACCGTCAAGGAGACTCCAGAGGGAGATGGGTGGCTATGAGATCAGCAAGCTCACAGAGAGTCTGGACCTGACAGTGATGGTGTGATGGGTGATTTTTTGAACTTCATGCAAATGCTGAAACATAATAGCAAAGAGAGCATAATGGAAGCACTGTGACCGCAAGACTGGCCACAAAAGAGAAAGCTGGACCAGGGGCGTAGGTTTGGTCTCAGCTTTGGTGGGGACACCCCCACCCCCCGGGAATTATTTTGTTCTAAGATAAGTAACAGTGCTTTAATGGCGATTTCCTTTGTCATTTCAGACTGCTGGCAAAAGTTTCCTATATGTAATTAAATAAACTTATGAATAAAATACACACATATCATAGTATGCATTCAACACATCATGTTTATATTTCAAAGCAATTTAAATATTAAGGGGACATGGTTTTGTGGATTAACAAATCCATTATTATTATTATCCATTACTACAGTATTCTATTAATACTAAAATTGTATCTTCTATTCTATATCAAATTCTATTGATATATTCTATTCTTAAAAAAAGTGCATTAGATTAAACTGGGGAGGGTCATAAAACTTGCATATTGTTATCCTAGGTTTACTGCTTCTATTGTTCTTTCACTAGCGAGGACCACACCACAACTGCACAGAATTAGCTTTATGAATGGGATAAGGGTCGAAGGAAATGGGGGAAAAGTAAACTACGGTTCTCCGTCTGGCTGCTCAGGGAGTCTGACCCGGGAGACTCATAGTGGGGGCTTCGTCTCGGTAGGCAGTAAGCTGAGTTACTTGAAGACCCCCAAAGGTTTGGATGAGACAATGCGGGCTTGCCCTTGACGGAGATCGTTAAGATTATTACGGATGTACAAGCGGTACGCTTTGGAAGACCATCGACCTAGAACTCTGATTGTCTCGTCCGAGATACCCATGCTGGTGGCCGTGGTGGCTGCTCCGATCCGGAATGAATGTGTAGAGTAATGTTCGGGAGATATGCCGGAGATCCTGAGAATACTTTGGAAGTGTTTGCTAAACCAGAATCTCGTGGCCATTTTCCTGTTTTCTGTGAGGAAGAGTGGTTCTTGAGGAGATGAATGGTTGACGTATCTGGAAGAAACGTATTCCGAAAGTGGCTCATAAGGACTGAGGAAGGAGTGGAGGCGAAAAAAGTACATTGGAGACGACTCTCCGAATTGGTCAGTTTTACTTCTCTTTAGGTTATATATCAGAGAATCAGGTGTATGAGCTGTGATGTCGGAGAGGCTGGGATGAATGGCTGGATTGAAGGCTAAAGTCGACAGGGCAAATTCAGAGCATCTCAGGAAGCCGAAGTATGCGAGAAAGAACATGCATTCTAATGTTTGGTCTATCGATGGGATCAAGTAGCCGGAACGTAGGGTGCGAATGCATTGGCTCAGGAGGTCGGAAGTCAAGGGTAAGCGTTTGATGTTGACGACTGGTTCTTGTTTTCGAAGACCTCTGATAAGCATAGATACGTGGGAGTGAGAAATGGTTTGGCATTGGTTGCCGGTGGCGAGTTTATAGATTAAATTAATTCCGGATAGTTAAGTCTGAATGGAGGATGCCCTGATATTTTGGTAGGAATGGGCTTGAGTAACGAAGTTGCAGATGGACCAAACATTCATTAGGGGAAATGGGAGTTGGTAAAAGGAGTGGTAAGCCTTAAAACAGTTCCAACCGGTCAAGTAAGCAGAGAGGGTACTCTGGGCAAGGCCGTTAAGAAAGGCTTCCCGCGAAACATGTGAAAGTTCTTCCAGCTGTGGATTTAGTTGAAGATGGTGGTCTGTGTACAGCTGAATGTCTTCTGGCTGTGTGACGTAGTCATTATAAAAGAAGGATATGCCGTTCCATGAAGACAAGAATTTCTGCCAGAGCCGCATTTCCATTTTGCAAGCTTCATCCAAGGTGACTTTGTCGTGTAGAGAGGGTATTGTTGCTGCTTTTGATAGTAGGTTGGAAAGGAAAGCTTTCCCCTGGGGAATTATTCGGATGGCGTAATTAAGGTGGCCGAGGAGGGCTAGCAGCTGTTGCTTTGTGCACCTGTCTGCTAGAAGATAGTTCGATAGGAGCAATGAAATGCGTTGTGTTTTCTCAGGAGGTAGAGATGCTTGGAAGGAGATGGAGTATAGGGTTATACCTAGAAACTCGATGGAGGTGCAGGGCCCTAGGGTCTTTTCTTTTGAAAGGGGTACGCCTAGTTCGGAAAACACTTTAACGAGGGTGGAAAGTCCTGAGTGTGGAGGTGCGGATGTAGGTGTGATGATGAGGAAGTCGTCGAGGAGGTGCAGGACGTAGGGAAGCCTGTGATTGTTGATGAGAATCCAACATATAGCCTCCGAGAGGGAGTCGAATATCTTGGGGCTGCTTCTGCAGCCGAAAGTAAGGCGCACTGAAAAATAATAAGCTCCTTTCCAGAATATTCAGAAGAAACGCCACAATTCTGGGTGGATGGGTAAGACTTTGAAAGCACTGGTGATGTCTGCTTTTGAGAGCCATGCTCCATGGCCTGCCTTGCGGATGAGAGTGATTGCTTGGTCAATGGAAGCGTATTTCATGGAGAAGTCTGGGGCTGGAATGATGCTATTGATGCTGGGAATGGATGTGCCGTGTGGGGAGGACAGGTCGATGACTAATCTCTTTTTCCCGGAGTATTTCCTGGTGGCGATTCCAATGGGGCTGATGCGAAAAAGAGTGAAAGGAGGTTCTTTAAACGGGCCTATCATAAATCCCTCTTGGACTTCTTTAGCTATTAGGGTGTCGACGGTGTCTGGTTCGGAGAGGGCAGACTGGAGGTTATAGGAGAGATGAGAAGTGTCTGGGATTATTTCTATGCCTGGAAGAAAGCCGTTTATGAATCCATTGATAAGAAAATCTACGAACTCTCTGTCGGGGTGGTCTATTAAGGCAGAGGCTAATGCTTCTACCTTGACTGGTGTGCTGAGATACTGTAATAGTCAGTCGGGTAGAACAGTTGGGTTGTGGGGGCAAGAGGCTCTTGAGTGGGCGCATCCGCAGAAGGAGCAGGTGTGTAGGAATCTGCAGTTGGAAAGAGAGCAGCCAAGATGGTTGAAGTTGTTGCATACCATTCTGCCCCCTTGGTAGAGGATCAGTCGTCCTCTTTTGTCAATGCCTTTGGGAAGTGGAACGTTGTCTGTGGGCTGTATGTTTAGAGTTTTCGGAATTAGAGGAGGAGGTGGGGCTGCTCTGGATAATCTATTGAATACGGATGTTTTGCGTGAGGAGGGTTGAGTTTGGATGGGTGTGATGGTGCATGCTGAGGCTGGATGTGATGGTGCTCCGCATAGTTCGCAGGACATAGAAGTGCGTGCTGCAAAGATCCGACAGTAAAGTTCTGCATCAAGAGTGCCCCAAAATGTCCCCTGATTGAACTGCTGTAACCGACCTGCTGCTTGTGTGGCGAAAAGAATGTGGTAGTTGTAGAAGCCTGTTCCTCCAAAACGCACAGCCATGTCTAAAATGATTGATAGATAATCGTCTAGCTCGGTTCTTTGATCGGGATAAACAGAGCACAATATATCTCTGTAGATTGAGAAAGCTAAAGCGAATTCGGTGGGAGTGAGATCCTTTGAACGAGAGTTTAAAGGATGGCTGAACTGCATTAGGCCTTGACTGGTTTGCAGCTCTCTGGGCTGGCTAATGTTTATGAGGGATGGATGGAGGAGCTGGGCTAGATCTGTGTAGTTAACTGATAAGATCTGAAGACATGAGGCTGAAGAGGCTGGGGAGGGTCGATGGATTGATGAAGCTGGACGAGGAGGCGGTGCGGCTGTGGCCAGGGTATATGGGCTAGTATTTATTGGCAGGATGTGAGGGTGTTGGGAAAGGGAGGGGAAAAGGGGTAGATTAGTTGTGTAAAAGGAAGAAATAGGAGGGGGTTGAAAAGGTCCACTGAGAGGTAGAAGTCCTGGGTTTGCTGCATGAGGGACTTGAATTGGGTTAATTTGTAGGGAAGAATCAGAAATAACAGGGCCGAGTGGCTGTTAATGCCAAAAGGAAGGGTTGAAGGATGGATGCTGGGATGAAGGGATGAATGTCCGTGAGGATTTGTAGCTGTTTGTGAGCTTAAGTAAGCAAAGAAAGATGTCATGAATTGGGATAAGTCTGAGGTAGAAGGTGCAGATGTTGAAGGTAGTATTACTTGGTCTCCACTAGGTGGCGCGGATACTGCTGGCTGAGGCCGTTGTGGAGGCAGTGTGGTGACGTCATGAGTGACGATGAAGGGATCGCGTGTCAATGCCGGAAGCGTTGGAGGCTCGTAATTTAATTCTGTAGATGTTGTGTAAAGCTGAAATAATCTTGCTTTATTGTCCGATCGGCTGAATTGGATACCTATGTCCTTAAGAGCTCGCTGCAGGCGAGCTACGGTCCAATTCTTGATGGTATTCTCTGGTCTGGGAGACGTGGCATGAGTGCGCTGAGAATTGCTATGGTTTGTTGAATGATGACGCGGTTGACAAGAAGAGCGATCGCGCCGGCTTTCGTGCCTGTGTCGATCGTTTATGGCGGTTCTCGTTTGCAGAGAAGAGCGATCTTGACGAGTCGGGGTTGGAGAAATCTTCGATGATGAACTGTGACGTGAATGCCCGCGGGACTGAGGGATTTCTACGACGGAACGCAGCCGGTGTGAATGTTGGCTGCCTATGGATTGTTGTGAAGACCTGACGCCCTGTGACGGAGGAGAGTTTCTGAATAAATCATCTTCGGAGTCAGAGGGGTTGATCCGCAGCTCGGAATCCATGTTCGAAAAACTGAGACGAACGGTATGGTGAAGGTGGGTTCCGTGTATATATACAGACGGGGAGAGAGCTGATTAGTTGAGGCGTGGTCCTGCTCCCGAACTTCAATTAACTTGTTAACTACATCAATTGTAAGTCGCTTTTGACAAAAAGTGTCTGCTAAATGAATAAATGTAAATCTGTTGTGGTTTGATGCTGTCTTTCCTGCATACAAAATGGTTAATTAATTTTGTAGTCTATCCTATGGCTAGCAAGTTTAACCCACCTACCAGATATTGTTATTTGGAAATTATCAATCAAATAATGATTAATTATATTTGAATAACCAACAGTGTTAACTTTTGCCTTTTTAACATTGCCAACATGTTTTTCCAGCACATGTGTCTAGCAAGTAGGCTACACTCACAAATCCATTACATAAACAGAATGTAGAAACGAAAAATGTCTCAGATGATCCACTGTTTATGACTGCAAGATTCTAAGTTAAGGTAGGCTAATTAACATTCAGTGACTTGCTAACGTGGCATTCTGTCATGATAGCGCGACTTCTATGAGTCTATCCGTGCTGCACACCCCTAATCAATGCTCCTAACCTTGAAAGATTGCAGAAGCTAGGTTTAACTGTAGCAATATCCTGGGTAACCAGGATCACCAGTTAATACTATTTTCCACAATAGAATCTGCATTTGAAAGCCTGGTCAGTCACTAGGCTACTGCTAGTTACTTTTACCTAACTTACTTACGGTTACACTCTGCTTTATGAAAAAGCTTCATATGTCCCCTTTCTTCTTCTTAGGTGACATAGCTGATCTACAAAGTACAAAAAGGGGCAAAACAACGAAATATTAAAATGTTTTACTCTGGCCTTTGTACATGGCAGGCAGAGAGACAGCCCTGGTAACTTACCGTCGCCGTCGTCACACGCACACGCACACGCACACACATACACACGCACACACCACCCGCTAGCTGCCAGTGAGTGCAAGCACAAAAAGTAGTCAAGGTGTTGTGCCGAATTTCGACCCCCTGCCAAATTATTACCCCCCTCGATGAAGTCAATACCTGATTGCCTAATCCTAACCCCACCCCTAATCTTAACCCCTCCCCCACAACTAATCCTAAACCTACCAATGCTAGGGGGGTAATAATTTGGCGGGGGTCGAAATTCGGCACAACAATGGCGTATCTTGTACTGTCGTAGTCCTGGCCGTTGGAATCGACCCAAATAGCAGCGCAAAGATCCAAATGCAGCGCAAATATCAAAATAGCAGTTCAAAGGAGCTTGCTAAATATTGGTGGGGACAAATTTGTCATCTCATATTGATTGGGACTAGTACCTAGCGCCCCCCCCCCCCCCCCCCCCCTCCCCTAAACCTACGCCCTTGAGCTGGACATAAAGTCAAAAGAAATGGAAGAGAAAAAGAGAACTAAGAATAGTGAGAGTGTGTGTTAGTGCAGTGGTCTTGACTGGTTTTGCTTTAGTATTTTACATTATCCATCAAGTGGCGACACAGTATGGCAACTGTTTATTACAAAACTAAGTACAAAACTAAACAGAAATGCCATTAAAAATCAAACTGTATTATGTTTTTTACAACAATATATTAGTATAATTACAACAACAACATATGTAATTATAATAACAATTATTTTTATGATTAAATATAATATAAATGTTGTATTATTAATTTTGTTTGTTTGTTTACTTGTTTTTAAGAGGCACACACGTTATGTAAGGAAACCTGTATTTAATGGATTTTTTTTTTTTTTTTTTTTTTTTTTTACTTTACAAAGCTTTGTTAATGTTTTTTTGTGGATGAGGGGATGTAATGTTTCCTTGTTTAAATGTTTGAGTCTGTGATAGCCAGGATTTATGCCACACATGAATCTTATACATTCATCTTTGCATTGATGAAAAGACTTTACTAAACTGGTTTGTTTTAATATCTTTATTTGTAATTGAGTAAGTTCACAGGATTAGTTATTTCATTTTGCTTAAGGGTAAAACGTTAAAACCAAGTTAAAAAATCCTCTTTGGATAACATTTATTTTAATGTATTTAAAAAAAAAAAATTGAATTAAGATGACTTGAAATGTTTACTACCTGGTGTGTTGTGTGAAGGGACCAGCCTAGTGACAAATAGGTTAAAACAGAAGTTGAACTGTTTTTATGGGAATACTAAAGGAAGTGAGTACCAGAAGAAAAGTACCAACTTTGATGTATTGGAGGGGACAGAGGAAAATGTGAGGTTCTGATCAATGTGACTTTTGTCTTATAGCATTCTGTTTCCATTAACTACATTTTTTTTCCATGGCTCTAAATGTAGTTAAATGTATTGTGTTAATTGCAGGGTTTGTGTTGTTACTGTTGTGAGAGTATAGTTTTATTGTTTTAATGCTGGCCACCTCCTATACATTCAATGTCTTGCCAAATAAGTTTTTTGTTACTTATTACACATTTTTGGGTCTTTACCCACCAATTAAGAACCACTGTATTAGAGGAAAAGAGAAGGATGCATGTAAGTCAGAAAGTACAATAAAAGAGAGAGAGAAAGAAAGAAATGGAAAAACAGATGTTGTTTTTCTTTTCTTTTTTTCTCAAGCTCTTCTTTCTCTGATTACATTTTCTGCTGGAAAGCACCAGACACAGATGTTCTTTGCGTGTGTATGAGTGTTTGCTTACTCATAGCCCAGGCCTTTTATGGGGATTTATCAAAGTATGATTATGGCGGCACAAGTTAGATCAGGATCAGAAACGCTGTAAATTCGGCTTCATCTTCTGGTACACTTGTATGTGAAAAATGACCCATTTTATTACTCTTCTTCTCCACTGAGGATAAAGAGCAAATCATTTTATATGGAAGCCTGATCAGGAACAAGATATTCTTTGACTCAAACATCAAATCATGTGGTCTAATAACACATCAAGTTGCACCTCATGCGTTTGGAAAAAAGTAAGTGAAAAAAGAGAGAGAGAAAGAGAAAATCCCTGTGGAATAAATGGGTCAGCTCACTCTCTGTAGGATTGTGATATAGTCCAGATTAGTGATGAACGTCTGGCTTTAAAAGCGGAATGGCTATCACACCACTCTTTTCCTGATGAAAAACAAGATATAGAGGGGGGACAGGGCTAAACAAAGCACACTTTCCCAATAAATTCATTCACTAATGGCAGTACTGGGCTAAAAGGGACAGAGTAGAGAGAGTAGGGGTGAAAAGACTAACCCTGGAAAGTGACTAATCCCTTATTATCATGATCTCTGCTTTTTGTAGAGCCTAAATAAGGTCACACATTATTTAGAGCAGGGTTCCTCAAACTCGATCCTGGAGGGCCGCTGTCCTGCAGAGTTTAGCTCCAACCCTGATCAAACACACCTGAGCAAGCTAATCAAGGTCTTCAGGATCACTAGATACTCACAGGTATGTGTGTTTGATCAGGGTTGGAGCTAAACTCTGCAGGACAGTGGCCCTCAAGGCCCAAGTTTGAGGAACCCTGATTTAGAGTGTGAAATATTAACTTTATTAACTTTACATTAACTTTATCAATTTTCCTACAAATCATTGCTTTAAGATGTCAACTCCGAGGACAATCACATGTCCTGTCTAGCTAAAATCCAGGGTAATGTGTTAAAAGTAGGGCTGTCAACTGATAAAAAAACAACTAATTAATTTTACAGATTTCTAATCAAACCAAACATTAAAATTTGTAATCATAAATGTATTTTCACATTTAATCTCTTAATGAAACAACATACACTGATCAAAATTATAAACGCAACACTTGTTTTTGCCCCCATTTTTCACGAGCTGAACTCAACGATCTAATACTTTTTCTATGTACACAAAAGGCCTATTTCTCTCAAATTTTGTTCACAAGTCTGTCTAAATCTGTGTTAGTGAGCACTTCTCCTTTGCCGAGATCCACCTCACAGGTGTGGCATATCAAGATACTGATTAGACAGCATGATTATTGAACAGGTGTGCCTTAGGCTGGCCACAATAAAATGCCACTCTAAAATGTGCAGTTATATCACATAGCACAATGCCACAGATGTTTTGAGGGAATGTGCAATTGGGATGCTGACTGCAGGAATGTCCACCAGAGCTGTTGCCTGTGAATTGAATGTTCATTTCTCTACCATAAGCTGTCTCCAAAGGCGTTTCAGAGAATTTGGCAGTACATCCAATCGGCCTCACAAACGCAGACCACGTGTAACCACACCAGCCCAGGACCTCCACATCCAGCATCTTCACCTCAACGACCATCATCTCATGTTGGAGCATGATAATGCACGGCCCCATGTTGCCCCATGAATCTGTACACAATTCCTGGAAGCTGAAAACATCCCAGTTCTTGCATAGACAGCATACTCACTGGACATGTCACCCATTGAGCATGTTTGGGATGCTCTGGATCGGCGTATACGACAGCGTATTCCAGGTCCTGCCAATATCCAGCAACTTCGCACAGCCATTGAAGAGGAGTGGACCAACATTCCACTGGCCACAATCAACAACCTGATCAACTCTATGCGAAGGAGATGTGTTGCACTGCGTGCTTTGTTCAGTATATTTATACAGTATATATATATATATATATATATATATATATATATATATATATATATTGTATAAATATGTTGTTATGATGTTAAATATTGGATATTTTAAATGTTTGTTTATACTAAGTACTATGAATGTAGGACAGTATCACTAATACTAAATACTGATACTGATGCCTCGGTTGAATGGATGGATTTCTTAAATTGAATATAGCTACTCATCATTACAGTATAATTGGAATCCAGGCCTAATCTATAAAAAGTTTTTTTTTTTCATTTTTCATCAGAGCATTAAAAAAGTAATGCATGTTACATACTGTAATCAGATGACAAGTAACGCATTTTTTGTTATTAATGAACACGAAATGAAAGTTACATTTTCTTATAAACTTACTTCCCTGTTGATAGGATTTACTCTAAATCCATTTCCAATATAGTCAATTTATCTAGTAAACTGGTAATTAGTATTTAGCAATAAATATTAGATGCTACTTTTTTAGAAGGAAATTGAGAAGTGAGATCACCGTGTCTTACTGAAAGTATAGGTTCTGTATGTGTATGTATATTTGAATACTAGTGAATAAATGGTTTTTTTTACCCTCATATTTCACTCTAGAATGTTTTGGATGGATCCTAGCATGACATTTTTGGGGAACCTTTGCTCTATAATATTGAGAAAATCAGACCTTTCCTATGCTGACTGACTGCAGCAGTGCTTTTTTCTATATGCAGCATTATACCTTTAAAAATGAATCAGATGATGATGCATGTGGTCTTCAAGTTAGACCTTAATGGCTCATGTTAGTCCTCTCTTTTTCTCACTCTTCTGGCTGCCAATTTCTGCCTCCATTAAGTGATGATTGCATACGGAAAAGTCACTAGATGTGCACAAAGAGGTAAAAAATGCTTTTGCCAAAATTTTTACATCAATATGCCACTATAGTGGAATGCCAAAAATGATCTATATTAGGAGAAATGTCTTAAATGATGTGCGTGTGCGTGTGCGTGTGTGCGTGCATGTGAATCTATCCTCACACACCCAGACTTTTGTTTGTTTAAATAAAGTCTGGTCAACAATCCAATGTATTTTGCAGAAAAATTGTTTGCTTACAAGTCTTCTGGAAGACTTGATCATTAGATATGTTGGTGCGGGATTGGAACTGAACTCAGATTCCTGCTTATTAGTTTCAGACCAGTCTTTAAAGATTTACATAAACAGGATTGAGGAGCCCTAGTATATGCAGTTGTGGTCAAGGATACTTTGTACTTGCCACTGACTGTCTCAAAAAATACCCCCCCCCCCCCCCTCCCCCCTCCCAAAAAATAACTACAACAAAAAAAGCAGAATAACTTTGGAAAGCCTTGGTAGTAGTTCTTCTTCATAAGTGCCCAATGCTGCAATCTGGTACTTAACATACAAATCTATGCAATCTGACCCCTGGAATTTATATAAAACACAATCAATCACAGTGGAACTAGTTTTATTTATCTTTTTTTTTTGTGATGCAATGTGCATCAGAAGGTCCAGATGTTGTGTGTGAGTGTGTGGTGTATATGCTGGAGAACTAGTCTAATTTAGAACTCTTTTAGAAGAGGCACCTTTACCACAGCTTTGTGTTTATAGGCTAATTGTAAATCACATAACAGAGTCTAAATTCTGATTGGATACACCATGCACGAAACCACTACCGATATATGTGACCGCACATCAGTTAATTCTACCATAAAGTGCCAAGTTATTTTGCTTGGCAACCTTAAACAGCAGGTGTGTGAACTACTATATATGGCTAAAAACCTTAAATGTTGTTCTATTAACAAAGTTCGGGAGGAACACGTTCAAATTATCTATCCAATCATCACGTAATTTCAATAATCAAGCCATCCCAATCATCACATCATTCCAACCAGCTGTCAACAATCAGTAATCAACATGTCTACCCAATCAGTATGAGTGGAGGCCTATATATAAGCAGTCGACTCACCTATGTTGCTCAACAGTTTTCAGCATTCCTCCACCACCCTGTCTCCTCACACTCGCCTGGTTACTTTCCTAACCAGAAATTCGGGAGTAGTACTCTGGGTTCGGGACAAAATACTGAGCTTGGAGCCCTCTCTTCGGACAGCATGCCAAAATATGCATACTACTTTACTCTATCTGATTTTTTGTAAGTGTGAATTAACAGGTTTAGCTAGTTTTCCAGTAATTTTTTATAAAGATAAATCTTAATTCCATGTCTATGCTCTTAGAAAAAAGGTTTTTGAATAGAACCGTAGGGTTCTTCGCTCAATTTTAAGGAACTCTTTATGCTAAAAGGTTATATATAAGGAGAAGTGTCTTAACTAATTGCATGATGACTCATTTAGGTTCCTCAAATAACCTTTTAGTGAACTGTTTTAAAAGCAGTGGTTCTCAAACTTTTTTTTTTAAGGTCATGGTATAAATTCTAACCCTCCATCATAGCTGGGAGAGTGGTGTGAATATTGTACGAATGTATATTTCTGCCAAAATAAGGAAAATACCAATGCCGTTAAGAACAAAACAGTAAAACGTCATTTGTGTATTCCTTCTCACATGTGCACAGCGTGTAACAGAAAAAAAAGGCATACAGATTTGAAATGTGGGTAAGGACAACACACTCTCATGGCAATTAGTAATTTTTGTGTGTTTTGGCGACTTGGTGGCTAATATGAATTTGTACAATCTCATGTACATTTTCTGCTTATGCCCCACTGACGTTAGGTTTAGGGTCTAAAAAATCTATTTTGAATTCACACAACATTGCCCACAATTGTATTATTAAAGAATAGACACGAGTTGTCCAGGAATCCAGTAGCCCTTGTCTGCAAATGTTTTTCCTTTTAAAGTAATCTGCAGTCAGCATTATAATATTACCATAATAGGCACAGAGCTGACCAGAGTCATAAATTGAAGTCATTTTTACTTAAAGCACTGGGTGAGAGTGACCTCTGTAAATAGTTTTAGGGCAATCCCAGACCTTAAATGGTTAGAAGTAATACCCACACACACACTGAATGTCCAGACAAAATCAATCTAGTTTTAATCATGCTTGGCTTTAAGGGGAATAAAAGGACACCAAGAAACCTCTTTCATTTATGTCTCAGGAAAATAACGTGTTGCTAATCTAAAAAGTCATCATGACACAAACCAAGTTATGTTGGCCTACATGTTTTTAGACAGGTTATATTCAGAGGAACAGTCCCAATGCTAATGTGTGAGAGAGGTGGATTATATAAAGTTTCGTTCCTAAAATTTGTTTGGTTGAGTGGTTTTTCAAAAGTGCTTATATAGCCTACAATCGGACATTTCACTGTTTATATCAGTCTGCTTTTCTGTGTTTACAAAAAAAAACTGATGCTTTGGTTTCTCTTGGAACAAATTTCTGTCAGCAAAGGAATATGCATACCAACTCGCCCATTTTTGTCTGAAACGTGAGTTAATCAATATTAAATGCCACTCAGGCATAATATCACTCGCGCATAAAAGATTTATTTAGCAAGGCGTTAACTGAAAGTATCAAAAGGAAGTCATGCACTTGATGCGCGCGCAAATAGACTCATGCAATGAGCTAACCTATATAGCCTAACTTGAAATCTTAGGTTATAAATCCTTTATGTGCTTGCTACATGGTTGCTTGCGTCTCACATCGCGTATTGGCGACAATGGCGAGCAGATCTAAGGATGTTTAACTATATTTTTTGCCATTGTTCATGCGTCAATGCAATCATGCCAGATGTTCCGGGGTATTACGAGGTCGAGGTGCTGCAAGGTAAATCGCACCCAGACACTCAAGCAGTACATAGAAATATGTACATAAATGCTCATGTTTTATACAGTGAAATGACCCATCCTAGCTCCAATTCAGTAAGTCTAAGTAACTATTTTGTCATACTTTAGCTATACTATTCACGCTAAGTTACACTTTAAAACAAGTAAAAGCAAGATCATCTAGATACGATGCACCTTCGCGGAGTTCACTTTTACTATTACAAATCTATCAAGTAAATTGAACCTATGTTACGCAAATTACTTACGCTAGAAAAAAGCAGCACCTACCTTTAATACAAAATGACGTCCATATAAAATAACCAAGGTGTAGAATTCCAAAATGCCTTTGATTCTGCATTATTCCTTTAATTGGAAGTTGTCCAAATTCACACAAGCTGACGAAACTTTAGTCTGTCAGCATCTGAGCTGTGTGCTTAGGTGGAACACTTGCGCGCGCCCTCCTCTCAATCTCTCTCTCTCTCTCCCTTCTCTCTCTCGCTCCCATTTGCTTTTCATTTCTCAAACACAATGCAATGCAAGATCAGTCCTGCTATAAACGGCATGCTATCCTTATAAACTGTGATGCTGTTTTTATTTTATTTTATTTTATTTTATTTCAATATCAGCCAAGTCTAATCACTATGCATTGCAAACAGTTTTTAGGATTGCTCGCGCTCCTATACATGAGCTATGCGTAAAGACGCCATCTGGACACGCGCTATCTGCAGAAATAATTTCACTCTATTGCTTGCTGTGGTTAATATGCTTCAAGCACGATATGATGCTTGTAAAATCTACATTTTAAGTACTGAATCATTTGGTTCAATTAGGATTTTTAAATATGAGTTTGCAGCTCAAACGCATCAGCAGGTGTTTGTGATCGGTGCACTAAATCTGAAGTAGCCTAGGTATTACATTCCTCTCGTTAATTTATTTTAGAGGTTAAAGACGTTACCTAATTATTATCTGAACGACGATGTTTTCTGTGGTTTAATTCATGATTCCTGATACTATTGTGCCATATGAGCAAAGCACTTAAAGCCATATTGTTCACGAGGGAATGTCCCTGAAGTCAAGACTGTTGCAGTTAGGTTAGCGCAGACCGGGGTTAGTTTTCACACTCTACTTAAGTGAATATTTTTCTGGGTACAGGTTCATTTTTGAAATAGGCTATTGACAGTATTGACTACATAAATATTTTCAATTCAAATCAATTCACATTTATTTGTATAGCACTTTTCACAATACATTTTTCACATACAGTTTCAAAGCAGCTTTACACAAAATGCATGTGTCTACATTAAAATTTAGTTTCTACATCAGAGGTGAATGTATCCATGTAATGTTTTTCAGAAATGTAGGCTACTATACAAATCACAGTTAGCTAACGATTCACACAGTTAGCTACAAATCACACAGTTAGCTAACATCATGTATTATTTACAAATAATAATTAGTTCCCTTTCGTTGTCACTCCGAGTTACGTGGGATGACGACGAATGGGGTTTCGCTTAGAAAGCCTATCAACTTAGAGTATTACAAAACGAGCCAATGGCAAAGAAATGCCATGGGTCTGCAGAATTTGCATGACGTAACTCCGCCCCACCTCGTGGGTATAAAAGGAGGACACCGGCAACATCCAGTTATGTTTTCGCTTCGGAGCCAAGTTTATTCTTCTCTCCACAAGCCATCTCTGAATTGTCAGCTTCACGAAAGAGTTCCTCTGGTGTTGGTGTGACGGTGATCTCCAGCGAGTGTGCGCTTCCTGCTTATCTGTGCAGTGGTTTGCCAGAGAGTGCATGTCCCCCCGGGCGCTTCAACACTTAGAGTGTTTCTCTCATAAAAGAGCTTGCACGCGGCACGTCTCTTTAAAGATGCCTCGCCCGTGTACTTCTGGTTGCGGCAGATTGGTATCGGACTCTGATGGGCACGAGCGCTGTCTAGTATGTTTGGGCATGGATCATGCTAGAGCAGCGCTCGTGGATGACTCATGTTCTCTTTGTGGGAACATGACCATCGCGTCATTAAGGTCGAGACTCAATGAACTCGCAAGAGTGAGGGTCCCCTCATCCACACCCCGATCTAGTGCTCCCTAGCGGGGTGCTACTTCGGCTGGTGGCCAGGGTGACCTGAGGGTGATGGTCTGGAACAAGGTGCCGACTCTGTGTCCGCGACCCCAGCCCCCCTCTTCAGTGATGGTGCCCGCTAGTGAACTGCAGATTCCCGTGGGTCTACCTTCGGGTGGCCCGCGTGTTTCGGTTGAAGCTAGAGAGGATGATGCTATGTCTGTAGCAGCATCACAAGGTGGGTTTGAGTCTTCTGGAAGTGAGGGCTCAGCACAGCTGCCACCTTCCGGTGTGCATACGGCTGTGCCTGAGTCTGATCCGGAGATGACGGCCATGCTTTCCCGGGCAGCCGCGAGCATCGGACTAGAGTGGATGCGAACCTCCGCGGGGACGCCTGTGGTTCGCATGACCCCGCTGGTTCAGTTCCTGGGAGCCTGGCTAGAGCTTCCCCGTCTGTCCCGCTGGGTCGCCCGAACCATCAGGCTCGGCTATGGGATTCAGTTCGCACGGTCTCCTCCCCGTTACAGGGGAGTCCGCTCCACTTTGGTCGGTGGCAATGCCCCCATCATGAGAGCAGAGATTGTCACCCTGCTGGCGAAGGGTGCAATCGAGACTGTCCCTCCAGCCGAGTTGAGGTCCGGCTTCTACAGCCCCTACTTCATTGTCCCCAAGAAAACCGGTGGGTTACGACCGATCCTGGACTTGCACGTGCAGAGCCGCTCCCTTCACAGGATGCCGTTCAAGATGCTCACCGCCAAACGCATTTTCGAATGTGTACGGCCCCAGGATTGGTTTGCAGCGATCGACCTGAAGGATGCCTACTTTCATGTCTCCATTCTTCCTCGACACAGACTGTTCCTCCGGTTTGCTTTCGAGGGGCAGGCATACCAGTACGCGGTTCTCCCTTTCGGGCTAGCCCTGTCTCCTCGCGTCTTCACGAAGGTCGTCGAGGCAGCCCTTGTTCCCCTTCGGGTTCACGGGGTTCGCGTCCTGAACTATCTCGATGACTGGCTTATCCAAGCTCACTCTCAAGACCAGGTTTGCGAACACAGGGACCTTGTGCTCCAGCACCTAGCTCGCTTGGGCCTTCGGGTCAACTGGGAGAAGAGCAAACTTTGCCTCGTGCAGAGGATCTCTTTTTTTGGCATGGACATCGACTCGGTCGCCATGTCCGCGCAGCTTACGAGCGAGCACGCACAGTCACTGCTGACTTGTCTGAGACAATTCCAGGGCAAGAGTGCGGTTCCACTGAAACATTTTCAGAGGCTCCTGGGGCATATGGCATCTGCAGCCGCGGTAACGCCACTCGGATTGCTTTATATGAGACCGCTTCAGCTTTGGCTTCGCGACCGAGTCCCGAGGTGGGCATGGCAACAAGGCACGCTCCGAGTACCAGTTACTCCGACCTGCCATCAGACCTTTGCCCCGTGGTCGAACCTCAGTTTTCTCAGGGCGAATGTCCCCCTGGAACGAGTGTCTCGGCATGTTGTTGTCTCAACAGATGCCCCCACCACGGGCTGGGATGCCATGTGCAATGGACATGCTGCCGCGGGCCCCAGCGCCTATGGCATGTCAATTGCCTCGAGTTGCTGGCAGTACGCCTTGCCCTGCATCGCTTTCGGGCGTTGCTCAGGGGTCAACACGTACTAGTCCGGTCAGACAATACTGCCACTGTAGCGTACATCAACCATCAAGGTGGTCTACGCTCTTATGCCCTCTTATGGAGTCAGAAGCATCTGAGGTCGCTTCGAGCCATTTATATTCCTGTAGTCCTGAACTGTGCAGCCGACGAGCTCTCACGGCTTCAGCCCCTCCCTGGAGAATGGCGACTCCATCCCCAGTCGGTTCAGCTGATTTGGGACCAGTTCGGGGACGCACAGATAGATCTGTTTGCCTCTCACGACTCAACCCACTGCGACCTGTATTTTTCCCTGACCGAGGGTACGCTTGACACGGATGCACTGGCGCACAGCTGGCCGCGGGGCCGCAAGTATGCATTTCCCCCAGTGAGCCTTCTAGCGCAGGTCTTGCGCAAGGTCAAGGAGGACGAGGAGCAGGTCCTTCTGGTTGCGCCGTACTGGCCCACCCGGACCTGGTTCTCCGAATTGGTGCTCCTCGCGACAGCACCTCCTTGGCCAATCCCTCTGAGGAAGGCCCTCCTTTCTCAGGGGCGGGGCACCCTGTGGCACCCTCGTCCCGATCTTTGGAACCTCCACGTGTGGCTTCTGGACGGGACGAGGCAGGTTTGAGTACCCTACCACCAGCGGTGGTGGCTACCATCACTTCTGCTAGAGCGTCGTCCACGAGACACGCCTATGTGTTGAAGTGGAACCTCTTCGTCAGCTGGTGCTCTTCTCGCCGAGAAGACCCCCGGAGGGGTTCGGTCGGTGTCGTGCTTTCCTTCCTTCAAGATGGTTTGGAGCGAAGGCTGTCTCCCTCCACCCTCAAAGTTTATATTGCCGCTATCGTCGCACACTATGACTTGGTAGAAGGTAAGTCCTTAGGGAAGCACGGCCTGGTCGTCAGGTTCCTGAGAGGAGCGAGGAGACTGAATCCTCCTCGCTCTCCTCTCATTCCCTCTTGGGACCTCGCGGTGGTTCTAACTGCCCTGCAGAGTGCTCCCTTTGAGCCTTTGCAATCAGTGGAGCTTAAGCTCCTGTCAATGAAGACAGCGCTCCTGGTTGCACTGGCCTCTGTCAAGAGGGTAGGGGACCTGCAAGCATTCTCCGTTGACGAAGCGTGCCTGGAATTTGGGCCGGCTTACTCTCAAGTGATCCTGAGACCCCAGCCTGGATATGTGCCCAAGGTTCCCACCACTCCCTTCCGGGACCAGGTGGTGAACCTGCAAGCGCTGCCCTCGGAGGAGGCAGACCCAGCCTCGGCACTGCTCTGTCCAGTACGAGCTCTCCGCGCTTATGTAGACAGAACGCAGTGTTTCAGGACCTCAGACCAGCTCTTTGTCTGTTATGGTGGGAAGCTGAAGGGAAAGGCTCTCTCCAAGCAGAGGTTGTCCAACTGGATAGTGGACACCATTGCTTTGGCATACCAGCAGTAAGGTCGACCGTGCCCCCTTGGTGTGACTGCCCACTTCACCCGGAGTGTGGCATCCTCTTGGGCTCTAGCGCATGGAGCCTCGCTAACAGACATCTGCAGAGCTGCTAGCTGGGCGACACCTAACACATTCGCCAGATTCTACAATCTCCGAGTGGAGCCAGTGTCCTCTCATGTACTCGCTTTCAACCAGCTAATATTGGACCCGCTCAGGTGTCTTCGCTTGCTCGCCATTCCACTCCACGGACTGGATACGTGCGATATTCTCCACAGGTGAGCCTTTTCTAAGGCCCTGAGTTCCTCCAGCACTACTGACGCTGGCGCCAGTGTCTATTGCCTGTGCGTCTGCAGGGTGCCTCCCGTGTGCATGGTCCCTCTCCGGAGCTACCCCGACATGTGTATTCCCACTGTAAGCCTCTCCGAGCATGTGTCTTTCCCTTGGCAAGCCACCTTGCCACCCCTGGGGTGAAATATTCCACCTGCGGCTGGACACCCCAGTGTTCTCCATATGCATCCTTCGGGTCATGTGTGTATTTTCTATGCCCCCCCCCCCCTCTGGGTTGGTGTTAATTGCATATTTCCTCTAAACTATGGGATATGCTTCCCAGTGTACCTTGGTATTCCTGTGTTAAATAGGAGTACTTAGCCCGTGCTAGTCTCACAACAGGGATCTCAGATTTACGCAGGGCACTGGAAGACAGCTGTGAAGGTGGCGTGATTAGACTGGTAACCCCATTGGGTTACATCCGTAACCGAGACGTTACATTTATAGCCTATACCGCTTTTCTCTGCACTCAAAGCAGTTTACATGGAAGGGGGGAGACTCTTCAACCACCACCAATGTGTAGCATCCACCTGGTTTTAGGCAGAAACAATGAGCTCATTGAAGTAATTATTACAAGTTATAGATATATTTATAGATTTATCTTTATAGATATATATGTTATAGAAAAGATTTAGAGATTTAACATTGGTGCGTGTTGATTCAGAGTTGGCGTCATCTGAAGTCCTCATAGGAGTTGGAGTCGTCTCTTCACAGGTGTTTGGGCATCTGAAGCCTTTGTAAGAGGCTGGATCGAAACTGGAGCTGCATAGGTAGCTCGGGATGGACATCCCGAGATAAAATAGAAAAGCAAATGGAAAGTAATTAGCGTAACTGCTTTTCATAACATTTCAAGCAACGATAATCATGTGCATTTCATCTGATATAACTGAAGTACAAGGTTATGAGGTGCATTATGTGAATGCTTGGCTAAAGAGATATGTCTTTAATCTAGATTTAAATTGGGATAGTGTCTCTGAGCCCCGAACATCATCAGGAAGGCTATTCCAGAGTTTAGAAACCAAATACAAAATTCTCTCCCTTCTTTAGTGGACTTAGATATCCTAGGCAATACTAAAAGTCCAGAGATTTGTGACCTTAAAGAGGGTGATGGATTGTAGGGCGATAGAAGATAAATTAAATACACATTTAGGACCTTTTAATTATATAAAAATGATGAGAAATAAAACAAGATTTTGACTCTGATATTATATTTATAGCAAAATAAGTTTATTTTCTTTCTACTTTCATTTAGAACTGTAATTAAAGTGCCAATGTGATGTCACTGTGTTCAGTTGTTTAGCCAATACGGTATGGCTATGCTATGGTAACAATTCATGGCAAGTTTGCCAAGTAAAATTAACCAACAGCATCATATTATATAATGTTTAACTCTTCATCAGTTAAAATACAATGTAGGCACGATATGGGCTTGTGGCCATACCGTGCCAACATTGGGTCCACTATGAAATGTAATAATGTTTGTTGTTTTAATTTAATACTAAATGGTATTGTTGGCACAGTGTTGTTAGCTGACAATCCAGTGGCTTATAGATACATTTTTTGTAGTGTGCATGTATTCACAATATAAGGCATCCAATACATTCTCTATCCAACAAATGGATAGAGAATACCAGTACAAAATGATTATCATTCAAATCCATTTGAACACTTTATTATGCTTGGTGTTAAATGATGGAAAAATTGAACTGGCCCTTGGAGCACATATTGTTTTACAGTGTACTGCACTTTGCAGTCGCATGAATTGCAAACAGATTCATCACACACTGGTGCCCCGACAGACGATCGTTCTCACACAGGTCAATGAATGAGAGAGCAGGGCATTGAATCTGACAGTCCCCAAAACCAGCAGACACCGGTATGTGACCTCTCCCTGTTCTCTCCTTCTCACGACATCCACAAGCTTTGCACAACTGTCTCTCAGCATCAGACGAGAGCAGAGAGCAGTTGGGGAAAATAGACAAGCCTCATGCACTGTCAGCTAGACTCAGAGCGCATGAACTGACTTTTATTGTATGAAAATGAGACAGTTTTGACTTAGCAAATCAATAAATGCATTATTCTCATTGCGCTCTCCTCTTCTTTTTGGAGTCAGAAGTCATTTCCTTACTGGCATATAGCCTACAGCCATGGAAATCTTGCATTCGGCTGAATACAAGTATCATATTTTTAAACATAGCCTTTGGCCATGAATGCATAATTAGAGGTTACAAAAATGTAATGTGAGAAGTTCTCACTGGATATATTGAAAAATTATCACCCTTTCCTTTGGATTGAAAATGTGGTTTCGTTTTAATCTTTTAGAACCTACTAAAATGTTCTACTACACATTCATCAAGGACACAAATAATTTTTATTTGTGCTAAATCTAGTCTTTAGAATCATCCTTCTTTCACAAAAACATTTGAATGTGTGTTTTAATATTTAATTATTAATTTAGTTATGTATTAGAGAGAGAGAGAGAGAGAGAGAGAGAGAGAGAGAGAGAGAGAGAGAGAGAGAGAGAGAGAGAGAGAGAGAGAGAGAGAGAGAGAGAGAGATGTGATCGGAAGCATTCCAGGCACATATATTAAAACCCTTATAACCCCTCAGAAGACCCTGGGCATATCAAGGCTTCCATATCTTTCTCCCTATCTTTTACTCTTTCACCTTTCATCATATGAGAAAGAATATGATTGTCCAGAAGATTGGAGCTAAAGCTTCAGAGATTGGAGGACAGAAGGCGAGGAAAAAAACATAGAAAAAGAGAGAAACAGAATCTAACTTTTGTGACTGACCCTCAGTCAACTCAAAAAGAATAGATGACAAAAAAAGAGTAGCTTTCTTGATTTCACTTTAAATGAAATGCATTTTTTCAAAAATAACTTGCACTGTTGCATTTCATTTGTCAAATGTCTTAGTTTATGAACGATGCAGCCCAGAACATATTTAATTTTGATCGAGATAAAGACGTATAACACAGTTGAGATAAGTGTGTCTGTGTTAATACAAACTGACATGATGTTGCTTCAGATTAAATAATCATGCTACTTTTAGCAGATGACACTGGGTCCTTTTTAACTATCATGTTACTATGACACCTGATTTCTACATGATGTGAAGTTTCAACAAACTATTGTTTAACCATACGAAACGCCTGTATAAAATCATCAGAATATGATCTCATATTTGAATAGATACATGGAAATAAATTAGTTTTTGATTTCCTGAAAATGCTAACCTGAGACACTTATAGGCAACCTTGAAGACATTGCACATTATAAATGAACATTAACTTGCAAATATCAGTTAATTAAGTGATTGATCACACAAGAACACATAAAGGACAGGAATGAGAGCAGAAGATTATCTTTAACCCCTTCTGAGAGAGTTGCAGTGTAGTTTTAACTCAGTAAAACCATTTTTTTTAACATATAAATGTATTATGTAAGTCAACACTCTTTCACAAGTAATGTTGGTCATAAAGATGAATGTCATTTCCATCCAATATCATTACAGTAGGATATGCTGCCATCTGTTGGCAAGCAATGCCTTCATTTTTTTTTTCTCACTTGACCATAGATATCATCTCAACACATTTAATGAATGGCTATGTTCTTCTCAATTTTGCAAGCATATCCTACTGTAATGACATTGGACGGAAATGACATTAATCTTTATGACCAACATTACTTGTTAAAGAGCGTTGACTTACATAATACATTTATCTGTAAAAATAAATAAAATAATAATAATGTTTTTACTGAGTTAAAACTAAACTGCAACTCTCTCAGAAGGGGTTAAAGCTAATCTTCTGCTCTCATTCCTGTCCTTTATGTGTTCTGGTGTGTGTATATATATATATATATATATATATATATATATATATATATATATATATATATATATATATATATATATATATATATATATATATATATATATATATATGGATAGAGAGACACCAGCAGACTATATAAATATATATAGCGAAAATATATAATTAGACATCCCTTGGGGGAAAGAAATTGGGACAAAAGGTCCCAAATGGCATGTAGTTACTGGTTTCATAATTTGAAATGTTAATACTTATTGTAATTCACTGGGTTATTATTCAGTAATTCCTGGGTTATTATAGTGTAATTCCATTAGTTAGATGTACATTTCAGACATCACACTATTTAATTAGAATATATAGGCTAACTGTGAGAAATGAATCGATTTTAATTGGTGTGTTTGTGTGTGTGTGTGTGTGTACTTGTCTACCTATCTAAGAGGGGACCTTGGTGTCGTTACACACTCACCAACAGGGGACCGCCGAGCCAAGTGGGGACATTTTTCAAGTCCCCTGTTGGTCATGCCTTAAAACATGTTAAAATCATCTAAAATACGCTCTGGTAAATTTTTTACATTTTTGACCAAGTGGGGACCTGCAAGTGTGTGTGTGTTTAAGCCCATACTCAGCAGCGCTCCTGTAGGCTGGAGCAGGAACTGCAGTGGCCCATTAACACACGTCGTTCACACTTCTCTATTGTTGGAAGGGCTTGCTGTCTCAGAGAGGCTCTGAAACTGTAGAGCTGCTGTTTAACTGCTGCTTAGTTAAAGAACTTACGGTAACTTTATAATAACCCCACGCTATGTATCATTAGTTAAGCATTAGTAAACAGTTAATTCAATATTTATAAAGCATTAATAGACATTAATAAGCAGTATATTAATACAGCTATAAAAGCTTTATTCTTGCTTTAAAAGCATATCTATAATGTGTTTAATAATTGTATTTTCATACTTTATTAATGATCAATTTATCATTTTTAAATGAAGTATAGCATTATTTACAAACCAGTTATTTAGGAGTTGTCAGTGGTTCATAAGATCACTTAGAAAGTGTGAGTAAAATGATTAATAAACTATTTCAAATGTACATTCATACATTATACTGACATTTTGTAATAGGTACTTAGTGTGTAAATAAATGCTTTATTAACATGTATTTCTACTGTAATTCAGGTAGTTATAAAGCATTTGGTAGTGGTGAGTATAAGTATTTTATAAAGTGAGGACTAGTTATGCCTTGTAAAGCTTTTATAAAGGAGATTTAAAGGTTCAGTTATATATTTCTATGTTCTGTATCACAGTGTTGTGTTTGTTTCATTTTTCTGTTTAGAAGATAACTGAGTCTTTAAATCTCCTTTATAAATGCTTTACATTTTGTGATGAGCTCACAAAAATAGTTAACTGACCACTACTAAATGCTTTATAACTACCTGAATTTACTGCATTTACTTACACTTAAGTGATCTTATGAATCACTGACAAATCCCAAATAACTTGTTTGTAAATAATGCTATATTTCATTTAGAAATTATAAATTGATCATTAATAAAGTATGAAAATACAATTATTAAACAAAATATAGATATGCTTCTAAATAAAGAATAAAGCATTTATACAAGAACAAAGCATGTATAGCTGCAATTATAAACTGCTCATTAATGCATATTAATGCTTTACAAATTATGAAGTAACTCTTTACTAATGCTTAACTAATTATTAATAGTGTGCAGTTATTATAAAGTGTTACCGAACTTTCAAGTATTTTCAAACATGCCCAAACATACATATATATGTAATTATATAATGTTCACACAGGCATCAGAGATCACAATATGCATAGATAAACATAAACAACTAAAAAAAGAATGACCAAACCATCAGTTATCAATAATGAACAAATTTGAATTGCTTGAGGAAAGACCATTTAAATCTACAACGGGGTAAAAAATACCGATGGCAACAGTTCAAAAGCAGAGGCGAGAAGACGCTTCTTATCATTCATATTAATATTATTTTTCTTATTTAACTCTCTTTCTTCATAGATACTTTCTATTCTTAGTTATGCAGTCCCTACTACTTTATTTGCAATTATTATGTGCCATTGTACACACACACATGCATGTAATATATATGAACAGAGCAGTGTCGCTCTACACTGGCCAAGAGGGGACCTGACCTCCATCTCTGAACGATCTCTAACCATCCAAGTGGGGACTCTCATAGCCTGCAATGAAACTGTGTGTGTGTGTGAACAATGAAGTCTGTCATCATTATGTAACACATATAAACATATATATATATATATATGTGTGTGTGTGTGTGTGTGTGTGTTTGAGTGTGTGTGTGTATTTTCACACTGGCATCAGAGATCACAATATGCATAGATAAACATATACAATATACAATTAAAAAAGAATGACCAAACCATCAGTTATCAAAAATGTAAAAAAAAAAATTTCAGGAAAGACCATTTGAATCTGTATTTCAACGGGGTAAAAAATATCGGTGGCAACAGTTCAAAAGCAGAGGCCTTAAGATATTCATATCAATCATAATATTATTTTTCTTCTTTAACGCTCTCTCTTCATAGATACTTTCTATTCTTGGTTATGCAGTCCCTAACAATTTTTTTGCCATTGTTATGTGCCATTGTACACACACACACATTTCTATATTACTAACAGAGCACTGTCGCTCTACACTGGCCAAGTGGGGACCTGAACGATGTTTACCTATCGAACAGGGGACTCCCATAGCCTACAATGGAACTATGTAACTTGTGTGTATATATATATATATATGTATATGTATATATATATATGTATATGTATATTTATATGTGTGTGTGTGTGTGTGTTCATACAGGCATCAGAGATCACAATATGCATAGATAAACATATACAATATACAATTAAAAAAGAATGACCAAACCATCAGTTATCAAAAATTAAAAAAATTAGAATTTTTTGAGGAAAGACCATTTGAATCTGTTTTTTAACGGGGTAAAAAATACCGATGGCAACAGTTCAAAAGCAGAGGCTCTTATCATTCATATTATTATTTTTCTTCTTTAACGGTCTCTCTTCATAGATACTTTCTATGCTTGGTTATGCAGTCCGTTTAGGGTTCATGGGATAAATCAAACAGAAATAGCTCTTTAAGGTAACAATTTCAGGTCACTACTTTATACAGTCAATAATGATTATATTAATCAAAATGAACTTCGCGTCCCCAGTTGGATGGTAAAGAACGACACCAGTTCTTCTGCTTTGTACATTTCTTGCCATCACAAAAACACGGTAAAGATTTTGGAGGTCAATCTCAAAATGTTATTTTGACTTGCTGCACTGAACAATTTTACTTCATTCAGTTGAAATATATGAAGTAGATGTTCATTTAACATTTTGTTTTCTGACTGACAGCTGATGCTTGTTAACCAGTCATCAGCAGTTAACTGACATTATTTTAAGGTTAGATTAGAATTAAATGTAATTAGAAAAGATAAGTGTCTGTGACCCATTCAAATACCTCAAAAATGTAGATTTACATGTGCAAATAGCAGCATAAACAACAGAACATGAGGATTCACACACACCGTCACATCGAGCACCCGCAGTGCTTCTGTGAACACAGTAAACCAGAATAAAAGTGTATATATAACTGTATATATATATATTAGTGCTGTCAGTTTAACGCTTTATTAACGGCGTTACCGCAAACACATTTTAACGGCGTCAATTTTTTTAGCACGAGATTAACGCTCTTTTTGGCCTAGCAAACATTGTAGTTTTTTCACATGCTGTTGCTACAACTGGTAACGTTAGAAAAACTACAACATCACACCGGATAGCTAGACCGGAAACAAAACAAAACGCGGGACTAGATTTGATGGCCGAGTGCGAGCGCGGGCGGTAATGCACTCACTCTGTGTGTGCGGGTACGGGAGAATACAACGATTCGGGACTCCCACAAACTAGAACAATCTATGAATAAAACATAAAAACTAATACATTTTTATTCTTATGTTGCAGAAAAGCAACAAGAACAACTAAAACAAAATAGAAACGATTTACAGGCCAGAGTTACTTTTTATAACATGTTTGCAGCGTTGAGCGATGTAGCCAATCACAGACATGTGTTGATTTCTTAAACGCAATGGCCAATCAGATGCATTTAAAATAGACTCCCCTCACTGCTCAAAACTGACTTTTTGTTCAGTGCTGAATTCTGGATATTGGCAAATCCTCTAATTAAAACAAACAAAGTGTATATATTATGAAAGATTCATTGTGCAGTCAGCTTCATTGATAATAACAGAGATGTGTGAGATTGCGATGAACTGATGTCAGCTTTTTAGGAATTTTTAAAGGATTGCTCTTTGTGCGCATTCAGTCATCCCAAACCATGCACTCAGTAGCCTGCTTGCTTTTATATTATAACAGTGGTTTGTGTGTTAATGCTTTAATAACAAATAATTGATCAGGAGCATTTATGCTGATGTGTATGGTGGCGACACGTAGGCGAAGTAGCCTACAAATAAAGTCTATTTGCGGGCGGGAGCGGGACAAAAATGTTGCGGGCGGGAGAAAGTAACATAGAAAGTAGTTGAGAACGTCAGTTATAACGCCCCACGTATTAAAAAGAAATGGACGGTTTTAAATCGGGCTCGGGACGGGCTCATAATTACAGTAAATGTGTCGGGCCGGGCTCGGACACAATGCGCACGGGCTCGGGTCGGGCTTGATTTTTTGGGCCCGATCTAAGCTCTACAATGGATGACTTCAGACAGAAGCACATGGATACCACAGCTAAGAACTAACTTATTGCTGATCCACTTTTCCTTGTTCATAAGAGCATTCAAATTAGAAAAAATGATGGGACAAATAGAAATCAAGGGACATTTAGAATAGATAAAAATGTGCGATTAATCGCGAGTTAACTATGGCATTAATGCGATTAAATATTTGAATCGTTTGACAGGACTAATATATATATATATATATATTTACACAACATTATTTTCAACTGAAAATTGTAAGCTTTTCATGTGTTTTGGCCGCTCATTTACACGAAAATGCCATTTTGGAGGCCTGACAATGCAAACTTTCCAACCCGGTCACACTAAATGCGTCTCTGCTTAGAAATCTTGGCTTGCTCAAAACTTTTTGTCTTTAAATGAAGTCAAAACTGAGGTGATAGTTTTCGGCCCCACTGATAATTTTAATACCACCAGCATCGATTTGAGGAGCTTCTCTGCATTCAGATCTACGCATGACAAACAAATATCTTCGGTACACTTAATTGGATCTAGTTTCTATCAACTCCGTCTTTTGTATCAAATTAAACACTTCCTATCTGACAAAACTCTAGAGATGTCTGTTCATGCTTGTATTACTTCCCGTTTAGACTACTGCAACTCATTGTATTGCGGTATTTCCAAGTCACAAATCGCTCGCCTTCAACTGGTCCAAAATGCTGCAGCAAGATTTATTCGCAAAAGTCCTAAATATGATCACATGATGATAATGATACATTTTATTTATATTGCGCTTTTCTCCAACCCAAAACGATACAAAAACAATACACAGTACCAATATATATATATATATATATATATATATATATATATATATATATATATATATATATATATATATATATATATATAGAGAGAGAGAGAGAGAGAGAGAGATTAAAAATTGTAACATTACAAAATTTAATGACAGTACATTTCAAATACCTAAAAATGGTACATTAAGTGGTTTTGTTCAAGTCAAAATATTACTTAACATTAATGAACCAACCTACATACAATAAAACTACATTTTTGGGGGGGTTAAATCAAGCAGAAATATCACTTCAATGTAACAATTGCAGGTCACTACACAAGTTAAACTGTACATGATCTAGACTCTAGATAAATGAAATGCAATCGCAGCAGTAAGTCAGGGGAATGCTTATATTTATTTCTTTGGTTTCAATTTTGAACATGTTGCAGTTCTTTTTAAAAAGGTATACATTTTGACATAATTATAAAATGATATAACATGATTTGATACTGTATATTAGCAGAAATTACACATTTTTCACTTCAGCAACAAAGTGGAGACCCTCTTTTCTGTAATGAAAGACCAATCTTATGGGTTGTGGTCTCTCAGACGTTGGCCAATATCAGTAAAAAAAAAAACATTGTTTCCCTTAGGGCTTAAATGAACCAGATTTTTTTTTTTACATCCTTACACTTTTAGACAGGTGATGCTTGCAACCCGACCATAATCCATTAGCCGACAAGATTAGAATGTTATATTCTAATTAAATTAGAATGTATGTATTTCTCAATACTTATCACTGTTTTAAAAGCTCTTCACTACGTTGTCTTAACCAACTTTCAGCTTCACTGCAGTAAATTTCACATTCAAAACGCATTAAAACTACTAAAACACATCATTCATGTCTCAAAATAAGTCATTCTTTCAGAACACTAGTAAAGGTTTCACCCAACAAACAAAATTAAAAATACAAATCAAAAAACACAAACAACAGGCAGTAATATGCACTATTTTCTGCTGTTCAGAATTCAAGGCAGTTTATTTTACATGGTTCATGTTTACATTAATGTACAAAATTATTTCCTTTTGTATAGATGGCGATGAAAATGAAAGACTAAGACTAGTGTAGGTGTTTAGTTACATCTTAATTGTTCTGATAGGTTTTTTTTAGATTCAGAATATATTTCAATGTGGTATACGGTATAAAAATATTGCAAATTTCAGTCTCATTCATTTTTGTTTGAGTTGAAATGTTTTTAACTTAAATATAACAGTCTTGGAAATAATATGTAAGCATGTGCAAATTGGCCTGTACAGTAAATCAAGTTCTGCTGGTCTTTGTGTTTAAGTGAGAAATGAATTCATGTAAATTGAAAGATCTCAGTTTAGCCGGACACTGATCTTGTGATCACTGTGTGAAGAGTTTCATGGTATTAATTAATCTTGAGAAGGTATTAATCTTTCAGTTTAAACACAAATGTGTACTGTAATGTAAACATTGACCATGTAACATAAAATGCTGTGAATTCGGAACAACAGAAAACAGCAGAAATATTTTATAATGCTCCAGTTATTTGTGTTTTTTGTATTTTATGAGTGACAAAGTGTGTTTGTTGGGTGAGCTTTACTAGTGTTCTGGAAGAACTGTATTAGCAGCTGTAAATGGATATTCTGACATAGGTAGTTTCATGTGTATGTAGACTCTTGTGTGTGGATTGAGTCGCTGCACATCCCCCCACACGCAATTTACATCTCAACACTTGAAGGTGTGTGTGTGTGTGTCATGGAGAAACCGGCCTAAAGATCTCACAACTCTAACAATACAGTTACCAATGTCCAAGAATCTGTGGAACTTCTCAAATAAACTACAATAAACTAGAGAAAACGCTGGGATTTACTCTGACAAATTAAATTACAGGTTTTTACAGTCGCTAGGACACATTTCTCAATATTTAGGTACATTTTCAAAACTCTTCACTCAGTTCTTCATTTCACATTCAAAATGCACTGACACTTCCTTCATGTCTCAAATCCCCAACTCAATCTTCCAGAACACTAGTAAAGGTTTCACCCAACAAACACACTTTGTCACTCATAAAACAGAAAAAACACAAACAACAGGAGCATTACACAATATTTTCTTTTGCAAATTGCTTTTTACAAAACAAGAATGGCACTACTCTACTGTTTTTAATTCACTGCAGTTTAATATTAGATTTTAGAATCAGAATATTTATTTCAATATGATATTACTGTGGAAATGTTGCAAATCTCGGTCTTATCATTTTTTGTTGTTAGGTTTTGAAAATAAGTTTAACAGTTTTAAAAAGAGTATGTAAACGTGCAAATTATCCTGTATAGCACATAAAAGTCTGTAAGTGTTTGTGTTTAAGAGAGAAAATAATTCATGTAAATGAAACAAAATCCATCCGATGACATTGTTCAAAGCACTGATCCACAGTTTAGCTCATATAGACGGATGGTCCGATCACTGTGTGAAGAGAGTTTACAAAAAAAGAGAATTGTATGTGCTATACAGGATAATTTGCACGTTTACATACTCTTTTTAAAACTGTTAAACTTATTTTCAAAACCTAACAACAAAAAATGATAAGACCGAGATTTGCAACATTTCCACAGTAATATCATATTGAAATAAATATTCTGATTCTAAAATCTAATATTAAACTGCAGTGAATTAAAAACAGTAGAGTAGTGCCATTCTTGTTTTGTAAAAAGCAATTTTGCAAAGAAAATATTGTGTAATGCTCCTGTTGTTTGTGTTTTTTCTGTTTTATGAGTGACAAAGTGTGTTTGTTGGGTGAAACCTTTACTAGTGTTCTGGAAGATTGAGTTGGGATTTGAGACATGAAGGAAGTGTCAGTGCATTTTGAATGTGAAATGAAGAACTGAGTGAAGAGTTTTGAAAATGTACCTAAATATTGAGAAATGTGTCCTAGCGACTGTAAAAACCTGTAATTTAATTTGTCAGAGTAAATCCCAGCGTTTTCTCTAGTTTATTGTAGTTTATTTGAGAAGTTCCACAGATTCTTGGACATTGGTAACTGTATTGTTAGAGTTGTGAGATCTTTAGGCCGGTTTCTCCATGACACACACACACACACACACCTTCAAGTATTGAGATGTAAATTGCGTGTGGGGGGGATGTGCAGCAACTCAATCCACACACAAGAGTCTACATACACATGAAACTACCTATGTCAGAATATCCATTTACAGCTGCTAATACAGTTCTTCCAGAACACTAGTAAAGCTCACCCAACAAACACACTTTGTCACTCATAAAATACAAAAAACACAAATAACTGGAGCATTATAAAATATTTCTGCTGTTTTCTGTTGTTCCGAATTCACAGCATTTTATGTTACATGGTCAATGTTTACATTACAGTACACATTTGTGTTTAAACTGAAAGATTAATACCTTCTCAAGATTAATTAATACCATGAAACTCTTCACACAGTGATCACAAGATCAGTGTCCGGCTAAACTGAGATCTTTCAATTTACATGAATTCATTTCTCACTTAAACACAAAGACCAGCAGAACTTGATTTACTGTACAGGCCAATTTGCACATGCTTACATATTATTTCCAAGACTGTTATATTTAAGTTAAAAACATTCAACTCAAACAAAAATGAATAAGACTGAAATTTGCAATGTTTTTATACCGTATACCACATTGAAATATATTCTGAATCTAAAAAAAACCTATCAGAACAATTAAGATGTAACTAAACACCTACACTAGTCTTAGTCTTTCATTTTCATCGCCATCGATACAAAAGGAAATAATTTTGTACATTAATGTAAACATGAACCATGTAAAATAAACTGCCTTGAATTCTGAACAGCAGAAAATAGTGCATATTACTGCCTGTTGTTTGTGTTTTTTGATTTGTATTTTTAATTTTGTTTGTTGGGTGAAACCTTTACTAGTGTTCTGAAAGAATGACTTATTTTGAGACATGAATGATGTGTTTTAGTAGTTTTAATGCGTTTTGAATGTGAAATTTACTGCAGTGAAGCTGAAAGTTGGTTAAGACAACGTAGTGAAGAGCTTTTAAAACAGTGATAAGTATTGAGAAATACATACATTCTAATTTAATTAGAATATAACATTCTAATCTTGTCGGCTAATGGATTATGGTCGGGTTGCAAGCATCACCTGTCTAAAAGTGTAAGGATGTAAAAAAAAAATCTGGTTCATTTAAGCCCTAAGGGAAACAATGTTTTTTTTTTTTTTTTTACTGATATTGGCCAATGTCTGAGAGACCACAACCCATAAGATTGGTCTTTCATTACAGAAAAGAGGGTCTCCACTTTGTTGCTGAAGTGAAAAATGTGTCATTTCTGCTAATATACAGTATCAAATCATGTTATATCAATATATAATTATGTCAAAATGTATACCTTTTTAAAAAGAACTGCAACATGTTCAAAATTGAAACCAAAGAAATAAATATAAGCATTCCCCTGACTTACTGCTGCGATTGCATTTCATTTATCTAGAGTCTAGATCATGTACAGTTTCACTTGTGTAGTGACCTGCAATTGTTACCTTGAAGTGATATTTCTGCTTGATTTAACCCCCCAAAAAATGTAGTTTTATTGTATGTAGGTTGGTTCATTAATGTTAAGTAATATTTTGACTTGAACAAAACCACTTAATGTACCATTTTTAGGTATTTGAAATGTACTGTCATTAAATTTTGTAATGTTACAATTTTTAATCTCTTTATATATATATATATATATATATATATATATATATATTGGTACTGTGTATTGTTTTTGTATCGTTTTGGGTTGGAGAAAAGCGCAATATAAATAAAATGTATCATTATCATCATGTGATCATATTTAGGACTTTTGCGAATAAATCTTGCTGCAGCATTTTGGACCAGTTGAAGGCGAGCGATTTGTGACTTGGAAATACCGAAATACAATGAGTTGCAGTAGTCTAAACGGGAAGTAATAAAAGCATGAACAGACATCTCTAGAGTTTTGTCAGATAGGAAGTGTTTAATTTGATACAAAAGACGGAGTTGATAGAAACTAGATCCAATTAAGTGTACCGAAGATATTTGTTTGTCATGCGTAGATCTGAATGCAGAGAAGCTCCTCAAATCGATGCTGGTGGTATTAAAATTATCAGTGGGGCCGAAAACTATCACCTCAGTTTTGACTTCATTTAAAGACAAAAAGTTTTGAGCAAGCCAAGATTTCTAAGCAGAGACGCATTTAGTGTGACCGGGTTGGAAAGTTTGCATTGTCAGGCCTCCAAAATGGCATTTTCGTGTAAATGAGCGGCCAAAACACATGAAAAGCTTACAATTTTCAGTTGAAAATAATGTTGTGTAAATATATATATATATATATATTAGTCCTGTCAAACGATTCAAATATTTAATCGCATTAATGCCATAGTTAACTCGCGATTAATCGCACATTTTTATCTATTCTAAATGTCCCTTGATTTCTATTTGTCCCATCATTTTTTCTAATTTGAATGCTCTTATGACAAGGAAAAGTGGATCAGCAATAAGTTAGTTCTTAGCTGTGGTATCCATGTGCTTCTGTCTGAAGTCATCCATTGTAGAGCTTAGATCGGGCCCAAAAAATCAAGCCCGACCCGAGCCCGTGCGCATTGTGTCCGAGCCCGGCCCGACACATTTACTGTAATTATGAGCCCGTCCCGAGCCCGATTTAAAACCGTCCATTTCTTTTTAATACGTGGGGGCGTTATAACTGACGTTCTCAACTACTTTCTATGTTACTTTCTCCCGCCCGCAACATTTTTGTCCCGCTCCCGCCCGCAAATAGACTTTATTTGTAGGCTACTTCGCCTACGTGTCGCCACCATACACATCAGCATAAATGCTCCTGATCAATTATTTGTTATTAAAGCATTAACACACAAACCACTGTTATAATATAAAAGCAAGCAGGCTACTGAGTGCATGGTTTGGGATGACTGAATGCGCACAAAGAGCAATCCTTTAAAAATTCCTAAAAAGCTGACATCAGTTCATCGCAATCTCACACATCTCTGTTATTATCAATGAAGCTGACTGCACAATGAATCTTTCATAATATATACACTTTGTTTGTTTTAATTAGAGGATTTGCCAATATCCAGAATTCAGCACTGAACAAAAAGTCAGTTTTGAGCAGTGAGGGGAGTCTATTTTAAATGCATCTGATTGGCCATTGCGTTTAAGAAATCAACACATGTCTGTGATTGGCTACATCGCTCAACGCTGCAAACATGTTATAAAAAGTAACTCTGGCCTGTAAATCGTTTCTATTTTGTTTTAGTTGTTCTTGTTGCTTTTCTGCAACATAAGAATAAAAATGTATTAGTTTTTATGTTTTATTCATAGATTGTTCTAGTTTGTGGGAGTCCCGAATCGTTGTATTCTCCCGTACCCGCACACACAGAGTGAGTGCATTACCGCCCGCGCTCGCACTCGGCCATCAAATCTAGTCCCGCGTTTTGTTTTGTTTCCGGTCTAGCTATCCGGTGTGATGTTGTAGTTTTTCTAACGTTACCAGTTGTAGCAACAGCATGTGAAAAAACTACAATGTTTGCTAGGCCAAAAAGAGCGTTAATCTCGTGCTAAAAAAATTGACGCCGTTAAAATGTGTTTGCGGTAACGCCGTTAATAAAGCGTTAAACTGACAGCACTAATATATATATATACAGTTATATATACACTTTTATTCTGGTTTACTGTGTTCACAGAAGCACTGCGGGTGCTCGATGTGACGGTGTGTGTGAATCCTCATGTTCTGTTGTTTATGCTGCTATTTGCACATGTAAATCTACATTTTTGAGGTATTTGAATGGGTCACAGACACTTATCTTTTCTAATTACATTTAATTCTAATCTAACCTTAAAATAATGTCAGTTAACTGCTGATGACTGGTTAACAAGCATCAGCTGTCAGTCAGAAAACAAAATGTTAAATGAACATCTACTTCATATATTTCAACTGAATGAAGTAAAATTGTTCAGTGCAGCAAGTCAAAATAACATTTTGAGATTGACCTCCAAAATCTTTACCGTGTTTTTGTGATGCAAGAAATGTACAAAGCAGAAGAACTGGTGTCGTTCTTTACCATCCAACTGGGGACGCGAAGTTCATTTTGATTAATATAATCATTATTGACTGTATAAAGTAGTGACCTGAAATTGTTACCTTAAAGAGCTATTTCTGTTTGATTTATCCCATGAACCCTAAACGGACTGCATAACCAAGCATAGAAAGTATCTATGAAAGAGAGACCGTTAAAGAAGAAAAATAATAATATGAATGATAAGAGCCTCTGCTTTTGAACTGTTGCCATCGTATTTTTTACCCCGTTAAAAAACAGATTCAAATGGTCTTTCCTCAAAAAATTCTAATTTTTTTATTTTTGATAACTGATGGTTTGGTCATTCTTTTTTAATTGTATATTGTATATGTTTATCTATGCATATTGTGATCTCTGATGCCTGTATGAACACACACACACACACACATATAAATATACATATACATATATATATATACATATACATATATAATATATATACACACAAGTTACATAGTTCCATTGTAGGCTATGGGAGTCCCCTGTTCGATAGGTAAACATCGTTCAGGTCCCCACTTGGCCAGTGTAGAGCGACAGTGCTCTGTTAGTAATATAGAAAGTGTGTATGTGTTGTACAATGGCACATATCAATGCAAAAAAAATTGTTTGGGACTGCATATAGAATAGAAGTATTATGAAGAGAGAGCGTTAAAGAGAAAATATAAGATTATGATTGATATGATATCTTAAGGCTCTGCTTTTGAACTGTTTGCCACGATATTTTTACCACGTTGAAATTACAGATTCAAATGGTCTTTCCTGAAAATTTTTACATTTTTGATAACTGATGGTTTGTCATTCTTTTTTAAATTGTATATGTTATGTTTATTATGCATATGTGATCTCTGATGCAGTGTGAAAATACACAACACACTCAAACACACACACAACACACACACACATATAATATATATACATTTTACATATACCTATTACATATATTATACATATACATATAAATATATATACACACAAGTTACATAGTTCCATTAGGTTATGGGATTCCCCTGTTTTATAGGTAAACATCGTTCGGTCCCAACTTGGCCAGTTTCGTGTAGAGCGACTTGCTCTGTTCTTTAGAAATGTGAGTGTTTGTGTGTGTTCTGATGCCTGTGTAAACATTATATAATTACATGTTACATATATAATATATAAACATTATATATATATTATATATATATTTAAAGTTACATAATGAAGAAGACTTCACTGTTCACACACCACACACACACACAGTTCCATTGTAGGCTATGGCGTCCCTGTTCGATAAGGTAAAAATCGTTCAGGTCCCACCTTTGGCCAGTGTAGAGCGACAGTGCTCTGTAGTAATATGAAATTATTGTGTGTGTGTACTTGGCACATAAATGCACAATTGTTAGGGAATGATAAAACCCAGAATAGAAAGTATCTATGACGAGCGAGCATTAATAAGAGGAAATAAAATTAATACGCAATGTAATGATAAGAAGGTCTTCTCGCCTCTGCTTTTGAACTGTTGAGTCGGTTTTTTTTACCCGTTTTGTAGAACTTTAAATGGTCTTGCTCAAAAAGCAATATTTTTTTTTGATAAACTGAAGGGGTCTTTTTTTCTTTATTGTATAATGTATTTATTATCCATGCATATTGTGATTTCTGATGCTGTGTGAACACACACACACACACACACCACAATACTACATATATATATAATTTTTATATATTATGATATAAAAGTTACATCTATACAAGTTAATAATTGAAGACAGACTGCACTGTTCACAAACATAGTTACATTGTCGGCTATGGGAGTCCTGTTCGATAGGTAAACAATCGTTCAGGTTTTTTTTTTTTTCCCCCTTGGCCAGTGTTTATTGAGCGGACAGTGCTATGTTATAATATAGAAATGTGTGTGTTTGTCCAATGGCAACTAACATGGCAAAATAATGTTAGGGCTGCATTACCAGATAGAAAGTTATCTTTGAGAGAGAGCATTAAATAAGAGAAATATTATTATGAATGATAAGAGCATTATTCTCGCCTCTGCTTTTGAACTCCCCCCCCCCGTTGACGTCGGTATTTTTACCGCTTGAAATGAAAAAACAGATTCAAATGGGTCTTTCCTCAAAATTGCCATTATATAAATTATTGATAACTGATGTTTGGTCATTCTTTTTTTAATTTATAATTGATTATTGTTATGTGCATATTGTGAATTTTGATGCCTGTATTAAACACAACGGCATATATATATGTATGTTCACACAGTCATCAGAGATTACAATATGAAATTACACAATGAAGACAGAGATCAATGTTCACACACACCACGGTTCATTGTAGGCTCTGAAGCCCACTTGGCCGTGTAGAGCGACAGTGGCTTCTTTTAGTAATATAGAATGTGTGTGTTTGTGTGTGTGTGGTTGCATGTGTAATCATTATATAATTACAGCTTAAATATCTCATATATAAAACATTTATATATTTCAATATATTATATATATATATATAAAGTTAATAATGGTAGACAGATTCACTCTTCAACACACAACACCACAAGTTTCATTGCAGTCTACTGGAGTCCCTGTTGGTAAGTAGACATGTTCAGGTCCATTGGATGTTTTTTTAAACATAAAAAAATGCATATTTAAAGTTATATTTATGAAAAAAGACTTAAAAGAAAATTTTGTAATGTCATTTTTGTTTCTTCAAATGACTTATTCATTAAAATATATAGGCTAACTGTGAGAAATGAATCAATTTTAATTGGTGTGTTTGTGTGTGTGTGTGTGTGTGTGTGTGTGTGTGTGTGTGTGTGTGTGTGTGTGTGTGTGTGTGTGTGTTTAATTTTTTTTTCAATGTTATGCGTGTTTAGCCAGTACAATGACAACTGAATTAGCAAATATTTCTATTTGTGTCCCTTAATAACACTTTGGCTGATGCATCATCATCCTGCACATGCTGAATTATTATTTAAATGTGTACATTGTTCCTCATCTCACCCTGCAAACACTCAAATACAACCAACCCATTTAATGATATTTATACCTTATATTTAGTGCAAAATACTGTTTTTCTAAGGACTCAAGCATACATATCCAATTAATAACAGATTCATTCTGACCGTTGTAAAAAAAGAAATAAAGTTGTGAGAGTGGATTGTAAAGTAGGTTAGGAAAACTTGTTAGGATGTTATGAGGATTCTGATTTGAGACTGCCACAAGCACCAGTGCTGTCACAACACATAACATCTCCTCTACTGAATTATACAGGGAGATATGAAGTCAGACTATTTAAAACATGAGCTTGTCTGTTTTAGGCTTGATTCAATAAAAGGACAGCTCCATTAAGCATTTGTGTCCATTTTGTAATTTAATTATTTTATAGGTGAAGAATGTTGTATCATTGTCTAATATTGCATTATGCTTTATTCAAACAATATATCCAGAAGAGCTGAATCTATAATGGTAAATAAATACTTTAAAAATGAACTAATGTACTATTATTTGAATATATTATTATCATGTTATTTTGGTCGAATTCAACATCTCATTATGGGATATCTTTCTGGGATGCCCCGGCCTTGCCGTTGCACAGGCACACATCTCTTTAAGTCTCTAAATTTCCCTTATCCTATCATGACATTTATCTTTGGTTCAGTTACATTCAATATATGGCCACTCAGCTCCCTCAGAAAACCATGTTACAATCATAATAGTTTTACATGTTAGTACAACATATGCTATATTGGCTAGAACATAAAATAAAGTATTTTTATGATATGCAATAGAATGATATTGATTATAGTCAAAAATGAATTTAGATCAATGAATATTTTAACATAGAGAACAACTTGTGATTTGCAAGAGCAAATGCATGGGACCTCAAGAGAATACACCTACAGCACATGCTTTGAAAAGAAAGGGATGCCACAACAGCGAGAAAATTCAATCTACCGTTTACACATTATCAGTCGCAATGTCAATGATTCTCGAGCTTGAAAACATATCTGAGGAATTCACATGCTCTAGAAATGGAAATTTTTCATGCTCTGTCAATATCACTCCCAGGCGAGGTACTTTGAGATTAAAGCCCGTCTATCAAGAAGCCAAAATACAGTCAACAATACCTTGCAGCGCCGTACATTTGAATAATTTCTCTTTGATGCAATACAAAAGCAGCATTCAGTAATGTAGACATTAAATACACAGTCTTCATGAGTACAAAAGGCAACATGCATTCATTATACTTCTGTAATCATATTTGAAAGCCCCTAATTAAAGTCATTGGAGAGGCAGAGTGTGTACTGATAAATCATGTACAGTATGTTGACTTAAATGTGACATCAGAATAATAAATAGAGAGGAACTAACAATATCCAAGTTGCCCAAATCTACTTTTGAATAACACTTTTCTAATAAATGTAAACTGAACTGTGTTCATCTAGTCTTCTAAAAAAACAAGTTTGGTCCTTAAACATTAAACCTTAAGCATTAATTTAATTAATTTAAAGGTAAGATCTTTTTTTGTGATGAGCAGGGAGTGCGGAGGTATAAAAATGCATATGCTGACAGACAAGATTTGAAGAACATTGTATGGTCCTACGCCTACGCCTTCCTACGCCTATATACATACACACATATATATATATATATATATATATATATATATATATATATATATATATATATATATACACACACATATATACATATAAATACATTTAGACCATTTAACTTAGTGATTGTTATCAGGATATGTGAAGAGACTTTCAACCAGCATAACAAAACATGTGTCTGGAACAAATCGCCTTTAGGCATTGTTTCCCAACCCTGTTCCTGAAGGATATATTTCTGGTCATGGAGTCCCTAACGAGCTGAATCAGTTGTTCTTGATTAGGAAGAGTTCGGAAATGTGTAGTGTTGGTTTGATTCCAGAAACAGGGTTGGGAAACACTAATTTAAGGTATGCAAATAACACTGATTTACTCAAAGTTTACTATGCAAAATGCCAGGCTATTCTGAACCAGAGAAATGTTTCTGATGTGACACTATGGAGCAAAAGACATTTGAAAACAAGTCACTGACAAGATTATTTATTAATTGTTTTTGTACAATTAAATATTCAAACAACATAAGACTATGATACAACAACAATGACCAGAAATAAAGGAGGGTGTCATAATCTAATCCTCGCTAATAAACAACTAGTTGTGATCAGTTAATCCCACCCATGTGCTCTTACCATTGGATCGGCGACAGTATCCATACAAATCTAGGGCCTTGTGTGTAACACTTGCCGTTGACTTTATCCTAAAAAGTAAGCGTGAGTGCAAATGACAGATATTAAGATTTATAAAACCATATGTACCAGTGCAAAGTTATTTTTATAAATCCCAAATGGTGGCAGATTGTACATACATACACGTACGTTTTGTATTATGCATTGCCATATCTGAATAAAATGTACATATGCATAATGCCATCCAAAGGCATGATACTACTGCATTTAACAGTACTAAAAACTAGGAAAATAGATTATAGACGGTACAGTAAATATCACATGTGCAAATAAGAGATACTATTATAATTGATTATACTTACTAAAAGAAAAAGTTATCATCCAGACTTATAAAAAAACTTTATATTATTAGTAAAAGGGGCCCATTTCACATGAAGTGTCTTTAACAACTATGTACTAACATTTAAATTAATCATTTGTTACAATGCAGTTATTGTGCACATTCATCGTATTTAAAACTCCTGCATGTAATTACAGCTGTAATTCATTTTCTGTAATTACATTTAGAATTACATTGTTGAATCTTTCCTTACATCTTAACCAGCCCTTAAACCTAACCATACCTTGAAACCTTACCCTAACCTTACCTGTATGTGTTTGCATTACAACATGAACAAAATAACTACATGGTACCTAACATTTATTATTATTATTATTGATGGTGATGATGTAAGTATAGTAGTTAAAGTCACCTAATACAAAATGTGAGCAGTAAGATTTATATACGTTTAATCCTGGATGTGATCATTTCTGATTCAAACTCCATACAGATTGCCTTTTAATTCCAAAAGTGGTGAATTCAATTAAAAAGCAGTGCAAATAGGTTTATTACAGTAAAATATTACGTACATAGACAGTGAACACATTAAACCTGTAAAAATATTTGGTAAATCATTTTTTGTAAATAATTTAATAAATAAATCTGAAAGCAAAATGAGAAGCCTAAGACATGTGGTTTCACCTCATACATCACGATAAAGTCAAATAATTGAAGATCTTTAAAACCATGATCCCTCAAAGTGATTATACACAGATCCAAACCCCTTCAACTGTATCAGCTGCCTCTTAGTTATATGTTTAATGGGAAGAAGATTCCTAAACTTCATTTCAGCTGAGTTTAGCTATTTTCAGTCTAACTATTTAACACAGAATCAAGGAGGGAGAGAGAGAAGCTGAATTTGCAGCGGATTACAGATGTGGCTAGGTCAGAAAAGGACTTTTAGAAGGATTACTGTAGTGTTGTGGGAACTACATATATTTCAAAGAGGTCATAAGAATGCTGTTTTGAGAAAAAGAGATTTGGTTGGCTGAAATCTTGTGAGTTTTTATGAGGAGATGAGGTACATCCGCACAGCCGGGTAGAAGATGAGGATTGTCCCAAGCACAGAAACTGTGAGAAAGGCCCATAGGAAGATCCGGTCCAACACCTGAGCCACAAACTTCCAGTCCTGAACAACCTGAGAAACAAACAGACCCAAATACACTAAATACACAGTATAAAGCAAGCACTTATTATCAATAATTTGGTAATTGATTGAGTGGTACCTCTCTGATGAAGTGTTCTTTCTTGATGTGTCTGGAAATGTAGTGCACTGAGTTAGTGGCTTTCTCCAACAGGGCAATCCAGTCCTGGTTATCATCTTCCTTTAACCCCCCTCGTCCACCTCCGGCACTCTTCTGTTGGCCTTTTTTCATCCCTCGTTTTGGCTCTGGGCTCCTTAGCTCGATGTCTGGGTACTGATACCGATCAGAGTGCCCCCTCATGCAGAGCAGTCTGGGTAATCTCTGGAGGAAAAGACTCTTAACCCATGGTGCCATGGGATGGTATGTGGCAGAAGAACGGTGATGGACATTGATGACAAAGACAGTTACAATGATTGAGAATGTGACGAAGATCATGATAAAAAGCAGATACTCTCCTATCAGAGGAATGACTTTAGAGGAAGATGGGATGATCTCTTCAATGACGAGAAGAAACACAGTGAGAGACACAAGGACGGATGTGGAGAGGGAAAGCTTTTCTCCTTCATCCGAGGGAAGGTAGAAGACCAGCACGGTAAGAAATGACAGGCCGAGACATGGGATGATGAGAAAGAGTGTGTAAAAGAGAGGAAGACGCTTCATTATGAACGAATATGTGACGAAGGGATAGGAGTAAATCCCGTCATGCCGACTGCCCCTCTGGCCAGTGGCATTCAGTATTTCCCATTCGCCATTGTCAAAGAAGTCTTTACGGTCTACGTATGCATCCACTAGGGTCAGGTCCACCATAGTGCCATCGTATGTCCATGATCCAAACTTCATTGAGCAGTTCTGCCTGTCGAAGGGGAAAAAGGTGACATCCATGGTACAGGCGGATTTATAGCTGGCAGGAGGAGTCCACATGATGGTACCATTAGACCTTACAATGGCTTTGGTCATTAGAGACCCTTCAAACCGGCCATCAGCACTAAGAGAGATGGAGAGAGAGACATGATATTAGCAACTACATTTCACAATTTTTTATAAAAAATGTTTTTTTATAAAAAAATGTGAGTATAGTTATTGCCCATGCAAATGTCAATGCTGCAATGCTCAGAGGTTTTGGACATTGCAGTATCACTTTATATTAAGTAAGTATACAGTAATAAAGTACATACAAATCATTTGCATACTATTCATTTATAGTTTATTTATTGTTTATATATTGTAGTCTCTATATTATTAATATATTAATAGGCTATATACAAATAGTGTGCTCTTCATTCATTGTCACTGTAATTACCAAAAATTATTATTGTTTAATTAGCTCATAAAAATAGTTAAATAATGTTTTGAATGCTTTATTAATAACTTATTAACCATATATAAATGTTTAGTATTTTAAACCAGTAGTTTAAAGGGAGTTGTTAGTTGTTATCAGGAGTAAATAGTTCTCGTTTAAGATTAGGTCAGAAAATGTCATTAATAATTCACCTTTATTGGACATTAATTGCATTCATATTAAGTGTTTCTTAAAACGTTTACAAATACATTAAGCGCGCACGTGCGCGCACGCACGCACGCAAGCACGCACGCACGCACGCACGCACGCACGCACGCACGCACGCACGCACGCACGCACGCACGCACGCACGCACGCACGCACACACACACTTTATCTTTATAGGGACTTTCCATAGAAATAAAGATTTGTATATTGTACAAACTATATTCTATCCTCTAACCCTAACTGATGTATTTTAACAACGTGATCTCATGAGTATTTGTTTGTATTTTTTTCTACCACACGTATTTACTTACATTTGCATAAACACAAAAATATAGTGTATTGACATATTGACAGCATACAATGCATACAATACATCCCTTAAGGTACAAGGTTAAGGGATCATAGTGAAGAGGTTGGATTCTGGAATCCACTCGCGCTTCGATACTTTGAGTGATTTGTTTTTGAGAGAAGCACACAACACATGTTAAAACATACTGTTCTAGCTGACCCTGACAGCCTAGGTCACTGGAGTCACTCAGGCCTGTCTCATACATGACCAATTCTTAGTTCAAGCATTTACTTAACTTTTCATCTTCAATCACTAGAGAATAATGACAAATATTGTCTGAACCTCTTACTGAGAGAAAGTACTCTCATCATTATGTTTTAGGAAAGTTTCCTGACCGGAGCTAGAGCGCGACCAACTCTAACCTTAAAGAGGCTGTGTGTCTGTGGGTGTGCGTGTTTGTCATTACCCTTTTGTTATAGGACCTGATGTTCCTGAGGTGCGCAACTAGCCCCCAGGGGAGATGAAATGACCATCTGACAGACAAACTGGAGCCTAGAAACTCAGATTTGTGACCTCAGGGATGTCCTCCTGGGTGTCATCCAGATAATCAATGGAGATGTGCTTCTGACTAACAGCCCATATGTGGAAGTTCATGTCTTAACCAATCAAAATCATTCAACCTGACGTGATGACGTAGTTTAGTGACGTGTAGCTGCTGTATTGAGTGTGTACGCAGAGCGACCTACAAACTCCTTGCTCAGTGTGAAGCTGACTTCTGCTGATGAAACAGCAAACTATTCTTCAGTAAAATTTTCTTCAGTTGATTGCAATTCTGACTCCTAGTCTTCATCATATCTTGTCCTTGGTCTTAACTGTAAGTCCTCTAACAATAGCTTAATGTATTTGCAAACATTTTAAGGAACACTTAATACTAATACAATTAATGTCCAATAAAGGTTGGTTAAGCACTTAATGATATTTTCTTTTTGATTTTCCGTGATTTAATCTAAAGTGAGAACTATTTATGGTTAATAAGTTGTTAACAAGGCATAAAAAATATTATCGAACTCTTTAAATATGAGCTAATTAAACAATAATAATTTTGTTAATTTCAGTGACCGAATGAAGAACTCACTATAGAGATTACACTATAAAAACTATGAATTAACAATAAAATAATAGTTAACAAAATATTTGTAAGTACTTTATTATTACATACATATTGTAAAATTGTATTGATATGGCTAAGATTTTGTGAGTTACATTGCTACTGTATGCTGCTGCTAGGGTATTCTAAATGGGTTAATAAATTAGATTATTGTGCATGTATTTGGAAAGAACAATAATGGTGTCAGATGGAACAGTTAAAAAAATATTTTAATTAATAAATGACATTTTTTTCAATGTCCATTCCATTTCTACTCTTCTAATAAGTATTTACATTTTGACTATTTGAATATGTTATAGATCATTAGACATGCTGTTATGGTGTCCTGGAAGGTCCTGAGGAGATACTTTCATAAAAACTCCATAAAATTCTCTGACGCAGTGTTTTTCAATCTTGTGTACCTTCTCCCCAATAGTTATTTCATAATGTCAAATTGATATTAAATACAACCCATAGGTGTGATTAAATATGAAGCAAACTTAAACTTTAATTAAAATTAGAAAAATAACAATTATTAAAATCCAATGTGATTTTATTGTTTCAATTTAATAATTTGAATTTATCATGAATAATATAGTTATAAATATTAAATATTTACATTTGGCTGAATATTGGCAATATTTGCTCTCCTGGTACAGTTTTTCTATGTCTGCTATGCTTGAATTAAACTCTTCCAGCCTCAGCTACAACTACAGTTTTTTAGATGTTGTTTACGTGCAGCCAATGAAGACCATCGGCTGGCATTATGCACATTTGTTACAAATCTACGTAGGTTTGAGCAGGAAGTAAGTCTGGAATCACTGGCAGTTCATAATTGTTCTTTCTTTCAGGGGACAATAGATCTATATATTGTGCCTTTTGATCTTTCTTCAAAGCTATATAACACACTAAATGAAAGGTAATATCAGAAAAAAACATAACGGTGTTTTAAATACAAATGTTGTGTCCTCTAGAACAAGCGCACAAAAACTGGCCAATTGTAGTTCGATTAACAATGGATGAAGCCAAGACACAATTGCATTATCTAATATGAGCACATATTAGGTCATAAAAATACTTACTTCTCATAAAGGACAATGTCTGGTAGCCAGATAGTTTCTGAGGGCACTCTGATGGATGTGATTCCACCATAATCTTCTGGATTCCAACGAAGCTTAGAGTCTGTCCACTCCTACAAGAAAGAGACCATTAAAGCATGAATCAAGAAGGTATTTTGGGACATACTTAAAAATGAAAGCCAAATTTCTTTGGGTTACCTGCCACAACCAGACATTTGTAGTCATTAGTTGATTCTTTTCATCCTGAAGAGAGAAATGAAGAAAATTCACAATGAAAGGTGAAAAAAATGTTGATAGTTAAATATCTTTTAACTATAATAAGATATGTAGTTTAAGAATAGCTAAAATGTATTTACACCGTACATGAGCTTGAACCACATAACATGTTTTAAATTAACCCGAATGCACTATTTCTCTCAAAGCCTCAACATTTATCACCATTGACCTACTTGTGTCATTCAGAGGATTAACTCAACTGTGCTATTTATATATGCAGCTCAAAATATAGTATTTTATGTCTTTTGTTTCATTAAATTGAAATTCAGACCCTGAATAGGAACCAATATACTGAGACACATCTGTTAAATAAGAATGTTGTGAAAATCAATTGTTCCAACAGTGTTCAGTGTTTCACCAGCCAGAAAATGTACACCGTCAAATCGTGACAACAAGGTGAGTGCTGAATATCATGTTGATTACAGGATATGACCATCAGGTGGCTCTGCAGGACAAATATATATAGGATGTGCCTGAATCCTCTGCAGGACAAATATATATAGGATGTGCCTGAATCCTAAAAAAAAAAGCTTGCTGCCTTACTGCTCAGACTAAACAGGCTTCCAACAAAGCACCATATTTTCACACTGATTATCCTAGGTTATGTCCTGTAAAATTTAGTGACTAAAATATGTATTATATTTTATTTCTAAAAATTCTTTGAAATTCTAAAATGCCTTCTAAAATCAATCAGATAAAGGCATCTTAGTTGGCAGGATGTTATGTGGATGTAAATACTAGATTTGGACAGGTTCCGACGTCCTGCTTGCATTGACCACACCAATGCAATTTTTTCAACAACCAGAGTTCTACTCTATGTGAATGAAAGGTTTTAAAGGGATAGTTCGCCCAAAAATCAATTTCTTTGCGGTATGATCAAATTTACAAGTTGAGCACATATGAACTCTATAAAGTTGTAACTGCCAGTGAGAAATTCTTGATCTTCGTTAAGCCACGTCTTTCCAAGTTTTCAATTAAAGAATAATGACAGAAACAAATTGGTAGTGATCATAAGTTTGAATGTTCATGGTACAATTTAGTCTGTTCACATTTTGTGTGCTTTTAATAAAGAATATTGATAATACTTCACAATAAAGCAATAAAGATAAAATCACTTCATGCACCTCATGTTGCAATTGTAAAATTGTATTTAGGCACATATAAGAGGACTTGAATACAGCAATATGATGGAGCTTTTCTTTTCTTTTTTTTTGCTCTTGTGAAATTAAAGAATTCATTATATTCCCATTATAATCACTGTACAAGGTTCATTTGAAAACATGTAACTTTCAGAATTCAAAACTCCCTCCCCTAATAAAACAACAAAAATGAATAAAATCCATACATGTTAGATATCTAAAACATTAACCACATTTATATATCAAAATCCCTATTTAGGTGTTCAGACACTTGTACTACCTAGCCATAATTCATAATTCATAGTCATGAATTCTTTGTGGTTTCGTTTAGATCCACAACGGGAGTTACACATTCTGGTTAGCACATAACTTTATTCACCTGCATTTGCATCATTTTGTGCAGATACAAGTTGTAATGCTACATGTACGTTGTGTATCTATAATATCGGATTCATTTTACGGGCTTCAGTTTACTGGTGTTCATTCACTTTTCAACTTCAACTACCTCAGCAATTCCTTTTAGATGTTTCTTTCAAAACATTGATGCATTATTGATAATCTTGTAGTGTTATTTTTCAAATTATATTTTATTTCTATTGACATATTTTCATGTCTTATTTTTATTTGTCATCATTAGTTTTCGTAGCAGTGTTTTAATTAAAATAATTTAATTATCACCATGACATAAATACTCACACACACATTCTGTACAGTGCATTATTGCGTGATTTATGGATTTATGGACTGTTGCACTGACTCTGTGATTTGATTTAACGTGGGCAATTGGGTGTAGCTTAAAGGGACAGTTCACACAAAAGTGAAAATTCTGTGATTATTTACTTTCATTGTTCCTAACCTGAATTCTGTTCGAATAATTATCTGAAGAATCCTTTTGCAGCTTTTGCCACACAGTGACAGATCATTCATAGTGACCAGAGGGCTTCTTCTCACAGCACCTTCTCAACCGGCTTTACTCTCTGCTTATTCACAATGGTAAAATGAATGAATAATAAATGTATGAATACATCCACATAAAACAAATGATTGCCAATATATTTGAAAGAAAAGCAGTTAGGTTTTCTAGGGCTAAATCAACATAATTATGTAATAATTATAAAATTATGTTTTCTAACAGAATTATTCACAACCGTCAATTTTACAGTCGGGTTTTTGCATTAGGTATATAAACGCAAATGTTTAATTATTTCAAAGCACTTGAACCTCAAATCCGATCCGAAAATTCTGCATAACCATATGCATATTTTCCACAAGACACATGGCAGAGGCAGCACTAATTTGGATGCTGACAAGCCATAGAGGAGACAGAGGCTAGTGTTGACAAAGGGAAGGTGTTACAAGGCTAATATCTAAGAAATTTTGAGGTTTTGAGTCAAAAGTAGTTACACAGATGGTTGTTTTCAAACATCGCGCGTAGCATCAGTTCTGGTAGGTCACGTTAGTCAAGCTTGCATCAGCTGATCCATGTCTACCTATAGGAATACGACGCCTATCACAGCATCCACATATAAACTCCTTCAGTATTATCAGCAGGTATCGTGTTTCCCAGGAGCTAATTACTCTCCTCCATCCCCATCTCCTCCTCTCGTCAGTCAGGATTTGGCATTCTGATTCCCCTTGAATCAGACTAAACTTTTGAATTATCTTGTACATTAAAATATTGACATTAATGATCTCTGCAATAGTCATGTTGGTTCTGTACTGTTTACCCTAAGGGGGGTTATTGCTGCTCTCCCTGCTCTTATCCATGCTAGGCTGCATGAATGCGCAGGGAGTTCTCGCCCAGAACGGAACCATACCGCCAATCCAAACTGTATGCTAATTGTCAATCGTCTTTGATGATAGTGGTCCTGACAGAAACCTAATTTTCCAAATTACTGCTGCATTGTGTTTTTGATTTAAAATACAAACAGATCTCTGTATCAGCCTTATACAGTCGTGCTCAGAATTAATGGTACCCCTGGTAAATATGATGAAAAATGGCTGTAAAAAATAATTCTGCATCGTTTATCCTTTTGATATTTCATTCAAAAAATTGGCAAAAATCGAACCTTTCATTGAAGTAAAATAATTGACAGTGGAGGGGAAATCACATTATGAAATAAATGTTTTTCTCCAAAACAAGTTGGCCACAATTATTGGTACCCCTAGAATTGTTTACGAGTAAAATATCTCTTAAGTATATTCCCATTCATATTTACCTTTTTTTTGCACACCAGGGTGACTAGGAACATGAAATTGTCCAGCCATAACTTCTTATTTTACAAGAGTTTAAATATGGGGAAACACAAAGGCCAAATTCCCTTAATCATCCATTACAAAGTAAAACCAAAGAATATAGTTCTGATGTGCATCAAAAGATTGTTGAGCATCACAAAATAGAAAGTGGCTGTAAGAAAATAGCTAAAGCATTGAAAATCCCCATTTTGACCATCAGGGCAATAATTAAGCACTTCCAATCAACTAAAGATGTTACAAATCTGACAGGAAGTGGACGTGTGTCTATATTGTCTTAATGCATGGTGAGGATGAAAGTTTGAGTGGCCAAAGACTCTCCAAAGATCACAGATGGAGAATTGCAGAGATTAGTTGAGTCTTGGGTTCAGAAAGCCTATTAAAAAAAAATTGAACAACCCCTACATCACCACATGTTGTTTGGGAGGTTTTCAAGAAAAATCCTCCTTGCTCATCCAAAAACAAACCCCAGCAAATTCAGTTGTCAGACATGACTGGACCTTCAAACAGCACAGGGTTCTGTGGTCAGATGAAACTAAAAAATAGCTTTTTGGCAGCAAACATGCAAGATGGGTTTGGTGCACACAAGGATAAAAAGTACCCCATGTGTACAATTTAATATACCATCTTTAATGTTGTGGTCATATTTTTCTGCTGGAGGTCCTGGACTTCTTGTTTAGATACATGCATGGCATCGTGGATTCTATCAAATACCAACAGATAAAAAATCTAAACCTAACAGCCTCTGCTAGAAATCGTATAATGGGCCGTGGTTGGATCTTCCATCAGGACAACGATCCAAAACAAACATCAAAATCAACACAAAAATGTGTTAAGTAGCACAAAATGAAGCTTCTGCCATGACCGTCCCAGACCTGATGAGTGGAGTGAACTGAAGAGATGAAGCACCAACATGGATCTGAGAATCTGAAGGATCTGGAGAGATTCTGTAAGAATGGTCTCTGATCTCTTGTCAGGTGTTCTCCAAACTCATCAGGCATCATAGGATAAACTCAGAGCTGTTATCTTGGCAAAAGGAGGTTGCAAAAAGTATTTAATAAAAGGGTACCAATAATTGTGGCCAACGTGTTTTGGAGATAAACATTTATTTCATAATGTGATTTCCCCCCCACTTTCTATTCTTTTACTTCAATGAAAGTTTAGATTTTTGCCAATATTTTGAATGAAAGATCAAAAGGATAAATGATGCAGATTTATTTTTTCCAGCCATTTTTTATCATATTTACCAGGGGTACCATTAATTCTGAGCACGACTGTATGTACTACAGAAGTATAGCCTACTATGTTATAATCAATGTAATCTTTTGTTTTCTTCCACAGGTTTGCAACACTATTTTTAAAGAATGTCTGTTTTTTTTTTTACCATACAATGGAAGTCAATGGTACCACTTCTTTGAAGTTGAATAAATGATTAAAGAATTTTCATTTTTGTGTGAACTATCCCTTTAATAGTATACTGTATTATATTAATAGTATTAATAGATTCATTTTAACCTCTATTTATATTCGACCACGAAACAGCGTATCCTGGTTTCTTTTTAAAAAGGGTTCTGCATAACCGTTAACACAAATGATCATCTTTTAATTGCCCAATTGGTAAAGCATTTATGGAACTATTGTGTTGTGGTATGGCATGATAAAAGTGCATCTAGTAATATTACGCACACATTAGCATTTTCAATCAAGTTCTTGAATGCTCAGCATCATCAGGATCAATACATGGGTCAAAAGAGAAGAGGAAAACAGAGAAATAGGATAATTTAGGTATAGAAAACGCAAAGTGTGATACAGCTGGTTGTCATGATGTGTTGAATAACTATAGTCTAGAAACTATCATCTGAGCTGCCATTCTCATTTCCTGCCTAAACTAATCAGTTGAGAGAGAGAACAGGCTGGTCCAATTAAATTTGTGACCGACTTCAGCATTAGGTCATATTTCAGAGTTAAACAGAATATTAAATCAGAAAAAAATTGTGGAATGCCATTCCAAGACAAATCATTTTTTTGTGGTTTAACTTCGTATTAATTGTTCACCACAAGACTAATGTGCCGGTCCGTTTTAGTATAGAGTCCAATTTGATTTTATGCTGATTTGCCTGTGTTTGACTATGTGCAAGTGCCTCTGGGTAAACAATAATAGGCAATAATAGACAGAAACATTTTAAACCATGGTTTCATGTTTCATCTGGAACATTTAAGTTCTTTTTTTCGAACAGACGAGCCGAGTTTTCAGACAGTAAAGCTGCTGATAGCATTTGGACAACTGATTTTAAGTCATTATTGCCATTCTATGTTTTATAATTTAATATAAACTTATATAAACTTTAACAATTTAATCAAGCCTTTAAAATGTAATCAAATGAAATGATAACAATTAATTAACAACAAAACATTGCATTTTTTGGCAAATAAGATGCAGCACAACAGAACTATATACATTTAAAACATGAATGAAAAAAATATATTGGTTGCATGATATTTCTTAAAAATAATAATATTATTATTATTACTTTGAGAAGTTAGTATAGGCTACAGTTTTTATTTATATCTGTCATAATTTCTTGAAGTTTTATTTTGACGGTTTGGCATGAAGATCTCAGTTTTAGTTTCAGTGTGTATTCAACGTAGTTTTTCTCAAATGAAACGGTGAAAAGCTTGTGAAGTGACTCTCAAAGTAGCTCTAGAGATAAAGTTCATGTGTTCATGTCCTCATATATTGAGACGGCAGAAGCTGAAAACACTGGTCGTCACAAGTGTGTGAGTTTGTGAATCATTCATTCACAAAGAGACACAGAAATCACTCATTGGTGACATACTGCGTGATAGGCTGTTAGATTAATCCACAGAGTAAAAATGTCCAGAGCTTATCATCGTTATCAACGTAAATTTTAACGCAATCTCGATATGATATTGTTATCCTCAAGCCCTATGTGTGTGCTATTTGTTCATGCATTTTGTGGCTTAGTTGAAGATCAAATTTTACAGTCGATATGTGTGTCTCACCACATCCACCAGCTGGGAGATCTTCAAACCGAAGCGAACGGTAATCGTGTCGTTGGCATGAAGGACAGGTCTCACCCACTTCTGATAGCCCCGAAAAAGATTCCTCAACAAAGTGTCCTCCATCTCAGCCAATGAGACAAACTCTTCAGGAGCTAGAACGAGGGTGGAACAATATGAGAACAATTTAGAAAAAACTAATGACATTAAAGCCTTAAGTGGCATGTGTTGATAAGGTACAGTATAATCTAAAGCTGCCATGCTAATTGTCAGTGCTGTATAGGCCTATACATAAACATATCTGTCTGGTTATGTAGGAAGTAGGTCCACATTTGATATGCCATCTTGAGGAATGACATATTAAATTCAGACACACTCTTCCACGAGTGTTAGATGGGCACAGAGTCATGAAGTGACAGCTGGCCCAGGCTCCTCAGAGTACCTTTTGCTGATGCAACCATTGCCAAGATATGATGACCTCAGACAAGAGCACTACAGAGAGCGTCAGGAGAACAAGACGACCCTACAACTACACACATATATACAGGGGTGGGCATTTTTTTTTCATTTTGAGTATTACTGATAGGTCTCAAAAATGAATTCCTCAAGTACTTGGGGGGGGGGGGGGGCATGGCGTGTCTGTCATGGTGATAATTATATTATTTTAATTAAAACACTGCTACGAAAACTAATGATAAATAAAAATAAGACATGAAAATATGTCAATAGAAATAAAATATAATTTGAAAAATAACACTACAAGATTATCAATAATGCATCAATGTTTTGAAAGAAACATCTAAAAGGAATAGATGAGGTAGTTGAAGTTGAAAAGTGAATGAACACCAGTAAACTGAAGCCCGTAAAATTAATCAGATATTATAGATACACAAAGTAAACGTAGCATTACAACTTGTATCTGCACAAAATGATGCAAATGCACGTGAATAGTTATGTGCTAACCAGAATGTTTAACTCCCGTTGTGGATCTAAACTAAACCACAAAGAATTCACAACATTCAATCTATAGTGGTCTCATTATAATGTTATGTATGGCAGATTGGCGCAAGTACACCTGGCTGAAGCCTGCAGAACGGGACAGGGTTAAACCTGGGGTGGGGCTGCACATGTTGCTCTGCCCCATACCTACTCTGATTCACTCCATCTTTCATAGCCATACATGATAGGAAATGTGTTTGTAGTCAGTGTAGGATGATGTATATGTGGTTTAAATCTATATGAACTGGAAAAGCTGCTCAGTATCACAAGCCATCATTATAACGCACAGAAGTAAAAAAAACATATCCAGTATCTTGCAGTCACAGATCTGCCATCACTCTCCTTGGTTCCCACCTGCACATCGTTCATGATCACTCACACCTGCACCTCATCATTACCTCTATAAATACACACTCTTCACCTCAGCTCATGGTCCGATCTCGTTTACACATAGTGGACTATTCTCCCAGTCTCCAGCGATCTCCATTTCTCCAGTAATCTGTCTGTCTCCAGCGTCTCGTCCTTCCACAGTGTCTCGATTCCCACCTTTCTTCATCTGCCTAGTCACCCTCGGTATCAACCATCATCCTCACCCTCTGTTGTTTTCAATAAAACTCACTGTTCACCTGACATCTTCCTCTGCTGAGTTTGCATTCCGTAACACTTGCAATGTCCCTGGAATTATTATTTAGCCAAATTAAGCTGGTCTTTTGGCTATGTTTGTCTTTAAGTCTGTCTTTTCAGCCCCCAAATGACAAATGATTCAAACATAATGGGGTTGAAACAACACAGGTATGGGGCAATGCCTAAGATGGAACTGATGCTTTTGAGATATTATTCCCCTGATATGGCATCGTCCCTTAAGGCCCAGGGGCAAGAGCAGCCTTGGCCGTCATGTAGCTCCTCATACAGGGCGCAGGAGAAGGAGAGTGTTGCTTCCCGAGACCCCCCACAAAAAGAAATGGGGTCGGGGTGGCACTCTCGACTGGAGCCTTCAAAGGGGAAGACGGATCTGACGACTGTCATTCTCACTAAGAAGGCTTTGGCTAGGAGGTCATGATGCCAGGATTGTCAGGCCTCTAAGGGCAGACCCCTCCGGGGAGAAGTTGCTCACACATTATACGGAGCCCATTACTCTTCTGTGCCCTGAGGGAACTGTTTTACCAACCCCGCCAACCTTGGTGCTTTGGGGCGCAGTGGTTTCCAGTGAGTTCAGGTCTCAGTGTCCGCCAGAAGATGTCGGGGCACTGGGAGACTCGTGCCCTTCGAGGAGGACTTTAGAGAAGTCAGGTTGGTTGTTCCCTGCTGGCCATCCGCTGCAGGGCGCCAAGCTGACTACTCGAAATATACCAAAGACCAGTCTCGAGAGGCTGGTTCCCTTAGTAGACCATAGACCATCTGGCAGCATAGCATGGTTGTCTTGTCCCTGCTGGCTATCCGCTTCAGGGCGCCGAACTAACTACTCGAAATATACCAAAGACTAGTCTCGAGAGGCTGGTTCCCTTAGTAGACCATCTGGCAGCATGGAAACTTCTGCCAAATGTGTCACAATGGGTCCTGCAGAATGTAGAAAGAGGCTACGGAATTCAGTTTTGTTCTCGTCCACCTTGGTTCAACGGGGTCCTATCCACAGTGGTAGGCCCCGAGCAGGCTCTGGAATTGAAACAGGAAGAACAAGCTCTTTTGGGTAAGGAGGCTATAGAGCCTGTTCCTCCACCCAAAAGAGAATCCAGGTTTTAAAATTGGTATTTTATAGCTCCAAAAAAGAATTGGGGGGCTGCGCCTGTTAAATCGTACACTAAAAACGTACAGTTAAAAATGTTGACATTGAAACTAATCGTGACTCAAATCAGATTCGAGGACTGGTTTGTCTCGATAAATCTCAAAGACGCATACTTCCATGTATTCATACTTCCATAACACAGGAAGGTCTTCAGGTTTGCTTTCGGAAGTGAAGAGTACCAGTATCGGGTTCTTCTTTTCGGCCTAGCCTTGTCACCCCACACTTTCACAAAATGCGTGGATGCAGCTCTGGCTCCTCTGTGACTCCAGGGCATTCGTGTATTGAATTACATTGATGAAAGGTTAATTCAGGCTCAACTGGAGCAGATGGCGGTTCGGCATCGAGAAGTCCTCGCCCACAAGGGGTTAAGGCTCAATGTCAAGTGTGCTTTATCCATCATGGAGGGTCAGCACAGGGTCTTTGGAGGGGTCATCATCTCTTTTGGCACATAAATTGCCTGGAGATGATGGCTGTCTTTCTACCTTTGAAACACTTACTCCCAGACCTGAGGGGCCATTATGTGTTTGTCCAGACAGCCAACCAACACATCGGTTATATTCTTCATAAATCATCAGGGGGGTTTGCAGTTGTGCCTACTTTACAAACTGTCACACCAGATCCTGAGAGCAGTCTGCATCCCTGGTCACCTGAATCAGGGAACAGACATCCTGTTGAGGCAGGGGCTGAGGCCTGGGGAATGGATACTCCACCCCGAGTTGGTGGGGTTGATATAGAGGGAGTTCAGCCAAGAGGAAGTTAATCTATTTTCATCTTAGGAAATGGGACACTGTCAGTTCTGGTTCTCACTAACATTTTTATAAAGCTTTTAAAAGTTGCTTTTATCTGCTGGAAATTCTTTCCTTTATCATGTCGAGTAAAAAAAAAAAAGAGAAAAAAACACTCACAATAAACAATGGTACGTGCTACTAATGTACTCAAGTAAATCAATTTGTATGTATGTATGTTTATATGTATGCATATATGTATATATATATATACACATACAGTAGTCAACATTTGAAGTGGATCAAAACCTTTCATCAAAGTCATACATGAATTTTGAACAATACCCGTTCTTGGCTCAGGACAACTTTGATTAACTTTTTTGATCCACTTAAAATGTTGACTATATATATATATATATATATATATGAATAAGGCGCACGCGCCTGGTGCCTCCACCATTAGTGCCACACGTTAGTGTCTGTCTCCACCACCTTAATGACATTTTTTACAGGATGTAAATTGTTGCTGAACAACCAGCATTGCTTCCTTCCTCATCATCGCCATCTGTCATGCCCTGCATGTCAAAAAGTCTTTTCTGCCTTTAGGAAGCCATTTTGTTTTTTGTCCTTTTGGGCTGTGGGTCTTACAACAGCAAGTAGATGAAATGACATCATAAATAAAATCTGTACACAGGGCAGGCCATTTCTCCAGGGTTTACGATTCAACTAGGGAGTGGACAGGGATGTGTTAATCAAAAGACAAGAAAGGGGAGGAGGGTGTAAGAGAGAGTGTGAAAAACATACAGTGTGTTTGTACATGCATGTTGTATAGATGTTATTTTAGCCCGATTAACCTATTTTAGGTGTAAGAACAGGGTTACGTATTGTGAGAAAAGGGTTATGCGTGAGTCTTTTTTCTATTTCTGTGCGTTAATGAGTTCCTCTTTTTTCTCTATAGAAGTGAGATAACTGTCCATTGCATCAGGACGTTCAAAGCCACTTTAATGCACTCAAGACAAGCTTCAATTCATAGAACATCATTAAACAAATGATTCCTTCTTCCAGTATGAAATAAAAAAAAAAAGCATGAAAGAAATGTATTTATTTCCATATCTAAGTGGACAAAGTTCAAAGACATGACCTCATTACTCATTGGCTGCAAATGTGAACAGATGACCTCTTCTCCTCCCCTACAGCAAGCCATCTGGTCAAAGCAAGATTTTAAAGAGCAACGTGCAGGTTGAATTTTTAACTGAATTAATACTTGATATTGTCTGAAGAGGTCTTTTAAAAACACGTATGTAGAAATTACTAATGAAATCTCATTTGATGTAGAGATTTTGATGAAAATGCGCTAGGCTCTGGAATACGCCTTTCCCGCTATCAACGCGTCATATGACGTAGAACGAGGCAAACAAGAGCTCGCGTTCAGCTGTAGTTAGAGCGGTAGTGAGAGACAAATAAAGTTTTAGATCGAGTTTTAGAGATGCCATAATGGTAAATTGTTGTGTTTGTGCTTGTTGAACGACTTCCAGCCTGTCAGGACATCGTGTCCATCATTTTCCTTCTAGGAAAAACAAGGCTTTTCGTTTTTGGGTGCGTTTTGTGCAGGTGAAGAAAGCAGACTTCACTGCCGCGTCTGTCACCACACACTCGGTCGTTTCGTTTGTAACGCAAATTTCACTCCGGAGAATTATAGACCTGGAGATTTTTTGCATCACAGACAGATGGTTTAATTAATTAATACGGCTTTGAAAACATTGCATTATGCTGTCTTGCTCTGCGGTGTTTCCAGTGTATTTACACACAAGCGAACTCGTTGGCAGCTCAATGCTATCCTGCTTGCTGGCTGCAAACTGCGGAATGGATTTCCTGAGTGGGGTCTCTGTGTCTCATTGAGCCGTGCCTCCGTTCAGGAAATCCATTCAACAGTTTGCAGCAGCTAGCAGACTGGCCGCCGGGAATCACTTTTGAAATCATTTCAGCTGGATATCGGATATCTCCGCAGGTTGGATCGGGAAAATCCGTTACATGAATTACACTGGTATCTGTCCCGATACCGATACTGGATCTGATCAGCCCCATCCTTACCTGTGGGCTATCATAGGCATGCTCCTCAACATCGGAGAACTCGGTTTCTTCATTCACATCCATTGCAAGCTGAGTTTAAACTTGACCAGACTCATCGTCACTTCCGGTTAGTGCTTTTTAAACGCGGAAGTTATTTTTATCACAATTTATCTCAAAATATCGTTAATGGCTAAATATATATTACTCCAGTTCAGAAAATCGAGTTGTTTTATCATCAACCTACACTATGCTATATAGGGGTGTCCAACCTGCATGTTGCTCTTTAAGGGTAAAAGGTAGTTTGGGTACATTTTAGGGCTGAGTCAAAAGACAAGAGTCAAAATAAATATTGTTCATGGCACTACAGTCAAATCATCCTGCTTTGACTTCTTTGGGGACAAATTTCGTAAAGGTACAGAAGAAATTAACAAAATAACCAGCCATGTTAAAATTAAAAAGTTACTCAACAATAACTCCTTTTTGGAATTGTTGTATAAAAAAATTAAATCACACTTGCTAATCAAGCTGTTATACTGGATATCAGCATGGGAATATTACTCAGAGTCAGCATATGGCCATGCTAATATTGTAATATTGCCTATAAGGCCTTGCCTTGTGTTAGATATGAAACAGCACGTACAATTTTCGTTTGAGCAGAACTGCAATTCTGTAAATCAATGAATGCCAAGTTTGACAGCTATTTCCCCTTGATTAAAACATTTCTCTCATTTAAAAAAAAATTACTGAGTACTGAGGAAAAGAGGACTGCTGACTGATAAATGAACATCCATTTTCAGATTAAAGCTGCAGATGAAGGGACTCATTGCCTCCACATTGATTAGAACTCCATATCTTCACTTTTACACTCTGCTAAACCCAGACAAAACACACATTTCCTTGCATTAGTGCTTCATCAATGTGTTGGTTGTCTGTTAAAATCATTATTTTATGCTTCAAAGCTTCAAATAAAGAGTGGGAATGGGAAACCAGTAAAAGTGTTATGGTTGTGACTTTGAACAGGTCACACACAACATCTACACTCATGCAGTGACCCATTTGAGGGCGCTAGAAGTCAAGCAATAAGCGTAAATTAAGCATGGGACAGATATCTTTTGCTATCTTTTATCATTCAGGGTTGAATACACAAGATAAAACGGCTGGTAATGCTTGACTGCTCTGGCTTCATTCTGATCATTTATGAATTGTCTAGATTAACATTTTAAGTCACATTATGGAACCGAAAGCACTTACATAATTTCAATAATTCTTATAAAATACATAAAACTGAGGAATGTCATATACAGAGAAACGCAGAAAAACTCTATAAGATCGTCTGCAGTAGATTACTCACCCTCTATCGTTGCATAGGCTACAGCCATTATGAGCAAAAGACCGGAGATTTGTAACTGCATGCTGTCTTTCCCGGCTTCAGTTCCTTCGTGCAATGGAATTATTTCATGTTGTTTGAATTGTGATTCCCTGTCATCGACAAAGGGGGGTATACATATGCTGTCCTTTATTCATACAGCCGGACACCGGGCCGTTTTGTTAAACGATCAGACGAATTGCAACCTGCAGTGTGATGAAGCTATAAATTAATAATCAACGGAGTGTTTTTAGCCTGCTCTATCTGTGGCGAACAACAGAGGAAGACGCTCTCTATCTCCCCCCAGTCGGCGTTTACGTGTCGAGAAAGATGCCATTCATTGGAGCAGCTGCAGCGGAGCAGGGTGAAATGAGAGCTCGAGAAGGGGAGGGGATAAACAAACCAAAGTCTTCGGAACGAAAATGTATAGCCTACTTTACGTAAAGACATTAAAGACATGGTTCTCAACTGTTTTTAGCTTAATCAGGTTTCAGAGTTTACAGTAGCATCAAGTGACTTGACTCACACAACTCTAAAAAAAGGTAATCAAAACTGTCCTTAAAATCGAAAACTAACTTGTATTAGCCTATCAGGCCCGGTAACATTATTAATGTGAAATATTCTGCAAAGGAAAAATTAAATAATGTAGATTAATAAAATTACATTTTATGAATATTAATGATCATAAGCTATAGCATGTGCAAATTAACGGGGCAAGTTTTTTATTACTAATTAATTATTATATTTTATATTAGCATTTTTTTTTTACCTACTGTTCGTTATAGCCTACATCTAGCTTTTTACTTCTGGTGATTAGGCTTCAAAATTCAAAAGTTGTGTTCATTTGTGAAGATTATCATGTTGATCAGATCAGTAGAGTCATAAACTTGTTTATCACAGAGCTTACTGTATTTTCTGCAAAAATCTAAAAGCCAATGGAAAATGAGTTTTTGTTAAGGGGACCAGGGTGATAAAAAATATGCCATCAATGCAGCGGTCTGTTGGGGTCAAGGTTTTGGCCCTGGTATAGCCTGTTAGCCCCTGCTTGTAGAAAGCATAAAAATGGAGGGAAGATTAGGATAATTCTATAGCCTCGTTCAGACTGTCATTCCGAATCCATTTCTTTGTGCATATCTGATTAAAATCCAATCATATATGGCAAGTGTGAGCATCAAAAAATTCACATGAAATTTTCACAACTTTTAAACAACAAATTGCACTGCTCTGATCGGATTCCGCATGGTTTATGTGACTTTCTCATACCATGTAAAACTTGCAGTGTTGGACGAGCAGAAAATTACAATATAACGGAGACATGTTTTGAAACCAGCGGAGACAAGGGCAGAAAATAAAGTCGCACATACAGCCTCCCAAGTTTCTGCTGCTGCCTCATAAAGCCTTAACACTTTCGCGGACTCTCGACCGCGAGCCTCCGCTCATTGTGCGCACACCTATCCAAACGCGCCAGCTATTGTATTATTCTTTGAAATGACAGTGGGCGTGCAGAGTGATGCAGGTATGACGTCAGAAGCCGGAAGACTAATTGGCTGCTGGTTTTAAACCCCATAGGAAAATCTTGAAGGAACTAACGGCAAATTCATCTTCCCGGGTTCTGACGTTGTAACGATGCTGAGAGACGAGGCGGAGAGAGAATCCACATGCCTGCACGTCTTTAATAGCAAAATGCTAAAACATCGATAATCCACACAGGAAGACAGGAACATCCAGGAACTCCCAACCAAATACACAAACACAATCCAACAATGACTAGCAAAACACAACTGAAAAGCACGCAAGCTTTAATCCACAGATGCGTGTATAATGCAGTTCAACATAAAAGTCCTTACAAAACACAAGACACAGAACCAGGACCGTGACATAGCCCCCCTCAATGGACCGGCTACCAGACGCTCCAAAAACAGTCTAGGAGGGAGGTGGAGCGGAGGCAGAATGAGGGATGGAGGTTCAGGCCACTGAGGTAGAAGGTGGTCTGGGAAATGAGAATTGAGGTAGAGCAGGTGGCCATGGTGGACATGGCAATCCAGGTGACCACCACGGCAGATCAGATGGAGCCAAAGACCACCAAGGCGAAGCAGACAGAGATGGAGACCATTTCACTGGAGCTGACAAGACTGGCAACCCCCACGGTGGAGCACAGGGAACTGAAGACTGTTTAGCAGGAGCCAGAGAGGAGATTACGGCGGGAGATGTCAGGGAGGAGATGACGGTGGGAGGAGCCAGGGAATAACCCACAACAGAGACACTAGGATGAAGACCCACGGCGGAACAGAAGGAGGAGGAGCCAGGATGCAGCCTAACCCTAACCCTGACCTGGAAGCCCAAGGCGGATGTGAGCTGCTATGTGAAGCCACAAAAGGAGGGCTGAAAGAAGCCAGCTGATACGGGGCAGAAGAACTGGATGGCATAGGAGGAGGGAGTGGGATTCTGGGTGGGAGCATCAGCAATGAAGGAGACTTAGTGCTGGGAGCCGAAAAAGACTTGGAGCTGGGCAGGATCAGCGGTGATGAAACAGACTTGGAACTGGGCAGGACTAGCGGTGACCAAGGAGACTTGGACCTGGATGGGAACAGCAACTAAGGAAACTTGGAGCTGGGTGGGACCAGCGGCGATGAAGGATACTTGGAGCTGGGCAGGATCAGTGGGGACGACGTACTTGGAGAACAGGTCCTTTCCCATTCCTCAAATAACACAATAGGGATTGAGCTCTGCACACTCGCTTCAGCACCGGGAGAATTGTCAGGCTCCACTCCACTCCCTCATACTCCATTAAAATGCCCACTGGAATGGACATCGGTGCAAGATTTCGGGCCTGTTCAGACTTCATTACCTTTTCTGACACCGGGACTAACGTGGGCTCAGATTTAAGCTCCAGGAAGGAGATAAGGGTCGGCTCACGCACCTGGTCAGACATGGCTCTCCGTGGCTCGATAGAATAGAATAGAATAGAATAGAATAGAATGGAATGAGGCATTTATATAGCGCTTTCATATGTACCACTGTACACCCAAAGCACTTTACAATCATATCAGGGAATCTCTCCTCAACCACCACCAGTGTGCAGCATCCACTTGGATGATACACACCAGCTATAGGTGGAGAGGAAAGAGAGTGATAGAGTCAAATTCAATGGATGGGTATTATTAGGAGGCCATGATTTGCAAGGGCCAATGGGTGGAATCTGGCCAGAACACCTTTATATCTACAAACGTAAGAAATGAAGAAACAGGTGGATCAAATTAATCAAACAATGAAAAACAATGGAAACTAATGCAAAGGAAGGCAACAGAAAGGGAAAACAGGAAATAATGAAAAACAAATTACGAGTCCAACTCAAACTAAACTCAGACATAACGTGACAATACTACCCTATATTGAATTATTATTGTTATTATGCTTTTATAAGTATAAAATGGAAGTGTAAAAACATTTTACCTGTCTGCTGCTTATCATGTCGCAGCTCATGATAATTGGTGAAAGATTTGGGACTGTGCACATTTTTGTCATACCATCAATGCATATCCCACACCTTCGGCAGTGGAATCCAACAAGACGCTGTACTGAGACCAATGGGTTTTTTTTTAATACCTGTCACGATTAGCCACGCACTTCCTGGGTTAACTTGGACCACATTTCCCATCATACACCTCCCTGGACTGATTACACCAAACACCATACACCTGCACTGCACTGATTACACACATACCTGCACTTCATTTACACACACATAAAAGCCACTTCCACACACCACTTCTCTGCAAAGTCTTGACCTTCATGTCTGTCATTTCTGAGCGTTTCTTCCTGTGGATTATTGTTACCTGGGCCTGTGTATCCCGTTTCTGCTTGTTCTCTGCCTGCCCCGACTTGGATTGCTTACGGGACTTTGTTTCTCGCCGCCTTCCCCGACCATCGCCTGTTATCTGGTTTGTCTCTGCCTTGTCTATGTGGCCCTGTTTGCTGTTGTTGATTCCTGCCTGTTTGACTATAATAAAAGCTGTAATTGGATCCCCTTGAGTCTACTGCTTCATTACAATACCCTAGATTATTTGGGTTCAATATCAAGTCTATAGAAAATCTATACATTAGTCAAAATTCATTCACTACTCCTCTCAAGGACTAATTTTTTTTCTTACCTATATAATAATAAAACATACCAATAATAAATTACTGTTGAGACCTCTGTAATACTTTCAGTTTTTGATGGCTATTCATTATCTTATTCTTTGTCTTGGCAAATCTAAACCCACTTCCTCCCAGGCAAAATTTTAGACACTCAAGTGTTCTGTTAAGGTGACAGTCTTCTCCACCCAGAGCATACTTTGAAAAAAACAAGGTTGTGGCTAATGGTTTGCAGGAAGTGGACAGTGCCTGACCACACAAAGCACACAATTTTCTTGAGCTTCGTCCGAATACACACATTTTTGTATTTGGAATCCAGCAAAATGCCTTCATTTAAATGTAATGTAAACCGTAGTATTGTCTATTTTTCTCTATTGTATACTACTTAGCTCACCATGTTGTATTCAGTAAACTATTTTATATTCTGCCATAAAGACAGGGTACATTTACATCTACCCTTATAATGTGATTTATGGCAGTACTTTGAATAAATTGAAGCTAATGCAAACAGAATACTGTGATTATGTTAATGAGATCATGCTCATAGTTAGAAGAACCTTACCCGCCTTACAATATGCACTGACAAAGTGTGCTTGTGCTAGAGCTGCAGATAAAATAAGTGTGGCATTCATCCACAGCTTTGAAAATATGTTGAAACAGAAAAGTTTTCAATTGCTAATACTTACGGTAGGAGTGTTTACCACTACTAACTTTAGAATCGTGGCCCAGTCAGGATTTGTATTATCATCAATATGGTCTGACGGAAAAATAAATCTAAGACACGGCCAAACACTTAATATCCGTGAAATTAAACAAGAGATTAGCCTGACAGCTGGTCAAAGATATGAAAATAAGATAGCATGCTAACACTAGGCACTTCAACTGATTAATGAAACAATCAAGGTATGGAATAATTTGATATAAGAGATTGTAACGCACAAGAGCAAATATTTTTCCAAGACATGTAAAATAAGAACACAAAGGAAATTAGGCAACTGTACTGTAATATTATCAGATTGCTATTCTATGCATGACAAAAAACAAACACATGGTAAAAGTAAAAGAAAATAAAGTAGAAGGAAGATTGTGAGAAAGAAGATTGTGAGAAAGAAGAGAGTGCAAAGAGACATGCGTTTACAGAAACATGCTGTGTAAATCTCCCATAACTAATTAAGACTCTCCACTGATCAGATCAACAGAGACCAGTAGGGATCCTGTTAGACACTTAAACCTATATACTGCATGGATGCTTGAGTGTGTAAAAGTATTTTTATGTGTTTCCCTGCTGGGCCACGAGGGAGCCCCAAACTGATGGGCACTGGCAAACCAAATCACACATCAGCATAAAGCAACTTAAAAAAGGAGGTTCTGAATTTTGATGTGTGAAATGTGAGTCTAATTAAGTATGAAAAGCTCATCAAACAGCAAGAGAATCCAGCACCTGATCTCTCCAAAACACTCTGCCAAGCTCATCTTCATGCTCACAGACAGAACAATACACAGCAGAAGTTCAGCTACTCCCATTCGTCTATAAATCTGTTATTTCTTTGTTTAACCAGAACAGGTATCATTTATCCTTTCGAAACACACTGAACTTAACTAAATGACAAAAGAGAGATAATGAGAAAACTTTGTGTGTGCACAACTTCAGTCGTGTTTAAAATATTTATGCCTCACAAAAGACTTGCTTTCACCAAAAGAGACTGAGAAAGGGAAAGAGAGACTGGCCAGAGCTCTCGCTGAGACAGCACTTTAGCAGTTCATCTCTTCCAGCCAATGCTAACACACAGCTGAGGAAAATGCAGCACACGTGCAAGTAGAGGACAATGAAAAAATATATGGAGACATAAGCTGAGTCCCAATTCAGAGGCTGCATCCTTCGAAGTGCGCATTCAATGGTCAATTGCGTCACCGCAGCGCGACAGAGGCTGTCCCAATCCAAATGCGTCCTTTGTTTCCCATGAAATTAAGAATACAACAGATGGATTCTTTGCTGTCTGTCTATCTAATGTCTAATGGAATAAATGTAAATATCTAATGATACAAATGTAAACAATAAAAAAAAACTTTAAAGGAACACTCCACTTTTTTGGGAAATAGGCTAATTTCCAACTCCCCTAGAGTTAAACAGTTGAGTTTTACCGTTTTTGAATCCATTCAGCCGATCTCCGGGTCTGGCGGTAGCACTTTTAGCATAGCTTAGCATAGATCATTGAATCTGATTAGACCGTTAACATTTCTGTCAAAAAAATGACCAAAGAGTTTCGATATTTTTCCTATTTAAAACGTGCCTCTTCTGTAGTTACATCGTGAACTTAGACCGACGGAAAATGAAAAGTTGCGATTTTCTAGGCCAATATGGCTAGGAACTATACTAAAGAAAAGGCGCTGCATAATATCATTGCGCCTGCTGCAACCATGGTACGGCAGCAAAGTTCCTTGATTACTATGCAGGAATGAGAGTATAGTTCCTAGCCATATTGTCCTAGAAAATCGCAACTTTTCATTTTCCGTCGGTCTTAGTACACGATATAATTACAGAAGAGTCAAGTTTAAATAGGAAAAATATTTAAACACTTTGGTCATTTTTTTGAGAGAAATGTTAACGGTCTAATCAGATTCCATTATCTATGCTAAGCTATGCTAATAGTGCTACCGCTAGACCCAGGGAGATCGGCTGAATGGATTCGAAAACAGTAAAACTCAACTGTTTAACTGTAGGGGAGTTGGAAAATTAGGCTATTTTCAAAAAAGTGGAGTGTTCCTTTAAAGTGGTTCAAATGTTGACTTATATCTTACTGAGATGTGATAATATATAGTTTATAGTCTTTATTATATACATAAATGGACCATGGTGAACACATTTAGACAGTTTGTTTTGTTTTCAGACAATTTGATATAACTTTAAAAAAAGACAAACAAGCTGTCACAGTTGCTAGGTGACAAGAACAATCCTCTGTAGGCTAGACTGCCCCATTTAACAATGCTCACTCTGACCATCGTGGCCTTCAAAGGATGCAGCCTCTGAATAGGGAACCAGCTTTAGTTCTGTGAGATGCTTACGTTTTTTAAGTATTGCTAACTTCAAAAGAAGAACATGCTAAGAGAGTGCAATCTTTAGATTTAGTTTTGAGAATTGGATCAGTCTTGAACAACATTGAAAATACTAGACTCAAAAAACAATTTGGTCACAAATCTTACATCAGTACTCTCAATAACTGCAATGAATATGCCAATGAGAGTGTACCAAACGGAGGGTAAGTCATTCATATGTTCATACAATTCTTTGTATATGTAATAGTTAATTCACTGTTGTTATTTAGTCAGGCAGTTAGTCCCTTGCCTATTGTTAGGACCCAGACAGTGCAAAGCACCCAAATTAAAAATTGGGGAAATTTAGTTCACACTTACATACATTAGAATACACGTCATCCCCCTCAACTCACTTTATTGTCACTACAGCATTTACAGGTAAATGAAAGCTTTAGCGTAAGTTCTGCCGGGGAGACTCAATTGTTCCGTCACTCATTACCTTCTCATCTATCCAATCGTGTTCTAATACTTGGTATAAAACATAGGTACTGACACATGTCTGAGTTCGCAGATGCTGACGCTTCCATTCACCTCCATCTTCCCCACCACCACCACCAAGATGGTCCCTTCCCCTCCATCCTTCCCAACACCACCACCAGGATGGTCCCTTCCCCTCCATCCTTTCCACCACCACCAGGATGGTCCCTTCCCATACCTCACAGGGAGTCGGCTGCGCCCCTGCCTTCGTCTTTAGGCAGGAAATCCAGAGTCCGGACCCTCGGATTGCGAGCTACGGACGGGGGCTATGCCAAAGAACTTTATATGATAATATTGCTTCCTGGGCTGTTAATAAATGGTTAATTGTTACAGTATTATTCTCCCAAGTCTTTTTCTGGTAGAAATGATGTGTGAAAAGCTTAGGTGCGTAGTCCAGACATTGCACAATATACAAGAAACAATACATAAAATATATACACACACGCATATACAATGTACACATATACTATAAAATATACATAAACAAAATACCCAAACAGTGCTGAAAGCAAAATCGATGAATATACAATACACATTTGTGAAACGTCAATGAGAACTCAAATGGATAATGTTGGAGTGCAGTTGATGAGAACTTGGGGTCAGGATAACTGATGCGAGAACGCCTGTCATAATGCATTCGATGTAACAGAGTGTGTGCTCACACATATGCTGTGACAAGATGCAGCAAGTGGGTGAGAAAAGAGTGACACACAGGGGTGAAGGTTTGTGTTGTGAATGAATGTGTGTGTCATACAGAGTGCAGACACAGTTAGAAGAGATAAAAAAAGAAAAAAATTTCTGTCATAATTTACTCATCCTCATGTTCCAAACCTGTATGACCCTCTTTCATCTGTGGAACACAAAATAAGAGTTTTTCTTTTTGTCCAAAAAATGAAAGTCATTGAGGTCCAATGTTGCTTGGACCACAGTGATTTGCACTGTATGGAATAAAACAGTCAATTCATTGTTCAAAATATCTAATTTTGTGTTCCACAGAAGACAATAAGTCATACAAGTTTAGAACAACATGAGGGTGAACTCCATTCGTGGAATGGGTCTTGATGCATTCATACTGCGGAAGTGTACAATATCTTTTAGAAAGAAATACTAAAATACAAAGCAGATTAACAACTTTACTCTTTGAGAGCAAATGTTTAAATACCTAAAGCATTTAGTATAATGTAAGTTTGTATGTTTTCTGTTAATACAGCTGGTGCTTTACTGCCTAGCCAGCTGTGATTGTGTTCATATAAGGGCAGGTGAAAAGGAGGGAAAGGCTTCCAAAGAGATCTGAGCACAGTGTGTGTGTGTGCACTGGAGGATAAAGAGATGTGTATTCTGGCAAGGGATGCATGAACTCTTGTGGAAATCATGCTGCTGTGTAGAAAGGTTCAGTTCAATCTCAGAACGATAGCAGAAATGATAGAAGTCTTCTAGATTGCTGTCTTAAACTGACACTTAACTATCTTTAATGGAAATATTATTCATGCTATTAAGCACAAAATCAACTGTAGATAATTCATAAACAGAATCTATGCTAAAAGACCATTTTTGACACAATTGAGCTTATGGCATTATGAAAGTAAAATTCCTCATGTAAGAGTTAGTGATTGCTGTAAGCATAATCCAACTCTTTGAGGGCTGCTGAGAATAGGGAGGATGAAAATGAAAGAATCCTATCCAAAAACACCTTGTGTGGCGTGATGGGAAATATCTCACTATTGGATGCAGGGTTAGAATGCTGCAGGAGTACAAAACTGGATGCAAAATTTTGACAATTACAATTTATTATCCATAGAATGTAATCATAAGGCATTTGGAATCAATGGCAATTGCCTATAAGCCAATTCAGCTTCTTAAATCACTCAATGTTTGACATTAACATTTAGATTTTTTTTAAATATATATATATATATATAGTTTTAGGCAGCCAACGTCACAGTATTCAGTATGTGATAGAACTTGCACCTGCGTCAAAAGTGCGACCTATGTATACATTTTCATTCGGCTATGGTGCATAGAAGTTGGCGGAGAAATGGTGACAGACGGACAACGACAAAGCCCCGGTGGCGATGATGGATGATCCCTGCTGACACAGACCCAGAGGACAGCAGGAATGTCAGCCCACTGTGGAGTCGAGGGAGGGAGGAGCCATGATGTAGCTGTGGCTGACGACATCCTGGTGATGACCGACGAAGAGGGAGCTGATGGAACTAAACGACATCACTGGCACTGGAGACCAAGGCGAAGGCGTGTTGAAGAGCGGCCGAGGAAAGGGAAGGGAAAAATTTAGTCTCTCTCTCTCTCTCTCTCTCTCTCTCTCTCTCTCTCTCTCTCTCTCTCTCTCTCTCTCTCTCTCTCTCTCTCTCTCTCTCTCTCTCTCTCTCTCTCTCTCTCTCTCTCTCTCTCTCTCTCTCTCTCTCTCCTGTTCATCATTGCAATTAGCGTTCGCGCTGCTTCTCTGTTACACCTGTTCTCACTTTAGTCTCATTACTTTCTCACTACTTCTAGCGTTTGTTACCCTTGTTCTTTGTGGGATTATTTTGTGTGTACGTGAGTCATGCTTGTGTGATATGTTTTCTCCATGAAGATTTACCTTTTATTATCTTATCTTGTCTAGTTGCTGTCTTATCTTGTCTACTCGCTGTCCCAGTTTTAAACTAGATTAAAGACGCATCCCTTTAGCCAAGCATTCACATAATGCTTACCTTTTATACTACTGTTGAATCAGATCGAATGCATTAATAATAATTAATATTATGAACAGCAGCTATGCTAATTATTTCCCATCTGCTTTTCTGCTGTTATCTCGGGACGCAAGTCCCGAGGTAAATCGCGTTCATCAGCTCCAGATTGAATCCAGCCTCTCACGGAGACTTCAGGTGCCTCAACACTTGCGATGAGATGACTAAACGCCTGTGAAGAGACGACTCGACGCCTGTGAAGAGACGACTCAACACCGGCGATATGTTATGCCCTAAATTAATACATGATTTACTAACTGTATTTTTTCTACATTTCTGATATGCATTTTCTGTAAAGCTGCTTTGAAACAATATGTATTGTGAAAAGCGCTATACAAACACAATTGAATTGAATTGAATAGTCTAAAGGAGTTGTGCTTGTCTTGTGTGCTTTCTCTGCCTTGTCATCCTGCTGCTGGTGGTCTTCTACAGTCTTCTCTCTGGCGCTTTGTGGCCACTTGCAAGGACTGTGTTACTGCCACGTGAATTACCAGCTCTGCATACTATTACCAAGACAGGAGTCTTCCGTGTTTTGCTGACCTTCTGTAAAGTACACTAACTTTTTCCAGTTTATTCCAGTTCTGTGTCGTTGCTCGACAGCCTATGTTATTTCTTCATTAAAGACTATTGCAAGAACTTGCCTTTGCACTTGGATCCTCTGTTTCTTCTGACAGAATAATCCGACCACTATGGATCCAGCGAAGGAAGATCCTTTCCGCTCGGTGGTCGACTTGCAGGGGGCCATGCTCGGTAGACATGAGGAGGAGTTGTCTGCCTCCAGACATGCTGTGGAGAGTTTAGCGGCTCAAGTGTCTGACTCATCTGCCCAACGTCTTCACCTTCATCTTGAGTCGACGTCATCACAAAATCGTCTTCATTCCCCGGAACCCAGAATAAATAATCCTCCTTGCTATGTTGGTGAGCCCACTGAATGTAGAGCATTTTTAACCCAATGCAAGGTGTTTTTTTCCCTCCAGCCTCAGACTTATGCGGATGATCGTGCTCGGATCGCATATGTCGTCTCTTTGCTGACTGGGCGTGCACGCAATTGGGGAACGGCCGCTTGGGAGGCACAGGCTTCCTGCTGTAGTCACTACGAGTTGTTCAAGGAGGAGATGATCAAGATCTTTGATCGTTCTCTGTACGGACGCGAAGCCTCATGCCGCCTTGCTGTGCTGCACCAGGGGGAGAGATTTGTTGCAGATTTTGCCATTGAGTTTCGGACTCTGGCTACCACTAACCCACAGATTAACTGGGACAGGGGCACAATTCTTTCTTGGAATCTTGCTTTTCATGTTAATTGTTTGGTATCCGCTCTTCCTGCTGTCTCTTCTGTCTCTGTGTTTCAGGATGAGCCTGGTGATTTGTCTGGAGTGCCGGAGGAATACCTCGATCTGCAAGCGGTTTTCAGCCGTTCCCGGGCCACATCTCTGCCTCCTCATCAACCATACGATTGCAGTATCGATCTCCTTCCGGGCACCATGCCACCTCACGGACGGCTATATGCCCTGTCTGCACCCGAACGTGAGGCTCTGAAGAAGTATCTCACTGAGTCTCTCGCCGCTGGGATCATTGCCCCATCCTCCTCTCCCGCCGGGGCGGGGTTCTTCTTTATGAAGAAGAAAGACGGCTCTTTCCGTCCCTGCATAGATTATCGGGGGCTGAACGACATAACGGTCAAGAATCGGTATCTGTTGCCCCTCATGTCGTCAGCCTCCGAGATCTTGCAGGGCGCAAAGATCTTCACGAAGTTGGACCTGCTCAACGCGTACCTTCTCGTGCGTATAAAGGAGGGAGACGAGTGGAAGACTGCGTTTTATTCGCCGGTTGGGCACTTTGAATATCTCGTTTTACCGTTCGGTCTGGTCAACGCCCCTGCCGTGTTCCAAACCTTGGTTAATGACGTCCTGCGGGACATGATTAACATATTCGTCTTCGTTTATCTGGACGATATTTAAATTTTTTCACCCTCTCTCCAGGTGCATGTTCAACATGTGCGTCGCGTACTGCAACGTTTGCTTGAGAATCGCCTTTTTGTTAAGGCTGAGAAGTGTATGTTCCACTCTCGTTCAGTAACTTTCCGCGGATCTGTTGTGTCGGCAGAGGGGATCAGCATGGACCCCAAAAAGGTTCTTGCATTGCACTCCAACGTTTTTTGCGGTTCGCTAATTTCTACCTTCGGTTTATCCAAAATTTTAGCCAGGTTGCCGCCCCGCGAACAGCACTCTTCAGGAATTGAAGGACATTTTTGAGGAGAGCCTCATAGACTGGTTTGGCAAGGTAATTCCTGTTTCCCCTTTATCTCCAGAGTTCCCAGTATCTCCAGCACCCCCTGTATCTCCAGTGTCCCTTGTATTACCTGAATCCCTGCACAGCCTCCCTCTCCCACCTCCTCAATCAGCCAGTTCCTCAGCCCTGCTTCCACTGCTGTCCTTCAACCCCTCTGCAGCTCCCATATGTGTTGAAGACCTGCCCAGTGCCTTCAGGCCACCAGCTCCACTTAGCCTGGAGGATCCCCTGTCTCCACCTCCAGCCTCTGGGCCCATAGCTCCACCTCAGCCTGTTGACACTTCGGCTCCGCGTTGGCTCCTCCCTCCCTCGGCTTCACTGGAAAACATTGGCCATGCGGCTTCTTCAGGCTCCCTTGTCCCTCCGGCTTCTCCTTGGTCAGCTGTTGACCTGCCTGCACCTTTGGCTCCATCTGACTCCGCCTTTCCCCCAGCTCCACCTTCGTCCTCGGTCCCACTGTCCTCTGGTATTCTGGCTCCACATCGGACGCTCGTCGCCACAGATCCACCTCAGTCTTCAGGACCAGCGGTCTCGCGTGGGCTCAATGGCTATTCAGCTTCACCAGGGTCTCCATCTGTGGCATCATCTCTGTCGGTCGTCCCCAGGGTGTTCATCTACACCATGGCTCCTCCTGCCTTCGACTCTTCACCCTGGGGCCTCATCCTAGCTGGTCTCTGGCATGCCATCCGGCTCCTCCTGCTCCTTGCTCCCGACTGGCTTCTTCCACCATCCACTCCTCCATGGACTGTTTTTGTTGTGCCTTGGACTTTTTGTTTTTTGTTAGCTCCACACCCTCCTCCAGAACCCCCCTCCTCTGTATAAAGAAAATAACGTAATAGCTGTGTAACAAGGTTAGATGTTGTAGGAAGGAGGCGGGAACCGGCAAACAATCAAAGACTTTAATTACATAAAATAAAACAAATGAAAAAAGAAAGTAAAAGGACAGCAGCACCTCACGACTGCTGTCACATATAATAAAACAAAACACAACATAAGTTCAGGCCTGTCCTCTCTCGATCTCCACTGTCGTCGCTCCTCCTTTTATGCTTCTGCTCCTCCGTGAGAGATATGAGACCGGTGCGTTGCACAGTTGTCGCTCATTAGTAATCACCCCACCGGCCTCGTGCCATTCTCTCATGCCCCTCGTCCTGCTCGCCACAAGCTGTTCTGTGAATATTGTGCGAGTATTGTCTGTGAGGGTTTTGAGTGTTTAGTAATTGCACTGTGACTATTTGTTCTACAAGGTTCTGATTTTAATTCACACAGTTTAAATGTAAGAAATTCAATGGTAACTACTAATTTGTGGCTTTACTTTTACTAGCAGTTTATTAAGAGTTAAATTAGTCAGAAGTGCCATTATTAACAATATTTGTGGATTGTGTGTGCGTGCAGCTGATTGTAAGTATTTTCGCGTCATTATTGATAACTATATTGCTTAGAGAAAATAATGCGATCATCAACATTAAACAGCATATAAATCAAAATTGCCTATGTTAAAGAAAGAAATGTCGACCCCGACAAGCAATAAGACTGTGCAAGCTTTGGGGGTTTTAATGGACTCGATCTACTCCATCTGTTTTGATCATCGTACTGAATCCCATCCAGACGTAGTCTTTGACAAAAAATGTATTTTCTCAGCTTTTTGCTCAAAACGAGCTTGCTCATTTTTAATGAAACTTGCCCACATTCAAGTATTGATAAAAAGGAATGCATGAAGGGATTTTTTTTGTTTAAAAGCAGAGGGTATGTTCTATATTGCATATTCAGATATGTAAACAACAACATTTACTAGGGGAAATTAAACCTTTGTGAAAATGATCAAATATGCAGGCAATGAAAGAGTTAAGAGGGAGGGGTATGTGGTGTTCTGAGTAAGCCACTAGAGGGAGCCCTCATATGTAAGATAAGCGATGACATAAAAGTGAGTAGTGAAATAGATGACCAGTGAGTGAATAATAAAAAGACACGTTGCGTTCCAGTCACTGAGTTTATAAGTTTTATTTCGAGGCACTCAACAGTCCACTTCTCAGGGCATGTGGCAGAGTGGTGGGGCACCAGGACCTGAAAATGAGAACCACTACTTTACACAAAGTGGGGTGACAAGGAACAACGTGAACTGTACAAACAGAAAAGAAACAAGGAGAATGGGGCATTGCTTATACAGACACAGTCTGTGGAGAGATGTGTAATCTGCACTGCATGAAGAGACGATTTTCTGCTCCAGTTGCTGCAAAGGCACAGAGCGCAGTGGTGTGGCTGCTTCAACGACACACTCTCTGCACCGCCACACCACGACTAGTGTCCCATACAGAAGACACTCACATATGGCCTCTTACCCGCTCACATACTGGAGATTGTCAATGCAAAATGCTCACACTCAAACTGCTTTAGTAACTGTACAAGCATATGCAAGTATTTATGATGACCGATTTTATAATTTGTGTTTTTTTTTCTCAACAGCTGTAGGCACCAGCCTCAGAGTACATCTATAATTATTTCTAATACACTGGGGATATTTACTGATGTAACAGTGATTAGTCATAGGATAAGTATGTCTTGATGCAGAACACTATAGGATTAGGTAACCAATGGTTAAAGGTCAATGAATGAGCTTATACTATGTTTCTACTTAGTTTTAATGAAAGTGTCATGCATGCACATTTTGAACTTTTAAAATAAAACTTTATAACTGTGAACAAATGAGCAACTATGAAAGCATATTCCCGCCTTACTGAAAATACACATATATATATATATACAACCACATATACAAACATACAGTAATATATATATATATATATATATATATGTATATATATACTACTGTGTGTGTGTGTGTGTGTGTATACAAGAAGTCTCTTTTGCTCACCAGTTGCATTTAATTGATAAAGCTATGCAGTAAAACCCATAATATTGTGAAATATGATTACGATTTTAAATATTTTTTTATATTTTAATACAAAAATAAAAAATAAATCCTGCGATGGAAAAGCTGATTGTCAATAGCTAATACTCGTGTTTTCAATGTCATATGATCTTTCAGAAATCATTTTAATATGCTGATTTGGTGCTCAAGAAACATTTCTCATTGTTATCAATGTTGAAAACAGTTCTACCAGAAAGACTCGGGAGATATAAAATTATGTAACAAATCAATAATTTATTGACAGCCCAGCAAGCAATTATTTATAAAGTTCTTTGGCGTAGGCCACGTCCGTAGTTCATAATCCGAGGGTAGCGGATCTGCATTTCCTGCCTGAAGACGAAGGCAGCAGCCGACCCCCGGGAGGTATGGATGGACAGGACCATCCTGGTGGTGGTGGGGAGGAGGGAGGTAATTGACGCGTCAGCATCTGCAAACTCAAACATGTGTAAGTATCGGTCTTTTATACAGAGAGTATAAGGACATAATTGGATAGATGTGTAGGTGATAAGTGACGTAGTAATTATGTCTTCCTGGCAGAACATAAACTAAAGCGTACATTTTTTTTTCAGAAGTCTTTGGTCAATACCAGTTGAAAGGACTGTTAAAAAATAGTTTACAATATAAGTCTTAACTGTTAATCCATCCTTACTGAATACAAGTATTAATTTCTTTGCTTTGATGACAAAAAATATACCAAAAAAATGATACATTGTGCTTGCATTAGTATGCACTAAATCCACTGTGTTCCAGAGGCACACAGTTTCTCAGATTCTCTAATGAGAAAACGACTGCATTGTAATTTGCTGTGAATCATAAAACACTTTTATAGGGCTCAGTTTGTGATTATACAGGACAGAAGTGAACACTAGTGGAGCATAGAAAATTAATATTAAAAGGTATTTCAAATGCATGAGAGATGAAGTAAAGCCAAAGCAGAAACTGTAAAAAAGTACCAAACAATTTCCAAGTGCTTAGAAACCCCACTGAGCCCTGTTGATGCATCTGTCAGGAAATGTAACATGAAACAAAACAAATGCTGTATAGAAAAGGTCAACCTTCAAAACTTTTCGAAATCAAAGAAAGAAACTTGTGAGAGACACAGCCACAGAGGATCGCTTTGAAGGAGCTACAAAGTTCAGTATCAGAGATCAGACTGAAGTTGCACCAGTAAACCACATAAAGCTCTCTGCATAACACTAGGCTTTACTTAGAGTGACAGAAAAGAAGCCACAACTCTAAAAAGATCCATGTGACGGTAAATCAAATGGTGTTTGTCAAAAATCTAAATAATGACCTAGGCCCGGTTCCCGATAACGCTAACTCTTAGCGCGCTAAGAAGACTCAAAAATATATATATCTTACCAAAAAAGATATATCTTACCAAAGTTGTTTATGTTCCTAAGTGTGTACCCCGAAGTGTCCCTTAGGAAGCTTCTTAAGACGCTGCCTCTTACGTTCGACGTTACAAAGGCGCTGTCCCAAGTGAAGGTGCTGAATTAGCTGGCATCGATTGCTCAGGAATCGATTTTCCACTTCACGCAAAGGTGCATTACGGCGTTAAGAAAGACAACACGTTCTATGCTAATGAAACATTCCTCAAATTATTCCAGTAACATTTATTTTAACATAGTTTAATTATCAAATTGTCAGTATATGTTCACACTATATGTTGTGACGGGTAGGCGAACCGGGTATCCCTCGCTAATCATCCACCCTCCTTATCCCGTTGTGCCACTTGTGCCACTTCTTGACATGGGTTTAACGACTTCCAAAAATTATGTAATACATTTTTATATTAAAGGGATACTCCACCGGTTTTTCATATTAAACTATGTTATTCCCTTAACTAAGACGAGTTGATACATACCTCTTTCATCACGGTGCGTGCACTATATCGCTCTGTATTGCCGCAAAACTATGTTAGCACTTAGCTTAGCCCAGTGCATTAAATATGGGCCAAAAAGAGAAGCGACCAAACACTTCCTCGTTTTCCTTATTTAAACACAGTTACTCGAGTAGTGTAACTCGACCTAGGCTGGTGACAAAAATAAAACGTTGCGCTTTTCTAAGCGTTTAAAATTGATGACTATATTGTATGGCGGAATACCATAACAAGTGCTTTTGAGCACTTCGACTTGGCGCAAAAATATCTTCACTCGTGAAAAGTCCTCTTACCGGCTCCCGCTTCCTCTCCCCCTCCCTCTCATTTCCGTCAATACAACCAACGTGACATGCGCCGGTAGTAGTAGTTTCAGCGGAGTTGACGAAGTAACAGGTTGTTGGAAGCTAGTTTGTGTACAATCATGGTTAAAACGTGCATCGTAAAGGGTTGTGAAAATAAGGAGAATATACATAGTGCTGTCATTTTTCACTGAATTCCAACACACCACATACAGCGGAGAGCTTGGTTAGCTGCTTTGAACAAGAATGAGAGGGAGGGGGAGAAAAGCACTTGCTATGGTATTCCGCTATACAATATAGTAATCAATTTTAAACGCTAAGAAAAGCGCAACGTTTTATTTTGTGTCACCAGCCTAGGTTGAGTTACACTACTCGAGTAAATATCAGACATGGCTTGTGATGTCTAAGAGAAGGTCCTGGACTGTGTTCGTGAAGGCCCCTTTCACGCCATTCAGCTGGATGAGTCCACAGCGTCACAGCGGTCTCGTAAAACAGGTGCAGGCAGTTGCCCCTGCAGCTGTCTGGAAGCACTGATTTAACCATCGACAGGCTTTAGCAACAAAAAGGATGCCCCAAGAATTGAGAGCCATTCTTGATGAGGCTGTCAAAATTGTGAACCTAATTAAATCGCGTGCCTTAAACGGCCGACTGTTCTCAATCCTCTGCAATGAGATGGAAGCTCAATTCCAGCAGCTGCTCATGCATTCCGAGGTCAGGTGGCTCTCTCGGGGCAAAGTCCTCACCAGGCTGTGTGATTTGCGCGAAGAAGTCCTCCTCTTCTTCATTGAGATTAACTCCCCACTGGCAAAACATCTGGCAGACATGAACTGGCTCGCTATGTTGGCCTATCTCTCCGACATCTTCGATAGGATCAACTCCCTCAACACCTCTCTCCAGGCCAAATAGTGCCATGTCACGCAACCCTGGGGGATGTTGCACAGAAGACAGGGCTGCCTCTTAACTCTGTCCAAACGGTCATCACTGCGCATTTGAATGGGTTGCGTGACCAGTTTGGCGAGTATTTTGGAGAGGACGCATTGGGAAATCAGTGGGTGAGAAATCCATTCTCTTTCCCCACCACACCCTGTGATGGACTGAGCCTGCAGGAGAAGGAGCCCCTGGTCGAGCTCAGCTCAAATATGAACTTGAAGCAGAGACTGGGAGAAATGCCGATCACGCGTTTCTGGTTTTCTGTGGAGAGCGAGTTCCCCCAGATCTCCACTAAGGCTACAAAGTCCTAATCCCCTTCACCTCCACCTACTTGTGTGAGTGTGGGTTTTCCGCACTGACCCTGATTAAAAACAAATACAGATCAAGGCTGCAGGTCGAGGACGACTTGCGTTTATTTCTTTCTGGAGTGTAGCCCCGCATCGAACACCTCTGCGCATCAAAAGCGCGGCCTCATTGTTCCCACTTATATGGACGATTAAATTGAAACTCACGTGTTGTCTTGAATGCATAAATTGGTTGGGCCATAGAGGGATGATGCCGCTCTTGTAGCGCAAATGACGTGAATGGAGCATTTTGTTTGTTGTTTAAATCTGAGGTTTTAGGTGGCTGAAATCGTAAAAAAAAATTCATGAGAAATATGTGAATCTGTTCGATCTGATAACATGCCTTCACTGCAGTTAGCCGTCAGGTGTCATCGGCGGTAGCTTTGGCGCCGATAACACATGTTAAAGGGATCGTTCACTTCAAAATGAAAATTCTGTCATCATATACTCACCCTCATAGGACCAGTTAACTGTTTAGTTACTGACATTCTTCAAATATATATTCCTTTGTGTTCAGCAGAAGAAAGAAATTGATACAGGTTGGAAACAACTTGAGGGTGAGTATATGACATAACTTTCATTTGAAGTGCATCCCTTTAAGGATGTTTTGTTGACTTGTGGCATAGGCTACTGATGTTCAGTGATTTTAAAAGTAGCCTCAATTAGGCCTACATGAAATTGGAAATTATTTGCTGTTGCAAAGAATCGTTTATGAATGCAGTTAAAAAAAAGTTGTAGAAATAAAATGTCTTCAAATACAATATTAAAAAAAGATTTATATTTTATCAGTTGTTATTGAAACTCATCATTGCCTGGATTGGAACACACAAAAGATGGCATTTACTGCAGAGGCGTGGGTTAGGGCAGGCGGACGGGGTTTTGAGGAAGGGGGGGCTCGGCTGTCCTTACCTACTCTAAGGGGAGGCTCACATTCACCCAATTTGAAAACCCCTGTCCGAGACCACACATGATTCCCTTTCTGTAGTCTTGCTGGGCCTACAGAGCTTCTTTTCAGCTGCTGGAGTCATTCAAGCTTAGGGCCCTCTCATTGAAGAAGGTGCTCCTGACTGTGCTCACTTCCATCAAGAGGATTGGGGACCTGCATGTGTTCTCTGCCAACAAAACGTGCCTTGAGCTCCATCAGGTATACTCTCTTATGATGCTGAGACCCCAGCCGGGCTATGTGCCCAAAGATCCTACTACCCCTTTTAGGGATCAAGTGGTGAACTTGTAAGTGCTGCCTTGATATGAGGCAGACCTATCCATATCATTTGGAAGCTCTGAGCAGCTCTTTGTCTAGTTTGAGGGACAGCAGAATAGGGAAGGCTGTCTCCAAACAGAGGTTGGCCCACTCAACCGATGATGCTATTGCCTTGGTATATCAGGTACAGGGGAATGTGCTGTGTCCCTTCAAAATTCGAGCACACTCCACAAGGAATGTTGCATCCTTCTGGGCTTTAGCCAATGGCACCTTTCCAACATACATCTTCAGAGCGGTGGGATGGGCAACACCTAATAACTTCTCGTGATGCTTCGATCTCTGGTTTGAGCCAGTTTTGTCCTGTGTGTTTTCAGATACGAGCTGGTAAGCTGCGGGCAACTGGCTGGGTGCTCCACTTCCACACAGTGCCTTACCCCTCCCTGGGGCGATAACGTGTGCTCTTTTGTCTATGTTAGTTCCCCAAACCAGCGTACCCTGGATGTATCTTACCATCAGCACCCTTCAGCAATTGAATGCCCTTTGCAGGTCAACCCTTATTGCATAGTGAATCCCTGACGGTAATCCCATATGATGTAATGTCCATGATAGGGTTTCCATGAAGTTAAACCCTTGTCTTCCCACATGATTAAGCTCTGTCTCTGCCATCAGTCACTGAGTTTGTAGTACTTCCTCTATATTCAGGTAGGACCTACCGCAGAATATAGATTGTGGTCTCATTAGTGTTCCTTCATCATTCTGGTAGTAAGAGTGCTTCCTCAGCGCACTAGTCTACAAACAGCTTTGATAGTTTTTTAAAAAAAGAAGAAGAAGAACAGAAAAGGTCAATGAACCGACCTATTCCCGTTGTAAGTACTGTCCTTTTGGACCCAGAGTGAAACGAAGGACTACACAGCTTACGTGGGGCATTGGGTAGGTTACGATGTTGCGAGTGCACTTATTACCAGGCATGCAGTAGCTTGCCAACATCTGCATCACCAGAGCTTCATAACACATAGAGACCCCTAGTGTCAGTCTTTGACACCACAAAGTGACTGACAGATAGGGAACATCTCGGTTACTGTTATAACCTCCATTCTCTGATGGAGGGAACGAGATGTGGAGTCCCTCCTGCCATAACGCTGGACTACCCGCTGGATGGCCGGATGGCTCTCGGCTTCTCTGCACAAACTTGAATGAGTAGATGCACAGCAGCTCCTTCTATTCCCATATGTCCGGGGGAGTTGCGCATGCAAATTTCACTTGCCAATTCTCATTGGGCTTTTTTTTTTTTAAGTATCAGAGGTGATTGGGGCTCCCAAGTATGACCCCTAGTGTCAGTCTTTGACACCACGTCTGGTTCCCTCCATCAGGGAATGAAGGTTATAACAGTAACTGTTATGCTTAACATTTTCACCTTGTTTTCACCTTGCTAATGTTTTTGTCACATTCTGCTACTTAGATGCCTTTTCAGGAAGGCAGTTTGAAAGTATCTTTTACTGCTTATGATATCCTACTATCCTGATTTGACATTCACTGACTGGACAGTGAGGCAGTAAATTAGCTGCCTTGGTTCAGGGAGAGCCATGATTTAAAAAAAATACACAAATGTGAAAACACACACACACACACACACACACAGCTGCAGGGCACAGTAAGAGAGCTAGAAGGATTAGAAAGATAGGGTGTTTGAGGGAGTTACTTTCATTAGATTCACCCCGTGGGCAGATGAATTGTGCTGCATAACTCCTCAAAGAAGTTTGGTGTTTGTGTTATTGTGCTTAGTGTGCGTAGGGGGAGCTGAGTAAGGCCTCTGTGGCTGAACCATGTAAACGTCAATAATTCTTTGATTTAGCTATCAATAGCATTGGGACTTGTTCAGTATAAATAGACATGGAAGCTCTATCATAGAAGAAGACTGCTTGGATGAATGTTAATCTTGTAGTTACCGATACATTTTTTTAAAATTTGCACTTTTTGCGTTATGTAATGGGCCCATTTGTGGGTCCAGTGTGATCACCCATGTGGGCCACATAAGGTTTTTGTGTGTAGCCCACCTTGGCCCCATTATTAGCACCAATTTGAGACCCAAGTGAGCCCATATAATGATAATCTAAGTGGGCCCCACTTAGACAAGTAATACGTACTGTAGAGTCAAATGATGTACAGCTCCTCCTCTCAAGATAGCCCAGCTCCACCTCTCTGGATGTCTAATGGGGTGAGGGGGAGAAAGTTGTGGGTAAGGTTAGGGTGTGGTTGGATATTCTATCTCCACCCATTCACTCCTCTTCACTCTTTGGGCCCCATTTGGGTTGGCCATGCAGGGCCCAAGTGAAAAGCCATCAAAAACACATGGGGCCCACATGGAAATTTTGTCTGGGTTGCACTTCCCACTGTAACAACTAGCATGCCTGATGTATGACTCCTGTATGTCAATGTTATCTGATCTAATAAAAAAAAATCAATAAAATACAATTATTAACTTTTTCATATATCTTTATTCACCTTTTTCCTCATGGTTTCTCAATAGAATTCATAAAAGTATAGAATAAAATAGCATAGTTCTAATAGGGACACACTGTAGCGCAGTGTTACAACATGCCCCACCTGCGCAACTGGGATTTAAACCTGGCTAGTGTCTTCTGCTGATTAGATCAGCATTAAATAACTATCTCAACTGTTAAATAACAGATATAAAATTAAAATAGTATCAGATTTTACTAATTTTAAATTAACACAAAAAACAGAGATGAAAAATTAATTTCAGTAAGAAATTGTCACGCGTCAGGGTGTGTCACTGGTTCTTTGTTGTCAAGGTCCTTTCATTTTCTGCAGCTTGTGAATTGAGCAATCAGTTCTGCCTAGTAGCACTGTGTACACATTCACAAGCTGATCTCCTCCACCTGTTGCTCGTTTCCCTTACCCTTTATATTTCCAGTTGTGTCTGCCTCTTATTGTCAGTTGATCACTATTTTTTGCAGCATGTTTGTCTAATGTTCTGTACTCTCTCACCTGCTTGTTATTTGTGCTCCGGAACCTAGACGAGGAGTCTGGGCCCATCTTTCTGTGGTCGTCCTGTGCTAATTTCTCTCTGTGGTCTCCCCTGTCTGTGTGTGGAGCACACGGGAACCACCATACTGAGAATCATTTATTTTGTGTTACAAAGTTTACTAATAAACTTGTCATGTGTGTCACCACTATTGAGACCTCCAATTATTGTATCAATCAATAATAACTATTGAGTTACCTGCCAGAATCAACTGACCACTCTGGAAAGCAGAGTGACAATCATTCCACAGCACGATGCAGTTTTTTTTATTCACCCCTGACCTTTTCTATTGCCAGTTTCTCTTCAGAAATATTTTGAATTATTATTCTAACTTCTATTAAATCTTTATTTTTTGCTGTTCTGATTTCTTCTTCACTAATATTTTAATCTGAGTCGACTTTTAAAGCCATTTTTTCTTCTAACTATTATGTGACAGCTTTGAGACTAGCCTATCTCTGTATTTACAGTAAGGATACCACTGTCAAGTTCTCAAACTCCTGCCTGATGAAGCACTGACTAATATTGACAATAAAACTATGGCCCCTTTACAATTGTTTAAAAAAAAAAAGCTGTATTCAAATCCCAATCACATGCACAATAGTCACATAAAAGACTGACCTGCAGTGCAGTCATGTAATAAATCAGTTTAGAGTCCTATAATCATTAAGGTGCACCGCTGAGCCTTGGTCACTGTAAATGGAATTTAAAAGGTTGTTAGTCTGTTAGAGTGGTTGCAAGGGGTATGTGACTCAGCATTAACATGCTGCTAATGAACAAAGTGCTCAATGGCCAGATCAAAGCACTCTGACTGTGAGAGAGCAATGAGCACAATAGTTATGCCAGAGCAGAGCTGCACTGGTTTATCAGAAGAGGGAGGACTAGATAAAACTGAGACTGACAGAGAGAGAAATACAGACCTTCTCTCTAATGGGAGAGTTGTATAGAAGGCTGTGAAATAATTTTTGTGCATTTTTTCTTCCTGGTCAAGTGTGAACTGACTGATTAATAGCTTTTCACATCAAATATTTGTGAGATTTTAATTTTTTTTTACAAAATCAAGCGTAGCGTTAGTTCTGGCAGGTCACGTTAGTCAAGCTCGCATCAGCTGACTCTCAGTGATCCACGTCTACCTATAGGAATACGACGCCTTTCACCGTATACATGTATAAGCTCCTTCAGTATTATCAACAGCTATCGTGCTTCTCAGGAGCTAATTACTCTCCTCCATCCCCATCTCCTCCTCCCGTGAGTCAGGATTTGGCATTCTGATTCCCCTTGAATCAGACTAAACTTTTGAATTATGTTGTACATTAAAATATTGACATTACTGATATCTGCAATACAGTCATGTTGGTTCTGTACTGTTTACCCCACGGAGGGTTATTGCTGCTCTCCCTGTTCTTATTCATGCTAGGCTGCATGGATGCGCAGGGAAATCTCGCCCAGAACGGAACCATACTGTCAATCCAAAATGTATGCTAATTGTCAATCGTATTTGACGATAGTGGTCCTGACAGAATAGCTGATATACAGTATGATTATGCCAGGACTAAAACGCCCTGTTTTTTTCTGTTCTCAAAATGTATAATAAAATCATTTTAATTTGTATTAAACATTATTAATGTAGCAACATTTTTGTTTTGATAAAAAGTTTGTGTTTTGAAGTTTGTTTTGATAAAAGAACATGTAAACATGAAAGCAACTATATTTATATAATACAATATAAAAATTATATATTACAATAAAACATTAGTTATATCATATTTATTTGTAGTAAACATTGGTAAAGCTACATGCAAAAAGGTGGTACAAAGTTTATTTTGATAAAAAATATATATAAATTTGAAGGCAGCTAGAGACAAAAGGCCTAAAATAAAAACTAGAATAAAACATGAATTAAAATGTATAATAAATTAATAAATTTCATAAACACTTCAATTTATATATATTAAATATTGGAGAAGCAATTTGCCTTTGTTTCTCATTTGCTATAGGCTATACATGTAAAAAATATGTTTAATGTTAATAAAATGACCGCAAATTCGACCTCTTGAATCATGACAATTCAAAAGTGTTTAATAGCAAAGAGGCAGTTTGGAAAGTTAGGTCATTTAATGTGCCCTCAAGTAAAGGAGATTATCCTCCTGTGGTCTTTTAGATCCCCCTGTAATTTGAACAAAAACATAAATGTAACAACTCTAGCATCACAGCTGTTTAAATGCTCTGTAAATAGCAGCATAACACCATAATTAAAGAGCTTTGTGATGATAAAGAGCTGGTTTATGAGACGTTTTCATGCTAATAAAACAAAAGTTGCTGTGTGGCTTGGACAAGCATAATCTAACAGAAGCTCTGCACACTAGAATGAATTATTGAGTGATAGGCTCTTCCCTTTACTTCCAGTCGACTTGACTTAGATGCGTGTGAGTGAATGTGCACACAAGTTTGCATGAGCATTTACTCTCTTGCTCATCTATTTTTGGTGAACATCGTCAGATATGAATGGCACTATGATATGTATGTTTTTGGTTTCCAATCTAACTTGACTAGAGACAGGGGTGGCATATTTAGTAGAATGAATGACATCTGTATGTGACTGTGCATCTGAATTGTGCTTGTGTGTGTTGGACTGTGAACTCTTTACACTAAACACACAAGAGGCTCCAGCAGATGAACCATCCAAAAATCACACCTGGGGCCCTTTTATACTTCATGTGTTGCAATAGCTAATATTCTCTTATGTGTAATTTTTCAGAAATTACTTCAGTGATGAGCACACTGCTTTTAGAAAGAGTGCTCACATTGATTTATCTATAAAACATATCCTTGTTAAAGCCTTCTGAGAGATCCATTAGACATTTAAAAGCTCTTTATCCCTCCATTGTGCCTCTATGTGTGTGTGGAAAACAACAAACATTCATCAGCTTTGCTTTATATTCCTGTTAGAAAAAGAAGAAAGAAAATAACAGCAAAAACACAAAAGAAGGTGGGGGTACAAGGAACATTAAAAAGTTTGAGTTTTCATTTCCACTGTTTGAGAACGACCCTACACAAGGGAAAATACATAGATCAGTGACGCATTTAGTGTTCTGTGAGTTAAAATGAGGTGATGTCCTTGAAAGACCAGCAGTGACAAGATAATAACCAAGCAAGTCAGTCAAGCTTAGGAAATTATTCTGCATGCCTGATCAAAACAGGAAAGAGAGAGGGTTGGGGGAACCCATAGGAACCCCTATGGAACCCAAATTCCCTAAAATTCAAAGTAATGAAAAACAAAATACAGTCCTCAGGTTATTTTAAAAATAATATGTATACCTGTATCTCTACCCCAACAAAAACATTTTGTTATGTAGTTTGAAGAGAAAGAGAGACAGAGTGAATGAATCGCCTCAATGCTAATATAAATGACAGACTGTCCTTAGAGATCCCTAAAACCCAAACAAAATTTTAAAATTTGGATTATCAAAGAATTGTTAGAAGAGTTACGTTGTGACGATGAATGGGGTTTCGCTTAGAAAGCCTATCAACTTCGAGAAATATAAAACGAGCCAATGGCAAAGAAATGCCATGGGTCTGCGGATTTTGCATAGTGTAACTCCGCCCCACCTATAAAAGGAAGGACGCTGGCAACATGCAGATATGTTTCTTCGCTGAGGAGCCGAGACTGAACTCCGGCAATTCCCACGGAACAGCGGAGATGGCAGGGAGACGTAACTTAGTAGGGAACGAGGGTTACATCCGTAACCGAGACGTTCCCTTTCGTAGTCACTTCGAGTTACGTTGTGACGACGAATGGGGTTCCCAGTCAAATCACGCCACTCGGCTGTCTTCCAGTGCCTTGTGTAAGGCTGAGCTCCCTGTCGTGAGACTAGCACGGACGAAGGACTCCTACTTAACACAGGAATACCAAGGTACACTGTGAAGCATATCTCAGTGGAAATATGCAATCAGTGCCAGCCCAAAGGGGGTAGACTTAAGAATACACATATGACCCGGGGGGATGCATATGGAAGAACACTGGGGTATCCAGCCTGCAGGGTGGAATGTTTCAACCCCAAGGGTGGCAAGGTGGCTTGCCAAGGGAAAGACACATGCTCAGAGAGGCTTACAGTGGAAATACACATGTGGGGGTCACCGGAAGGGGAACCATGCACACGGAGGGATCCAGCAGTCGCGAAAGCTGCCGCAGGCATAGACTCTGGCGTTGACGTCAACAGTGCTGGTGGAACTCATGGCTTGTCGGGGGAAGCTCACTTAATATTGGAAAAATATTGCACGTATCCAGTCCGTGGAGTGGAATGGAGAGCAAGCGAAGACACCTGAGCAGATCCAGTTACTGGCTAGTTGAAGCGAGTACACGAGAGGATATTGGCTCTACTCTGAGATTGTTGAAACTGGCGAATGTGTTGGGTGTCGCCCACCCTGCAGATGTCTGCTAGCGAGGCACCATGCGCTAGAGCCCAAGAGGAAGCCACACCGGGTGGAGTGTGCCTTCACACTAAGGGGGCACGGTCGACCTTGCTGCTGGTATGCCAAAGCAATGACTTCCACTATCCAGTAAGACAACCTTTGCTCGGAGAGAGCCTTTCCCTTCAGCTTTCCACCATAACAGAAAAAGAGCTGGTCTGAGGTCCTGAAACACTGCGTTCTGTCTAAGTATGCACGGAGGGCGGTCTGCATATCGGCCAGGTTCAGCCAGAGGTGTCGCTCCTGGACCACATTTGTGGACATCATCTGGCCCAGGGAGCGTGTGGTCACCTACGTCGCTCGGAGAGCAAGGTCAGTAGTGGCATATAGTTCATCAAAGAGCCCTGGGTCAGTCCTCGTGCATGTCCCTGAGCATCCATGCCTGATAAACCTGCAGGATGGCCATGGCATGCAAAGAGGCGGCAGCCTGCCCTGCAGCTCTATAGGACTTCACGACAAGGGTCGACGAAAACCTACAGGCTTTGGAGGCGTGCTTTGGGTCACCACAGGAGGAAGCGCTCTGAGGACACAAATGCATCGCAACAGAACGTTCCACATGGGAAACCCCAGTGTACCCATTGGTCTTGGCCTCATCGAGGGGAGGAAAAGCGGAGAAGGCCGCCGAGTGATCGCGGGAAGACAGTGGTGTCTTCCAGGACTTTGTGACCTCCTCATGCACCTCGGGAAAGAATTAGCACCCGCGGCACTCAAAAACCGATCATCCAGCAGCGAACGCTCAGGACAGGGCGGAAGATTCCACTCTATCCCAATGCACACGGCTGCCCGAGAGAGCATGGCTGTCAATTCGGGATCCGACTCGGACAATACTGGCAAGCCAGACGGCGGCAGCACAGCCGAATCATCATCTCCCGATGACACGAGTCTGCCTTGTGATGCTGCGACGGACATGGAATCATCATCTGGAGGACCGAAAGAAATGTGTGGGATCTCAGAGGAAGATCCTGCGCGCTCAGTTGGTGCACTCGCGGGTTGCGGCATGCAAGAGGGGGGTGTGGGCCAAGGAATTATCGTTAGTGCTTTGTTCCACACAGTAACCCTCAGGTCACCCTGGCCACCAGCCGAAATACCACCTCACGAGGAGGGTGTAGATCGGGGTGTGGATGAGGGGACTCTCGCTCTAGTGAGCTCATGGAGTCTCGACCGCAGTGTCGCAATGGTCATGTTCCCGCAATGAAAACATGAACCATCCACAAAAGCTGCTTTAGCGTGATCAATGCCCAAACACGCAAAGCAGCTATTGTGCCCATCAGATGGTGAAATCACCCGACTGCAACCAGAACTGCACAGACAAGACCTCTTTCACAGTTTTTTCCGGAAAGATGTATCGCGCGTACAACTCAAATAAGAGAGGAAATAAACCCTGCAGGTGCTGAAGCGACCAGGGAGAAACACACGGCTAGCAATCACTGCACAGATCAGCAGGCAATGTGAATCTTGTTGGAATTCGCCATAACACCAACACCTGGAGAGTAGCTCATCTCGAAGAATGAAAACTCAGAATGGCTTGTGGAGTGAAGAACAAACTTGGCTCCGAAGCGAAAACATATCTGCATGTTGCCAGCGTCCTTCCTTTTATACCCATGACGTGGGGCGGAGTTACGCTATGCAAAATCCGCAGACCCATGTCATTTCTTTGCCATTGGCTGGTTTTATATTTCTCGAAGTTGATGGGCTTTCTAAGCGAAACCCCATTCGTCGTCACGAAATAACTCGTAGTGACTATGAAAGGGAACTGCAGTTCTTACTTAGCAAAAACCTTTTTATTATTCAAATATTTTAGCTACTTGATTGCCTACCTACCAGTGGATACTGTATCTACAAACTTTCAAAATTCAGAGAGGTATACAGCTGTGGGCTTTTCTTTGTGGTGAGAAGTGATGTGGTGACAATGAAGCCTATTATTAGTGGACTGAAAAGGAGTAACAATCATATTTTAAAATCTGTGTTAGTCTGTGTGAGTCTGTGTTAATCTGTATGTTGAGCAACTCTAAATGTATGATACAATGGCTGGTATGATGTATATAAACATTTTTACATTTACTTAGCTATATAAATGGGTGCATTCTATAGACATTTTTTGTTTTTATTTACAGCTAGTTATAAATACTATAACACAATCATATCCCTAACAGGAAACTTTCTGCATTTTTACAATTTATAGTTTGTATACCATTTTTTACAAATGAGGACGTTCCCAAAAGGTGGTTTTGCTATTGTTTCCAAAATATGGTTAACTAGGTACACATTTATTTTTATATCTCTGTGGGGCTTTCTATCAACTTCCATTGTTTTAATACTAAGATAATGATATTGTTATATCCCCCAACCCTTGCAGAAATGTTTTTGCATATTTAAATATTAATTAAAACATTATTAATTATGTTTATCCATTTAATACCATCAACTGGTCCCCACAATAAAGCTAATTTCAGGTTTTACTATTCTTGTGGGGACCACAATGTAAGTTAAACCTGCACACACACTTTTACAAATCTGTCTAAATGAGGACATACCACAGACTTGAAGCAACAAATACTTTATGTATTAACCATTTCACCTTTAAGGACATCCCTTTATACAGATCTAGCAAATTTCTTGGGAAAATTTTGTCTCTGAAGCATAGCTGAGTAATATACAGTTCATTGGGCAGACACATACTACAAACAGTTCAGTCCACCATGAATCAACTAGACAGCAGCAGAATCTGTGTTTTAGTTATGAAGGTACGTTGTTGCTGTAGGAAGCACTATGATTGGGGTCTCTGGTGTAGAATGTCTATGATCACTAGCCTTGAGTTTGGTATATGAATACTCATAGGCATAAAGGGATAGTTCACCCAAAAATGAAAATTCTGTCAGTATTTACTCACCCTCATGTTGTTCCAACCCTGTAAGACATTCGTTCATCTTCGGAACACGAATTATCGAATTATCAATTATCAATGATAATTGTATAACGAATGATAATTGATAAAATGATAATTGATAACGAATTATCAATGAATAGTTGAAATAAAGTCGTTATTTTTGTTTTTTTGCGCACAAAAAGTATTCTCGTCGCTTGATAAACTTAAGATTGAGCCACTGTAGTCACTTGGGCTATTTTAACGATGTTTTCAATAACTTTTCGAGGCCGGCAAGTTTCAATCCTTGAAGAAGCCTATGGACTAGTATGGAGGAGTGATCCAGCTCTCAGATTTCATCAAAAATATCTTAATTCGTGTTCCGAAGATGAACGAAGGTCTTACGGGGTTGGAACAACACGAGGGTGAGTAAATACTGACAGAATTTTCATTTTTGGGTGAACTATCCCTTTAAGTGTCTAGGTATTTTGCCAGCCATGTCCTGTTCTGCTATTTTTCTTTATGGTCATGTGCTAGTGATTAGTGGCCGCTGTCCTTGGTTCTGAATGGCTGCCTGAATTGCTGCCTCCCAAAAAAGTGTTTGCTTCACTATAAAGCAGACAAAGTCAATCTCTCCTGCAAACATCACCTTTACCATGCCCTAATATTTGAGCTCTCAAAAAAAGAACTCAAACTACAGGATCCTCAGTTCCTGCTGGCTCAGCTCATCAGCGCGTGTGCACGTGTGCACGTGTGCGCGCGCGTGTGTGTGTGTGTGTGTGTGTGTGTGTGTTTAGAACACATACACAATACACTTGGAGAAGGAGGCTTTGCTATTGGATTATTGGCTGCTGTTGCAGTGACAAAAGCTTCAGATTCCATATTTAGTGACTAGCCTGGACCATGGAAACCAAGGCACACCACAACAAAGAGCTCAAAAACAACAACTACAATAACAAGGGTAACAATAATATGACAACAGCACAATGTTGCCTGACTAATCCAAAAAGGACAGAAATGCAGTATTTTGAAGCAAGCGTGACCTCAGAATTTAAGCACTGCAAAAAAAAACTATCTTCTAAGAGAGAGGATTGCAGGAAGGTAAACGTGCATTTTATTTAAAGATCTTACGTGCTCTCATACTGAGCCACACACATCCAGTTTGGTAAGCAACAAAAGGAGTAAAAAAATGACAAAAGGAGAGTAATACAAATGCAAAAACATGCAAATGCACAAACAAATGTTAATTTTAGATGTGGAATCACATCCACAGTAATCTTTATAATGATTCAGATGAAAACAGAACGGAAGAGGGTGAGAGAGAAATGCGGTTTCGATGAGCGATCTTATTTTCAAACTATCAAGAAAATTAACTTGATGTTCATCCACTTGAGTAAACAAATCTCTAATTGTCCATGTCACGTTTTCATAAAAAGACATCTAAATGAATAAATACAGTACATTTATTATGATCACTGAATGAAAACACAGATCTTGGACTTTTATGTGTCCCAAATTCCACTCTAGACCTATGTGAAGGACAACAAAAAAGATTTTTTTATTCTATGTGGCTGTGTAAAGTGTATTGCATTTTGTTTTGTGTGGTAGCAAGTGCCAGACAAAGCACTTCTTATAGCCCAAGTGTTTTTTGTATTATGCTTTAAAAGTGTGTCCTCCAGGTATGATTTTCCACACACATACACAGGGACAGATATGGTACATTTTCCCCTTGACAGCCCTCTAATGCTCAAACAAACAAACCCAAAGTCATTTTCCTGCATTAGTCTGTGATTTTCATAAAACCTATGATAAAGTGCATCTGCTCCCTGAAGCCATATATCAATAATGAGCAGTTGTATGCTCTTTAGTATAATGCTAATTCCAGCCATAAGTTGGTAAATAGCTATTTTCCCAGCATCTATGTGAATGCATATTTTTCTTTGGAATTAATGCATTACATGAGCTTGATTCAAGACATTCTGCTGATATTAAGAAAAGAAGAAAATAGACATTCCTGAACATGGGAAAAACCTAATGCAGAGACAGCACAGTCTTCCTATAGTGGCTACCCTATTACATTTGCCATATCTTTCTTCTCTCTCAAAAGATTGCTGTAGGAACACATACCATTTTTCAAAATCATTCTCATGCAGTAATTTAAACATGGGCATATGAATGAGTTGCTGTTTAGGATAGCTACATTAAATACAATTTCTGAAAAATAATTAATTTATGATTCATCTAATGCTATATTTTCACAATTTTTTTAGTACTTCTCTACTGCTCTAAAGTCATATGCGTACGTTCCATTTAAATAGCAAAAATTGTGATTTCCACACACCATAAACAGTGGTGCAGTACAGGATTATGATGTGCTAGAATTAAGTCAGATATTCTGAAGCTGCTTTTACACTTAGGAAATGATTATAAAAATCTGCTACTTCAAAAGGCCTAATACTTCTAAAACCAATCATAAAACCAGAGGCACTTTCAACTTCTGCTATAGCGGCCAAACCAAGATAAGCATGTACGTTTCACAGTCATACACCACATCACACTCATTGCTTGCTGAGTTCAACACACAGGCAGTAAGACAGAGAGATGATAGTGTGTACAACAAAAAAAATACTTATTTTTATTTGAAAGACATCTGTTTAAAAAAAATTAAAGAGGGGATTATGTCTCTGATGGAGCAAGAAAGAGAGCATGAGTGTAAGGGAGGGAGGAAAAGCAGTCATTTTAGTAGCCTGCACAGCACTAAAAACAGTTCAATACATCTGCTTTATATAAATAAATAAAAACTTCACCATGCAGTATCATAGGGTTGAGATACACTGAGAAGAAGATAAAAGAATAATAAATCTCATTCTAAACACAACTTATTTGGCATAAATGGGACCTGATTAGTCATTTTTATTCTGGAATGCAGCCAAGCAACGACTCACAGCTATTTAGAGATAACCCATATTCTTGACTAATTTTATCCCATAATCCCACACCTCACTGTTTATCCTCAGATATTTTGGTGAACTAGTCTACACAACACATTTCTTTGTGTTTAAACTAGACTTCCTCTATTCCCCCTGGTAAGGAAAACATCACTGTCTGTTGCAGATTTTCCTGAGTGACTGTTGAGTGGTTGGTTGAGAGAAGATGGACTTGTTGTTTGGTATAAAACACCACATATGATGTGTGTGTAATCAGACATTTTAAGTGGAATGTGGAATTGTGAGTAGTGGACACAGAGCACCAATCAGTCTGATTAGTCTTCTTATGGGGATTGCAGTGCTTCAAGATGGAAGGTGATTAGAAAACCAAAAAGCAGTCTTTAAGTCTTCAATTGATTAGTGGCAGAGAGAAAAACAGAACACCTGATTAGCTATTTTCTTTTTGCGCAAGGAAACCAGTATATAGTTTTAAAAGAGCTTTGTTGTAGTGACGGAAAACAATTAAATATGGAGCATGTCAGTGACTTGGATAACTGTTGGTTAAAACAGGTAAGCTGGCATCTGTGTTTCATAGTTAATTACGAGAAGAAGCCAATTAGAGGTTGTAGGAAAAGCCCCAGAGTTCCCAGCACACACACCAGCACAAAGACCCAAAGGAAGATGCGGTCAATCACCATGGCAACATACTTCCAATCATCCTCCACCTAAGAGAGAAAGGGCACACAATAAATAGAGAAAAAAAGAAGAGATACGGAAGGTTAATAAATGAAAGAAAAGAGAGGTTAGAGGTAACAAGGAAAGAAAATGAGAGAAAGAAGGAAAAGGAGAACATGTGAAAGCAAGGTAAATGGAGGAGAAAATGGCAAAGTGAGGATGAGAATGAGTGAAAAGCAGGCCTAACTGTCTGTCCAGAATGCTTTACTAACTACACGTGGATAAGTTCAATTTTATTGTGCTACTATAAGCGGAGCTGCGCAAAACATTTTACCTCCGTATATTTAGGCACTGGGCGCTGTACAATGCAAATGTGATCCAGTAGTGCCAAGAGTGCAGATGAAGGATTAAGTGGTGAGACTTTCCATATCAAAGTGTGATGTCTCTGTTGAGGGATCTAAAGCACTTATTGTCAGTGAAGCACTCAGTAAACATTTCCACTGAGAGTAGAGGAGTCTGTAAGCTTATGTTTGATGTCTGTGATGTATAACCTGTCCTTCTGAGGATATTACAACCAAAACATGGTATGATATTGGAATTTGAGTCAGACACTAATTGGGAACCTTCTTCCGATGGGCAATGAGGATATTTATTATAAAGACATTATGCTATCTGAATGGACAAGTGAATGGAACAATGGCACTCCATGCATTATCATGTGAGTAAAGGTACAGTTAAGCATCCAATTACTGTTTCCATAGGGAAACAAAGTATAACACATTGACTATTGGAAATCACACTTGAAATGCATGCCTGAAAAGCCACTAACACACAGGGACACCAGGTGGCTACACTGTAACAAATTGCTGTAGTTTTTACAGCAAAATTGTACAGAATATTACTGTTTTAACATTTTACAAGATAGACATATAGGTTGCAATGTTAATTATGGGTCAAACGCCATTTTACAGTTTTATGAAGCGACGCAAACTTAATATTTTGTAAATAAAGTGGTAAGTTTTGTTTTTGTAAATGATGTTAAGCACTTCATAAAATTGAGGTTAAATCACTGGAGTCCCTGGATTACTTTAAATCTTTGCTAACTTTTGGGGGTTTGAAAGTGGTAGGCGTAGGTTGTCAGTGGAGGGACAGAAGGCTCTCAGATTTCATCAAAAAGATCTTCATTTGTGTTCTGAAGTTGAACGAAAGTCTGACAGGGTTTGGAACGAAATGATGGGGAGTAATTAATGACAGAATTTTCATTTTTGGGTGAACGACCTAATAGAAGATAAGCTCAAACAACAGAATTTGTGGAATACTGTTGATTAAAGCATTTTATTTTAATCCTTTTCTTTAAGAAAAATCTGTGTTACAGTGAGTTTCAACAGGAGACAAAATGATTTTTCTAGGTACCAAAATGCCCCAAATTCTGTATTTGACCCTAATTTCTATTGAAAGTTAATGTTCTATTCAGAATATGACTTAAAATGGCTTTTTAAAAATCCTTATAATAGATAAAACTCTTATTTTTAGTTATTTTGTGATACTATGTTATTTTTATAATAAGGTTTTAACAGTTTAACCGACTGAAAATGTTATTTTACCAGTAAAAGCCTTGCAATACCTTGCTGCCAGTTTTAATAAATATTTACTTGCAACACCCTTGATTTGGTTTTTATTCATTTTTAAATTTAAATTCAGATAGTGTTCATCCTAATGCATTTAAATCAATGTATTACAGTTTATTGTTAAAATTATTCTTTACAACATTAACAACATCTTGGATTTTGGGATATTTATAGGATTTTATTGCTGGAAATTACAAAATATTGCTGTAAAGTAAACTACAAGTTTAATTCAATGTTACTGTAAAAAAAACTACAAATTACTGTATTTTACATACAACAATTAACTGCAAATTGCTTTGCAGTATTATACTGTAATCTCTTTTACAGCAATTAACAACATTTTACAGGACTTTGTTGGCAACTTTTTTGTCAGTAAATTTCTGTCAATTCTACTGTACATTTTTTCACAGTGTACATCCACCTGGCAGGAATACAAATACTGCTGTGTACGTCATTCCCACCATTCATAGAGGCTGTTCACTTAGAGTGGGACTGTGGTGTGTTGAACATCGTCCACCTGCTTCTGGGACAGTCATTATGTATTCATAGTTATATATAATTGCTCTACTCTTTGCAATACATTGACTAAAGGACAAATATCTAGCAAATATAGAACAGGAATAAATACGACAGCTTGGAAACAGCCATCCCACGAGTTGAATGACTGTGCAAACCCTCAGGCTACAAGCTAAGAGATAGCTTCCACAATTCAAACAGAAAAACGTTGCTTAGACTGCGCTGTACAATTAGCCGGATTGGCAAAACAGACAAAGATTTGATCTAACAATTGAAAAGGTCTTAGACATATTGTTGGATAGTTTTAGGCACCTCACATTTCTCAACGGGAACCCCACAGATTTCCATATGAAATGCTGAAAGTTTTTCTAAAATTTCAGCGTTAAATAAATGGGGACAATGAATAAAAAATAAAGACTATTTGTAGAGGCTTCGCCATTATGAGCTCTAGAAACAACACTGAGCCCACAACACTGACTTCAAAGACCACAGCTCTGTATAGGGATGCAGAAGGTCCCCCTTTGCTTGGGTGAGCAGAACTGTAGTAAATAGGAAACACTAAGGGCCAGATTTACTAACAGCTTGTGCGCAAACCCTCTTTTGGCCTTAAAAAACTAATGTCAGGATTCACTAAAGACAAGCAATGAAAAATTAGAGCTGAAAAGGCGTGGAAACAGTTATTTTGCGGCTGACCTTATTGCATATAGTTTCCCTTTCAGGAGCAAAATTTATGGGAGGAGAGTATTTAAATGAATCACGCAAGGAGATTTACTAAGGTTTGCGCTCGTCAATGTACTGGTGTTTATGCCATTATTTACCTCCACAAAAAAGCATGTCTTAAACCAGACGCTACCTAGTAGATTGCATTGGTCATTATGGAAATGATCCGGCTGCATCTGTGTTCTTTAATTTGCGCGTCGTCAGTAGATCACGCACAGAACTTTCCACTCCCATCAGCGCTGTTTTGGAATTACGCTCTTACGCTAATTTGCCCTGTTTAGTCAATCTACCCCTAAGGCTGTCCTACTAGAAGGTTAATGATGTCAGCATACCATGTTACTATGTCACTCCCACCATCCTGTCAGCAGGATATACACAGACGCCTGGACAAAATAGAGCACTGAACAGGAAGTCTAATTTGACCACTACTATCATAGGGGTCATCAGCTCAAGCAGGTGCAAAAGTTTAATTTGTTGCCCAGCTTACACTAATGTGATAGTTGTGAAACACAACTCTCTGTTGTGACAGAAAAGCTCTATTGCAAGTGGAGTCAAGTTACATGACAAGGAATCTTATATGTTGGCAGGGTAATACAATTTTGGCAGTGTGTTTATCCAAAGAGAACAATTTCTTCATAGTCAATGTGTTGTACCGAGTGTATTGACTGAATAGGAACCTCTTTACCTCTTTGGCTTTGTTGCGGCTCCTCATGTTCTCAGCAATGTACTTCACACTCTCAATAGCCTGTTTGATCTCTGGTGACACCACAGAGAAAGCCACAACTGTGTTAATAGCCTGTGAACTCAACTGACGAGTCACTTTCCCACAATCCCCCTCGGTTGCCTCTTTCATTGGGTGACAAGGGCATCCCCCTTTCTTTCCTTCTAATGCTGCTTTCCCTTCTCCAAATTCCAAAGAGTTCATCGCTCCCTGTTGGGATCCACTATTTTTCCTTTTCTTTCCCTCTCCACCTCGTCCCGCTGCAGTCCCAGACGAGCTCCCGCTTTCTAATCCTCCTTTTCCAGAGGACTCTGATAGATCGAGAGGCCGGCGCATGAGCATGATCCGGGGTAAAGCTCGGAGGAAGACAGTACGCACCCAGCTAGGCATAGTATGGGTCATAGGGGTTCGATAGTGCACATTCAATACAAAGACGGTGATGACAATAGAGAGAGTGACGAAAATCATGGTGAAGAGAAGATACTCGCCTATCAGAGGGATCACAAGTGAGGTGGAGGGGATGGTTTCTGTTATGACAAGAAGGAACACAGTGAGAGAGAGGAGTACAGAGATGCACAATGTCACTTTCTCGCCACAGTCTGATGGAAGGTAGAAGACGAGTACTGTCAGAAATGAGATGAGGAGGCAGGGTATGATAAGGTTAATAGTGTAGAAGAGGGGCAGTCGGCGTATGTAAAAACTGTAGGTTATGTCTGGGTAGATCTCTTCACAGCAGTTGTACTTGATATCATGCTTATAACCGGGTGCATCAATGATCTCCCACTCTCCACTCTCCCAAAAGTCTTTAAGGTTGACCTTTGAGCCAATGAGAACCAGGTCAATCTTTGCCTTGTCATAGGTCCAGGAACCAAACTTCATTGAGCAGTTCTGATAGTCAAAGGGGAAGTAAGTGATGTCCATAGGGCAGGATGATTTGAAGATTGCAGGAGGGACCCAGGTGATGGTTCCATCATATTTCAACAGAGCTTTGGTTTTGTCTTCCACTAAGAAGTCCCCAACAGCACTGTTTCAGAAAAATTATGTTTGAATGTTGTGACATTATGAAATTTAACCCTTAGACTATTAGCTCTGTTGATGCTCATAAGAATTTGAAAATATCCCCCATATAACTACATTTCTAATGTTTTAATATTAAATTCATACAAGTTGCATGTTAAGTTGGAATACTTGACTCACTTGTTGTAAAGTACAATGTCAGGCCTCCAGATTTTATTTGATGGAACTCTGATGAATTCAATTCCATCAAACTCTGCTGGTAACCACTTCAGCTTGTAGTCATTCCATATCTATGACAAAATCACAAAAGATTAAATCTGGCATTTACACTGGTATGTGTTTCTCAGTCATCTGTGCCCTGTCATAGTCTTTAAAAGTCTTTAAGTGTGTTTTTGCGTGTGCACATCGCTCCATCTGCAAGGGGAAAAAATGCTTTTTTCTGTTCGAGCAGGTATATTGTAGCTGTTAATGTTTATAGTGGTTTATTTGCATAGCTTTGAATTTGTGCTCATTTTGGGTGCAGATCGTTGTTTTCTGGCATGTCTATGAAGAGATATCTTATTAAGACTGCTTATCTCTCTGTGTTGATACCGAGATACTGCTATCGTTATACAATACTAAAGGGTTTAAAGCAAGCACACACATACACATTCTTAGAAAAATTTGCAATAATCCAAAAATACTAGTTTAAGCAGTAAGTTCAGCAGTCATGCAGGAGCATCTTACTTACTATTGTAGAATTGAAATATAAGCACACATTTCCAAAGAAACCCTATTACTAATAAGGTGCAATATTATATTCATTATAAAATAAAATAAAAAACTGCAGCACTTTAGACATATAAAGTTATTTTTATGAATTCATATAATACATCATACTTGGATGGTGAAAAACAGGTTGACTACATTAATAAAGTTCTAAACTAAATAATTAACAAAACTAATAAAGAAAACTTTGCTGACTATTAAATTACCTTTCAGAACAGTAGTTTATTATTATTCAGCTGATTATTAAAAACGAAGTGAATTGTTTGATCTAGTTAGACTAAACAATTTTTGCACATATTTTACCATCTTTTTAACCTCTTTCTTTCCATTCGTTTTGGACATAACAACTGTGCTAAAGTACCTGTCAGTTTTCAATCATTTACATAACAGATACCTTCTCATCTGTTCCATCTATACTTTATTCTTCTTTCCATGCATTACTCAATCCCATCCTATTGAATGTTTATGCTATACACATTTTCTTGTCACAGTACATTCTTACCGTCAATGAGACAACAATGAGATGCACAAGGTGCAACTGTACATGCTGCACACATACAGTACATCACTTACATGTCTCAGCCAAAGGTTTGTTTCCATGATCTGATTGACCTCATCCTTTAGAGAGGAAGACACAGGCAGAGACGAAAACGAAGAAGAAAAAAAGAAAGACAGCCATGCTCTGTTATTTAGAATGGAACATGTCCTAGCAACAAAATCAATACAGTTCTGTATTGGAGAAAGGGAGATCTGACAAGATCTTAGAAAAGGTGGTTAGAGGGTTACTTTCATTAGTTATTTCATCTCCTATCTTAAAGTGCATACTGTATGCCATTCATCACAGTACCTTCAAAAGTGATTATAGCTTCTGAATATTCACGAGAAAACATCTGCAAAAAACTAAAAAAACTAAAAAAAAAAAACCTTGTTGAGCAGAAATTAATCCTGCGAGTGAGTATAATCTATAATCCAGGATTATATTCCATAGAGTGGTGGGTTATGGCTTGTTAATCTCTCAGGTGTTTGAAGCAAGAATAAAGGTGTGATGATTATCTTGGCCGCTTTCCCCTGGTGAAGTGGAAATTTAATCCAGGAGTTATAAGAGGCATGCTGATTTTGTATGACGCCAGGGAAAGCACAGAGTCTGCAATACTTCCTGTAACAGTGGGGCACAAAGGCTTTTAACTCAATTGTACTTTCTGACCACAGTAAATGAAACAAAAAGCCCTCAACAATTGAACAACTGAAAACAGCACAGAATTCCACTCATAGCAACCTGCAGAGGAAACAACCTTGCACTATATAGCAAAAAAAAAATCCTATATTTAGCTTTATTAAGAGGTCAAAAGTGCTTGCATTTGATTGAGCTTTAGTTTACAAAACGAATTTAATTGGACAAGAATCTTGAACAAGAAAACGCAAATGTCTCAGCTTTGCTTGATTCTCTTTTTTCTATAATGCTTAACAATATGATGATTTGTAATTGGATGTCTTAGAGAGTTCCTTCTTTAGATAAATATTAACTAAATATACACAAATATATAAAAAGTCTGTCCAGTCCAATACTGATCAGGTGATCTTACATACCAAAATACTGAAATGGTACACTATTTTGTCACCATAAAAATAAATAAAACCCACAACAAAACACGTAATTGTTTTAAATGCTACAAGGGATTGTAGGCATCACAACATTATAATGTATATTATGAAAAATCTATATTCATATTAAGATAAGCTAAAGATAACATTTGAATGTTATTAAATGTATGTTATTTATTAATTATTGTTTTTAAAGATTTAAAGTAAATGAGTGTTCACAATTAAATATACAATACTGACCGATATTGATCATTTCAAAAAGAAACGTTAATACTGACTAATAACCAATATATTATGTAGTGCTAGTAATACTGACCACAGTTCAGGTGAGTTACATCTTATCACAAATGTCTGAACAAAAATCAGGTTAAATGTTTTGAGACCATGGACACATTTTCTTACCACTTTAACAAGCTGTGAGATGGAGACCTCAAACTCCACAGTGACAGGGTCAGACACATTTTCGACTGGCCGAATGAATTGATTATACCTCCTGAATAAACGACGAAACAGCCTGTCTTCTCCTTTAGATGATAAACAATCTGCACAAAGACACACATACAGAGATAAACACACATACAGGAACAGAAATCTACTTTAGTATGCAGTGCACTGGGTGGGACCCAGGGACAGACTTCATTCATTATACAGTGGATGGCGAAATAGAAGAGAATACGTAATGTATACGTAAAAGTGGTTGACTGATATGAGTTTTTACAACCAAAGCAAATCAATAGAACGCGGTCGATATCTTTATTTCAAGGAAAGCAAGAATGCTGAATTTATATGATTATTGTACAAAATATTTACTTAATTCATACACACACACACAGACACAACCTTAAGGTGGAATTACCACTTATGTTAATAGCCCAAGGCCCACAGTTGTCACAGTTGTCCGCTATTGTCAGTAATCCAAAACAGGCAAATAATTTTGTACTTGTATATGCCTGTGAAAATTGTGTTGTTTTTGTTTTTGACTGTCCCCTCACTCTATTTCTATTTTTATATTTGAATGCGTGTTTTTTGTAAGAATGTGAGTGTTAACACTCTGGTCGCATTTAGCATATTCCTTGGGGTCAGAACCAAAGTCCTACCACCAGACACTAGGCTCCAAATATAGCTCTCAAGGTTAGAGGTCATCATCAGCTATCACCAAACAGACCAGGTGTAATCAAGTGGAAAATAGAACTACTTTAATATAGTGCACTCTGATGGACAAGTCCGAAGTAACACTGAAGAACACACAACGAGTCAAGAACAGGGTAGAGTCGCACTTGATCGCACTTAACTTGTTTGCACCGTTTCTTCTTATTCTAGACATAGTCGGATACTGGTCGTAAGTGTAGTCACATATGCCTGTACTAATGCAAAAAGGGTCTTTCAAATTTTGAAACAGATGCAATGTCCAGAAGCTCAGTGTATCTTGATAGTTGTCAGTGTACTTTTGTTTCTTTCGCCTCAACTTTTTCCTTTTCTATTGAAAGATGATATATATATATATATATATATATAAAAAATATTAAATAATTATAGTTAAATATATAATAAGATATAGGAACTATATCTCAAATGATAATAGGAAATAAATAAATATTTAAATACATTTTATAAATAAATAAATTTATAAATAATAATTTCATAATACACATTTATTTAATCAGCTTTTTGTCAACAGGCCGAAATGCAACGTTTAGAGACATTAAAACAAATTATTAACATCTTTCTTAAAATATAAATGAGTGTGAAGGTCAATATTATAATATACAGTATTTCTATGATGTCTGTTCTGTCCAATATCTGTTGTAATTCAATCACTCTGCCATTTTATTCTTACTGTTATAGCTTCTGTTATAACTATTTAGTAAATATAGTAAATATTTAGTCCATACATGGGGTTACATTTCAGCTAAATGTAATGATGTAATGTTCAAATATTCAATATTCAAAAAAAAGTCTGAAAGAAGCTTTTCAATACAACCGTAAATCTGTTTTCTTAAAACAGTGGCTTCATGTATTTTTGGAACAAATTGACTTTTAAGATTTATATTAAATAATGGATTAGCAGTGATATAGCATAAATTGACTTTGCATTTCGCAAACACTCCTTTGTAGTAATCGCCCCTGTAAACCTAGCAAAAATGGAATAGGACTGAATGCAGTGAGCCTTATAGAAAAGCCATATGCTGTGAACTTTAAACACCCAAACACACTCATGGACACTCAGAGATTTCAGTGCTGCTGTCTCATGTGTGTATGGCTCTTGTTATAGTTTCCTCTTCTAATTACTTCAACTAGTTAACTCTCCAATGGCACCCTCTGTTAATGGGGTTAGCCAAGGATAGCAAGGCCTTGCTTCCATTAATTAAATGGACTTAGCCCTCACTGAAATCCATAAGATACAAAGCAGAGTGTTGAAGTTTAGAGTTAGTTTCCTGAACCCCATCAAGCTTAAGATAACCCTTTTAAATTAAAGTAGAGCAGTGTCTGCATGGGCCATAAAATCTTTTAAAGTTGAACTCTTATGCAGACTCCTGTGGGAAACTTAAAAGGATAGTTCACCAATAAATTAAAATTCTGTCATGATTTACTCAACCTCATGCCGTTCCAAACCTGTAGGACTTTATTTATTCTGAAGAACAAAAAACAGAAGATTGTTATCAAAGAATGTTGGTTACACTGATTTCCGTTGTATTATTTTTTTTATTTTTTTTCCAAATATCTCCTTTGTTCCACAAAAAAAGTCATACAGGTTTGGATAAAATGAGGATGTGAAAAGATCATACCATTATACCATTGTCCAGTGCCCCAGGTGAATTTGAAGGATTCTGTGCATTTACTAAAACTGGCAAAACATGAAAATATTTGCCAATTAATAATATTTTGTATTAACACTGTCAGTTAAATAAATAAACACACACACGCACGCACGCACGCACGCACGCACACAATTTAAGAATGGAGCAGAAATGACATACATTATCAAGATCAACAATTGCAAGAAAGCCATCAGTGGCCACAATGAGGATGGAGGCTGATCAAAAATAGCTGTGGTACCTACCTTACAGTTCATAAGAGAGTAATACAGAGCTGACTGCTACCAACCACGTCCATAGGTGGCGGATAATGGACAACCCTTCAGATATGAAGGTAAGCTGCGAAATAAGCTGGGGGCTCCGTGTGGTGGTCCCCAGTCGAATAAGTAGCCGTGGACCAACAGCGGAGGTCTATCAGGTATGGAGGGACTAGTAGAGTGGCATCACTAGATCCGCTGTTAAAACTCCATTTATGCCAATGGTACTCCTCGACATGGCGAGTTCAGTCCGCCATTATCTAAGACTGCTGCCCCCACTGCCCTGTGGGTTGTCTTCCGTGAGCATTTCATCTCCTCAAGACAAGGCCGTGTTGGGGACACGCGAGAGGCAGGCTCAACAAAGGACAGAGACCTGACAGCCCCCTGCAATTCCACCGTCCATCCGGTTGTCTAGAGTTCATCTCCTGCCACTGGAACATGGATTTTGGAGTGAAGCTGTGGAGATAGGGTCTGCGCACCCCTCTCTTCACATTAAATCCATTCTTTGCGCATGCTGTCACTTCACCGTACAAGTCCTTCGGCGACAGGGCAAATGCGACGGGGGCAGGTCTTGGATCAGACTGGCAGCCTCTAGCCTGAGCCCTGCACGGAGGCGGCACAAACGTGATGGTCGCTGTGTGGACGGGTTGGAACAGCGTCCACCTTCGGCAGCTTCTTGTGCGACTGAGCAGCCCTCTTTAGGGGTCCGCACTGCTCACCCCCTGCCGGGGGGAGGGTCTAGAAAAGGTGACCCAAACATTGCCTGTTCCCTACACTCCTGGGTGGCCCACCGCAGTCGCCAAGGCATCCCATTACGCGGTCGAAAATATAAATATAATTCGAAACTACTAAACCTGGCTACATGGAACGTACGCACACTTCTTGATGTGAAGAATGGAACTGACAGACCTCGCAGACGCACTGCCCTGGTTGCGAGCGAGCTTAACAAGTACAATATTGACATCGCAGCTTTGAGTGAGACCCGGCTCGCAGGAGAGGACTCCCTAATAGAAGTCGGGCAAGGATACACCTTCTTCTGGAAGGGTCTTCCAGAAGATACCCGCCGTCTACATGGAGTAGGTTTTGCTATCAACAGCAGTCTGCTCCAGAACATTCCAGAGTCTCCCGTGGGAATCAGTGAGCGGCTGATGACTTGGCGCATTCCTCTTGCAGAGGGTCGCTATGCAACATTGCTAAGTGCTTATGCGCCAACTCTGGATGCTGAAGAGAGCATCAAAGACGTTTTCTACGAGTCTCTCGACGCAGCTCTCCTCAAAGTTCCTCACACTGATAAACTTGTGCTTATGGGAGACTTCAATGCCAGAGTTGGCTCCAACACCATGCTCTGGTCTGGGGTAATTGGGAAACATGGATTAGGCAACATAAACAGGAATGGTCTGCGACTCCTTTCCCTCTGCTCTGAGCACAAACTGGTCATAACCAACACAATTTTCCAAATGAAAAACAAATATAAAGCATCATGGATGCACCCCAGATCCAAACACTGGCACCTACTCGACTACATTATTACCCGGCAACAAGATCTACATGAAATCTCTATTACCCGAGCAATGCGTGGTGCGGAGTGCTGGACAGATCATCGGCTGATCAGATCCAAGATACACCTCAAGGTCCGACCCCAACACACTAGGCATCAACCCTCAAGGCGGCTCAACTTCTGAGTGCTAAAATCTCCTGACGTCACTGCTACGTACCATCGCTGCTTGGCTAATAACCTTTCCTCTATTTTCACTCATCCCCTTCACAATACAGCGGAAAGCGTATGGGCTAATTTTAGCTCAGCCATACAACAAGCCGCTACTGACGCAATTGGTTTCACTTCTAAGCGTCACCAGGACTGGTTTGACGATAGCTGCCCCGAAATATTGGTCCTTCTGGAGGAGAAGCGTAAAGCCTTCACTGCTCACCTCTCCAATCCACAATCTCCCTCTTTGCGCTCACACTGGAGTAATATCCGTGCTGAGGTGCAACGCCGGCTTCGCATAATGGAGAATGATTGGTGGCTTAGGAAAGCCCATGAAATCCAAGGCTATACAGACACCAACAACTCTCAAGCCTTCTACGATGCAATAAAATCACTATATGGACCCCAAAAACGTAGAATCACCCCTATCAGACCTGCAGATGGTACAATTCTGTACAAGGACAAACAAGAAATTCTTGTGCGTTGGGCTGAGCATTTTAACACCCTTCTCAATCAAAATTATCCCACTGACCCCACTGTTCTGCAGCGCCTCCCAATGCTTCCACTTGTACACAAGCTTGATGACCCACCCGAGTTCTCAGAAGTCTTCACAGCAGTACGAAGCCTCAAGGACAATAAGTCTGCTGGTTCTGATGGAATCCCTGCAGAAGCTCTAAAGAAAGGCGGGTCCCTGCTCACTAAAACCCTCCACCAACTTATCCAGATAGTATGGGCACAAAAAACTGTTCCTCAAGGCTGGAAAGACTCACACATTGTTACCATTCACAAGAAAAAAGGTGACAAGTCCATCTGTGGTAACAGTCGTGGCATAGCCTTGCTCTCTGTGGCAGGGAAAGTATTAACGAGGGTCATGCTGTCCCGTCTTACCAAGAGCATCACAGAAAGGATCCTTCCTGAGTCACAGTGCGGCTTCAGGAAGGATCGCTCCACCTCCGACATGATCTTTGTCCTGCGCCAAATGCAAGAGAAGGCCAGAGAACAGAACAAAGACCTGTTCATTGGGGCGACAGTGGCTCAGTGGTTCATGTGGGTTGTCTACAAACCGGAAGGTTGGTGGTTCAATTCTCGGTTCCAACTGACCAAGTGTCGAGGTGTCCATGAGCAAGACACCTAACCCCAGCTGCTCCCGACGAGCTGGATGGCGCCTTGCATGGCTGACACTGCCGTCGGTGTATGAATGAGTGAGTGAATGGGTGAATGTGAGGCAATATGTAAAGCGCTTTGGTGGCCCAGTGGGTCTGTGAAAGCGCTATATAAATGCAGTCCATTTACCATTGCCTTCATCGACCTGGCAAAGACTTTTGACACCATTGACCGTCAAGTCCTTTGGGTCATTCTGGAGAAGTTTGGGGTGCCACCAAAATTTCTGTACATTCTACAACAGTTTCATTCTGGCATGCAGGCTTGTGTGACTGTGGGTACATCTCAATCTCCCTTCTTTCCTGTGCAGGTAGGAGTGAAACAGGGGTGTGTACTGGCTCCAGTGATCTTCAACCTCTTCCTGGCAGCAGTCACTCTCCTCTCCCGCAATTCCCTCAGCCCCGATGAGGGCGTTTGCCTGCAGTTTCGTCTGGACAGGAACCTCTTTGACCTTCGCCGCCTGCAAGCCATTACCAAGTGCACTACTCTCACAATTCATGAACTGCAATATGCCGATGACTGTGCCCTCCTAGCCCACAGCCCTACCGCAATGCAGCACACACTGAATGTTGTATGCGCAGTCAATCAAGCTTGTGGCCTACAAGTTAACATTCAAAAGACCGAGATCATTGTACAGACCATGGTCCCTACCCCCACACCCCCTGAATTCTATATTCATGGTTCACCAGTAAAGGTTGTTCAGCACTTCAGCTACCTTGGAAGCATTCTAACACCCACCTGCCTCATAGACAGCGAGATCCAGGCACGCATTAATCTCGCCTCCTCTGCCTTTGGCAGACTTCGAGCTCGAGTCTTTGGTAAAAAAAGATCTCCGTACTTTCACGAAAGCGGCCGTTTACCAGGCAGTCTGTGTTTCCACCCTGCTGTTTGGTGCAGAAGCATGGACCCCCTACCGCAGGCATATTCGGTGTCTTGAGGGTTTTCATATCAGATGTTTGCAACGTATACTAGGTGTCACATAGAAAGACAAAATCTCCCACACGGACATCCTCCAGTACACCAACTCCAGCTGCATGGAGGCAATCCTTGCTAAGCGGCAACTGCGATGGATTGGACACGTTATCTGCATGCCCTCCCACCGCCTTACCCGGCAAGTCCTCTATGGACAGATACATGCAGCCAACAGGAGACCTGGGGGTCAGAAGCGTCGATACAAGGATCATCTCAAGGAGACCCTGAAAAGCTGTGGCATCAGCCCTGGAGTTCTGGAAACAAAAGCTGCCAACCGTCAGGCATGGAGTTCTGCATGTGATCTGGGGGCCCAACAGATCGAATTAAAGCGCGCTCAACATAGAACCGAGCTACATCAGCCCAGACTCCAACGCGCACAGCCACAACTATATCCACACCCAGACTCAGCATTCACTTGTCCTTACTGCAGTAGGACATGTGGCTCTTGGATTGGGCTTCACAGTCACCTACAATGGCACCGCCGTCAGCAGCGGTTGCACCAACACTCCAATAATGCGTCCTAGAAGTGACGTCATCTTCGAAACCGATGGACAGCATAAGAAGAGAAGACAGTTCATAACAGTTAAGCCCAACATTTGACCTGGTCCACTGGATTCAGCACTGAAGGCCATTAAAATTGCAATTACATATGAAAAAAGTAACAGGTATGAGTCACCGTGGAATTTATTCCCTCTTTACTGAAATTAATTAATTGTTTAATTCTTTCCGCTAACAAATATTTAATATATTGGATTCTTGTTTTTGTTTTGTTTTTTAAGTCCCTTTATGAAATTTTACATGTATTAAAATGTTTTAGTAAAACATGTTGTAAACACTGCTTTTGTTTTTTTTTCTATTGGTGCATTATAAATAAAAACAAAATCAAAATTAAATTACATTATTGGTCAAAATTATGTTTTGATCAAAATTACCCTTAAGCCATTTTCGAGCAAATTCATGTATTTCAAGATATCTTGAATATCATAAAAATGCTAAAACACATATTGATATTTAACCAAAATACATGAATTTTCCAGATACTGGTTTGATGGAGATCAAAGAAACACACAGGCAACGGTAATGAAGAGTGTTCATTTGGTTGGAAAGACTAAAGAGTCATCTGTGATAATATAAAGCCATGTCACTTCTGAACTGCTGCTGAGCACATATGCCCTCATTTAGAAGTAATGAGTGAGAGAAAGCGAAAGAGAGAAACACTCCTCTCTGCTCTTACCCTCAAAGTGAGTAGGACACTAAGTGTGTTTCTCTGTCAGTGGAGGAAAAGCATTACAGATAGAATCAGACAGGTGAGCTGTCCTTGTTGCCCAGAGACTTGAGCCTGCAGTAGCATACACATGCCTGTTCCTCACAGCAGACTGTGCTTCCGTATGTGTGTGTGAGGTACTGTCAGGACATACGTCACTATCTTTGGTGCGTGTGTGTGTGTGTGTGTGCGTGCGCTGTGTAGCTTCTATCTGGAACAAAGATGTGAGTTTGTGACTAATTCCGAACGCAGGAGGAATGACACTAAGCCACCTGGAAATATTCACATTTCAAGCGCTGTCATCCATTCTTTAAAAAGTGAAATTTCCTGCTGGTCTCAAAGATAAACTTGGAGCGATCATCTTATATTATAACTTCTTCTCTCAGTTCACCCTACATATGAATTGAAGCGTTACCTCTGATCACACTGAAACATATAGAATGGTGCAAGTGCAGGGTCCTGGGGCTCCAAGACCCTTGACACCATATATAAATAAACCAGCCTCAGGAAGGCAGAAGAAACAGAGCTGAGACAGAGTATGAGAAAGAAAGAAAAATAATGAGAAATGATTCAAAATGTCTTTACACCCATCCTTGAGTTAAGGTGATTTTCTCTTTTCTTTTGTTTACTTTCTTTTGCCTTTTTCTCCTTGTTTGGAGCAGTGGGGTTTACCTCCTAAAATTTCTCTCCCTGCTGGAACCTCATTGATTTCTCTCTTCAGTACCAAAACACAGATGTGAAGCAGTGGCGATTTCTTTAAGACTGCAAGGGAAGCTCGGCTTCCCCTATAATGTTAAAAAATGAATGATCAAATATGTAATCTTGTGTTAACATTTTATTGAATAAAAATCCATTAGAACATGTTCATCTCGAAGACGAGTTTGTTCAGAATCAGCTACATATAGCAGGTCGGCTGACTCGATTTCCTTATCATACTGTACATTCCCGTAGCGTCAGTGCATTTCCCTGTTGAAGCTTGACTTTTGAAGCTTTCCATTGGGACTGCTTTGAACAGTTTTTTTCAGTGCTTCGAAACTAGACGGTCTTTGGATAAATAATGCGATTATATCCCGCCCACGGACGCTCAGCGTCTCTGGGGTGAATGAAGGAGTGGGGAAGCTTGATTGACAGCGATTTTGTTTAATAAAAACTCACTCACGCTGAAACTATTTGAGCTCAGTCCCATCGCGGATTTTGAGAGACAAACTGCTGTAACATATTTCTGGATATTTGCTTGGCAAAATTGCTAGCCAATTTATCATACATTTCAGAGTTTAACCTAATTCCCACATTTCCTCCGTCGATGTCAGGTGCCTTGTTACATGTGCGGGGCGTGGTGTTTGCATCCCGGCACATCTGTCTAGTTTGGTTTCGGTTTTGTGACGGGATTCGGACATTCATGCTAATGTTTGTGTACTGTTGTGAGCGCACAGGATGAGCTTGCGGTCATTCTTGTGCAGAACGTTCTGTCTTGTCGTGTGAGCGTGCGAGTTCCCTCGGGCCGTACACTCTTCTGTCCACGTGTGTTGTGTAGCACGCGGTTAGTGTTTACATCGGCCGCATGCATTCATGTCATGTTTTGTCTTGTGCTGTGTAGCACAGCTTGTGTTTTACACTAGCTGTGTGCTTTCATGTTGTCCTGGTCTGTGTGAACACATGTCTTATGAGTGTTCTCATTGTTCTTCATGTCTTGTTTTGTGTGAGCACATGGCTTGTGATTTGTTTAACTGGCCATGTGCTTGTGTTTTTTGTCATGTTTGGTGTGAGCACATGGCTTGTCATGGATTTCCTTGTGCCATGTGCTCTCCTGTCGATTGTGTCGACTCCCATCTTGTTTCCTGATTATTGGTTCATTTGCCCCACCTGTCCCCCCTCGTTACCTGCCTTGTTTGCTCCCTATTTAGTCTCCTTGTGTTTGCAGTCCTGTGCTGGTTCGTTGGCATTTGTATGTTCACAGTGTGTTTCCCTGCTGTCAAGTCAGTTTTGTTTTCCCCCTCAGGGTAGTTTTTGTTTTATTTTATTATTAAAATAAAGCCCATCAACTCTGCAAGTCCTTGCTCCTTCAACCACCCCCACACTTGACAGTCAAGTTTTAAAAAAAAAGAGCTTCCACTCTTTGAAAGACCAGCAGCCGCCACTGATGTGAAGCTATAGAAACGGAGCATTTGAGTGGATAAAAAAAGCAAATCTCCCCTCCTCCCCCTCCTTCCTCTTCAGCAGTGGCAGAGCCAAGATTTTTTCATAGGGGTGGCCAGGCAGGGGCCAGCAACGAGTCTGGAGTGGCACAGAAATGTTCATTATTTCAACATAAAAATGTTTAACTATAATGTACTGGACTGTATTACTGCCTACATCACAACTGAATACAGTTAATTTGAACTTAATTGTAATTGAGATAGCAGTGAATTGAGGAAGTAGTCACCTGATGTGTGGCACGAATTCAAGGTTCACATTTTGAACTTGAGCTGCACAACTGACTTTTTCAGCTGACTTAGATCCAAAATGGGCCCCCCATCCTTCTTTGGAACGATGAAATAACGGCTGTAGAAACCTGTTTCTCTGTTGAGGGGTGGAACACGGTCTATGTGCTCTGTTTTTGTGTGGCACGTGTGAGGAGCTGGCAGATATTTGGGGCTGCTCCCGCCCAACAGCCCCTGAGACCTGAGAGCGGTTGGGGACCAGGCCGCTACCTGTTTGCTAGCCTCCTGAAACTTTGTTGACCGATCCCCTGTGAGGTATGGGAAGGGACCATCCTGATGGTGGTGGGGAGGATGGAGAGGAAGGGACCATCCTGGTGGTGGTGAGGAGGATGGAGAGGAAGGGACCATCCTGGTGGTGGTGCGGAGGATGGAGAGGAAGGGACCATCTTGGTGGTGGTGGGGAGGATGGAGGTGAATGGAAGCGTCAGCATCTGTGAACAAGTGACGTAACAATTGAGTCTTCTCTGCGGAACTTATGCTAAAGCTTTCATTTCTGAGCGTGTTTGTATCCTGTTTCTCCCGTGTCCTGGTTCTCTTGATTCTCTGCCTGTTCCCTCGGATTTCTCTCTTTGCCTGATCTGTTATTGTTTGGATTGTTTGTTTGTGTATGACCCTTGCATGTTATCTTTTTGGATTACCCTGTTCAATAAATACTGCATTTGGAGCCTCAACCTTTGTGTCTCAGAGCAGTATGTGTCAGATAATAAGGAGGGAAGGAAGTACCCAGTAAAGCCAAAGGAATGGAGGGCTGAGTCACAGCCAGAGGCCCGGAAGTCCACAGCAGAACCAGGATGAAGAGTGAGCAAGGTGAGGCAGGAGGGACGAGGGTGTCCGGTGAAGCCTAAGTAATGTCAGGCCAAGGTAGAGTCATGGACCTGGAGGCCTGAGGCCAAGCCAAGGGATCCGTCTCATAGAGCTTAGCTGGTGGAGAGGAGACCTGAGGCGGAGCTGGAGAGGTATTGGGAGTCTTTGGCGGAGTGGAGGCGAGGCTAGGGGGTGCACAACACCAGCAGAAGCGGTGAGTCAGGTAGGAGACAGTATGGGACTGGGATGTCTAATTTCGTCACAAGGCAGTGCTAAGTTGTATTAAAGATTAAAATCAGTGCTGTCTTAAGTCAAGCAGATGGAAAAGAGAATTCTCGTAAAACTAAGGACTGCCAATGAGGTTTTTGTTTCACTTGTTTAATGTATTGGTCATTTTGTATCTCATCCGCAGGGTGGCTGTGCGATCCCTTAGAGATCGGGTGAAGAGCTTGGTCACTTGGGAGGAGCTCAGAGTAGAGCCACTGCTCCTCCACATCGAAAGGGGCCAGCTGAGGTGGCTCGGGCATCTGTTCCGGATGTCTCCTGGACGCCTTGCCGGGAAGGTTTTCTGGGTGCGTCCCACCGGGAGGAGACCCCGGGGAAAACCTAGGACACGCTGGAGGGATTATGTCTCCTGGCTGGCCTGGGTGTCCCCCTGGAAGAGCTGGAGGAAGTGTCTGGGGACAGGAAAGTCTGGGCATCTCTGCTTAAACTGCTGCCCCCGCGACCCGGCCCCGGATAAGCGGAAGAAGATGTATGTATATCTCATTTACTTTCAGACTACACATTGTTTAATCAACTGATGTGCTTATACTAGGTTCATTTACGTATGTTCTCATGGCAAAAACAAGACAAGCTTAAAAATAAAATTAAAAGCCCATTTGAAGGAACCGACCTGTGTCTGTGTTGTTGTGAAGAGAGCTACAAGTTGAGAACCACTGAATTAAAGGGTATTTGTTCATTGGGCATTTTAATGGAATTTTCATTACTGCATTTAAAAAAAAAATTATACAATTTTCACACGAATATTTACAATGTCTGTGTTGTTGTGAAGAGAGCTACAAGTTGAGAACCACTGAATTAAAGGGTATTTGTTCATTGGGCATTTTAATGGAATTTTCATTACTGCATTTAAAAAAAAAATTATACAATTTTCACACGAATATTTACAAACATTGTATACATAATTATATTATTTAGTGTACATTTCAGCATTTATATTTTGTATAAATGGAACAATATAGGAACAATATGGATACACTGTATAAACGTGTGTGTGTGTTAGTGTATGATAAGAAAGTTTTCAATAAACATTAATTCTTTTAGTACTTTAAATGCCCTAGTTACTCAGATCATGCTTTACTAGAGTACATTATTTTACAAGTTCATAACTATTGTAAGTTAATAATAAATAAATAAATAAATAAATAAAATGGCATTTTTTGCTTATACCTACAAATATCTATTGGCTTAATTTGCATTGACCTTGCCCGACTCTGAAACATGTAATAACACAATATAATAAAATAAAAAATAAAAATATACTCATTGATGATAATGAGTGGAAAAGTTCATGACTATTCCACATAATGTTTTTGGCATACGGTGATATGTACTAGCCTATATAAGTAACTCCCTACAGCACTCTCCAAAACTATATATTTGTGGATATCTCCAGAGAAACCTTTCCTATAGCCACTCTTGTGCCTTTCTCCAAACTCTATCTCTCTGTCTTACTCTTCCCTCCTTCTCACTTCATACAGTGGCCTTGTAACCAGTCCAGCATGGAGGGAATGATTGCAGCGAGAATGACATACAGCTGGAGTTTAACACGAGTTCATCCTCAGACAGCTCTTCTCTTCTAAGCTAACAACAGCAAAAGGAATTTAACGATGTGAAAACTCAACAGGATGAAAGAACAAAGCAGTATGTGTCCTCTGAGTCTTTGCCTGTTTCTAAGTTTATCCACTCAGTGTGAGACTCATTCTTGAGTGACATGGATGCATGTCAGTGACAAAAAGTAAAACCTCTTGTTTCTTAGTAGATCCAGATTGACCACCTAAACCAAACAAGATGGGAGGGAAACTAACAGCAGACACTTAATCCAGTGACAAAAACTGGTGAACATGACCAAACGTGGACATGTTGCAAACTTAAGGTAAACAGCTTTCTCTGAGCCGAGAAGACTTAAATATTTTAAAGCTCTGACTCACAAGCGGATGTTGACGAAAGTGAAAAGCGAACTGATTAACCCGCATTTTATTATACAATGCCATAGGCTCACCTACCGGTTTCATTCCGCCGATATACGGCTTTAAAGCGATTAAACAAAATTGTCCTATCGTTGTTGTCTAAAATAGCCGTGGGATTCCGCAGTTAGGCTACTGTCTCTAGAGCGAGACGAATATGCGCCCAAAACTCCGCGTTCCGCGCGCACGCCAGCAGCGTGAAGAATGAATTTGACTATTAAAATGTTACGCTTTGGCATAAATCTCTAAGATTACTATCAAATCCAAATACCTAACCTTTTGACAAATACGAATTGACTATCACTGCCACGCTGATGGCTAACTAACATGCATAAACGACTTTTGCACCTCATTTTTGCATCAACGAAACCATGTTAAAGGGATGATTTACCCAAAATTTCTGTCATAACTTATTCACCACAATGCTGTTTAAACCCTTTCTGACTTAATTCCGTGGGATATAAAAGGGGGTGTTAGGCAGAATATTAGGCTAGGCTAGGAGCAAGCAATGACCATTCACTTTCGTTGCACCTTTTTCCACATAATAAAAGTAAATGATGACCGAGTCTGTCATTCTACCTCTTCTTTTTTCCACGTAAGAAATTCAGTCATACAAGTTTAGAAAAAAACATGAGGGTAAATGATGCAATATTTTTCCTTTTGGGCGAACCATTCTTTAAAAAAAAAAATACATCATGGAAACTGAGAAAATGTTCAACATGCTCACCAAGTTTATTTAAGGACATTGTTTACTATAGTTCACGACTGGCAGCATAGCCGGCTAATACTTTTTTCGATTGATGACAATACCGTGAGGACAGTGAGCACAAGAGAAGCAGAGCAAGTAGGCTATACTTTTTCAAAGTTATTGCAATCATAAAATGTATTAATAAACTGAATACAGTAACTTACCTTGCGTGATCAGGACAATTAAAAGAAAAAACAAAGTCACTCTCCCCGCAGAATTCATCGAGCTTCGCAGTTAGGGAGTCCGTCGCCCTTTCCAAAAGAAAGCAACAAATTCGTGAATGAATCGAGTAGGAACAAACTGTAAAAAGGATGTTTGCGGATCCCGGTTGTGTGGTTGAGTTGTGCTTTTCTCGAGCAGAAAGCGCGTGAGGTGGATTTGATTTCGTCCCTCCCCCTGGGCGCGTGCATCCTTTCCCACGTCTTCAAGCAAGTGTCATTAATGAGACGCACAATCACATAGTCTTTTATACAGCCATTTAAAGCGGTAATTCATGCAAATATGATAACTGTGTCATAATATACTCATCGTGACGTCGTTCACGTCCTGCAAGATTGTCTGTAGAAATCAAAAGGACACATTTTGGAAAATTAATAGGCCTATTCGTTTGCATTGCCAATGAATGGTGACTGAAAACACACACAGCCTTAAAAAAGGATGCAAAATCACCATAAAAGTCCATGAACAATAACTGTCTTCTAAATCCACGATAGCTTCGTGTGATAAAACGCAAGGCGAATTATGTATTTATTTCGGTTTGTAAACTCCATTTAAGCCGATTCATTGATAAATTCCGAATCAAGAACCATTCCATAAACTTTCTCATCAACACGACTTAAATTTGAGCTATTATGGCTACATGGAACTTTATTTGGACCACTGTACACTGTACTTTGTGGGGTTTTTTTTTAGACCTGACCTTCAGTCATCATTTATTGTAAGGCTAATGCATGAAAAAAAACGAATTCTTCAACATTTCTCCAGTGTTGCGCACAACAAAAAGTAAAACATATTTGGAACAAGACAGTAGTCATGACAGAAGGACTTTAAATGTTGTTTTACTTCATGATATATAAATGTGAAATGTACCCAGTTACATCTTTGTGAAGTACAAACCAGTGGCATTTAACAAAATACACACTTCCAACATATTGTCATATCACCCTAGGCAGAAAATTTGAGAGAAACATGTCCGAGGTTTATTTCCTTTAATTGCAAAATGGAAGAGGCTTTCTGAGTTGCATAAAGTTTTAAAAGCAGAGCAGTTGATAAAGAGTTTGTGGCTGGTGGAACTCAGTAGGTGACTAAGGTTCAGTGGGAAAAGCCAATAGAATATTGATTAAATTTAGAGTGTTTATGAAAAGGTGTTTTAAATCTCACTTTAATTATACAGAGCAAACAAAAACACATTCTAGGGAGCTGAAAGATCAAGGTCTTTCATCTGTGTGAATTCATATTTAACTTTTAAACATATACACGCATGTATAGGCCAAAGGGCTCAGCAGCTGTTGTGCTATTATTGTTTTCCCAACAAACGGCTGTGTTTATCTGTGTATGTTTGCTGTGATGATAATGGGAGAGGGACACTCTGATGTTTCACTGATGTGCACAAGCAAAGAGACCATAAAACTACAAGCATCATTTGCAAATGGCTAGACAATAGACAGAGAGAGAGAGAGATATTTGACCTTATTTAAAGCCTTTGTATAATGACAGGATAAACAGAAATATGTTAATTTCATCCATTTCATCAAGTGCTAATAGCAGCACACATTTTCACAAAATATATGATAATGTATAAAATTAGCTTGTCAAATATAATGCTTATCTGTATTATTCAGGTTGCTGTCTTTATTTTATTGCTTATTGGTGGATGTTTCAGTTTATTGGGCTATATGTGTCCACGGGTCTTTGAAGGAGGACTCAAATGCAGAACGAGTGTAAACAGGTTGATTGACAAACAGTAGACAGATGACAAGATGTAGTGGGAGAGGTGAACAGTCCAGACAATAGGCAGGGATGAGACACAAAGACAGCCGTTGCAGCAAAACTTGGCGAGCAGTAGTTGTAGCTTAGCACAAGAAGACTAGACTGGAGAGTAGTTTTTGCAGAGCAGAAAGAGACCTGAGAGTACTAGCCAGACAGGAACTTCCAAGGACAACAGCAAGGCTCTCAGGGATCTCAGGCTCAGCACCAGGCTTGCACCAAAGCACAGAGTGTAAGCAGCCAGGGACACTGTGCTAGCATGGCTAGAACTAGAGACACAGGAGACAAGACAGACAGGACCGATGGCAGAACTAAAGCACTAACAAACTTCTACAAATAAAACACAATAGACTTAGGTAACAAGAAACTAGCTAAGTAGCACAGATGTACACAGTAGCACAACATTCAACGAACTGGCAACACATGAGGGGAAAGAGCACACATAAGGCAGCTAAGAACAAGAGGAACAGGTGAGCACCCTTAGACAAAATCAGGTGAACACACTCAGGTAAACGAGGACTCAACCAAGGGAGCAGAGAACATGAGGAACAGGTGACAACACTCAGACAAACGAGGATTCAACTAGACAAGAGGACATGGTACAGGGAAACAAGGAGGCAGGAGCAAAGGAACACATGGCAAACACAAACAAAACCACATGTTCAAGCACAACACAAACATAGAGACATGAAACAAAGACATAGACAAAGCTGCCAGGGCAGAACCCTGACAATATGCTCTCTCTATTTTAATTTCAGATTTAAAAGCTTAATTGGCGTAATAACATTTTCATTTGGCTTTCCTTATTAAGTTTGTGAATGTCTGTCTGTCTGTCTGTCTGTCTGTCTGTCTGTCTGTCTGTCTGTCTGTCTGTCTGTCTGTCTGTCTGTCTCTCTCTCTCTCTCTCTCTCTCTCTCTCTCTCTCTCTCTCTCTCTCTCTCTCTCTCTCTCTCTCTCTCTCTCTCTCTCTCTCTCTCTCTCTCTCTCTCTCTCTCTCTCTCTCTCTCTCTCTCTCTCTCTCTCTCTCTCTCTCTCTCTCTCTCTCTCTCTCTCTCTCTCTCTCTCTCTCTCTCTCTCTCTCTCTCTCTCTCTCTCTCTCTCTCTCTCTCTCTCTCTCTCTCTCTCTCTCTCTCTCTCTCTCTCTCTCTCTCTCTCTCTCTCTCTCTCTCTCTCTCTCTCTCTCTCTCTCTCTCTCTCTCTCTCTCTCTCTCTCTCTCTCTCTCTCTCTCTCTCTCTCTCTCTCTCTCTCTCTCTCTCTCTCTCTCTCTCTCTCTCTCTCTCTCTCTCTCTCTCTCTCTCTCTCTCTCTCTCTCTCTCTCTCTCTCTCTCTCTCTCTCTCTCTCTCTCTCTCTCTCTCTCTCTCTCTCTCTCTCTCTCTCTCTCTCTCTCTCTCTCTCTCTCTCTCTCTCTCTCTCTCTCTCTCTCTCTCTCTCTCTCTCTCTCTCTCTCTCTCTCTCTCTCTCTCTCTCTCTCTCTCTCTCTCTCTCTCTCTCTCTCTCTCTCTCTCTCTCTCTCTCTCTCTCTCTCTCTCTCTCTCTCTCTCTCTCTCTCTCTCTCTCTCTCTGTGTATACGCTAGAGGGAGCAGGTGCTGCAATTTAGAGCCCGAGCCCTGGATCAATTGTTGGGACATCTATTTAAGGGACAAAGCCCTATGTGACAAGATTAAAAGTTTCTTATTTAAACACTTTACACATCATGATAAACTATACCGGTATACTGCTTTTGCATATGAAAATAGATTTGTGTTGTCATTTTTGACATTACAGCTGCAGTCATGGAGTCATGTCTTGATGATCCAGTCCTCCCTGCCTCCCTCTCTCCCTCCCTCTCTCCCTCCCTCTCTCCCTCCCTCTCTCCCTCCCTCTCTCCCTCCCTCTCTCTCTCTCTCTCTCTCTCTCTCTCTCTCTCTCTCTCTCTCTCTCTCTCTCTCCCTCTCTCTCTCTCCCTCTTAGTGTGCATACGCTAGACGGAGCAGGTGCTGCAATTTAGAGCCAATTTAAAAAATTTAGATTTTTACATAATTAGTTCAATCAAGGGGTTTTGTTTTTTCCTTCGCATTTCAATTAAATAAATCAGTTCAAATTCAGTTTAGGTAATTATTTCTGCAAAATGTATAAAACTAGTAAACTGAAAATGAAACAGTCATTTACAAAACATGTTGTGCATCATATTTTATTTTTATTTTAATTAAATTGTTGCATTCTAATCAACACAAATCTTCATGTTAGCATAATACAGAGCATATGCTTTCAAACATTTTATCAGTATACACTCTTAAAAATAAAGGCTCTAAAAGTTTTACTTTGCAGCGATGCTTAGTGAAGTCAGTAAAGAGATTTTTTAAAAGAACAATTTTTTTCTTCGTGTAAAGAAAAATTAAAAAGTCTAAAGAACCGTTTTTCCAATATGAAGAACTTTTTGTGGAATGCTTGGATTTCCGTGAATATTAAAGTTTTTTTTATTTTTTATGAAACCATTAATGCCTATTATAGTAAATAGTGTAGATACTGTAGATGTAGACAAACAGATACAGATAGATTTCTAATCATTTGACTGCTGTTATCCCATATTTAGTTCCTAATTTAACAGCAGTTTCAGCAGCAGCAGTATATTATTTATATACTATATGGGAGAGTATATTATTTATATACTATATGGGAGAATTAGACCATTTTATGGCTACAGCACTGCCGCTGTCCATGGTGCTAAACACTGATTTGTGGTCGAAGCCGTGTCTATTAAGCTTCCCCGGTTTTTGAAGGAAAATGTAGGTGTCTGTAAACATAAACTGACTTATCATTAAGATGATACTTTGTAGCTTTTTGCGTTTATGATACTTACAATATTTGCAGCTCTTTGCCTTTAATTAGACAAGAAAGTGAGTGGTGACTGGAAATTTTGAGTGAGAGTGAGAAGACATGACTTCATGACTGCAGCTGTAACGTTGTCACATAGGGCATTGTACCTTAAATAGATATCCTGAGGCTTCTTGCCACTAAAGGACAAACTTTCAATGTACTGATGTTATTGTTAAAGGGAAAATCCTCCCGAAAATAAAAATTCTGTCATCATTTACTCTTGTAAATGAAACTCTCCTGTCATTCCAAATAATATATTTGGAAGTATTTGGGTAAAAAGTTTTGGTTCCAATGACTTCCATTGTATTTTGTCCATAATGGAAGTCAATGGAACCAAAATATTTACCCAAATTCTTCCAAATATATTATTTTGTGTTCCAGAGAAGAAAGTCAAACAGTTTTGTAAGGACATGAGGGTCTGAAACTGAAACTAAAAGTATCAAAAATGTTCATTAATTCAAATAAAAAGCTGAAATACAAAAAAATAATATTAGATTAATAACTAACTGAAAGCAACTAACTGAAAGTTGAAGTAGTACAATTACTAAACTAAAAATATTATTAAAGCAAAAAAAAACGAAAAATGTAAACTAAAATTAAAATCAAGCTGAAAATATAAAAAAATAAAAGCTAATTCAAAATAATTAATAAATACTATAATATATACTAAATAATACTGTATTAACATTGGAGTTTAAGAACTTGGTTTACAATCTATTTAAAATATTAACAATCTCTGTCAAATTGAACTAAAACTACAACATTTTCATCCTTCGCCATTAGGATTCAGAAGTGGATTTATGGGTGATGTGTCCATCATAAATCAGCAGTGGAACTGTGCACTATGATTTTTTTTCTCTTATCCTCCTTTCCTTTTTTCTCCATCTTTAATTCATGGCTTCCTAAAAGCAAGACTTGGTGACTCACAGAGCCATTAATGTCTCACTCTTTTCTCATCTCTCCCTATCCTTCTCTCTCGAATCTGCGTGTTTGCTTTTCCTGTCTCTCCAGTCCCCACCCACCATGCCAAATCCCAAACACTCCTTTAAAAGCTTCTTCTATCTTTGGAACAGCATTGCCATCTTCTAGTGCATATTAAAAATAGAAAAAATAAAGTTGCATTCCTCAATAGGACTTTTTATGGCCTTGTAAATTATTCACCTCACACATCTACAATACCGAGACGATTATACCTGAGTGCTTTTATTCTTCACTACTAGCAGGAATATCTGGAATCACGATAATCCATTATGGGTGTTGGGTAGAAATCCAGACAAAGCAGAGACCATCATCACAGCTTCAGACAACCCCACAAAAACAAATGCTCCTGTCAAGATCTTGGTAAAGAAAGATTTCCTAGGCTATACATTCTTTTCCAAGGCTATACATTCACACTGTCAGTGTTTGGAATTGACTTCCATTTTTTTGACCCTGCATGGACCACAAAACCAGTCACAAGTCGCACCGGTATATTTGTGGCAATAGCCAACAATACATTAGGTCAATATTATCGATTTTTCTTTTATGCCAAAAATCATTAGGATATTAACGATCAGGATTAAGTATTATCGTGTTCCATGAAGATATTTTGTAAATTTCCTACTGTAAATTTATAAAAATATATATTTTTGTGAGTGGACGCAGCAAAAACGCGAACATAAATGGACAACTTTAAAAGCGATTTTCTCAATGTTTCGATTTTTTTAGCACCCTCAGATTCCAGATTTTCAAATAGTTGTATATTGACCAAATACTGCCCTATCCTAACAAACCATACATCAATGGAAAGCTTATTTATTCAGCGTGTAGATTATGTTTAAAAATTGACCCTTGTAACTGGTTTTGTGGTCACATATGTAATATAACAGGTGACTCTTAAACGGTGTTGGGCAGTAATGCGTCCCTAGTAACACGTTTTCCCATTGTAACTATTAATGTAACTAATTACTAATAAGATTTCAGTAATAATATTAGTTACCATCCATAAAATAGCTCATTATAACATTACTGTCAGGTGTGGCTGTATTAAAAGCGCACGGCGAAGGAGTAGAGAAACAAAATAGACTTTATTATAACTAAAACACAGGAAATTGCTAGAGAATAATTTAACACAACCACTTAACATCAAAGAGGACAATGAAACACAAGAAAATGAGGGCTTAAATACATTGGGGATTATTGACTGAAACAGAACAGGTGTGTAAGACTGGTTAACAAACGAGGAAACTAACTAGCAAATCATGCAGGCAAAATGGGAACAGAACACTGAGAAACCAAAACCATACTTTGACTTTGTCGGGAGAAAGATGAAAAGAACACTGTTGTCAAATGTAAGTTTTGGCATTCTTTACTCTGGCATTTCATGGCTTACCCATCCACATCCCTTTGATCCCGATATACATCGTACCTACCTATTACCTAAAAGTCTTTATAGAAAACAAAGCAAAACATTTTCTTACGACTTTACGTGAATTCTTTTGACAACATACATCATCATGAAATATAATTGTACCTGGGTAGCAGGTGAATTATAGCTACAATTAGCATCAAGCTACGCATGGAAATTTATGAGATTAATAATACGTTTTTACTCAAAACTGTTTGAGTGTTTGTAATATGATGAACCTCGTCATCGGAAGAGACAGAGCAGTCTTATCAACACATAGAGTACTTAAATGAAAGGCTGCATCCTAGTAAGGCTACATATCTCAGCAGCTACGTCATCAAGCACCGAAGAATCAAGGAAGGAAGAATCCTTGGAAGGCAGCCTTCATTTCGTGCCCTTCATTCAGCTAATTTTGAAGGATGCATCAAGTGTATCCTTTGTGTCCTTAAATCACCCACAATCCTTTCCACACATTCCAATTCATTAAAAAAAGAGCTGATGGAAAACGAGTAGGCACTGAGCTTGTCTGAGTTCATTATGAAATGTAAGACAAAAATAACGCTTTCGGAGACGAAGGCAAACGTCTTTTGTTTTGGTGTAAATGAATCACTTAACACTAAACTGCCAATAATGTAGGCCACTGGGAGACCACAGATGGTTGTCATTCACTGTGTTGCATTGATAGAAACCCAGTTAATATAAAGATTTTTAATACAAAGTATTTTTCCAAAATTTAGATTTAATAGTACTTTCTTGTCATGACCAAGGGGGTGGGAACATGTGTGATGCAGACATGCGAACTTACTAAACGGTCTCATTCTATCATTTAATGCTGAGGAGGACTCCAGCCTACACGCCTCTGAAGGACTGGGCCACGAAGGAAACAGCCTCAATAGGATGCAGCCTTCTGTTTGAGAAGCACCCCTAGTGAGGCTGTGTCCAGTCCAGTACAGCCCTATTTTTATCATTGATAATATATAGCTCCATGGTGATTTAAACATTTTTATTTTAAACTCCAGTGCTCACACCGCTCGCCAGCACAGTCACGCCGGAGCTTCATCCCGTCATGGCCGCTGCCGAGCTTGAGCTTGTTCACACCAGGCCTGCCGAGCCTGAGCTTCTTCACGTCAAGCCTGCCTAGTCAGAGACTTTTCACGTCAAGCTTGCCCAGCCAGAGACTGTTCACATCATGCCTGCTGTGCCTGAGTCAACTCTGGATGGCCGCCGCGCCTGAGTCAACTCTGGAAGATGCAGCGCTGATCGTAGTGGCCACAGCTATTTTGTGTGTGTAGGCAGCACACACATCAGCTACAACCCGTGAGCCCTTGGCCAAGATGGCCGCCGCCATTCCAGAGTATAGTCCCGAGATGGCCGCCGCCATTCCAGAGTCTCGTCCCGAGATGGCCGCCGCCACGCCAGAGTTTCGTCTCGAGATGGCCGCCGCCACGCCAGAGTCTCGTCCCGAGAAGATTTTGGGTAGGGGCAGTAGATGCCTGATTAAGGCCTCAGAGGAGCCTCCTTGGCCCCTTGAACTGTCGGATCCGCCCTGGCCCCCTGAACTCTCAGCGCCGCCCTGGCCCATTGCCATGACGTCACCGCCCTGGCTTCCTGCACTGCTAGATCCGCCCTGGCCCCCGAACTGTCGGCGCCACCCTGGCTTCCTGCACTACCGGGTCTGCTCTGGTCCCCTGCACTACCGGCTCCGCTCTGGTCCCCTGCACTGCCGGCTTCCATTGGTTCATTGTTTAATTGTTCACAGGTGTCCCTTGTCTAATCGTTAGTGTTGTATATTTAAGCCCTCATGTTTGCTGTTATTGGCCTCTAAAGGCTAATTTACACTGCACCGACAGACAGCAACAGACACTACGTCAGGTTTCAGGGTGTTTCCACTGTCTGAGTTTGTTGGCGTCTGTCTGAGCTTGTTTTCGCCAACTGAACATGCTGAATACTTGTTAGAACATCATTACACTACAAACACATACTGAGGCACACAAAGACAAATACAATATTGCAGTTACATAACACAGTGACTCAGAGTATATTGCCCCAAGAACTGCCAGTCTTTAACCAGCTTACAGGAAGCACAGAGGCCACCATGACTTTTACTGGCTGTGACAGTCAAGGGATGAAGTAGATTTCCTCTTTCTGTCCCCTTTTTCTACCTCTCACTCAAATTTTTTTCTTGCCATGGGCTACCAGAGTGAACCTAATCACCATAAAGGGTTTATGGATGGTAAAGAATATGGAAAGAGATGTACTGACAGTTAATTGATTGGTTGTAACCTGAGATTGTCTTTTCTGATCAATGACAGGTTATTCCAGGATCTTTAGGAATAGTTGGGATACTTCATGCCAAAAGAAATAATAAAAAAAAGGCACCCTCATGTCCTTCCTACCTATGAATTTATTTATTTTTCTGTGAAATAAGATATTTTGACATAATGTCTGTGTTTTTTCAAAGGAATTCAAAACTGTTTGGTAACCAACATGCTTCAAATTACTTTATTTTGCAGAACACAAGAGAAGATCATACAGATGATGAAAAAACAAATGATTAAATCATTTTGGGGTGAATTATAGATTTAGAAGAAGTGAGAGATTATACTGTATGTGCAAAACACATGGGCATTTATATTTTACATAACTTTTTTTATTGAAACAAAATTTTTGTTATATAATAATTCATAGCAAATTTATTACATTTATTTATGCACCATAGAAAGTTATGCATTTCCAGTCAACGTGTAGTTGTCAAAAAATGCAACAAGTGTGACAATTGTCATTTATGAATTTATGTATTATAAATATATGTGTATATATGATACATAAAATTCTAGATATAAAGTTAACATTATCAAGACAAAGTCAGCCACAGAGTCAGACAATTTATTGCAATTTTTTAAAAAAGAATGTCATTCCCATCACAAGATGACATTAAAACACAATACATCATTTGAGATGTACTGGAAATTACATTAAAACGGTATGCAAAAAAAATAAAAAGACGATACATGCATATCCACTGTTGAACAATGTTGGAGCACATATTAAATAAACTCCAGTGGGTATTTTCTAAAAGTCACAAGAAACGTGTCATGACATTTAAATGGAGACAGGAGTCATTTTGAAATCAAGCATGTGATTCTTCCTGAAATAAAATAACATTTATTTTAGTCAAGCAAGAATACAGCAAAAAGGGAGCAATTATCTAATCAAAGCATGCTCATAAATTTGACCATGTGTAGGCCTATAGACTAGAGTACTAACAGAGTGTTAAGGAGTCATTATGTGCTTGTTTTGAAATGACAGCAGTGTATGGTTACTGTTGGCAGTAAACGTCACTGCACTCTCTTATTTTTAATCTTCAGTGACAGCAAGAGTGATCAAACGCAAGCACAGCTAGTCTCTCCATAAGCCTCTGGGGATGTGCGACCTTAAGACAATATTTAATGAGAGATATCTGGGAGAGGCTCACAAGATAATTAATTTATGTGTATATTTCTGTATGTGTGTGTGTGTGTGTGTGTGTGTGTGTGTATGTGTGTGTGTGTGCGTGTCTATGCGGTAGTCGCTCCTCGGATTACCCCATACTAATGGTATTTATAGTTTACTTTGTCATATGCTTTCTTCATTTTTCCTATCTTTCTCATTCTCTCTCTCTCACTCCATCAACATTTTAAGATGGGCAGTTTTCAAGGAGTAAAATCAGAGCAAAACAACAGGCAAAGAGCCGTTGACTGGTTTGGCTGAAGGGCCAAGCAGTTTGCACTGATAATTCTGGCAAAACAAGCCCAGCAATGCCAGATTCTAAACCAAAGCAAACAATCTAGAATAATCTGAAGAGCGCTGGGGGCTTTGTGAACTTTTATACACTACACTTGAGAGTAATTAATTTAATTCCTAAAAAATATTTTCAAGCAATCAATCAAATTAGGAGTGCTAAAAATCTAATTGGGCAATAACAAAATATAACTGAGTAAATAAATTGAGAATAAAAAAAAATAAAATAAAAAAAAAGTACAAAAAAAAATACAACCTCACTCAAAGGTCATCCCCCATCTCCCCAATGACGCATGCTTAATTCCTACTATGTTTGGATTATAAAGTCACTCCATTTGAGTATAAATCTGTATTATTTTTATTATTATTATTATTAATATCGCTCATGGTTTATATTTAATTCAAGATTCACTGGGACCAACAAACACATCCCTCCTTTCTCCACACTTCAGAATGCACCAGTGCATATGTGAGAATCTGACAGTAAATATGAGAGACGACGATATCTCAGCACACTAAGAAAGGGATGGGCATTTTTGCTGATCAGCAGCATTGCAGACAACAACGGCTGTCTCAGCTGAGGCAATGAAGTCTCCACCATGTTAAATCTTCCCCCCGACATCATCGCTATGGGCAGCTGAAAATATATGTGCAAATAAAAAAATAAATATATAAATAGACCAGACAGGCCATACAAATTATGGTCTCTCGACATATAATATAATGGATTTTATTTCGTTCTTTTTACTATACAGCCACAATATTCTTATAGCTCTAATTGTCTCCTTATTTTAAAATAAGTTAGAATCAGTCAAATTAAGATCCGCAGATTTACCACAAGAACAACTGTGCCTTTTCTAGATGTTATAAATATCTGACAGAGATTTAAGCAACAGAATGTTTTATGTCCACTCTGGGAAGTGGGTGTAATTTGTTGACATGACAGACTATATGAGTACAGATGAGTCAAGAAGAGGACATTCCATTAGGTCTTGTATGTTTTATGTTATCATTCAACCACTCACAATGAGATAAGCAATGAAAAGACGAATGCAGGTATCCAAACAGACCATAAATGAAGACAGTGTGTCTCTGTTTATATGTGCAGACATACAACATAATATTGTACATAAAGGCTTCCTCATGCTCATTTACACACTGGAGATGAATACTTTGTGGATTTTAAAGATGGAAAAAGATGTCATGATGTCAAAGATGGTTAAACAACTGAAGTCATTCATGCACACACACATTGCAAGATTGACAAAAGAAGAGAATAGATTATTATTATAATAGATATTATTGGGAGATATAGGGCCTGTTTACACCTGATATTAAGATGGATTTTGGTTGATCGAATCACAAGTGGACAACACTAAATACAGATGTAAACGAGGTCTAAAACGTTAGCCTAGCCTGACGGGATTTACACTTTGTTGGCTGGAGACCAAAGTTTTGTTTGAAGACGAAAAACGTACCAAGCAAAATGTTCTCTCGCCATTTCTGATTTCTAACATGCACTCACAGTGTTTGGCATGGTTTTGTGGCTATCAGAGCAGAAACGAAAGCTGATGCTCTCTGAATGTTTTCCCATCGTCTCTGTGGTGTTCATATGTCAATTGTGCAAGCTTATTGTGTCCATTACATCGAAATAGACCTGCCCATAGTCCCTCTCCTTGAAGAAATCAGGACAGAATAGGTTGAATAGGTTGAATAGCTTTCCATGTACTCCATCTTGTCGATGTTGTCGATTCTGGTCCAGGCGGTCTTTCCACAGTTGTGTGTGGTCTTGGAGGTTTTGCCTCTCACTGTCAGCGAGGAGTAATTGTCCGCGTGGAGTAGTGTAGAGGGATGGGGTGCCTGCCATCGCCGCGTCCATGCAGGTGATGAAGAGCAGTGGCGAAAGGGCCGATCCTTGGTGTACTCCGACGTTGATGGCAAACGGTGGTGATATCCCAGCAGGGCAGCGGACAACACTAATAACGTGCTCGGGGCCGGTCATTCTCATTCGGGTTTGTCGATGGAGGTAGAGTTCGAGGTAGAGGATGAGTGGCCGATGTTGCGGGGCGATTGTATCTGATGGGTTCACCTTGGCATCGAGTGCCAGCTTCAGGTCACGCCGTTGAATCATCCAGTAATCGATCTGGGTTGTATGGCCGCCACTGATGTAGGGTGACCAGCCATGTGTAATTTGCTTTCTCAACATCTCCAGTTCAGGACAGGCAGCACAGGCAGTTTCAAAGTTAGTCTCTGAAAGAGAACATAATGTAGAGGAAATTAATGCAACAATTTCAGGCTCTATATCAGTAGAGTCATCATCAGATGACGGTAGGGGAAGATGAGACAAGCAGTCTGCTGTGTGGTTCTGGGAACCCGGCCTATAGACAACGTCATAATCAAAACATAGCAGACGTGCCGCCCAACAAGCAATCCGCATTCCGGCCCTCCCCATGCCTTTTGCAGTGAGTAAGGTGGTGAGTGCCTTATGGTCTGTGCGAAGTGTAAAGCGATGGCCCCACACGTACGTTCGCCATTTCTCAGTAGCCCACACACATGCCAGGGCCTCCTTCTCCACTGTAGAATATTTCTTTTCAGCATCAGTGAGTGTGCGAGAAGCGAAAGCCACTGGTTTTTCTGTTCCGTCTGATTGCACTTGGGTGAACACTGCACCCAACCTGTAGTCGCTGGCATCCATTGATATGACTGAATGAAGTGTGGGGTCATAAATGGCAAGAGCTGGACTGGACACAAGCATTTGTTTAATGTTCTTAAAACTGCTTTGAGCAGCAGGCGCCCAAGAAAATTGTCCCTTTTCTTTAGCGCACTCACGCATTAGGGCAACCACTGTCGCAAACCCAGGAAGGAATTTTGAGTCACTAATCCTAGAAAGGATTGAAGAGATGCTGCATCAGATGGGGGCGGAGCTTCACGGACCGCATCCAGATACTCTCTATCAGGTAGGATTCCATTAGCGCTGATTACATGGCCCAGGAACCGCAGTGAAGTCTGTTTGAAATTGCATTTTTTATCATTTAACACCAGCCCAGACTCTTTCAATTTCTGCAGTACAGTACTGAGGCTGAAGTCATGGTCCTCAGCCGATTCTCCATACACGATAACATCATCCAAGTAATTTTTGGCACCTGGCACGCCCTCCAGGATGGTTGCCATCATCTTTTGGAAAGCAGAGTGTGCCGACGCCAGGCCATAGGGAACCCTGCAATATCTGAACAGACTGTCATGAGTGATAAAAGCTGTAATATCTCTACAATCCTCATGCAGGGGAAGCTGATAGTATGCATTAGCCAGATCAATAGTAGAAAATACTGTAGCACCCCTAAGGCTGGTAAGCATTTCATCAATGTGTGGTAATGGATAACAGTCAGTAATGACAGCTTTGTTAACTTCTCTTAAGTCTGCACACATTCATTTTCCACCTGTTTTCTTCCCAGTAACAATGATGGGGGACACCCAGGCTGAAGCATCCACACGTTCGATGACACCTGCTTTTAGCAGACGGTCTAATTCAGCTGAAACAGACGCTCTGACTGCAAAAGGTAAGCATCGCAATTTCTGACGCACAGGTTTTACTGTGTGGTCAATTTTTGCCTTGTGGACAAAGTTCTTTACACATCCTATTTCAGTATCTGTCAGGGATGTGGAATTGGTGGCCATGACAGAAGTGCAGACATTATCGCCCTTTATTTGAAGTTGTAGGGCAGAAATCAAGTCCATGCCTAACAAAGCAGTCTCTTTATCCACAACGAAGAATGTGGCAGCAGCCGACGCGTTTGATACACACGCTTGTGCTTACCGAGTACAGGTATGTATTCCTGTGTATAAGTCACCAGACGGATGGCAGGTGTTGATAATTGTGTGGCACTGAAGTGATGTTTATAGATGTGAAGAGGCAGTATAGACACAGAAGAACCTGTATCCACAACAAATTGTACTGTGGTGCCAGATGAAGCAGGATTATTGACAGTCACTTTGCAATGCAGTTTCTTTGGCACTTCGGCAGAATTCCCTTTCGAGGGAACTCGAACTGCGTCGTCAGAAACGACTCTTTGGGGACGCTCCCTTAGAGTGCGCCTCTGAAGTATGAATGAAACTAATCCAATCCTGATTGGTGTTGCGTCATGACGTAACATGTGACGGCACATAAAAGTGACGCCGGCACACACACACATTAGCTTTCGCTCTTCAGCAAGCGCTCTCTGTGAAACTGTCTGTCTTATTTGGTGTTGTTTGTCTGTGACAAAGCTCTACATATGGCGAGTGAACAATACACTAGTGTGTGAACCCCTGCCCTGTATATCTCACGGGCGGGGACACGCATCAGTTGTGTGTGTATAGTTATAGGAGCGCAGCACACACAGGCAGCTCTCGAAAGGGCTGCCTGTGAACACTGTGAAGCACTTCCTAATAGAGTGCTGCGCTCCCGCTCGGCTATAGTATTTCTGATGATGGCCAGGCTCGCGATCCCAGCGATTCGGCTCCCGCGTCCATTGAGGCGGCGCGGCGGCTTGGATCGCGGGGATCGCAGAAGGATCTTGCGGATGAGAAACGAGACTGCTGAGGCACTTTTTCGTTCATCATCAGCTGATTCTATAACACTCGTTCATGACGCAGAAGCCCGCGATGCGGTTTCTTCTGCATGTGACGAGTGCCTCTTGCTCGAGCTATCTGTTTCTGAGGAAGTAGATTATGCTCAGCATCGGGAACGAGCAACATGAGTCACACTCGCCGGCTCATGTTTCTGCTTATGTAGAGCTTGTGGAGGTTGTGATGCATAAAGTCCAGTCCTAAAATAAATAATTTAATATATATGTGTATATATATTAGCTGGCCACAAAATAAGCAGGATGATCCTTATTGTCAAAGCAAAAAGAGCTAGACGAGAGATTCCTGTAGCACTATTCACAACCTCAGCGCCGGGCTAACTGTGTTTTTCCCCAAATCTTCATAAAGAGATAGAAACTCTCCTGGGAAAAACCCCACTCTTTTTCATATCTCATCACATTCATTAAATTATTATTTGAATGTGGTGGGTGTGAGAGAGGCGGGTTATGGCAAGAAGCTGTAAATGGAGGAAGCTTTAGTGAGCTATCTTTCTCCTGATGTGGCATCTTCACTTAAAGTTCCGGCGCTGCCCAACAATCGTGCAGGGACACCTCTGCAATGGTTGGCTGGGCTTATATGGCGGTTGGTCAGGCTAGTACGTTCCTGTACTCTAAGACGATTTTGCAGGCGTACCATGGCACTAAACGTACCATAGCTTATTGTAGTAGTTATGATGGCTTTGAAGAGACATCAGTGGCTAAATTTGTCTGGTATAAAAAAAAGGGAAAGACAAATATTTTCTGCTGAACGCTCCGCTATCACCTTCTGGCCTGTTCTCCGACGGTGTAACTTCAATCGTCGACAAGTTTATAAATAAAAAAATAAAAAAATAAAAATATATATATAAAAAATAAATAAATATATATATATATAAAAATATATATGTTGTCCCGCCGTTTTGAACGTTTCGGGGTACATCGATTTCCAGCGAACGCACACCGTGGCATTCACCCCAAGAGCTTGCAACCGGGCACCGACTATGGTCACAAAATTTTTCTAGACGTTTTCCTGCCGGTCATCTGCTTCAGGAAGTCGAGAATAGTGCCCGAGAAACACCCGAGGCCGGTCTCAAGGGGCTGGTTCCCTTAGTAGATTTTGTAGAATGGCAGCGCCTTCCAATTATCTATATGGGTCCTGAATATTTTTAAATATGGGTACAGACTGCAGTTTGGTTACCGACCTCCCAAGTTTGTTGGGGTCGTACCGACCGCAGTGGTTCCAGAACAGGCTCGGGTTATGGAACAAGAGGTATAGACTCTACTGGAGTTAAGGGGCTATAGAGAGTGTTCCCCTACCAGACAGGAAGTCCAGGTTTTACAGCCAGTACTTTTTAGTTCCAAAGGAGGATGGTGGACTGAGGCCAATTTTAGATCTAAGGCTATTGACTTGTTCTTTGAGGAGATCCAGGTTCAAAATGCTTACAATTGCCATTATCGGAAACCAAATCTGATCCGAGGACTGGTTTGGCATGATAGATCTAAAATTTGGGGCTGTCCACTCAGTTGCAGGGCAACCGATGTTGTTCTTGCAGCGGAGCCCGGAAACGATGTGTATTGCCCGCCGTCTATGACGCTTCAGGCCACATCATTTTCCAGCGAACGCACTCTGCGTCGTTTTTCCTCGAAAAATAAAAAACGAGCATCAGTTATGGTCACAAAAACCGTATCGACTACAGCCTGCCGGTCTTCCGCTTCAGGCAGTCGAGAAGGGTGCTCGAAAACCACCAGAGACCAGTCTCGAGAGGCTGGTTCTCTTAGATCGGGTTCTTCCGTTCGGCCTAGCACTCTCTCCCCGCATGTTCATGTGTAGGTATATGGATGCAACTCTGGCTCCACTGAGACTTCAGGGCATCCGTATACTGAATTAGTTCGACGACTGGCTCTTATTGCCCCAGTCTCGAGGAATGGCAGTTCGGCATTGAGATGTCGTCCTTGGCCAAAATTAGAATCGGGGGTTGAGCCTCAACACTAAGAAAAATGTGTTGGACCCAGCTCAGAAGACTGCTCTTCTGGGCATGAAATGGAATTCGGTTACAATGCAGGCACGTATGTCTCCCGCTCGTATCGAATCCATCCTGGCCATGGTGTCTGGGATAAAGCTAGGCCAGGCTATCACTGTAAAGCAGTTTCAAAGACTGCTGTGCCTCATGATAGCGGCATCCGACATTATACATTTGGGCCTTCTACACATGAGGCCCCCTTCAGTGGTGGCTGAGAGCCAAGGATTTTTTTTCGTTCATCCAGATGTGGTGAAGTTGATATGGGAGAGGTTTTGGACCAATGGAAGTGGATCTATTTGCGTCTCGAGAGACGTCCCACTGTCCACTTTGATTCTACCTCTCACATCCAGCCCCACTGGGGTTGGATGCCATGGTACAGGCCTGGCCGAGGCTTCGCCTGTACACATTTCCCCCGATCGCTCGGCTCCCGGGAGTCCTGGAGAGGGTCCGTCAAGACGGCATTAGTCTACTTCTGGTTGCCCCAATGTGGCCGACCCGAGTATGGTTTTCAGACCTTATATCACTCCTGATAGCTCCGCCATGGCAGATTCCTCTGAGGAGGGATCTGTTGTCTCAGGCGGAGGGCACTATATTCCATCCTCTTCCAGAGCTGTGGAAATTGTGGGTCTGGCCTCTGAGGGGGCTCAGTACCTAGATGCTGGTCTATCATCTGGGGTGGTCGAAATCATATTTATCTCTCGGGCTCCGTCTACTAGGAGATTATATGGCCTCAAGTGGAATGTTTTTCCACTTGGTGTAGAGAACTTGAGTTAGGCCCAGTTAACTGCCCAATGGTTTCAGTTCTGGAGTTTCTTCAAGATCATTTCTCTGCGAATCTCTCCCCATCCACACGTAGGGTGTACAGGCTGCCATTGCGGCATTCCATGCACCACGATATGTTGGGCCTTTGGGGAGGCACCAACTGGTCATACTATTTCTCCATGGTATTTGGAGGGTGGGACCGACAGTCAGGTCCAGGGTTCCTTCCAGGGACCTGGCGGTGGATCTCGAAGGGCTATCCCTGGCTCCCTTCGAATACCTCCAGTCGGCTTCGCCTAGGACCTCACGTTCAAGATAGCCTTTCTCTTAGCTATTTCTTTAAAGAGACTGGGAGATCTCCAAGCCCTGGCATTATCGCCAGCTTGCTTGGGGTGTGCCCCCGGCGGAGTTAAGGCCATCCTGCGTCCGAGACCCAGCTATGTGCCTTAAGTGCAATTTAACATGGCTAGGTCCATGGTCCTGCAAGTATTTCATCCTCCACCTCATGTGTCGGCAGAAAAGGAGAGGTTCCTTGCTCTCCCCGTCAGAGTTCCGAGAGTTTACCTTGAGTGGTCCTCTTCTTGGAGGAGGTCGGACCTACTGTAGTGTGTTTTGGGTCACCTATTAGGGGTTCCTGGCTATACAAACCATAAGTAGGCCTACAAGGTGTGCAATTTGCCTTCACCTTTGGCCGCAAGGGCTCATTCTACTAGAGGCATGGCGTCCTCTGGGGCCCTCCTCTCGGGAGTGCCCCTCCAGGAGATCTGTGAGGCAGCCGGTTGGGCTACCCCGCACACTTTTATCAGGTTTTTAGTCTGTACCTCCCTAGTACGCCTGGCGCACATGTTCTCTCGTCCTAGCTAGTGCCTGAGATCAGTTTCACTCTAGGGCAGGCCTTCTTCGGTGCGTGGCCTAGTGGGCATTCGTTCCCCAAAGAGTAGTTTCTGACGACGCAGTTCGAGTTCCCTCGAAAGGGAACGTCTCGGGTTATGACTATAACCCTTGTTCCCTGAGAAGGGAACGAGACACTGCGTCGTCCTGCCACGCCCCTTGAGGCCTGTGAGCGTCTTGCTTCATCGCTAGGCTAATGTGTGTGTGTGCCGGCGTCACTTTAATGTGCCGTCACATGTTACGTCATGACGCAACACCAATCAGGATTGGATTAGTTAAATTCATACTTCAGAGGTGCACGCTAAGGGAGCGTCCCCAAAGAGTCGTTTCTGACGACGCAGTGTCTTGTTCCCTTCTCAGGGAACAAGGGTTATAGTCATAACCCGAGACGTTTTCTAGATACTGCACTGTGACGTCATGTACTTGTACCTCGCGCACATCACTTGCTGAGGCTGAACGACACACAAGAGCAAAATGTCCCTTCTTGTTGCATAATTTACAAAACACCTTTGCAGCTGGACACTGTGCCGAGTTAGCTAGGTGTCTGTCTGAACTGCATCTGAAACATGACTTACGGGTTGAAGAGGCGGGGGCAGCAGTCGGATGTGACCAGGGTTTCCCGCTCGCGTGTTGTGACTTGACTTGTACAGCTCGCACTGGAGCATCTCTATCGGCCGTCATTCTCTTTGCGTGCTCAGCCGCAGCTTCTAATTGTGTTGCAAGGGTAGTTGCTTTCTGTAATGAAGTCCGGCTCGAGTAACAGTATCTGTCTAATATCATCACTGTGCAAATGTTCCAGCAATTGATCGCGGATCATATCATCCCCTTTATCACCAAAGTCACAGTTAGCGGAAAGTGCATGCAAAGCAGCAACATACTGTTGTATGTTTTCGTGTGAGGCATGTACTCTTTTTCTGAACGTATGCCGTTCCACGACAACATTAATTTTAGGCATGAAGTGTTTTTTCAAAGCATCAACAGCAGAATCGTATGTCCCACCGGTGTCTGGTAATGCGTAAAAGATCCGTTGGCCCTCTGCGCCCAAACAGTGAAGTAATGTGGCCCTCTGCGCCCAAACAGTGAAGTAATGTAGCCCTCCTCCTAGCTACAGGTCATGCATCACCCACTGCGTTGATTACCATCAAATAGTTATCAAACATGCGCAACCACATGTCGAATGGCATGGTAGGCTCTTCCGGACAAGCCAGGAACATTGACGGTGCAGAGACATGCACGGACATGGTTGATCAATAACTTTATTCCAAACTTAGTATCCTCGTCGCCAATTTGTTATGTTCTGGGTGAGTAGTAAGCACGACACCGTATATCTTCAATGACTCGTCTTTATTTCCATCTTAACTCCACATGTGTTCGACCATAACTTCACATGTCTAACCCTAGAACATCCTTCTTCTTCTTCCACCCACTCCTCTATCCTCTTACAACACAGCGTCTCTAAAGGTAGCATTAGGAATTACAGTATAGGACACAACAGCATCTTTTAAGATTCCTTTCAATTAACTGTTTCATTTTGAAAAATTCAATTCTTCTGACTATTATTTCATATGTCAGGCTTTACAGGGTTAAACTGATTTTTTTTTAGGAATATCCTGTACATATAATTATAAACTGCATATGAAGGTGCTGAAATTAAACAAATATTAACCTTAATAACATTAATAGTAATTCTAATAATGTAATCATACATTCATGGTAATATTTGAAAGGATTAAGTTGTTGCTATAAGGGTTTACCCCTTTACAGGGAATATGAATGACATAGGGAAGACTACTTTAAAATGGACAACACACCCATGTCTCAGTGGTTTCCATGGCAATGGAATACTTTCCATGCTAATGTTAAAGAAAAGATTAGCAAAGGCATCTACACTCATTATGTGCACCTGCATGTTATTGAAGTTTCAGTGAAAAGGTTAAAAGTTTGTCTCTGTATTAGTAACTGTGAGGACACATTGAAAAAATACCCACCGGTTTATGTATCATATAATTTATAACCCATATGTCAATAATGGAGGATTGTCTACAAGGGATTTAAAGTTTATGTACTCTGTAAATGGACTCTCTCGATTCAAAGATGGGACATAAAAGTTGAATGTGCATTAAGAGAATGAGCAGAGCAGAAAAAGCGTGATAAAGAAACTGCTTTCACATAACACTGAAAGAAATGAAGGACTTTTTTTATTGTATTATTTTTATAATTACAATGCTTAGTTTGAAAAGTCTATTGATCATAATGTTGTGGTGGTGAAGTGCTTTTCGATCACAGCATGAAACTTTATTTTAAGGCAATTAAAATGTGATTCATTTCCAGAATACCACTCACAGCCATTAATCAAATGTTCATATCAAACAATATTGAGTGAACTACAGTTTGTGTGTCAATGTATTGTGTGTCAAGCAAGAAGGAGAAAAACATCTTAGAAAATTAGTCCTTGTATCAAGGTCTCCGATAAACATCCTGCTCTTGAAACCCTGTAAACCTTCTTTGATAGAAGTGAATGTGTGTCTTGAAAAAATATAAAAGTAAACACTACATAAAACATATAAATATTATAGTTATACAACAATTTGGCTGCAAAGATTTCGACTGAGTGGTACTGACAGCTGTCATAAGATGCTATTATTGTTCAAATGAGAAATTATTAACTAAAGAGACAGGATCATTGGTTTATAGCTTTAAGAGTGTAGTGGGCAGAGTTTGTAATGTGACACATGGGAGGAATTCACTAACAAGGAATTGAACTAGCTGATGGGTTCATTTTCATCAAAGAATTATTCAAATCAGGTAATGGCTGATTTTCTGGCTTATTATAGCCCTCTACTCAAATTAATCATCATTTGATAATTTACTGCTATTACGTTCAATAGAAAATGCAAACAAATATCTGTTTTCCATAAAATTGTGTTTACAACTTGCTTTCTAAGGTCGATAATAGCACAACGTTAATTGTACCAGGCACACAGCGTTAATTTTTTAATACACATTCTATAAGAAGCCTAATCATTTGCATAGAAAGGTGGTTAGCACAGAAAACAATGAATTTTAATGCAAAATGCTATTTTGTACTGGATTGCAGGTGGTTTGTGAATGAGATTCATGTTTGCGCTGAAACACCATAGCTAAAGTGGTGCAACAGTTTAGTGAATTCACCCCACAATGGTTATGTTCTGCTGAACAATAATGTGGATTTGTGTTTGTGATATGTCAAAACTCTGTCAACAGTTCTGTCCAAAAGTCACAGGATCATTCAGCAGATATTTTAGAAATCCCCATATCTGCAAAAGGAAGACAAAGGAAAGAGAAGAACATCAAGGGAGGGGGAAAAAAGAAGCAGATGCATCAGTAAACGTCAGAAAACTTTCCCACATTGAAGGTGACCCTATTGTTAAATACATATAAGGTTTACAAAACTCCAGAAGGCATTGGCCTCCAAACACTCCTCTATCATGAATTAAAGAGAAGGAGTAAAGAAAGAAATATGTGACTCACACTTCCTCTGCCACGGGGGTGTTGTAGCTCTGAAAGAGAGGCTGAACAAAGAGTCCGAGTGTGCCGACGACACACACCAAGATAAAAATCCAGAGGAAGAGCCGGTCGATCACCATGGCTACATACTTCCAGTCCTCAATGATCTGCATGACACATACAAGCAAAAACACAATAAGTACAACTACATATATGTATAGTCATGGGGGGAATGAGGGAATTAGGGATGAGCTTAACCCTGAGTGGTTTAGTAATCTTTGACCGTGTTTTAGCACACTATTTTCATGCCTGGTATTTTGTTCCACACTTCAGACGTATCTAGGGATGGGAATTGTAAAGAATTAACTTTTTTTAATGGTTAATTATTATTTTGGCATTTTGTAAGGGATAAATATTTCATGAATTAATTTCATTAATAAATATTTATAAACACATTATTGTACAAGGTGTTTACACAGACTTTTAAAAAAAAAAATCCAGTCTTGTGGGAGGAAGCATAAATGCTGTCTAACAGTTGGCATATTAAACAACAATACTATAGAAACAACATGTGATAACAGATTGCATTCATTCATTATTATTATTGTAAACAGCAATAGTCTGAATAATCTAAAAATGTACAGCAATAATCTGACATTAATTTGACCTCAAACTGATTAATTAGAGGAAGTTATTGAAGTAATATAAGCAGAAGTTACTATTACCTGTGTGACATCATTAATAAAAGTAATAATTAACATGGTTTGAACAACTAATTTGAGTAAATGTAGATTAGTTGCTGTACTTAAGTATCTTTTTGGCTAATTCGTAGTTTGAGTAGCTATCAAAGATATTAACTTTTACTCTCTACTTGACTACATTTTTGAATAAGTAGGTCCTATTATGTACTCTTTACTCCAGTACATTTGTGATGAGTAATACACTCATTACATTTAGCAAGGCACCTAACTTTTTCTGCAGCAGTTTAATGCTGCTACAAAAGAAGTGATATCACCATCTACAGGGCATTGAAGGTACTATACCGTGTGCGTTATGCCCTTACTCACACAAACTTGTCAACAAGGCTACTTTACGCAAAAGTGAGTTCTTTAGCACTTAGTTGTGAATCGCAGGTGTTTCATACATGAGATGAATGGAGATACTTGGCTGCAGCTGGTTATGAGCCCAAAACCAGCACATCTAGTGTGAAAGCATTCCGCAATAAGTCAATAAATCAATAATCTCAAAAACCCTTCTTACCCCTTCATCATCATCCTCAATCTTCATATGTTCAGCAACGAACCTCACACCTTCGATGGCCTCATCCACATCTGGGTCGTGTCTGACTTTAACTCTCTGCCTGAAGCCTGTCCCCTCAGGAAGGTCGCCGACCCTCCATGCCCCGCACACACGTCCAGGGTCATCACTTAAGAAGAATGAGTCTCCATCCAACCTTATGCTCTTTGCATCAGTGGAAAACGATTTCTGCTGGTGTTTCCTTCTAAACCTCTCTCGTACATTAGACCTTCCCGGTCGTCGCATTAGAAGGAAAGTAGGAAGCTTATGCAGAAACACACGCTTGACCCACTCTGGCATATGGTGGGTTGATGGAGAACGGTGGTGTACGTTGAGCACACACACACTCGTCACGATAGAAAATGTGACCAGGACCATCGTAAACATCAGATACTTCCCTATTAATGGAACAGCCAGTGATGTTGGCGGAACGATCTTCGAAATCAGGAGCAGAAACACAGTAAGAGCCAAAAGAACTGAAATACAAAGTGTCATCTTCTCCCCACAGTCTGAAGGAAGGTAGAAAACCAGAATTGCAAGAGAAGTGATGAGGATGCATGGAATGATAAGGTTAATCGTGTAGAAAAGAGGCTTGCGTCTGATCACAAAGTCGTATGTGACATCCAGGTATGTGAGGTCATTGGGGTCTTCGTTTTTTCTGCCAGGGAGCGACACAATATCCCATTCGCCACTGGGTGTGTAGTCATCACGACTGGCAAAATCAGACGTCAAGACAAGATCGAGTTCTGTGCGGTCATAGGTCCAGGAACGAAATTTAAGTGTGCAGTTCTGTTGATCAAAGGGGAAGTTACGGACTTCAATCGCACAGGCGCTCTTGTAGATGGCAGGAGGGAGCCAGAAAATGTCACCGGTGTTGGAGACAACTGCATTGCAGTAAAATGATACTTCATACACACCATCTGCACTGCAAAAGAACAGAATATACATTCTAAATATAGATAAAGTGTATACTGGGTAAAAAGCATTAAGTGTGTTACAGTGGCAAAATGCATTCACTGGCAGAGGGGTTTTCAAACTTTTTGATGCCAACCATTGCCAAATATGAATATTCCCTTGTAAGGAACCCCCTTCTTAAAAAAACAAACAAAAAAAACAAAACAATGGCAGCTATTTAGTTTTATAAAGAAAGACCTTTATACTGTGTGACAAATATTTAATCTAAATATTGTTTCATTTCTAAATTAAGTTAATCTCTTAAAAGTTGTACTAAAGCCGAAGCTAATTATTAAACTATTATTTGGAGAATATTTATATGGTAAGTTGACGTATTAAGTTAGCGCATATTTTTATGCCCACTATTAAGACTATTCTTTTTTAATTACAGCTGTCAAATCCAATAACATAATTGTGATGAAACTGTAGTAATATAAATATTTGGTGTTTAAATTATTAAATTAATATCACAAGAGTACAAAATAACAACTTTGTTAACTTTGTTTGCCCTAATCATTTTGTAAGCATCTTTATATTTTTGCTCTCAAATTTTCCATGCACTTCCTTGCTGCCCCTAGTTTGAAAAACCCATGCATATGAGATGTTGAGAACGCCTCCTCGTCACACACAGTTCCTGATTAATATGCATTAATTAACAGATATTTAATCCAGGATCTCTCTTTTTCTCTGTGCCCTTTGAAAATGATTAGTATACAGCTTTTTAATTAAAATTAGCATAGAAACACAATGCTTATTTTAGCAAAGGATTGCATGCACCAGTGTCTCTTTACATGAGGAAATGCCTCTTAAGCAAATTAGTCTCATCCCACCCAATTTACCCATTTAAGCAACGAACATGTGCAAGTGCATCCTCCATTTTTATTCGCTAAAATGGGGATTATATAACACATAATGCTTCCACTAGGAACAAACATCTGACCTAGATCAGAGAGTTTAAACATTTTGGCTTGTCATTCATCTTATTTTTTTCCTTCATTCTTTTGAGATTTGTCAAGAGCGAAGACGTGAACGACCTGAAAGAACAGCAAAAAGGGAGGCAACTGTTTTTGCTTTTGGAAACTCTTTAGCATAATTAGCCAGTCTCTTGGAACAGTGACAGCTTGCTTGTTGTATTGAGTTTGTCATTAAACAGTGACTGCATGAAAGCCTCAAAACATCCCAAAAGTTTACACGGTGTATGGCTGGGAACAACTGTGAACATACATTTAGTGAGGGTACTAATAACTCTTTCCAAATCTACTGCTCCAAGCTATTACTAATCAAACATCAATTCATCAGATGTTGTGAGATGCATTAGAGAACTGACTATTACTGTATATAACTACTATACTGAATTTAAGTATATACAGTATATCAGTGCTTAGTGATGAGAATGACCAGTATGTGATCGTTTTCCAGCAAAAGTGTTTTAATTATGTAGTTATTTTATCATTTTCAGCATGCATATTTTTCATTGTAAAGAAAATAATATTTAAATAATTATTTAAATTGATATTTTATGTATAATTTATTCTAATATCAATATTTATATCAAATATAAATAAAATAAACTGCAAAATCTTCTGAACTACATAGTCATCCAACAGAAAGAATCCTTGATGTTGTGCTCATACTATTGTTCAAAAAGTTTGGGGTCAGTAAGATTTTGTTTTCCCTTTATTGAGCAAGGATGCATTACATTAAATTGATAATGACAGTAAAGACTTTTACATTGTTACTATATATATATATATATATATATATATATATATATATATATATACAGTATATTTCAAATAAATGCTTTTCATCAAAGAAACCTAGAAAGAAAAATGCTTTATGGTTTCCACAAAAATATTAAGCAGCACAACCGTTTTCAACATTGATTATACTAAGAAATGTTTCATGAGCAGCCAATCAGCATATTAGAATGATTTCTGAAGGACAATGTGGACTGGAGTAACGGCTACTGAAAATTCAGCTTTGTCATCACCGAAAAAAATTACATTTTAAAATATATTAAATACAGTCAATTTAAAATGTAATAATATTTCACAATATTACCTTTTTTAAACTATTTTTTACTAATATTATTATTTTACTGTATTTATAATGCAGCCTCGGTGAGCATAAGAGACTTTCAAAAACATTGAATAATCTTATCAACCCCAAACGTTTGAATGTAAGTCTATACAGTACACAGTATGCTACTGGTCACAGTTATGGCATACTTGTTATAGAGTACTATATCAGGGAGCCAGATGTGCTGCGATGGTATTCGTAGTTTTTTGATGCCATCGTACTCATTCGGATCCCACACGAGTCTGTAGTCATTCCACTCCTACAGAAAAAGTAGAATGTGGTTGAAAATGCTGTTGAAAAAAAATGAACCAAGTGAGATGCACCAAATTCATTTAAAACGAACAGCTAAATGCATTCACTCGGTTAAACAGGATTTTCCATCATGCAACAGAAATGACCTAAAAGTGAACTATAATTTAATTTCAACTCAAATCTGCTACGTGCTGTGTTTGCACTCATGTATGGGACAGCTCATTTGACTGTTTTTTATAACACTGTCCAGATGAGTGCACAGACATAGAGAGTGAGCTTACCTGCGTCAGCCACACATTCGTTGTCATGATTTGTTCCCTCTCATTCTGTAAAAAGAACAGAACATTGAATGTGTTTGTATTAGGGCTGTCACCTTCATACAGTTGATTGGTGACAAACATGATGCAGGGCAACAGCTCACTGCTTGATGTAGCCTATACTATAGAATGCAGTTAGAATGCCCCTAAAATTCAAGATATTGGGGCAAGTTTTTGTCTCATATTTATATCAAATTATATAGTTAAGCAGTATAACATGACATGATTAACAAGTATCACACGAGTGCTGTCTTTGTCCCAAATAGCATGTGTAAATGTGAAATGCGAGATGTGAAAAATGCAGAAAATCTTACCCGATCCGAATTTTTTATGACGGACGAAAGTTTCGGAGACAGTGTGTCAGCGTTATTGACATAACGTGAGGTCGTATTTATTTTTTAACATGCGAAAATTTCGGACGCGAATTTCGGATTCAGTGTGCAAGGGCCTTGACACGAACTGAAAGCTCTTAGCTTTTGAATCACCTTAAAAAGTGGTTGTAATTCCCTGGACCTAAACGCTAGAGGGCCGTTTCAGATAATGCTCTCTTACTGCTTACAAGTCCCACCACCTAGTGGCCGCCTTCTAAGTCGCTCACTCAACTCTCTTATCTCTCTTTTCAATTCTGTTTTGAATTGCCTATCTCTTCTCTTTAGATTGTTTTTTTTATGTTTATTGTTTGATACTTTTTGCTGTTATCGTTAATTATTATTAAAATTTTTATCCTGAATTTTTCCAACATTCCTTACACGCTTAATTAATTTGGTTTTAAACCAGTTTGAATTTTAAATTTCACATCGTGTTTGCTGTCAGTCACTGATACCCACTTAGAGGGACACTCACATTTTGTGGCATCCCCTGCTAGGACGCGTGTATCAGTTTTCCTTCCTTTCATTCTGTTTTGAGTGGTTATATTTCCTTTATTTCCATATTTGTTTTCATTGGCTTTATTTTATTTATGAATGATACCTACAGGTAATCGTGATCATCATCAGATGATTTAGATCTGTTACTTTTTTACACTTATTAATAATTGGTTTGAAAACAAACAAATTTCGATTTTAAATTTGAATATTAACTTTCTCAGTTCATTTTTGTTATTTTTTTATTATTCTTCGTTATTGAGACTTCCATCAAAACTGTATCCTTACTAGGATTAGATGTTACTTTAACATCTTCTTTATACACATATTTAACTTGAGTTTTAACCAGTTTTGAATTGCATTTAAATTAAGCTGTTTTTCAACCAGTTGGACATGAGAGGAAGTACGCCCCTTGTGGGCACATACCGCTACTACAGCTTGCTCCTCTGTGTCATCCGGCGTTACTTATTGATATCTCTTCCTTTTAGGGATTAGGTGTTTTGATAATTATCATTGTCATAATTCCTTTTGTTTTACCTTATCTTTGTAAATCCTTTGCTTTTTATTTTCTAATAATTACTCTAATTTGGGGAAGACGTGAGACAAAGAAGGTTAATTCACTTTAGTTTCACTTGTTCTTCATCCTGTTTTGTAGTCATAGGTAGAAACACTTCTCTTATGCTGTGGTGGTTTGACAGTCATCCCTGGTTGGTTTTCCAGCCGAGCGGGGTCGTCTGAACCGGGCGGTTACGACGCTACGTGCGTGAGTCTCGGACCTATTCTGTTTCTTTCCATTGGTGCGGCACGCGTTAAGACTCAGCCAATTTGGCACTCCAGGGAAGTCTAACTCACTAGTCGGTCACACAAAGGCATTTTGGAATTAATGACTCTTACCAGGCCCGAATGAGGGGCCCACTTTTTTGGAGGGTTCTGGGGTAAACCACTTTGCTGTGCCGTCTGCAATGTTGATCCCTGGGTATTGCCGGTTGGTGTTAATGGCATGGTGTTTGTGAGGGCGACACTTGGTACAGAGGAACGTGAGGGGCCCGGGGATGGCGGTCAAGTTGTGGGTAATGGGAGACGATTGTGGGACCGCGACGCTGGCTCCGTCCAGGGTGGTCTCGATAATCACCCCTGCAAGGTAATACTTAAGGTTGAATACCATCCACATAGGATATGGCCACAGATTTTTGAGTGGCAACGGTCTGGTTGGGTGGGGACCCTGCACGGGGCGCCTAGACTCTCTGAGCAGGCGGCGGCCGCCGTTTCCAAAGGTTTCTAGGGCAGGGGGTGGTGGCTCGCACTGGGTGTCGTCCGTGGCTCGGGGTGGGGGGGATGGGGGGGTCGGAAGCGGGCTCCTGCGGGAGTGGGGGCGGGTCCCGCCCGGGCTTTGCGGGTGGGTGGGCCACGCGGTCCGTCGCATTTTTTTTTATTTTTGATGGGGGTGGAAGCGGGGAGAGGGGCAGGCGGAACAGGGGCGTAGGGAGAAGGGGGAGGGGGGCAAGAAGGGGGGAACGGGGGAGAGTGTACGTGAAACAACCACAGGGGGGAGGACAGAGGGGAGGGCGGGGGCTAGTGACAGCTTGCTGGCATGGTGGTTGATTTCTCACTTCCTGTTTCCCACTACCGCCTTTCTTTCTTTTTTTTCTTGATTACACCACATAACTCAACTGCCTGCATCAGTTAGCCAAATCTTGTAGACGGGCATCGTCCGTATTAGTATTATAGCTCGTAAAAGAACTTGCATTGTTCCTTTTGTGTGTGCTGTGTTCCTCTCGCCCACAGTGAGCCAGTATGTTCCGGTCTTCCAGCCGCAAGTCCACTGGGGCAACTCGAGGAATGGCTGAATGCCATGATTGACACTACCTTCCTGCCACAAGGTCGGCAGTGACTCAAGAGCCCCGAGCCAAAAGCTGCTGGACTCGCCTGACTTGGACAAGCTGACGGTCACAAACGAGTCAAAGCTACAACGACAAAGAACTGGGCCCGGACACGTCGGAAAACTCGCTACAAGCTCAATTGCACAAGGCTCGCCTCCACGATAAGGAGCGCATCGCCCTGGAGCATGACTTAGTAGCAACGCTAAAGTTGCAAGCAGAGGAGGATTAAGATTCACAGTCGCCTAGAACAAAACTACTCCTCGAAACCAAGGAAGAGGATGACACCGACCCCGAGCTACAGAGGAAGTGGAAAGACTTCAAACTGCTGTTGATCTTCGTATACTCACAGACCGAAAAAGAAGCAAGTCAGAGAAAGGAACCAGAGAGGGACACTCAGCAAGAAACTCCGAAAAGGCGAAAAAGTCTCTAGGAAGTGCAGAGACTGACTCAAAAAGAAAGAGGACACTAAAGCCAAGGCAATGCGAAAAACACTTGCACTTGTTCAGCAGAGACATGATCTCAAAGACTGAACTTGAACATTGTTCACAGAGAGCGAACTGAAACACTCATATAGACTGCAGAGTAGTGACCGGGAAAGGGGAAAACACCACACCACAATGTTTCTCCTGACCAGCCGGTCCGCACCGTTCAGGCCAACAACCAGAGCTGAAAAGAAGGGCGAAAGCCCCGCTGTTCAATACACACCAGCCAGCCCGCAAGAACCCCGTCAGCAGCGTTGGGGGGGAGAGCCTTTCCAAAGAATCCCTGCCACTAACACGCTGGCTCCCAAAGAACTTGACATGTGGCCAGATTACATCCCGATCGTTCACTCCGAACCTGGCAGGAGCAACAAATGTGCACGCATACTGCAACAAGACATTGACTTTCACTTACAAACTGTTAACAACGCGACCGCCTGCATGGAACTGATTGTACCTCGCCTAAGAATTACTTTCAGTCGTGAGGTGCGCAGCTTCCTTGACGTAAACCAGAGACTATCAAATACGGGCTACAGCAGCTGCAACAAGCTTTGATCCGTGAATTCTTGATCCAGAATCAGACCAAGGGTTAATTCAACGCACGGACCTCAAGGCAGGCCGACTTGTAACCCCGCACAGTCTACTACTGCCCCCGACTCGACAAGCCTACTTCGAGGCACGGAACCAGCCAGGTATTGGAAAGAGGATGTCAATTTCTGAACTCTGTTCCTTCGAAATCTGCATCCCACAGTGAGTCAGTACTTAGCATCCTGGCCTGTTCCCCCACATCGCATGTACCAACAGCGTCGAGACTTGGCCCACAAAGATACATTAAGCAAAAGATGTGTACGAAAAAGATTTTTAAAGACCCCACAATCTACTTGTCTCTGAAAACTATCAGAGCTGCCTCTAGAGGGTCGCCAACAACACACAGCCCTTTTACAGGAGACTCGAGCCCAGACAGCAGGAGCGGTACCCCTCTCAAACATGCATGGTAAGCACAAGTCTGAGCAACATCGATAAAGACAATGCAGCCACGGTCAGAGACGGCAGAGTTCCTGAAGGTGCTGAAAGTGCTATCTTCACATGAGATCTCACAAGAGACACTAGAGGGACGACCAGACATCCTATGTTAAGCGTTAAGGCCTGGAAGGCCACCTGAACACGGTCATCAGATCAGACCACAGAGTAACTGTCACACCACAAAGTGACAAGCATCACCCTGCCACACAGCGAAAGCTGCACAGCGTAAGCATGACAGCACAGTTTCCCACGATGGGTCCATCATCCATAAGACCAGGAAATGCTTGCTTTGTCTCTACCTGCTCCACAGCGAACAACACGAGACCGGCCCTACCGCCCATCGATCACCTCACCAACCCGGACGCCAAAAGTCCTGGGAACCTGATCGAAAAGGGGGTGGCCCGGGAAACCTACCTAGCCATCACTTTGACAATGGGGGGGGGGGCGTGAGACTTGAAGCACTGGTAGGACCACCGGCGCAGACTTTACAGTGTTATCAGCTGAACTTTTAGGAATACTCTGAGCTAAGCATAAGAGCAAGATCGACTCTTACATCCGAATCGTTTGTGTGCACAGACCTGCTAGACTGCTCTAAGTTTTATTAGACTTATAAAACACACTGACCGTCTGGGCCCAAGTTCAGAAACCCGCCCCCCTCCGGTCACAGGTGGTCACGAGAACTTCAACAAAGCCAGACTCCAAATCACAGTGTTCCCGGAACTCCAGCAGCATCCAGGGGTACAACAGCCTCAGCCACCAGTCAAGGTTCAAGTCCGCTACCTTCACCTTCCAGCTCCCAAAAGAACCACGCATGCCCACTCAACGATGCGTGACCTATGCAGAAGGCCTCTTCAGAAAGAAAGTCAAAAACCCACTGATTTTGACCCTGAAAACCAAAAGACACTGCACGAACACAGTGCAAGACTCTGATAAAAGGGTCCCTGATCAGAATAGGAACATAGAAATTTTAATTAAAGTAGCATGATAATGTGTGTTCAAAGAGATTGCAAAGTTCTTGCCATTCGTAAATTAGAATTTTTACTCGAGTTAAAAGAACTGTCTTAATGGACCGGTAAAATCTCTACGGCCAAAGTCTATGCACTACTCTTTTGAACAAACAGTTTCTAGATGCTGGTTGAATTGGCACTTGCCTAAACATTAGTTTCCTGACAATTGAAGGGTTACAAGAAAAACACTAGCTCCAATAAGGGCCATACATCATTTACGCCCAGAGTGTAGGAAAACCACCTCAGCTTAAACTTACTGTTAACCTACAGGCGGGCATTTGATCTTGCGATCCAACTAGATCACAACGTGCAATATGCATTTTTGATCGCTGGTCTTGGTCTAAATGCAGATAAAACGATAGCTGGAATTGGGACATCTCTACTTTATGTGAAAGAGGCTTAGATTTCCAAAAATAATATCAGTAAGTTCAGCGTAAAGGTATGTCTGTGTGACAAGGAATCTCATTTCAGCAGCCTCTATTCTGTACCGATATCTGATTCTGCTTGGTCAAAAAGTTAATCCTAATTGCAGTATGACTAAACCTGTGTCTGAAAAGAAAGCTCAGAAACAGAGTTGTATATCTGTAGACCTGGGTGTTTGTCCCCTTTCTACAAGTAATGGCCTTTCAAATTATTGTTAGATTGATGTAATTCACTAAAATTTAAGCTGGATCTACAAGCAGAGAGCTTCCTAGCGATCAAAGCTGTTTAACTCGCTGAAAAGTCAGCATTTTTGAATGAGAGGAACGTTACTATAGTTGCTTAGGCAACCTTTGACTTTACAGACAAATCTATTTCCTTACTCGAGTAAACAAATAGATAAGTTGTGTATATGTAAAAGTGATGAGTTACATGAGTAAAAATTAGCAAAATGCCAAAACAGTCGCATTTTATCTTAATGTACACACTCCAACCCGTCCACTCGAAAGATTAAAGTTCATAGGCCGCCACCCCCCTTTCTTACTACCCCCTGCTTCACTCACACACCCACGCTAATAATCATCCATTTACTATCAAAAGGGGGCACGAAATTTTTTTACACGTACTGTTGGAATTGTTCTGACATGCTCTTGTTCCATGACAACAACTTGTCACTGGAAGTTGCTAACTTGTGAGTCACTTTTAAACAATACCAGCCTTTGTGGCACTAAAGCTACCCTAACCAGTATCCATCTACCTTTGGCTAAGCTAACTATAACCTAGCATCCTTCTGCCTTAGTTTAAGTTAGCCTAACCTAGCTCCATCCAACTTAGGCTAAGCTAACTAACATAGCATCCATCAGCGTAGGCTAAGCTAAATTATAACTTCCACAGTTGGAAATTTAGCATCATTTGCTTGAACCCTTAATCACCGTGGTGTTTCACAGTGCAAAGTATGCTAGATAATTTCCGTAAACACCAGTTCGGATTTTCTAAGTCACTTTCCATGTTTTGATACTCTTCTTAGCTAAAGTCACTTCACTAGTTTAGGATAGTCCTTGCTCTAAACGTCGAAGCTAACTTTGCAGATGCCATGTAATTAACTTTAAGTTTGACTACTGTAACTGTGTAGCATAGAGAAGAATTCTTATAGCAATAGGATTTTTCATCATAATGCACTGATTATTTGCATTAAGATCATTCCCGTTGTTTTGATCATTTTATTTCCCTTTTGCTTTTATTTGAATTTGTTTTAGTTCTTTGTTAAAACTCTTTCATTTCTTTGACTTTGATATAATAGCAGGCAGCTATTCCTGGCGTTCAGCTCATCTTCATGATTGAATTTCATTTCTCTTTGTTCAAATGGGGTTCCATTCCCATAGGCCAGAAAGGAAACAGAGACCACCATATTGTTATTTGGCGTGTTTCAACCAGTGTAACTCCATTTTGTGACCTGCAACACAAGTAATCTTCAACATTTACTAGGGCTAAAACTATGGGTCCAGAGCGATGATAATAAGCACAATTCAGTAGGAAAGCTGTACCTTTTCCCCCTATCATTCACTTCGTCAAGCCGTAGTGATACCAATTAGTTCAGTCCAGAGAAATAATTTAGTATAAGAACCATCTTAAGTCATTAATTTCATCTTGGCTATGCCCCTTTCAGGAAATACTCTCGGAAACACATACATTTTAGCCTTAAGATCCACAGCTAAGATAAGATACAGACACATTTCATAGGAGCTACACGTGGAAACACCTAGCTTTATGCTACAGGACCTAGCGAACCTGTTAAACGTGGTTTCTGAACTTTTTGGGTCTTGCATGCGTCTCTCACACAAGTATGACGTAATGTCACAGAGCCTGCTTCACCTTGACCTTAACTTTCCAGCTTACCAAAGACTATGTACAAAACTAAGGACAATATGAGAAACCACTCTCAGACCCCTCAACACCAAGCACGCCATCTGCAACACCGAAAACCGGTGCTCACCAGACAACTGCAGGTCACCAAACACATGATGCGTGCCAGGACAACATTCTACGTTATGCACCTGATTGCCATCACAGGCCAAGGCTTGGGGTGCACATGAGAAGGGGGGTCATGCAATGTATTGCCCACATGACGCATCACGCGCTGCACACCGCAGCACCAGAACCACTTACAAGACACGATAGCAAGTGACACCACCGTTGTCCTTTTGAAGCGAAAAGACTGTCTAGCCTAAGGAAGGACGACCTCGCTGAAAATGTTTCCTACCTTTCTCTCTTGCTTTTGCCTTTTTCCAGGATGCTGCCGTGGTTTGCCATTCTTGAGCCTTCACCAACAGAGGGCAGCGCAAAGGACAGCATCTCACCGGGTCAGGTATTCAGGCTCGTCCTAAAAGAAACAAATGGGATCCTGATAAACCAACTGCGCAAACCCCACCCAGCAGTGTATGTTCAAGTGGGACCCAGCAACGTGTACTAAAACCTACCCCAGCACGTAGCCCAAATAAGCTGGGCCAGTGCCGATGGACATGAGGGACCTCCCTCGCTTCACGGCTGAGGCCAATGTTGAGCACATGCTCAACCAACTTGATAAATGACTTGTTCACACAAGCGGGGACTTAAGTGGACACAACCACCCCCCCATGCCAAACGGATCCTGGGAGCTTTGCTCAGAGCCGCCGCTGCTGTCGGAACTCTGTTTAACGTTGACATATCCAGTGTCAACGCAGTGAACCTAGCACCGTGAGTCGGCATGTGACTGAAATTCAAACTGAGATCCCACTGCTAAAAGAGTATTACGACACCGATGCCTCCTGCAATCACCCACAAGACATTTTAGGGAACAGTGGCATAAAAACATATCGAATATATCATAGTACAAGTCTCTCAATTGAGGAGATTGGAGAAAAAGTCCTTGTGTGTGTGTGTGTGTGTGTACTGTGAAGGTGGCTGGGTCATTCGTTGGTGAAGATGTGGTGAACTTTTGCTCACCCCCCTCCCGGGCAATGATATGTGTGTGCGTATTCTTTGAATTGATAAGTTTTAAGTCTGGTTACAATGACCAGTGTGGTTCATCACACAAGGTTGTCTGTGTTTGTGAGGTGTCCTGAAGAGGGGACACCACGGGATCTCCGGCCAGAGAGGCGCTCCTGTTGGGTCACATGTGGTAAGACAGAGGACCCTGTGATTACTTATCAGCGAAAAACGCCGCGGGGGCACTTCTGGCATCGGTCATTTAATTAAGTCCCATCGCCATTTGCTTGTGTGTGAATCAGTAACTTAAAAAGTCTCATGACATCTCCATTCTTCAGATTGTGAAAGAAACAGGAGTGTTTACTTAATTGGAGACTTAGTTGATTAAAACCACATGATTGCGCTGATCATCTGATTATTGCTACAATGTAGTATTGAGCTTATAAATCACAGAGGTAACGTAAATCTTGTCTGGATGTTACAGGGACGGATGAGCACAGATACACATCTGCTTATCCGGTGGAGAGTGGCTCATGAAGCCCTCTTCACCGGAAAGCAGAATGCTGCCATCAAAGGCTTTGAGTGAGTATACAGATATAATTAAAAATCTATTTAATTGTTTATTTGTACTAGTATATTTCAACAGAGATATTACAGCACTTTTTTGATCCTTGATTTCTCTGCATTTGCTGCAGATCTTTTGTGGTGGAGCAGGAGGGTGACTGCAGCATTTGTAAAAAATAAAAAAAAAGGGAAAACCTTAAACAAAAATACAAAGTAAGATAATTTTGTTACTTCTAATACAGAAATGAAATGATTAAATATTGTGATGTTAAAATGACTGCTTTTGTATCATGCTTGTGCATTTTTGCAGGATCTGAAATGTCCGCAGACAGGGGTGAGCACTGAGGATGGAGGGGCCACAGCAGCGTCCTGGAAGTGGTACACTGCCATGGATGAGGCAATTGGGGGAAGACCCTCCATCACTCCTCCTTCCCTTGTTGCCTCATGTGGGCCGGATGTTGCTGTGGCCTCTTCATTCTCTTCATCCTCAGTGAGGCCAGAGCCAGCAAGAGCCAGGAAAAGGATGAAAGATCTTGAGGACCTGATCCAGGGGATGGAGGAGAGGGAAGAGGAGGGAGAGAGGAAAGCAGCTGAGAGGGAGGAGAGACTGTGGAGAGAAATGGAGGAGAAGGAGGACAGAAGAGAACGGGAGAGACGAGAGAGAGACGAAAGACAAGAAAGAGAAGTAAGAGAAAGAGAAGAGAGATGGCACCGGGAGGCAAGCGAGAGAGAGGAAAGGGGAGATAAAGAAACAAAAGAAAGGGATGAAAAATTCCTTTCTGTCCTTGAAATCCTTGCGAAAAAATTAATTCAATGACAAAAAACATCTTATGATCATTTACACATTTGTGTTAAAATGAATTAAATTATATATATACATACACACACAGTACTGTGCAACAACAACAAATGGTGGCCTAAGACTTTTGTACAATACTATGTATATAAAACAAACCATTTCTAGGCATTCACAGTAGCCTACATTATAGACTTCTAGGAATGAATTGATACTTTAAGATTGTGATAAAATTCATAAATTAAATATTTATGAAGTGATGAATAATTAGTGAATGTGTGGTGTAATGTAAAAAAAAAAACCTTTAAAACAACTGTTTTATTGGAGTGCATTATATGACACTGGAGTGCGTTATATGACTTCTAAATGCACACAGAGCTCATGCAGGGATTTTCAAGGCAGGTCATGGAGGGTTCAGTTCTTGCACACCTGTCTGTAATTTTCAAGTAGTCAGTTATTAATTGGTTTAAATTGATTCAGGTGTGTATAATTAGGGTTGGACAATAGCCCTCCATGACCTAAGCTGAACTTGAGACTGTTTACACAAACTACCTTAAGTTTTGCATTAACTAGGGATAGTGAAAGCAAGCAAAAAAGGGGTTAATGAACCCAAGCAAATAATTCAGTCATTATTTACTCCCCTTCTTGTTGTTTGATCCCTCTGTTTTTTTTTGTTTTTTTTTCCCTGGACACAAAAGGTGATTTTGGTCAGGTTTGTACTGTTGGTTTAATACAAAACCACTCAATAGACTTTCAGAAGCTTCAAAAGCATCATCAAAATGCCAGGAAAATTCTGAAAGTTGGGCTCCATTGACTGATATTGAATGAAACCAGCAGAACAAACTTGACAAAAATCCCCTTTTGTATTTAAACAGCATGATCTAACAGCATGAAAGCACATAAATAATGGCTGTATTTATATGTTGAGGTGAAATAACCCTTTCACCCACCAAAAAGAAATTGTAGTAAATGTATGTATACATTTTGTATTATAGTAATACCTTGACGAAATAAGCAGCTTTGAGCGTTTATGCCTGAGACCGTTTAAAAAAAAAAGCTTTACAAAAATCAATCACATTTATGCATTTTCCAGATGTTTTTATCCAAAGTGACTAAATGCATTTATTACAGGGACAATGACCCTGGGCCAGCCTGGAGTAAAGAGGCTTGCTGATCGACCAGCAATCGTCTGCTAACAAGTTCAGTGGTTTAGCCCACTACACTACAAAGGTAGTAAAGCTCTAACAAATATTTGCATGTAATTGTAAACCTATAAAATTACATTTGACAAGAAACGGAATGCTGACAACATGAATTGGAAAACATTTTAATCTTTTTAAATGTTTTAAAAGTAGTCGTGCACATGGAGAGCCGGCTCAGGGATGTTTGGAGAAGACACCGCAGCAGCCAGATTGTCCTGCACATGTTCTCCCACTCTTGCTTCAAGGTTGTGGGGATCACGGAGGCCGTCATCAAGGTCTTCCTCATCCTCTGGCTCAACGATGTCCCCATTGACTAGATCGAGATTGTGAAGTACAGGGCAGCACGCAACAACCTCAGGCACGAAGGCAGGGCTCACCTCCAAGGCCTTGAAGAAAATGCAGCGCCAGCGCGTCTTCAGCATCCCAAAAGCTCTCTCCACGATGTTGCGGGCACGGGAGTGCTTGCTGTTGAAACGAGCCTGCACAGGGTTCTGTAATGGCTCTCTCTACGGGGTGATGAGGCAGATGGGTGCACTCAGGCAAGGATAGCCTCCATCCCCGAGGATCCACTTGCCTGCAGGTAGATAAAGGATACACTGGACTGTTCCTCAGCACCCTGGCATCGTGCACAGACCCAGGATACCCCACAAACACATCAAGGAATTTCCCCCGGTGATCAGTGATGGTCTGGAATTGGACGGAGTGAAACAGCTTCCTGTTGAAGTAACAGTGGGAGTATATTTGCTGGAGGTTTGATACGGCTATGACAGCCGTCTATTGCACCAACTGCTCTGCTGAAAGCTGGTGACCCAGCCAGCTGTGCAAATCCTGCTCCCATTGCCTCCAGGTCATCTCCGGTCGGAAAGCAAATCATCCTCCTCAAAATTCCCATGATGGCCTTGCTCATTCTGTGCACAATGTTATACACAGAGGTCTTTAGGATGTCGAGGGCCTGCGACACCACCCTGTAGGATGCTGCATGGGCAAGCCAGTGCAAGAACACAAGGACCTCAATCTCCCGTTCCCATCCATGGTCCGATTCCAGTCTGACTGCAACAATCAGGGACCTGATGGAAGGCAGAGACAGGCGAAGGTGGGCAAGGTGGTCAGCTGCTTCATCAAAATAAACCCGCAGAATGGGAACACCTCTGTTGAGATGGCAGTATGATGTGGGGTTCACCACCTATAAATACATCATAGTTTGTTAGAACAAAAAGCTTGAATAAAGCAATGTTTCATATGGTATTGACTTGTATATGTATTTATTTATTGTGATGATATATGTTTTATTCATTCTTTTACTTATTTTTATTCATGTTTCAATAAAATATTCATTTCATGAATTCTTGCATTAATCATTGCTTGAATGAAATTGTATGTATTCACATCAGCTGCATTTGTCTAGTGTTTTCATACATCTATGTCATATGACAATACAACAGTTTGCTTGTTTTATCAAAATATATAATTTTAATTAAGAAAATGTTATATAATTAAGTGCTGGTCAGCATTTGTCATTATGCATAAGTGTTGGGGTGGGCTAGTAATGCAATTCATTCTGGGGTAATCTTTTTTAAGTAGTAATACTTGCTTTGAGTATAAAATCATCAGTCTTCTCCAAAGGCGAGATCTCCGAGCAGCAGCCCAACGTCTCCTTTGTGCACACATTCGTCTAACTATTGCAGACATACCAACCATTTCAGACGCTGATGAAAACCGTTCTAGTTAGGTTGTACTGATGCAGTGAGATGTCGGTGCACCTGTGGCTCATAACTTTTAAATTGCTGTGCTTATAACGTCAACATGGAGGATGATGTCCGGATCGCATTCATACTCAACGAGATTTGGCTATAAAGTACCTACTCTTTTAGCGCTCGTTACGTACGTTCTTATTGAAATTAAGTACCTACTCATTGAGTATGCGGTTTGGAACGCAGCCAATGATTCCAAGAATACCAAGGATTGGTTGCAGAAGGTCTGGAAGATTCTATAGTGGCCATCAGTCACCTGACTTAGAAAATATAAGACCCATAGAGAATCTCTGGTGGGATTTGAAGATGGTTGCAGCACGTAAACCCAAGAATATTACGGAAGTGGAAGCCATTGCACATGAGGAATGGGCTAAGATTCCTCAGAAGCTGGTGTCGGGTTACACATCTCTTTTGCAGCAGGTCATAACAGCAAAAGGGTGTTCCTCTAAGTACTAAAGGTGCTTGCCATGAAGGGGTTGAATACTTTGAGACTGCAGATGTCATTTTCAGTTGAATTTGGGGAAACCACTTGAAACATTTGTGGTGAGCCATTTCAATTAGTTTCATTGCAAACAGCTGAAATTCAGTACATTTGGCAATAAACTTTGATTTGCAATGGGGGATAAATAATGAATAACTGAAGCCTATACACATCTCAAACTTACTGTACATACACCACTCGATATTCAGTAACTACATGTATTGTCTAAGTGCAAAGTTAAACTGTTAGTGATCTCAGATAGTTCCAGTATGTAATGACACACAATACTATACAGAAGCAGAATACCATTGTCTGTCTTTATTTTGCACATACACCTCCAAGCTTTGTGAACACCACATTTTTGCTCAATTTTGCCCCACTCCAAAAAGTGCCAAAAACATTAGAACTAAGGTACATCAACAAAAGCTAATTAACACTGATGTTTACAGAGAGCATAGTAGTTGTAGATTGATTCAAGAGACAAAACTAAATAATTAGAATAAATAGGAAATTACATTAATTCACAGTCAGACAGGCAGTTTATGTAGCATGTATGAAGGGACGGTACAGGTTTGGTTTCTCTGCTCTGTATAGTAAAGTGGTTGAAGGGTTTTGCTCATGGCTCAAGCTTAGTGGTCAGTTTCCTCTCAGGCCTTGCAGAGAGCCACAGCAGAGAAACGCACCTCCCCTTTCTCCCGCTCCGTAAACTCACGGCACACCCTTGCTGCATCCTAGAAAGATGAAGTCAGCTATTCAGTCACAGGAAAATGACTAATTGTTTTAGATGCTCTAAATCTACGGTTTTCACCATAATGACAGTTCATAGGAGAGAATATGATTACAGTTGTCATTATGTACAAAAGGCCATTCCCAGGAAAATGTGTCCTTACCATGACAAAGCTTTCTGGTTTTGTAGGTCCATGACACACAGGTCCATCAATTCTGCCATCTGATGTGACAAAACACCCACTTTTTCATCTCAGACATTATAAAAGAATTTATACTTAAATGAAAGTCATTGGCCAATGAAACAGACACTACACCACAATACATGTCATCTACTTACCCAGCTCATAAAGCTGACCATTTACATTGACAAATGTAATGAAATGGAAGTTGACGTCATCTGCCTCTGGCTGTTATGATAAGAGAGATGAAAAATAATTTACGTCATTACTTCGTACTTGTATCTGTAACAAGTCTGTGCTATATTGTCAGTTGTTTTGTCTTACCCGACACTCTCCTTCATTAGCAACTGCATCATGAGTTTCCTGGATGTCCTGAATAAAATTGTAACTACATTAACTTAACTTTAAAAACAAGCCCAAATGCATTTTAAAGTCAGCATAAATGGAAACTGCAATAGATTTTTCTTCCCTATTGTGGCCTATACCCGAATGAAACTCGGTTGTGGTTTGTTATTGGGGTGATCTCATGCGAGTGACAGATAGTTCGACACTCACGCCAGAACACACATTATCAGAGAGAAGAGATGTTGCAAGAGGGAGTGGAAGTTATTTTGATTCAAAATTACAAGGTCACATGAATCGAGGAAAAAAAAAAAAAAAAAAAAAAAAAGTACAATAGTACCATCTACTTTGTGACATTTCTGATGTTAATCTTTGTGTTAGGCAAAGATTGTGGCAAATCACGTTTTGTGTGGCTCAAATTAATGAATGCTTACAATACCTTATTTTGTTCAAGTTCTTTGGCTCTTTCTGCAGCAGACATCCCTGAGGTTGCTTTGAGAAACTTCTTCAGTGTAGAGTTATTGTCTATAGACGGTAGGAAAAAAAGAAAAAGTTAAGTCTTGAATCTGCCTCTCTCCCGAACAACCTAAACTGCATACAAAGACAGTCAGATGCCATTCAAATGATTTCTAATATTTTTAAAAAACATTTTAGCTTTAATGATGTATATTACATTTGTTGCACTTTGGATTAACTTGGTTAAGGAATCTAAACACTTTGGGTTTGATTTATTTAGCCAGTCAAATTTTCAAAAAAATAAGTTAAATTGACTATTTTTAATATCAACAAGACCATCAGCTCTATTCTGCATCAATAAGCATATTGTGCATGAGCAGATGTTCATGGCACATGTCTCCACTGACCAAAATCAATACTGTCCTGGTTGTTGGCCACAGCATGTACCAATCCCACAGTTCCACAGGAGTTGACCACAGTTTGTTTCAGAAAATAAACACGTTGAGTGTCTTCAACAGACTGTTTGGAACGAAAGTCCTCATGCTAAAAGAAAGAAGAGGAGGTGGGTTAAAGTTATAAGTTAATGATTAATTCTGTGAGTTTAAATGTTGAATTAAACTAACATTCAACAATGACAACATTAATTCAGTGACAACATTCATTTCTTTCATAAAATAAAACTAAAGATTTAACTACACAAATTCTCTTTACAAATGATTACTTGGATAATATCTAGGCCTACTTCTCACGTGAGAAGTAACCACGCCCGCGTTTAATCTAATGCATTGTGTGCGCGCTCATGTGCGTGCGTGCGTCCGTCCGTACGTACCTGTTGCGTTAAAGGGAAGAGCAGCATCATGGCACAGCAGGGTGATGGCACCCCTGACAAAGACTCATCTTCCAGACCCAAAACATCCACAAAACGCCAACTCAAGCCCACACCCAACTTACTCAATACCTACAAAAACACAAAAAAAGCCCACACACACAACGCGAGACCGTTATCACCAAATAAAATAAAGCGGTCTAAAATATTCCACTTTTGTAATGAGCCTGTCTGGATTGTGGTATTATACACAATTACAAATTACTGCGTAAAGCATACATTTAGAAATTCTGCGTTATTGTTTTCGTGCATATGTGATAATGTGTGTAAAGCCCACGCCCTTTTATTTCATATTCGGGTCCATGACAGTTCAGCCCCAGACGCCACAGACAGTCTCATCATCATCTCATCTTATGACTCAGCGAACGTACCTTATTCAGCATCTGAAACCAATACAAACACAAACAAATATGTCGGCTACAATCATACCAGAGAAAGCGAAAGCATGCACGATAAATAGATTGGCTAGCGTGTCTAGATCATAACAACGCGTTAAACCTCCGGGTTTATTTCCATCGGTTTCCACTCCATGATCGCAGACGTTCGTGAGTGTCACTCCTCAAGAGTTCTGAAAGGCGTCGCCCGAGAAAACAAATCCTGCTGAGGGAGCACGAGGATCATATATGCAACCGGTCATATTCCATTTACACAGACCGGAGGGGTGTCCGCTCAGATACACGTGCTATTTATGTACTACTGGAACACATATTTACACCGGTAGTGAAACTTTTCTGTATTTTTAGTGTGTCTAAAAAAAGGCAAGGCCACACAGAAGAGAGAAAAACGGAGAAAAAGTTGGTTCAGATTCTCCATCAAATATTTCGGTCCGCCCTCGGCCGATTCTGGAAGCTACCAGTGTTTTCCAGCTATGATGAATCATTTGATTAAAAACAGAAACAGTTACATTTTACAGTAGATTATTTTAAAAAGTGGACACATATATAGGATAGCTCTTAATGGCTCAAGCTGCGTTCATCAGAAACAAAATACTATAATTTTAACTCTGCTCTATTCACAAAACTCCTTACTTTGACCTGAGTGGATCAGCTTAAATAACAACTGATGACTTGCACTTTCTGGAATGTTTTAAATGTCAATTTGAAGTGGGTTTATAGGCCTATACTGTCAAGCATGTTTTTGGCTTTGAAATTCAGTTTACACACTCAAGATATGAATACTGGGTAGCTAGGACTGTTACATTTAAAAAGGCTATAGTCCTGTAGGTAGGCTATGTGTGTGAATATGCCTATTTGAGATGACAAGAAAGTTCTCTGACTGGCTGTCGAAAAAACATATGGTGGCATCACCTTGTTGGCCTTTTAATTATAGTAGTTCATCCAAAAATGTAAATTCTGGCTATTTGCTCACCCTCATATTGTTCGAAACCCATATGATTTTCTTTCTTTAGTGGACAAGAAAAGATTACTTAAAAAAAAAAATCCTACCCTCTCTTGAAAGGGAATGTGGACTGAATGACAAAAAGGACAAAAGAAAACCATGCATAAACTTGTTAGGGCCCGAGCACCGATGGTGTGATTCCCTCTTGGAATTGCTCAGTTTATTATTATTCTCCACAATGAATTGCACGAAAACTCACGAAAATTTGCACACGCGTCCGAACTGCCAAACATTTACATCTGATATGTGTTTCAAAATTGGATGGGGCAAAATGGCTCGATAGCGCCACCTATAAAAGTTTAACGGAGTGCGCCTCCTGCTACATTTCACGTACGTGTATGAAATTCGGTTCATACATGTAATGGCCCAATACCTACAAAAAAGTCTCTTGGAGCATAGCCGTAAACACAACAGGAAGTCAGCCATTTTGAACTTCCTCTCAGATTTTTGTACAGTTTTTTTGCCATTTTCAGGCCTCGTACTTTAACAAACTCCTCCTACAGTTTTAATCTGATCATCTTCAAATTTGGTGAGTGTAATCTTAAGGCCTTTGTGACGTTAAATTGCGAAGATCTTGAGTTTTCGTCAAAGGGCGTGTCCTCGGCGGCCTGACAAATTTCGTTGTTTCGCCATGAAACAGGAAGTTGCTGTAACTCAGGCAAACAATGTCCAATTTGCCCCAAACTTCACTGGATTGATAAGAGTTCGGTCCTGAACACATGTCCATGCTCATATTCAGTTACAGTCATAGCGCCACCTACTGGCAATAGGAAGTGACATGTTTAACACTGTTGTGGACTCCTAATAACATGTAAAAAGTGCCAGCAAGTGCTAAACATGCTAGCAACATACTAGAAACATGCTAGCAAACACTTAGCTAAGTGCTAAAGCATGCTATTACTGCAATTAAATAGGAATTTGCTGTAACTCAGGCATGGAATATCAAATATTCTCCAAACTTCACACGTTTGACAAGAGTCATGGCCTGAACACATCCACATGAGAATATTCAGTTATAGTAATAGCGCCACCTACTGGCAACAGGAAGTGCCATGTTTAACACTGTGATGCAGTACTAGCAACATATTAAATATGCCATTGAATTATAAACATGTTATAAACATGTTAAAACATGCAAGCAATTCATAGCTAAGTGCTAAAGCATGCTAATGCAATGAAACAGGAAGTTGTTGTTACTTAAGGCAATGACCAATCGGCCCCAAACTTCACACGTTTTACATAATAAAGGACATTTTTGTAACTGACTTTTAATACTCCTATATTTACCTGCTTAAATGCACATTGCCCACCATGCTCTGTCTTCCTAAAGCCACTGGGTGGCACGGGTGCGAGGGCCCTTTCATTGCTGCTTGCAGCTTTAATTTGAGTTGCAATCAAATTTATTTATCTCCCGCAGATTGTGATAATGTAAGCTTTTCTAAAGATACAGATTTCTGTTTTTTAAAATGTATCTATAACAGTTTAGCGACAAATTAAGTGATAATGCCAATATATGTAATGTAATGCTTTTGAGTTGGTTTTTGTAATGCAACTAAATTATTCAACACCTATTCAATGCTGCTGTTTTTAAGTCACTTATTTGTATGGTTTTGATTATTGTGTTAAAACTCAATGAAGCCTTTGGAAACTCTATAACAAAACTGAATTTGCTTGACTGAATGCTTGACTTAACTGAATTGTGCTGCTACACATACATACATTTAGCCCATCAGCTAAAGCTGTGTAGCAAATATGGCCAAATGATAAGAGATCTCACAAAGGCTACAAATTGTTTTATTACATTAGAAAGTCTATGGCTACAAGAAGATTGCCAAAACACTAAGGGGCGGATTCCCGGACAGGTTTAAATTAAGCCAGGAGTAGGAGTAGAATTAAGTTAAATTAGGCCAGGAGTAGCCATTCTTTAAAAAATGGCTTTCTGTAACACAGATTAAGTACAGATTAGTTACACCTGGACTAAGGAGTCCTGAACCAGATTAATTTAAAACCAACTGTGCTAATCTGAGGTTGCCTGTTAACTCATTCTCTTGGTTCATTTGAATGAACCAAGAAAATATTAATTGCATGGAACTGCAAATCCAAGGAAAACAATGGCATCTGAAAAAGACTCCAAACTAAAAAAAATGTTACTGAACAAGAGACAATTATTTTTAAGCAAGTTAAATAAACTGCAATCATCATTTGTGGAATAAAAGAAAATAAATGCCTGGACATCTGTATGTGTTAGCGCGTGCATAACTATGCACAACTAACTAAGTTTTAAAGTGTTGAATGGTTTTCATTTAAAATGAAGTAATCAAATAAACTTCAATTAATGCTTGTTTATTACTGCGAGTTAGAAATTACACATTATATAACTATAATCTACACATATGGTGTTCAACGTTGGTAGTATAGAAGCAACACTTTACCACAATCATGGTAACCCCCCCAAAAATACTAACATAACAGAAACTTTTAAATACCAAAATAATAGAGCATTATTAACAAGTCTCTCCATTTTTGCATCTTGCTAAATAAAATGCATAACATATCACTTTATTTCAAAATGTTCTCTCCCAATTCAGCCCTGTGCAAAGCATGATGGGAAGTGAAAGTTATGTATGACTGGATTAACATGGACCAATCACATTTGAACTAGAAACCTGATACAATGGAGTTAAAACAAAATGAAATGAATAAATAAAGTGAACAGCATTAAAAAATCTCTCATGAGCAGAAGAACACCTTCTCCATGGTCAAATGAGATGGTCCAGTCTTGTTACGGGGGTGCTTTGCTGTAGCCTGACTCCACCCACCTACGTATTTCCGCCCAATTTTCATTTTCCTTCAGTACTAAGTCTGGGATTCTGTTGTAGACTTTGGTTTTCTCCGATAAATTTTTTACCGGGCCAATCAGCGAACAGAGGGAGTGGCTGAGAATAATCATGAATTCTTTAAAGTATCAAGCCATTTTGGAAAAGATGCTGATGTCTTCAGGGATCAGTCGTATAATGTTATTGAGTGTCCTGTACAGTTTTTAGATTTAAATCTAATTGAAAATATTTGGTAGAATTTGAAGTAAGCAGTGGTAACATGAAAACCAAAGATTATCAGTGATCTGGAAGCTTTTTAAAGTGAGGAATGGGCCAAGATTGCAGTAGAGAGGTGACAGAAGCACTAACAAGCAGCATTTATTGGAGGTTATAAAGAATAAATGTTTCTGCACAAAATTTGACTTTTGGGGTTTGAATAATTTTGTGCGTGAATGTTTAGAGCTAATTAGATTTTTTTTTTATCAACTTAAAATTTTTAGAATCACTCAAATGTGTATTAATGAACATTCTATAATAGTTTACTGATCCCTTTGTCTAATTGTTTTCATTAAAAAAAATTCTTGGCAGCAAAATGTCTTGCAGGTCAAGGTTTTTTCATTTTGATTGCAACTGTTTATTCCAAGCTTTCAGAAATGATTTATTCACTGAAAATCTCAACAACTAACCAGGGCAGTAGTGGTGAAAGGTGGGGCCCATAACAATTTTTTAAATGTACAGGGCCCAAAGCAATGATCTATTCGCAATGATTAACAGTTTCATCACATAATATGGACAAATTTTATAGGCTACTTTCATGATGCTTTTTGTGTCCTTTTTCAAGCTTGAAAGCTCCAATCCCCCATTTACTGTAATTTCATGTAATTGTCTATCAAAATAGGGATTTTGACACAGTAGGCCTAACCTAAAAAAACACTGCATCATTAATAATAATAATAATAATAATAAAACCAGAAAAATAATGTCATCCAAGCAAAAGATTTCAGGTGAATTAACAGTACATGTGCACACTGTATTGTCATTACAGACAATTTCATCTAAAGTGATGGTAAAAACAGGAGGAAAGTTTTTTTTTTAGGGCTACAAAAAGGTTGTGTTTTAATTCCTTGCCCAGGCCCCCTATAACACAATGCAGTTGCAATTGAGCACGGGCTTGAAATTTGATCAGCAAGTCTTTCATGCATCCATGTGGAAATCTACAATGAGTTACTTAACAATAAAAGGTTAGATTAGTGTAATGTGACCTCCATCTTTGTGTTTGATTAGTCTTAATATGTTGCTTGGCAAATAGTTTTTCTCTGTTTGTCTTATTATACAGTGAGAGCACCCGGACGTTTGTTGACCAACAGGGTGGGGGACCATCATCACATCAGATTTCACAAACCATATAGCCTCATGTCCTGGAAGGCAAAAGTTGATGTTTATAAGTTTGTTTAATGAATGCTTACATTCTATGTAGCTTATTATGTAATGCTTGCTCCAGAAGTGATTCGTTGCTTTCGTGTGCACTGTGCACAGATGTTGAAATATAATAAGAAAGCAAAAACACCGCTACCCATAAGTCCCTGCGATTGGCTTTTTTGCCAGGGTGTGGTTCTCAACATATCGTAGTGAAGTTTAATCCTCCTTCTTTTTCATTCCTCATTCCTGCTGCTGCTTCGGTCTGTACTGCAGTCATCTGCTTTTAACCTGAAACTCTTCTCTCGGTGAGTGAGTGCACAGGCAGGATCTACCTGTCTGCAAACATTTTCAACATGTTTCTTAAACACTGCTTTTAATTATTTCCTAATCACATAGTGCATTTGAGAAAATTCACGTTAATGTTTGTTACTGAACTATTTTGTCGTTTATTTCTGTAGCTTCGAGCACTTTGAAGTAGGTTACGCAAATCTCAAACATGGTAAGTTATGTTTATTGTTGTAATTTAAGTCTATAACATTTGTAGCACATACGCTATTAAGTTTCAACTCCTTTATTTCTGAAGATAATCAATATTCTGTTGAGAATAGTATAAACTTCCGACAGTTCATGTGTCGACGCCCATAGAAAAACGATGCTTCCTCATGATCCTACAATAGGCTATAGGCTATATATCTAACTATCTACTACAACCTTTTTTTTCCACAAACAAGTGATGTTAGAAAGAAACGAAATTGTTGTAAACGAGAGCAACTATGACTTATTCGCGTGGGCTAAACGAACCAATGGGCGTTCCTGTCTGTCTCTCATTTTCTCCACTCTTATATCTTCTCTCCTCTGTTTCCTAATTCACCTTTGTTCAGCTGAGTTAAAGTAAACTGATAGATTGTTTCCTACGACGTGGAACATAATAATAATATTTCACAAACTCAGTAACTTAATTTTTAGATAGGCTACTATGTTATTATTTTGGTTTTTGAACGTCATACTTTACCTTACTTACAATATGAATATAACCAGAATATAATTAAAGGGATAGTTCACCCAAAAATGAAAATGTTGTCATTACTTCCCCTAATGTTATTCCAAACCTGTGTGAGTTTCTTTCTTCTGTTGAACACTTTTTACAATGTTGGTAACATGACAGTTGACAGCACCTATTAAATTCCATAGTATGAAAAAAAAATACTATGGAAGTGGGTGCAGTGAACTGTCTGTTTGTTTACCAACATTTTAAATATTGGTAATTTATGTTCAAAGGAAGAAAGAAAATCATACATGTTTGGAACAACACAATGACAACTTTTTCATTTTGGGGTGAACTACCAGGCGTGCACACAGTGAGAGCTGCAGTTGCTTTGTAAATTAGTTATTTCCACCTGTTAAATGGGGACCAAAACACTCTAGCTCTAGATGCTGTTGATAAATGAATATTGCTTTCGTTTCCATATATTTGGATGTCAAATGTGTTTGTTCACTCTATTGTATGGAGAGAGGCTAAACATGACACTAAATGACAGCACATGGAGTCTTGACTGGGACAAAAAAAGGCCACAGAACTGAAAAAAAGAATAAATGTTTATGTTTAAGGAATTGGAATAATCTGTTTAACAATATAAGAGGTATACAGCTATATTTTGGTGCAATGCCCATCTTATATTTTGTAAAAGGTTATATTTTGTAGCATTCACTTCAATGAATGGAAACTACAGAATGGTTTCCACCTGACTTTCAGCTCCATCTATTGAATTGTCACCACCATCATATGGAATCTCGTTTACAAAAAAATAATATTTTGCACATCACTTGTGTATTAATGCAGTACCCATTGTGTGAAATTAAAATGGTTTTAAGGATTAAATAGTAAAATGTAAAAAACAACAATAAAATCTTCAGGGTGAAGGCAGATTGACAAATTTTGTGATGAATATCTGAGCGTTGACAAAAGTAGGGACACGGGTGTGAAATTTGATTAAAAAAAAGGTACATTTGATGTCAGGATAGATTGCTATTCCATATCTCAAGCATCTGCAAATTCTTCCTTAAATGCTTGTAGAGTTGGGGTGCTCGAACTCGGACTCGAGTCCAATTTTGAATGAACTCGGACTTGTCACGCACTCGGATGAAAAATGAATTCGCTTAAAATGTATGTTCAGAATCAGCACAAGCTTTATCCTTTCGCAAATCCCCTCATAAACAAAGTCTTGACGCGATATAAATGAGAGATTCCCTGTGCAGTGTGGACACTTGACTCAGTGTTTATGACGAGAGTTTTAGGGAGAGTGCAGAACGCGGTAAGTGATGGCTTAAAGGGAGCACTATCAACAATCTAAATAATAGTTTTGTTTTTCGTGCTTCTAGAGGACCGGTGGTTACGTTCACACTGTAAATTATAAAGAGTGATAAATGCATTTACATGTGGGAGTGAATCCACTAAATTTTAGTCCTGTGAGTCTTGAAATTGCGATGATTGACATAGTAACCATAGCAACATGAGAAAGTGATAACCATAGCAACATTTTGGTGTCTAATAATTTAATGATTTTTGTTACATTTACACTTTAGTCATAAGTTTACATACACCTTTCAAAATCTCCAAAATTGAATTTTTATTTCTTTATTAATAAGTAGGATCTTAAAAACATTGTTTCTATTTAGTACTGCACAGAAAAAGCTTTTTCACATAACAGATGTTTAATAGCCTAGCCTAAAATACTAACACAAAATTCAAGACAAATTACTTGATTGTAAATATTATTACCTGACACACAATATTACAATCAAGTAATTTATCTTGTATTTTGTGTTTGTATCCACAACTGTTTTTTTTTTTTAATGATTGTTCATGAGGAAAAATCCTCCAGCTCCTGCACATTATTTGCTTTTCCAGCATCTTCTGCATATTTGACTAGCAGTGACTATGATGGTGAGATCCATCTTTTCGCACTGGTGACAACTGAGGGACTCAAACGCAACTATTAAAAACCCTGCAAACACTTAGTGATGCTCAAGAAGTCCATTAAGGATGAAACTGGATGTAAATTGTTCTTATTTTGTTGAAAATTTATATTAATTTAGTCATGCCCTTCAGAGGCTAAAAGAGATATTAGCATGTAAAACAAAATAAGAAAACTTTAAACATCACCATTTGCTCAAAAGTTTACCCCTGGCTCTTAATGCATCGTGTTGCATTCTTGAGCATTACCTTGCAGATTCTGAAATATGTACAATAGGTAAACGTATGACTTTGACTATACATTGCAATCATTTTGTAAGGTTTAAAATATTAATTTAGGAGCTCAGTGTTGAGACCTTTCGCCGGAATTTGATTGACAGGCGATCTGACCAATCATAATGCAGATAACGCTATTTTTGTCCGACAAACAAACCAAATCAGTTAGTAGATTAAAGTCAGTGGACTTGAACTTGAAAAATGGTGTGTATTGATATCTTTTTGCAGTTCTGATTTTCATTCATGTTTAATTTGTGCTATAACTAAGAGATTATCAGTTCATGTGCTGCTTGAACTGAGGCCTACACATTAAAGCACCACAAAACAGGATTTATTGTTTGAATTTCATAATGATTATAAAAATGTAAAAGATGAGACTTTATTTCATACCAAAAGTAGGCTGCTCTGTCTTGTATGTTGGTGCATATTCAGTGTCCTCTTTGCTCCGCAATATATTTTTCACTGTGGGAGAACATGTGGAGTGAGAGCGGAACGGCTTGTTGGACGTAGCAACAGTAACTAAGAGGGGCGGGTCTTTGTGAAAGGTCAATTTCAAATCATTGAAATCTTTGTGGACTCGACTTGGACTCGGATGTTAAGGACTCGGACTCAAGTCCGACTTGGCCCTCTTTGAACTCGGACTTGGACTCGATTGTTAAGGACTTGGACTTGACTCGGACTCGACAAAGGTGGACTCGGACCCAACACTAAATGCTTGTTTTGCACAGAATAAATCTGTAACGCATGATGTTGCTATCACACATCGTGTAGGAATCTCTTGTGTTTGGAGCTGACGCTCCACATTCTTAGATAACCACAGAAAGCATTCAAGCCTGCGTTATTCAGCACATTCATATGGCTTGAGACGTACAATACATATCCTCTCTGAAACAACGAAATGTAATTTCGTTTATCTAATAAAAAAAGCTGTGAGTAGTACTTGGCAATACTTATAAAAACGGCTGTGTGGTAGACAGCAGCTGATTTAGACTTGCCAGTTTATACATATGTTCATATTGCTTATTGAATGAATGATTTGGACAATGTCTGGGGACTTAACTGCTTTAGACCTCATATAGCCTTGGCGCATATGCTGTCTATGGCTGCATCCAAAATTACATACTTTTGAATAACAAATGACTATACTACCTCTAAAAAGTATGTTTTATATAATATGAATATGAAGTATAAATGTAATCTGGATGTACTACAATCGTCATGTGACCTACCAGTGACAGTTGCTTTGCTTCATTGCCATTAACAAATCCACTCGTGTGTCCTCATGGGATAGTAAAGTGTCCATTGTATGCGCTCTTCAGAAACTCACTGCAAGTAGTAAGTAATACGGGTACTTTTCAACTACTGTTTTATGAATACTGGGAATTCGGACATGCTACTCTTTTCACATACTGATTTTGCCTACTACTGTATATATTTAGGGAAGAATGAGATTTCAGTATGCAGCCTATGTCTTGTAGGATTAAATGGGAGTAAAACAATTGCTACATAGAAGAAAAGCCATAATAAATTGATTTGCATTGTATGTTCTAAGCTTCCACTGATACAGTGAGGTTTATAAGAAGGCTTTAGAGTGTAATTGTGTGCCTTGTTTTGTCAGTAGTGTGGTTGTCACCCTGGGGGTTTAACTGAGATATGAGCAAACCAGTGTGCCTGTGTCTGTGCTTGTATCTTTTCCTGTGACTTCTTTGACCCACAAACAGACACGGTTGGAGTGTTGTCTTCTTTCAAGTTTATAATGTAAACGATTTTAAAAAAAGTATGTGATTTACCCAAAAGATCACGTGATCAGCAAGATCTTTGGTTACATCAGTTGATGTTTAAAGACCATTTCTGGAATCTTGCATAACTTCCTCAATTTGAGTGGGCAATAACATCTGTCTTAGGTCACAAACATAATACAGATGTTAACTTTACTTTTTGAATGTATAAACCAATGTCAAATTAATTTATATACTGTGGTATTGTATGAATCATTTGTATGTCCACATCCAGTATTCTGGTGTCATTCCCCCGCCTCCCCCACACACATACTCATAGAACATTTGCGGTAGAAGCTCAAAGTTTCCATGTGGAAAACCACTGCATGTAAAAGTTAAATGCACTGCTTCTTAAAGAGACAGACCTTCGGCTGCAGAGGAAATGTGGGTGTGGTCATGATTCATAGATTACTGAAGTTCCTGAAGTGAAATAAATGCATACTACGGAAAAGAGAACATGCAACTAAAATGTTGTGTTTCTATTTGTTTTAGGCTGGCAGAGGAACAGTGAAGCCCCACAGCGGATTCAATGCTAATAATGATGCTGAGGTTCTCTACAAGGCCATGAAAGGAATTGGTGAGTAATAACATATTAAATGCCAATTTGACAGATTAAAGATCAGTACACCTTCAAATGAATGACTATAATGGAATAGCATATAGTATTATATCTATAGAACCAGTATAATTGCAAATTAGAATCTGTAATGCCGTAAAAGCATTTGTATTTAGACATTAATTAATACGTTTTGTTTAATCAGTTTATTTGTTTCTCATAAATGAATAATCAGAGAATGTTGCATCTGGGTTTAAGAGATGGGTATCAGTCTTCTCATTATGTCGAAGAATAAAGTAATGGTAATCAACATTATTATTATTATTTTTACTCAGGCACCGATGAGGATGCTATTCTCAAGCTGGTGACAGCACGCAGTAATGCACAGCGCCAAGAAATCAAAGCTGCATTCAAAACTCTGCATGGAAAGGTAACATCATTAGCATAAATTATGTTTAAAAATTAAAAAAGCACTGGACATCTTACAGTGTTTATTTGAATATATGCTGGTTATATATATATATATATAATCTTAAAAATAAACATTCCTTTTTTCTGTCCATCTCTGTTTAGGATTTAGTGGATGATTTGAAGTCCGAGCTCACTGGGAAGTTTGAGTCTCTGATAGTAGCTCTTATGACTTCTCCCATCATGTTTGATGTCACATCTCTGCGGAATGCTCTTAAGGTACATATCAGTAATTATAGGGAGATCAATAATTTTAGGATTTCTAATATTCATGATTGTTGACATTAACACATGCAAAATACACTGTCATACAATTTCATTACGTTTTATAGAGAGATGTATATCTGTACCTTGCATCTGTTTTAGGGAGCAGGCACAGATGAGAAAGTGTTGATTGAGATCTTGGCATCTAGATCAGCCAATGAAATCAACGAGATCAAAAGTTTATACAAGCGAGGTAACTGTGTTTGTGTCGGTTATGTATTATACGTCTTTGACTTTTGAGTATTCTTGTTCTTAGTTATACTTTTATTATTACTATTATTTTATTATTAATTTTTAATAATTGCCAGTTGTGCAATATGTGCTGTTGAATGCTGCTCTCTTTAGTCTTGGTGATGTCTATATGTGCATTATAGAGTATAACGATGAACTGGAGAAAGATGTGACTGGTGACACTGGAGGTCATTTCGAGAGGATGCTGGTTGTTTTGCTACAAGTATGCAGTCTATTAAAAATCTTAAAAAAATTAAAATACAAGATGTCAATTAACAATAATTTAACTGTATATGAAAAGAATTATTATAAAGACTGGAAATTCAACCCACTGTAAAAAGCCATAAACTTCAAGGGATAGTTCACCCAAAAATGAAAATTTTGTAATTTACTCACCCTCAAGTTGTTCCAAACCTGTATGAATTTCTTTCTTCAGCAAAATAAAGGAATTCATACAGATTTTGAACAAATTGAAGGTGTCAATTTTCATTTTGCGTGAATTATCCTTTTAAGTGTGGTTGTTTTGTCTTAGTATTAATTTAATTAAATGAATTAATTAATTTGCTATAAAATGATTTATCCATAGGCCAGCAGACAGCAGGGTATACAAGAGAACCTCGTCCAAAGTGATGCTCAGGTAAGTTTGTTTATGTAAGTTTTGTTTCTATTAAGTCCAGTGCAACTAAGAGTTTTTACACGACAATGATGTACTAAAAACGGAAAGGATTTTCCTTTGATTTTTTTGCGTATAGTCAACAACATTGTAAAAACGATCTCCGTTCACTAGGATCCACAGAAACGACTAAAAACGCTGTGATATGCATGCCAGGCCAGTAGTCGGTGTCACTTTGTAAAGAAGCATTACGTGCCTATAGACTGAACATGTAAAACGCATGCACATGACGTCACCGTTTTAAAAAACTTGTACTTTGAAATACGATATTTAAAAGCTTGCGTTTTCAGGCCGCCAAAACGCTGTTGACCTGTTAATGAACGGCCAAAATACATAAAAAGTTTTTACGTATTTATTTATGAACAGTGTCATGTAATCGACCCCTAAAATTTGCAAACAACTGTTCAAATTTGTCTTTCTCTAACAAAAGTTTGGATGTTGAATAAGCATCTTTTGACTTGATGTAAAACGAGGTGAAATGCTGCCATCTAGTACTTGTCGTGTGTATTATCAGTTTGTCATTCATATGAAGTTTAAAAACTGTTTGTGTGTAGGCTCTGTTTGCCGCAGGAGAAAAGAAGTGTGGAACTGATGAAAGCCAGTTCATCACTATCCTGGGAAACCGTAGTCGTGCTCACCTTAGGAAAGGTCAGTTCAACACATGCACAGAGTTAATGAACTTGTTAGGTTTGTTTTTGTATATTCATTAGTTTTCTGTTAATCTGCAGTGTTCGAGGAGTATAGAAAACTCTCAGGGTATGAGATAGAGGAGAGCATCAAGAGAGAGACCTCAGGAACCCTCCAAGCAGTTTTCCTGGCTGTTGGTAAGACACACACACACACACAGAGAGAGAGAGATATGGATCGCAATTAAAGGATTAGTTCACTTTTAAAAAAAACTTTTGCTGATAATTTACTCACCCCCATGTCATCCAAGATGTCCATGTCTTTCTTTCTTCAGTCGAAAAGAAATTAAGGTTTTTTATGAAAACATTCCAGGATTTTTCTCCATACAATGGACTTCAAAGGGACCCAAACGGTTCAAGGTCCAAATGACAGTTTCAGTGCAGCTTCAAAGGGCTTTAAACGATACCAGACGATGAATAAGGGTCTTATCTAGCAGAACGATCGGTCAATTAAAAAATAAATAAAAAAGTTAAAGTTTTATAAGCATAAATGCTCGCGTTGCTCTGTTCTGTGATGACTGTTCTGTGAGACCTTTTCAACGTAATTGCGTATTACGTGACGTCACGAACGCACATCACAAAACAGAGCAAGGCGAGCATTTGTGCTTATAAAACTTTAACTTTTTTATTTATTTTTTAAATGACCGATCGTTTCGCTAGATAAGACCCTAGCAACCCTCGACCCTAGATTTAGAGCTGTTGAAGCTCCGCCCTCTGTGCCTGGAGCAGCAGCTCATTTGCATTTAAAGGGACAGACACAAAAACTGTGTTTTTACTCGCCCTCAAAAAGTGACAATTTTAATATGCTACATAAATATATCTCTGGGGTATTTTGAGCTTCACATACACACTCTGGGGACACCAAAGACTTATTTTATATCTTGTAAAAAGGGGCTTATTCCACCCCTGTAAGTTCCTGTTAGAAAGTGGAAATTGACATTTTCCTTATTTTATACTTTTATTATAGATGGGAAGTTAAAAAGTCTGGGGAGGGACCATGCCTTACAGTTTGTCTATAAAATCATATATCAGGGGACAGAATAGTTCCAATAACTTAAAAATCGCCCATATACAGCACTCAGAATCATGGGTTTTTTCTCTCTGTGTGTCTGTTCTGTCTCTTAACACTCTCTTCTGTGTCTCATCAGTGAAGTGTGCCCGCAGTTTACCGGGATATTTTGCGGAGAGTCTTTTCAAAGCCATGAAGGTGAGTATGTGTTTCAATATTTGTGAATAATAAGAATGATTCTGTTCTGCAACACAACTTGTTTCTGGGTTGATATTTATCTCTTTGATTAGAACAACATTAAAATAAAAAAAAGTTAGAAAAACATTTTGGTAATTTTGTTGTGTGTTTGCCATTTTTATTTTTTATTACAGGTTCAGTTTTAATTAGTTTAGTACATCAAGTTAAAATATAATGAAAAAAATGTAGCGTTGACAACAAGCTGAAAAGAAATGTAACCTTTTTAGATATCATTTTACTTTTTTACATTTTTTTTTTCCTATAAGGTAACAAAATAGTTTTAGTTACTATAATAACCTTCAAAGAACTTACCTGTTGCTGTAATTCTCGTTTCATCCTGTAGGGGACAGGCACCGATGACCAGACATTGATCAGGATCATGGTTTCCCGCAGTGAGGTGGACATCCTGGATATACGTGTTGAATTCCGCAAGATGTTTGCAACCTCTCTGCACAAAATGATAAATGTATGCACACAATTATTCATGTACTCTCATGCATGCAGGTGCACCTTCTAACATTTTCTTGTTCACCCAGATCAGTGAAACGTAAATTACTCATCATTTTCTGTTACTGCAGGGTGATACCGCAGGTGACTACCGTAAAGCCCTTCTGCTGCTGTGTGGTGGTGATGATGCATAAGCCCTGCCGCCCTCTCTGCCTGGGTCTCAGCTCTGTGGGACGAGGGCTCAGTCAGTCCCTTCTGAACCCAATTCAGGACCAATTACAAAAGCATGACATTCCAAATCAATAGAAGGATCTCTTGTCCAACTGTGAAGATGCTCTGCATAGCACAGAATTACATAATTCAAATGAGCAAATTTTGGCATTCGTATTTCTTGAAATGTGTAAAAGATTTAGAGTAAGAAATTATTTTAGTAGAAGCTAAAAAAAATATGAAACCCCTTCTCTTTACCATAATCAAAGAAAGATGTATAAACTTTTCTCTGATTGATTTGGCCTTAAAACTTGAAATCTGTTACAGGAAAAGAAAGTCCTAATCCTTTCTTTTGAAAGATGAAGATGCAAGCCTTTTAAAGTTTTTTATGAAAATGTCTATTAACCCTGCACTATTATAAAGAAGACCAATTATTCAGGTGTACTCAATGAAGCAATATTTCTATGTATTCAACACTTATTTATTGTTTGTATGCTCACTAATTACCTTGACATGTCAGTTTATAGCAATATATTATTGTAACCCACGAGTCTCATAACTGGCATTATTAGCAGGTTTAAGCTTTTTTTGTCCATGTTTTAAACTCGATTTATACAGTGAGAGGAGAGGTTCACCGAGAGGTTTATTTCATCAATGTAACACTTTTAGATTAAGCATACTGACAGTGATTAGCAGTGATGTAGAATTTCCCACAGCAAATGAAGATTAGCAAAAAGTTTGTCCTCTTAAAAGTTAACGATCATTAAAAGCTGAAAATGCTGCTACTACTAAAATGTTTTAATATTTCATTGCCATAATAAACTCAAGCAAACAGACATCTCCTGTGTGACTGACCACATGATGACAGCTGAGCTGTTTTGTCTACAGTGAGAATCTGCACAATACGACCTAAACGTTTATTTCTTTAATACATTACACTCTCTGAAAAAAAAGGTAAAAAAGTTGTCGCTGGGGCAATACCTTTTCAAAAGATTCACCTTTGTACATTATTTGTCCCTAAAGGGTCATTTAGGCCCATACCATAAAGGTATATCAGTATTTGAAATGTACATTATTAGTACTATTTGAAAGGGGCACCACCCCTGTGACCGCTCTTTAAACCTTTTTTTTTCTGAGATTGTATAATTCTGGTACAACAATCCTTTTTGAACTATAAGAATATCATATATTTAACAATATGCAAATGAAGTTAAGAATAAAACGTGCTGTTTAGGTACACACAATAGACTTTCAAAATTTATGTTAAATTCAAATAGGCTAAAAATTGAACGTTTGTAGACGTTCAATTGAAAAAAATCATTGCTTATAACATGAATTATTGTTGTTCGGTATTGTCCACAGGGTGGCGATATAGTCAAAAAATGAGATGACAGAATGCAGCCTACTGCTATGAACAACTGTGGCCTGACAGTCCCACCCCTGAATTCAGACAGTCTTATTGGCCGATATCGTGCTCTGAAGTCACATTTGCTCGGGATCGTCATAGGGGTTCCCATAATTTTATGGATTTAGTTTTAATTTATAAATTGTATTTTAATTACGTATCATTAATTAAGTGGCATGTAAACATATTTTATTAGTGAAATTTATTTTTAAATGAAATGAAATTTATCAGTAAAGTATATGCAATAATTTAAGACATTTCTTCTTGTATAAAACCTTCTTGGCATATAGGATTCTTTAAAATTCAATTGTCGAGAACCCATAAGGTTCGATATAGAACTGACCCCACTGATCTTTTTTTTATTTTAGAAGAGTGTAGATTAGTGAGGAGCAACACAGCATGTGTTTATTAGAGAGCAATGATAGGATGATGGTGGTTCAACCTGTGACCTCTATTCTTTTTCTAAAAATAAGACTAATGTACTTTACCAGAATCCCTCTTCACATTTGCACGCAAACTGGCCACAGGACACAGTAACACATTATTTACCGATCAATCTGCATATTCAATTCAAATTTCAAATTTATTTGAAATATGTTCTGTAATATGTTCTGCATATGTTCTGTATTATTTCTTAAATATTCTGTACATTGAACCGTTCTTGAGTATTGAACATACTAACAGGTAGTCGACTAGAAGAAGCTTAGTCCACCAAAATATTATTAGTCATTTAGTCGCAGAAAAAAAAATACACGCAGGCTGTGACAAACGTTAACGTTCTTGTTAACGGCAGGAAATCCAAACATTCGCCTATCATTTAACAACCTCAAATATGGCTTATCACTTAAAACATGTAAGTCGCAGCACTTTACAAGTCCGCTCGCTCTAATGTTAGGATAACCTAGACAAACGTGCGCTATTATTAGGCGCATACCTAAGTATTTGTGTGGAGAGCGTGCTTACTGCATGACATACAGGCGCCAGTACATCACTTGCATTTAATACTCCATCATTTTTGGTCATACAGATATACCAGCTGAGCCTCAAGAACGATCTCAACCAAGCCTGAACCATGGCACTTATGGTTAGTGATCATGCCGAGGTAGTTCATAGCAGTAGGGGACTGCCCTGGGAGGACTAGGTGGTGCTTGTACTTCTCCCTGAACTTCCAGACAAGTGACAGAGCCTTCATGCACACTCCCAGATCGAAGGTGTTGATGGTGTACTTCTGACCGACCTCAGCTGCAGCCTCCTCCTGTCCTAATGTCCTGTAGTCCTCAAAAGCCCTGTTTGCTAGCATTAGTCAAAGGAGCCAACCATCATGTCTCCACGATGTTCTGGTGCAGATATTTAGGTCTTGCTAAACGGTTGCTAGGGTACTGTTTAGTTGCTAGGGAGTGGCTTGATAGCTGCCAATGATGATACTCCAAAGGCTGCATGTCAGTATGAATGATATAAACCAACTGCAATCCCTCTATAACATTCGGATTTGAAGATATCCCTCTTTGAGTTTGGGTTGATAGGGTGCTCAACAATGGTTGCTAGGGCATGGCTAGGAAGTGTTGAAGGTGATTTGTGATTGGCTGTTTACTGCCCCGGGTCAAATGAGCCCACCCTCTATGACACTTCCATCCAAAGATATGCCTTTGACCTCTTTCAGTGGAAGTATACGGAACTTGTTGCTATGGTGCTCTAAATGGTTGCTAGGGCGTGACTTGATAGCTTCATGGTGATCCTGAGAGACCACCCATGTCTCTATGACACTATGATCCAGAGTTATGTTCAATACAGAATTCCTATGCAAGTTACATAGTAGGATAAACACGTATGTGCAATCCCTGTTTCATGGGCCGTCCCTTTGTGAGATATGTTCTTACAGAGCCTGCCAGCCTCTTCAAATGTGGTAAACCCATATGTTTCTACAAAATCCTCACTCAATCTGTTGCAATGTTAAGTATATGGGATTCTTTTGCCTGCCGGGCGAACATCGGATGCCTGATCGCTTATAAAAGATATATCATACCTCTCCTCAATAATCCGCGCTGTCTCATTCATGGGTCTATGACAAACAGGACTAATGCAGGAAACTATTGCAAAAACAAAATAGCAAAAGTTTATACATCGTATGAGCCTAAAATGTGTTATTTGCCTGTTTTTCACCAATAAAGAGCGGTTGTCCCTTGTGAAAAAGAAGTGTGCCTAATTGTATTGAAAGCGTACTTTTTGTGTGCTTAAAATCATAAAAGTATACTTTTTGAAAAGTGCACTTGCAGATAATATAATATAATTAAAATTAAAGACCACTTAAGTGTATTCAAAGGGAATACACTTTAATGACAATATTTATGAACACACTTAAGTGCACTTTTTACAAATGCACTTTGTAATAATATCTGATTAAGTTTAACTTAAAGTAAGTACACTTTCATCACAATGTCTTAACACACTTAAGTGCACTTTTTTTAAAATGCACTTTGTATTAATGTCTAATTAAGGTTTACTTAAAGAAAGTACACTTTCATCATAATATTTATAAACACACTTAGGTGCACTTTTTTTTACAAATGCAGCTTTTAATAATGTCTAATTAAATGTTACTTAAAGAAAGTACACTTTCATGACAATATTTCTAAACACACTTAAATGCACTTTTTTAAAATGCACTTTGTTATAATGTCTAATTAAATGTTACTTAAAGAAAGTACACTTTCATGACAATATTTCTAAACACACTTAAATGTTTACTCAAGTTTTACTTAAACATACATTTTAAATAATTATAATTTTATAGTGTTTTAAATAAGTACAGTTATGTTTATGTATTGCCTAATATACTAAATAAAAAAAATAATTTGAATGGAAAACATGGAAAATAATTCATTTTAATTTCAACTCAAGTGTGCTGTCCAAATTATTTTGTTACTGTATTTTAAATGTTTTTAGTCACTGTGTGCATTAATGCATTTGAAATGTATTTTCCCTCTAAACTGCAATACAATTTAATTATCTCTGCAACATTAGCCCAAATTTTAAATACAAACCAGCCAATGACGCATGAGCGAATGCCACGTAATTGGTCAAGTTAAGAGTCACCCTATTAGTAACGAGTCGACGGAAATTTTTGTGCATTTGCATCCTGACGAATTAATGTAATTATTAATAAAATATTCGCATACGTTTTGATAAAACGATAAATGGATAAGAAAAAGACGTCCGTTCTTCGATTTCTGTTGAATTGTAATATGCACTTTATTTTACTGAAATTAACGTTACTTCGACTTGTGACATTTATTGTGTGACACGAATTCAAAGGATTGACTGGAGATGAAAACTCAGAGGAAAGAAAGGGTGGTCAAATGCTTTAATATATTTTTATATATTTAAAAATAAAAAATAAAATGTTAATTAGTCATGAGTTCATTTGTCCCAGTTGTGTCTCGTTTTCCCTGATCTGTTCTGTGCATTTAAGCCCTGTGTTTCAGTCTGTTGTCGTTGTTCGGTTCCCGATTTTGAGAAATAATGAATTACTGCATTTGGATCCTGCTTCCTTCCCTGCTTCAACCTGCATTGTTAACACTCTCATTAGCTCTCTGCATCACTTTTATTTGTTGTTGTTTTTTTTTTACTAAGGATGTCCAAACCTTTGTATTTGAATGTATTTATGCACTATTAAAAAATACTATTCATAGTACTTAAAGGAGCTGTATGTAAGAAATGTATTTCAATTAATCATAAAAAGGCCCTGATGTGTCACTAGACGTTAAGAAATCATGTTCATTTCAAATACTTATATGACAACAGTAGTATGGCTAGGATATTGTCATTTAAAAAGTGGACTTGCAGCCCTCATCTGATGTTGATGTTGTCATGTTGTGTTTTGGTCTGATGTGCCACCCTCCACCTATCTACCAATCACAAAGTCAGTAGTGTTTCGGGATCCGGGTTGCCAGCTTTGCTCTAATCTACCCTAACTCCAGTCGGATAAAAATGTCTAACGTTACTAAATCAAAAAGACCTCGTTATAATTCAGAAATTCGTCGTGACAAAGTCCGAAATAAAACCAGAATTTGTATTGGAGATGCTTTTGAAAGATGGAGACGGCTGAAAACGGAGAAGAATTTGAACACAGACGCCAACGTTGCTAATTTTCTTCTGGACAAGTAATTCATATATGCTTGGCTAACTTGCACTTGATGTCAATGGACATTTCATATATTCATTACAGTCGAACAAAGTTATGCATGTTCGTGCAAAGTAACGTAACGTTAGCTCACATGGACGTATATACGTGGCCGAGAGAGCTCAACGTGCTACAAGCTAAAGAAGACGCATGCAAATAGAAAAAAAATAATGCAAGTAGAAAAAAACGCATGCAAAAAAAAAAAACGCATGCAAATAGAAAAAAACACCCGCAAATTAAGAAAACATCTTCATCAGTTTCACAACACACGTGTAGGCTACTCCAAATACTCACAACACAACAAATACAAAAACGCGCAGCAAAAGCTCACAACACAACCAAATACAAAAACGCGCTGCAAAAGCTCACAACACAACAAATACAAAAACGCGCTGCAAAAGCTCACAACACAACCAAATACTGTCACAGTGTCTGGTTGTGTTCCCTTGTCTATCACTAGAGGTCCTCGTTCTCACAGTGTCCTTCACATTTCACTTCAATTCCCATCATTCTGTCTGTCACTGTCACTCATCAGTTCATTGCACTCAGCTGTTCCCGTAATCATTGTTCCCAGCTGTTCTGTGTAAGTCTTGTTAGAGTTGTGTATATATTCCCTGTCTTTGTTAATGTCTGTTACGGAGTCCTTGTTTAATGTCCTAACACTTCTGTGCCTTGCGGTTTCCTGTTTGTGTTCTATGTTTTGGATTGCCCTTATGGATTTTGGACCCCTGCCTGTATGACTACGAGTTTGGATTACCCTATTAAATAAGATACTGCTTTTGGATCTTCCTGTTACCCGTGTGTGTATCGTGACAAATACAGAAACGCGCTGCAAGTAACACAGACCACAACGGAAATGTTTCCAGGGGAACCAAATAAGTGACGAACCTGGCTGGGACGTGATAATTTTTTTATAAATAAACTATAATATTAAAATAATATTGTAATATATTGTATACATAAATAATATTTATAAAATAGTATATATAAAATAATATTCTATTGTAAATTATACTTTTTTATAGTTCTTCTATACTCTTTGCTTACAGCTCAAAATTCTACTTTATTTTATTTCTACTTTATTTAACTTTTTTTCCGCAAAACATACAGAGATTATATTTTTTATGACATACAACTTGTATACAATATACAAAAATGTATTAACAATGTGTTCAATGTCATCAGAAATGAGAAAAGAACAATGAGCTGAAAACTAAAATAAATAAAAAAGATAGAGAAGAAGAACATGAAGGAAAGATATTAATCTATACATCAGTTTCACTATACACATTGTGTCATGTTATGTTTACATTTTCATAAAGAAGAGTTTCATAAGAAGGTGTAGGTAATGTAGGGTCCGATGTTTTAAAGTTGAGACACTGACACACAGATATATAACGGATATATAAAATGCATATTTTAACCGTTTTTTTGTGTTAAGTAAAAATACATTTATTTGCAACCGTTATGTTAACAGCATTATATTTCTGTCGTCAGCTGACGGACAACTTGCTGCGTTGTCATGGGAACCTCACAGGTGAAAATAATTACGTTGGAAATTACATTGTCTTTCGTTGCTCCCTTTATCAAGTGCGTTACAAACGGCTACATAAATGGCAGACTAGTGCCATGCTCACTCCAAAGTCCCACTTAAAGAGCTCTGCCATCTGCACTTTGAAGGGAGTAGGGCATAGGGATGCTCACGTGCAATAAGCACGTCCCAGCCGGGTTCGTCACTTATTTGGTTCCCCCGGAAACATTTCCGTTGTGGTCTGTGTTACTTGTAGCGCGTTTCTGTATTTGGTTGTGTTGTGAGCTTTTGCAGTGCGTTTCTGTATTTGGTTGTGTTGTGAGTATTTGGAGCACACGTGTTTTGTCAAACTGATGAAGATGTGTTCTTAATTCGCGGGTGTTTTTTCTGTTTGCATGCGCTTTTTCTATTTGCATGCGTCTTCCTTAGCTTGAGCTTTCTCGGCCACCGTACGTATACTAACATTAGCAATGCATTATAGGAGCCCGTTTCTCTGTCCTTATGCTGAGACGCAGATGAAAACAACATTAGCACGCCCATTATGGCAATTTGAAACGTAATTGAGACAGAAGCCTAACTTTACCTCAGAAAAAAATATTCGTCATTCGTTCTTCGCGTATATAGTGGACGATGGCATTCTCCAACACGGGCTCTCGCTCGCTTTCCATCTCTGCCGTGCGCGCGCACCACGTGGATTCTCTGTCTCATGTGCGCTCGCTCTAGATTCCGGGACATTTTAACTCATTTGCGGCATAACTAGTCGATCACGAGTGGCTCAACAGGTAAATCTATAGATAATGTCATCTTTCAGGCATTTGACAGACCGGGTTGACATTTCAGCGTGAGAAATCGGGGGTGTGGCGTGTGAGCGTGTGAAACCACTCAAATGCAGGTGTCTCACGACCAATGCTTGAGAGTTTGCAGCTCTGAAATTTAGTTACTCTAACAATATTTTATGATGAACTGAAAACAACCCTGTGATAGCCATTGGTGATATTGAATTTGTCCCGCGTTATAATTGCTGTGGCAAATGTTTTGGTTATTTGTTAGCCTACTTATGACAAAAACTTGCTTACCTTACATTAATGACAGATAATTAACGTTACAAGTTACAGCTACCATTCTGTCTGTCACATACGAGCATACATTTTAACGATTATACTGTCATATACGAGCATAAATCTTTACGAATATATTTAACTAATGACAATTAGTCATTTTTAAAAAATACATAATTACTTATCAAAATATCTATCATGAAGCATAAACATAATTAACAGGAAAAAAAACTTACTGTGTACGTCTCGTCGTCACTTGCCATTGGAAGCTCATTGAAGCAGCCTACGTTTCTGCTGAATCCTGCAGCTTATCTGGCAACCTCGAGTCAGGGGGTAGGGGTAGAAGATGCAGCGCTCTACGGTATTTTTAAAGTGATTGCAGTACCAGTTTTGGCCACAATCCTACATACTGCTCCCAAATGTACATTTAATTTTTAGCTTTCAGGGAAATGCCTTTCCATCTCATTTTAAGTGAAGGACAAGTATAAACTTATTCTGAAGATTTATAGTTTTGATTTTGTGCCTTGGTCTTTTCATCCATCATTAATTAATGCTATATAATAATAGAGGCCTATATAATAATGCTACAGTAGAAAGATACATTTAAATCACTCTGCATCACTGATTGCATTTAATGTAAATGTAAATTTAAATGGATATATTTGAATTTATTTTGCAAATATGTATTTGTGTTTGAAACATTACATTTAATTAAGAATTAAGTGTACTGTTAATTTACATTAAAGTAGCCTATATTTTAGTTCACATTAATTGCTTTTCAGTAGATTGAATAGTGCACTTTAACTATTTAAAAACACTAGAAGCAATTATGAAAGTAAATATAAAGTTGTATTAAAGTCCCTAAGTTGTTTAAAAAAAAAATCACTCTTAATGGGGACTTATTGCATTTTATTTCAACTTAATATATGATACATTTGAAATTAATTACACTTAATGTGTATTCAATGCGCCGAAAACATTGCATTTAATTCACACTTAAGTGTATTGTTAACTGACATTAAAATATATTTTAAATCACATTAATTTCGTGTCATTATATTGTGTAGTGCACTTTAACTAGCCTATATTTTAAATACACAAGCAATTATGAATATAGATATTAAGTTGTATTAAAGTCCCACTTAAGTTGTTCCAAAAAATCACTCTTAATGGGAACTTATTGCATTTCAACTTAATGATACATTTGAAATTAAGTACACTAAAAAATTTTTTAAAAATTAATTACACTTAATGTGCATTCAGTGCACCGAAAACATTGCATTTAATTCAGACTTAAGTGTATACCTTAAAGTATATTATTTGTGTAATAAGTAGACTATAAAAGTACACTAAAGTGCACTTTTTTTCTTCACAAGAGCGTGTGTGCGTGCGAACGTTTAGACCATGTGTGCGTGTCCAAGCAACCATATATAACTAACTGCCCTGTGCAAAGCATGATGGGAAGTGAAAGTTATGTAGCCTATGACTGGATTAACATGGACCAATCACATTTGAACTAGAAACGTGAACAGCATACAACTCTCTCTCTCTCTCTATTGGGAGTGAGTGCGTATGTAAGAGACATGTGAGGGTAGTTTTAAGGTTTTAAAGTGGGGGGTGTGTGTTTGTGTGTGGGTGCGTCGCCTCACCCTCCGTAATGGTTTCAGGTGCGCCCCGGAGGCGGTGCACCTTGCTGTTGGAGCAAGTTGCAATGAAAATATTAGTTCTGCCTCAAGACCTAAATCGAAAGCGGAATATGGATCAATGAAACGTATGTGCCTATTACACCGTTGTCGGCACAAATTGTAATCTCAAATGTGCCCCCATTCGTCGGCAATGAGAGTAAAGAACTGACTAGATTTGGCAAAATTGCACTGAAGCACGTGCTATCTTTCAGGAGACACGTCTACATGTTTTTGAGCTCTGCCACTAAAACGTTGATGAATCTTTACGGATAGCTCACGGAGAGAGCTCATATATGGTATACGCTAGTATGGAGACTTTGCGTTGCTTTTAATGCGGGGATATTGGTCATAAATGTTTCACTTGTCCGCACAAAGTGCGTAATGTTGAAGAGGGAGGCCCAACTGAAACATCTGATAGACCGCAGATTCTGACTGAAAGTAGGCCTACACAGCAACAACCTGGAATGGCAGATAGATATGAATTCCGAGGTAAGGCCAAATGTTTCGAAAAATATTGTTATTGGTGCTGAGTTTCCAGGTCGTAGTGGTGGTGTTGGTAAGAGTGATGTTTGTGTTGGTGTAGTACAGGAAAATAAGACGCATGAGGGGCAAAGTGAAGAGATGGATGATTTGTCAGAAGCAACTGTAGAGTTGTAGAGATGAGTTGTGCAGATATAGATAAATTTGTGTTATCTGTTATGAATGTAAGACAATTGAATGCAGCCTAGAAGTACTATCCCAGCAGAAAAGGTTTCGATTAAAAAAATACATTACAACAATTAAGCAAGGAGTAAAACCAGGCAGGGCGAAATGCCGGCCGTGAAATGTAAACTAAAATAAGTGCACAATGGGTATCTATCCTTCTCCTGGTATTCTTCTCACAATTCTGCTTATTTCTGCTTTCCTACACTATTTCATAATAGATGTCATAAGAATGGGGTCCCTAAATGTAAATGGGCTTAGGGCAAGTAATAAATGGTCATTGTTAAAAGAATGCATAAAGCTAAAAGAAATGAATGTGATGTTTCTGTGTGAAGAATCACACAGTGACATAAACAATGAAGTAGACTGGGGTTTGTGGTCTGATGATCAGTGTTTTTTTAGTCATGGGACAAATTTAAGTGCAGGGGTGGCAATATTGTTTTCTCCTGAATTAGATGTAAATATTTTATCAATTGATGAATTGGAAAAGGGGCGACTACTTCTAATTAAAGCTAAAATAAAAGATTTTTGTTTAGTCTTTGTTAATATCTATGCACCAAATATTGGTAAGGACAGAATTAAGCTTTTTGAGATGTTAAAAAAAGATGTTTCTCTTTCACAAAAAGATTTAATTATAGGTGGAGATTTTAATTGCACCCTTGATTTTGTTATTGATAGGAATGGAGAAGAACCACATTCTTCTTATGCTAAAGTTTTGAAAGTAATAATCACTCAGTTAGGGCTAGTAGATGTGTGGAGGGAAAAAATAAAAACGTGAGACAATATAGTTGGATTAAAGTGGCAGTAGGTAGAGTTAGTGCGCCATGTCTGGATCGATTTTATTTACATAATAGTCAGTGTAATAAAGCGATTGGTGTATATATCACACCCTGCATTATCTCTGATCATTAGCTCATTTCAGTGAATATTAAACCACAATTATTTTATTGGCGTTTTGATATTAAATTAATTCAAGATGTTAATTTTTATGAGAATTTTAAAATGTTTTGGAATTGTTGGGTTGAAGAAAAAAATGATTATGAAAATCTGCTTCAGTGTTGGGAAATAGGGAAAACGTAGATTAAGCTTTTCTGTCAACAATTTATGGCACATACTTGTAGAATTAATGGCAAAATTAGAGAAAGATATTTTAAAAATTCAAAATGTTAATTGATCAAAATGATGTAAATTTACAAGATGATCTTAGTCAGAAGAGACAATAGCTAAGTAATTTGTTAAATGAAAAGGTAAAAAGAGTTCTTGTAAAATCACATAACATCTTGAATTTTTTTCTTTACATTACATGGATGCTCCCACAATATTCTTTTTTAATTTAAATAAGAAGTGTATACATATTAATTATATGCATGCATTACACACACCTGATGGGAATGAGGAGACTTGCTGTTGATATCCATGTGGATTTATATGCTAAAGAGTGCACATGAAATTGTCACTGAACTTTTTAACAACTTGCCTGTGCTGGATGAAGAAAATGTAAAGAAATTGGACTCTGATTTGACTTTTGAGGTAAACGCTCCAGCTCGAGTTCTTACTAGAACCAGGAATAGCCCGGTTCTGTCAACACTGCATTGGCTGCCTATTAAACATCGTATCAATTTTAAAATATTGTTGATTACTTACAAAGCACTAAATGGTTTGGCTCCGCAGTACTTGAGCGAGCTCTTAACGCATTATAGTCCTTCACGTCTATTGCGATCACAAAATTCGGGCCAGTTGATAATACCTAGAATATCAAAATCGACTGCTGGCGGTAGATCCTTTTCCTACTTAGCACCAAAAAGCTAGACTAAAAACACATCTCTTTGACCTAGCATAATATATTATAGACTTCTGTAATTCAATGTTAGGCTGCATAGATTAGGTCAGCCGGAACTGGGAACACTTCCCTTAAATCCTGATGTACTCGTTACATCATCATAAGAAGAATGGCATCTACGCTAATTTTAGTGTCTTTGTTTATCCCGAGGTTTTCCCGCAGCCTACCGGTTCCAGGCCGTATCCAGATCTGACTAGGAGCTTTGCCTGGACCCGATGACAATGCAGTGCTAAAGTGCCAACTAGCCTCTCCCTATGGAGGATCCCTTTCCCACTCTACAGATAAAACGTTGTGATTCCGGTTCGCATACCCACCCCGAAGTGATAAAATAAAACAAAATTCTGTATCAAATTACATTTACTGTAAATCCGGCCTCTAATTCATAAACGCCAGAGGAGAACTGGCCCCCGACTGAGCCTGGGTTCTCCCAAGGTTTTTTTCTCTCCATTAAGTCACCTGATGGAGTTTTAGGACACCAGTAGGTCACTTGATGGAGTTTTTCGGTTCCTTGCCACTGTTGCCTTTGGCTTGCTCAGTTGGGGATATTCAAATTAATTAACCAAGCATTAATACCATTGATCAGCCCTACCAAACGTGGATGTTTTTTTCCGCTAAGAAACAAACATTGTTTTGTTATTTGACTGATACTGTGAAGCTGCTTTGATGCAATTTATATTGTGAAAAGCGTTATATAAATACACTTGACTTGACTAGAAGGAGCATCATCAGCCAAACTAAATTGGCAAAAAACAGAGGCGTTATGGTGTGGTTCTGAAGGAAGCCCTTAGCCTGAATTACCAGGAAATGTTAAGTGGGGGAAGTCCGGTTTTAAATTCTTAGGAGTAGGCTATATCTTGGTAAAAATGAATGTAGGATGAAGAATTGGGAGGGGTTAGTAGAGGGAGTGGTTGCAAAGTTGTCTAAATGGCAATGGCTGCTACCCCCGTTATCCTATAGGGAAGAGTTCTGATAGCCAACAATCTTTGGCATGAGTTGATGGTTTTGGATCCTCCAAATAACATAATTGAAGATATTCAGAAGACTCTTGTTAAATTATTTTGGTCAGGACAACACTGGCTAAAAGCTGCTGTCTTATTCCTTCCAGTTCATGAGGGAGGACAAGGATTAATTGACTTTTGGTCAAGGATTGCTGTTTTCCGTTTGCAAGTGGCACAGCGTCTTTTATATCATCATCAGCAGCATCAGCAGTGGATGGATGTAGCATGTGCTTTGCTGCAAGAAAACAGAAGAATGGGGTTGGATAAGCAATTGTTTGTCATGTCCTTTGATGGACTAGCATTGGAAGGATTGGCTGTTTTTTTTTTTTTTTTTTACCAGAGTGTGTTGCAAGCTTGGCAGACTCTATCATGTTCAAGAGAATGGGAAGGATCCAATCAGTGGATATATGAAGAGCCTTTCAATCCATTTATCTCTGTTGAGTTGCTCTGCCACTCTAAGGTCGGCAATATTGAAAGCAGGAGTCTCCAAAATATGCCACCTACGCAGGGGACTGAGCTGGATATCTGTTGAGGAATTGGCACAAAAGGTGGGCTTCAGGTCTGAACGTCTTATCAAGAGGATGTTGGAGGGTCTTGAGGAGGCCCTCCCTGTTCCTATTAGGGATTTCATGAAAGTATTTCCGGAGGAGAACTGTGATGCTTGAAGTAGTGCCCATTTTCCTGAACTGCATGTTTCCATAAAAAAAAGAAGACTGGCAGAAAGTTGCTTTCCATGGATATACCAGAACTGAATGTTTTTAGTAATTTGAGCAGACAAACACTTTACAGAGCTTGTGTAGAAACTATACATTTCTAACATCTTAAGGGTGTAAGAGACACTAAATGGGCAATGGTGTTTGATTCAGGCTCTTCCCCGAAAGGTAGCTGGCGGTCCCTGTACAAAAGACCCATTGAAAAGAGGGTGGGTGATCTTCAGTGGAGAATTGTGCATGGGATTTTAGCTATGAACAGACACAAAGCACTCCTTAAAGGGATACTCCACCATTTTTTCATATTAAACTGTTATTCCCTTAACTAAGATGAGTTGATGCATACCTCTCTCGTCTCAGTGCGTGCACTCAATCACTCTGTCTTGCTGCGAAACTTTGTTAGCACTTAGCTTAGCCCAGTTCATTCAATAGGATCCAAGAAGAGAAGCGACCAAACACCTCCACATTTTCCCTATTTAAATACAGTTACTCGAGTAGTGTAACTCCACCAAGAACGGTGACACAAAATAAAATGTTGCGCTTTTCTAAGCGTGTAAAATGGCTATCTATATTGTATGACGGAATACCATAGCAAGTGCTTGGGAGCACTTCGACTCGGCGCAGTAATATCATCACTCGTGAAAAATCCTCTCCCCAGAGGATCTGCCGTGTTCTTTAGTCGGCTCCGGTCTGTTCTGGTTCATATCTTTCTACCCTCTCACGGTCCATAAGAGCTAGTTCCTCCTCCTTGTACTCGGGTTCAAACAGATATGGCTCTGACAAGTCATAATCATCTACAAAGGGCGCCATTGCAAATGATCTCTTGCAGTTTGCTAATAGCACAGGTGGTAAAAGTCACGTTGGTTCTATTGACGGAAATGAGAGGGAGCAGGGAGAGAGGATTTTTCATTTTACACGCTTAGAAAAGCGCAACATTTTATTTTGTGTCACCGTTCTTGGTCGAGTTACACTACTTGAGTAACTGTATTTAAATAGAGAAAACGTGGAGGTGTTTGGGCGCTTATTGAATGAACTGGGCTAAGCTAAGTGCTAACAAAGTTTTGCCGCAAGACAGAGCGATTAAGTGCACACACTGAGACGAGAGAGGTATGCATCAACTCGTCTTAGTAAAGGGAATAACAGTTTAATATGAAACAATGGTGGAGTATCCCTTTAATGTCTCAGATGATGAGGGTTGTCCTTTTTGTGGGGTGTCAAACTGTTTTTCATCTTTTTATTGACAGTCCACGTTTAGAACAAATTTTGGGTTTAATAAAAAGCTGGAGTATGCAGCTTATGGAAAGTTTAACCAAGAATTGTTTATTTTTGGTCCCAAATATCCAAAGTGGTTTTATGAAACTTCTTGTTTGGTGCAGCAAATTTTGCAATTTGGTGTACAAGAAGAAATAAAGTGGAAGGGAGGGAAAGCTTGGACATTGTTTTGATGATGAGAGGTTTTATAAAGAAGAGATTAATGATGGAATGTGCATATTTTAGCCTCATTAATGATGTTAATTCTTTTTTTCATGTGTGGGGAATTGATGGATTTATGTGAAGCTGAAGATCAGAGTGGTTTTGTATTTAATTTATGAGTGTTCAGGATTGTTTATTATTATTATTAATCTGTTTTGTGGAAAATATAAATATATCAATGTATTAAGGGTTTTATCTTTAAAATATAGGTCACTTATGTTTATATTGATTAATTAAATAAGACCTTAAAGTCAAAAAAAGTTTCTCTCTCTCTCTCACTATGTCATCTTTGAAATTTAAGCCTATAGCTCTACTAGTCTTCCTCCAGGAAATCAGTTTATTAGGGCATTTTCACACCTGAAAGTCCGCACCAATGTCCGAACCAAAGTTCACGTTTTGATACATTTTATACTTTCAGAAAGTTTTGTTTTGGTTTCACACTGCAATTATGCGAGCGCACTAAAGAACTTTACGTGACATACTTGGATCCGGTCATCATAATCTATGTGGGCTGCATCTTGACATTGATTGGTTTGTAAATGGACGTCAGTGATGCGCGGGTTGATCCAAAATGAGCGGATGCCTACGGTCACCCGCCCTTACCCGCAGTTACGAGTCATCCAAAAATAGTTTTAATGATATTCGGGTCGCGGTCGGTCGGGTCGTTTGAAATAAAGATGCCAATTAAACCTTTGTATATAGTACTAGACACAATTTTCTATGTAATACAAAGGCCTACACTTTATTGGCTGAATAACTGGCACGAAGATAACGCACGAGCTCAGTCTCGGTTCTGTAGCCTACTGGTGGGATCCGAGAACTGTACCTGTGCGTTCGGAAGCACACGGATGCGGAGTATCAGCTGCTCGTGCTCATCACTTCTCTCAGCAGTGGCACCAACATGTCTCAGTTTAGTGAACTGTTGGAGTAAAATATACGGGTTAGTTGAAAACCTCGGTCGGGTGCGGGTTGTTTATACATTGACCCGCGCATCACTGATTGCCACCCACCTTGGTCTCTCCCCAAATGGAGGTGCCAGAGCTCGCATTATTGCTTGCAGTCTTCTCCTCCTTTCCTGCCGGCGACGATAAAATGTTCGCACGACGAGGACGTTCATTTGGCGAATTTGAACTAGTCTTGTGTATAGTTGGTGCTGCAGGTAACTATTTATGCTATAAAAATAATAATATAGTTGCAACGATATGCGTCTGTTCATTCATGCTGTAAAAGTTGCCTGCCGAATTGACGACAAGCTGACGTCAGACGCACGTCCAATATGTTTCCATACTGGCCTTCTGTTTCAAAAGACGAGTTGTCACGGGTGATTTTATAATTGTCTTTATTTCAATGCATTTCTCCGTGCATAGAATATAACAACAACATTTAAGATTTAAAATGAAATATTCATGACCGCCTACTGACAGCTCTAGGTCTGCAAAATGGCAACATATGTCAACAGTTGCAGATTAAATAAGACATTTACCTGGTTACTTTACACAACCTTATTGCATGTGATATATTTAGCATGAGTTAATAGGGCCTAAAAATTGGTGAATACAGGTCCTTCTAAAAAAACTAGCATATTGTGATAAAGTTCATTATTTTCCATAATGTAATGATAAAAATTAAACTTTCATATATTTTAGATTCATTGCACACCAACTGAAATATTTCAGGTCTTTTATTGTTTTAATACTGATGATTTTGGCATACAGCTCATGAAAACCCAAAATTCCTGTCTCAAAAAATTAGCATATTTCATCCAACCAATAAAAGAAGTTTTTAAAACAAACAAAAAAAGTACACCTTCAAATAATTATGTTCAGTTATGCACTCAATACTTGGCCGGGAATCCTTTTGCAGAAATGACTGCTTCAATGCGGCGTGGCATGGAGGCAATCAGCCTGTGGCACTGCTGAGGTGTTATGGAGGCTCAGGATGCTTCGAGAGCGGCCTTAAGCTCATCCAGAGTGTTGGGTCTTGTGTCTCTCAACTTTGTCTTCACAATATCCCACAGATTCTCTATGGGGTTCAGGTCAGGAGAGTTGGCAGGCCAATTGAGCACGGTAATACCATGGTCAGTAAACCATTTACCAATTGTTTTGGCACTGTAAGCAGGTGCCAGGTCGTGCTGAAAAATGAAATCGTCATCTCCATAAAGCTTCTCAGCAGATGGAAGCATGAAGTGCTCCAAAATCTCCTGATAGCTAGCTGCATTGACCCTGCCCTCGATAAAACACAGTGGACCAACACCAGCAGCTGACATGGCACCCCAGACCATCACTGACTGTGGGTACTTGACATTGGACTTCAGGCATTTTGGCATTTCCTTCTCCCCAGTCTTCCTCCAGACTCTGGCACCTTGATTTCCGAATGACATGCAACCACTGAGCAACAGTCCATTGCTGCTTCTCTGTAGCCCAGGTCAGGCGCTTCTGCCGCTGTTTCTAGTTAAAAAGTGGCTTGACCTGGGGAATGCGGCACCTGTAGCCCATTTCCTGTGCACGGTGTCTCTGGATGTTTCTACTCCAGACTCAGTCCACTGCTTCCGCAGGTCCCCCAAGGTCTGGAATCGGTCCTTCTCCACAATCTTCCTCAGGGTCCGGTCACCTTCTCGTTGTGCAGCGTTTTTTGCCACACTTTTTCCTTCCCACAGACTTCCCACTGAGGTGCCTTGATACAGCACTCTGGGAACAGCCTATTTGTTCAGAAATTTATTTCTGTGTCTTACCCTAAGGATGGCTGGCGCGAAACAGACGTTCCGAAGCTTTGCGAGATCCCGATGATTCGAAGAAGAGTGAAGATGATTCGAAACACTGATCCGAAGCGTGATTCAAAACACCCACGTCACGTGACAACGGCTAAATGAAGCGTCTAAGTGTTTCATCAGGTGGAGTGCTCCGCCGAATCAGGGTTTCATTGATTGGTCGGTTCGGGAACAAATCACACAATCACACAGTATAAAATTTTGTCAACGCATTTTCATATCGTGGGTTTTTGTGAGAGGAGTTTGGTTTTGAGATAGCGGATTTTTGGTGATATAGTGACATTTATAGTGCGATTTGTTTAGTTATATTTAGGATTTAATTTACATTTACACATTGACTTAGAGACACACAGAGTACATATAGTGACACATTATTAGATGCATTGATAGAAATATATATATATATAGATTAATAGATACATATATTACAGATACATATATATTATTAGATAGATAGGCTACATATAAAATAGATAGATAGATAGAAATGGAGGCTCCACAGAAGAGATGCCGTACATCTGTGATGTGGGAGCATTTCCATTTGGAAACCCCAAATAAAGTGAGATGTGTGTATTGTGATCGGCAGCTAGCCTACTGCAACAATACATCATCCATGATGCGCCATTTGAGGAGCATTCATCCTGCCATTCTGCAGGGTGCAGAGGATGGTAGTGTTCCCCCTGTACCAAGGCCTGCTACTGACACTGCTGGGCCATCTAAGCAAGGTATGCATTGTTTGAAATATAGGCTAATTATAAGTGAAATATAATATAATAAGTATATATATAATATATATAATAAGTGTTGGGCCATTGTTTAGAAAGGCCATGGACTAAGACATGCCTAACATCCCAATCACAACTGCCAATCACTTTAAAAACAAATGTTGTCAATATATTATACTTTGTGAATATACATTTTATGTCTACATATGAGTATCTACAGCCAAGACATCATTTTGTTTTTTTGTAATTGTTGTATTTCTATAATGCACTTTATCTTTCTCTGCACAATGAGCATAAATATTCATAACATAACTTTGTTTAGGAAGGTTTCCAAATGAACCAGTAGACTACTTTCACGGTAGGCTACTATTTTTCCAATATATTTGTCTGAAAGTATGTTTTATCTTCTCTTTTAAAAGGCAGACAGAGGGAATTGGATGAGGCTCTTCTGAACATGGTGGTGAAGGATCTACAGCCCTTCACCATCGTGGAGGATGAGGGTTTCAGGGCCTTTGTGAACAAGCTTGATCCAAGCTATGTCCTCCCATCCCGGAAGGTGCTTAAAACAATGGTCAGCGAAAGGTACAACACAACCAAGGAGAAGACAATGGAGGACCTACAAAAGGCGGAATTTGTTAGCCTTACGGCTGACATGTGGTCTTCCATTAATATGGATGGATATCTTGGTGTAACATGCCATTACATAACACCAGAGGCAACAATGGCAACTGTTTTACTGGGTGTAAGGAGGTTTTACCAAACCCACACAGCCCAGCATCTCATAGAGGCTAAAGCCTTGCTAATGGCTGAGTGGGGAATAACCTCCAAAGTTCACTGCATGGGGACTGACAATGCATCCAACATGATCCTAAGTGCCCAGCTACTCAACCTTCGCCATGTCCCATGTTTTGCTCATAATTTGAATTTGATAGTGAAAAAGGCCCTGGATCAAACCCCAGTCATCAATGAAATTCGCCAGAAAGCCAGAAAGATAGTGGGGTTGTTCAGATCCAGCTGCAAAGCAAAGGACAAGCTTGTGGAGATGCAGAGCTTGATGGGCAGACCAAGTCTGAAAATGATACAGGAGGTTGAAACGAGATGGAACAGCACATTCGACATGCTACAACGCTTGTATGAGCAACGTGAGCCAGTGGGTGCTGCACTTGCCAATTTAAACAGTGATACTGCTCCCCTGACAAGTCTTGAGTATGACATTATTCAACAGTCATTGACACTTCTTCAACCATTCAAACTAGCAACAACAGAGATGTCAGAGGAACAGAGAGTGTCTGCTTCAAAGCTCATACCATTGTACAGGATGTTGCAGCACAAGCTTGCACAGAAAAAAGGAAATGCAACGCAGGAATCAACTGTACAATTAGGTAGGACACTATGACCATACGTGTAATTGGCCATAACTCTCATATTGTTGTCATTATTTTAATTAATATGGTTTTCTCTTGTGTTCGCTCATAGGCTCACATCTACAAGAAGGTCTGCACTCCAGATGTGGAGGGTACGAGACTTTTAGAGCCTTGGCACTGGCTACACTGCTGGACCCAAGGTTTAAAAATGTGGCTTTTGGAAATCCTGCCAAAGCAGGATTCTTACAACTCCTGGTGAGTTTCAGTCTATGTTATCTTATGTAATGTGATTCATGTAATTTATACTTCATATGTGTTGTCAGTTTATGATTTGTTACTAATTGCTGTTTTCTTTTAATTCAGAACCACAAATGTCAACATCAGGCCCATCATCATCAACACCAGTTGAAACACAAGACAGTTTATAGGAACATTTTGACAATCGTATCCGTGAGACCCAGATGATACACAATCCTACAGCTGATGCCACGGTGGAAGTGAAAAAAAAAATACCTCAGCGATGCGTTTTTGCCCAGAACTCATGATCCTCTAACTTACTGGAAAGAGAGAGCAGTAATCTTTCCTCATTTGTATGTCCTAGCTAAAAAATATGTTTATGCCAGCAACAAGTGTCCCTTGTGAGAGAATTTTTTCAAAGGGTGGAGAAATTATCTGTAAAAAAAGAAGTAGGCTGAATCCTTCAACAGCAGAGAAATTAATATTTTTGAATAAAAATCTGTAAGAAAGGGAGACATTGTGGCTTGATTTATTTTTATTAATATTCATTTTTCATGACCAAAATCACATTATGCAATGTGAAGAGACTACAGGTTACAAGCTTCATATATTACAAAAATACAATAATAAAAAAAAAACATTTTTTTATTAGCTCTTTGTAAAGGTTGTTTCAGATCAACACCTGTAAGTGACCACTAGGTGTCACCGTGGAGACGGGTTTCGGATTGATTCGAAGCCTCGAAAAAAAAATGGCACATTTGCTTCGACTGTTTCATTGCTTCACGAAGCCTCGATCTGCCCATCACTATCTTACCCTCTTGCTTGAGGGTGTCAAAGATGGCCTTCTGGACAGCAGTCAGGCCGGCAGTCTTACCCATGATTGCAGTTTTGAGTAATGAAACAGGCTGGGAGTTTTTAAAAGCTTCAGGAATCTTTTGCAGGTGTTTAGAGTTAATTAGTTGATTCAGATGATTAGGTTAATAGCTCGTTTAGAGAACCTTTTCATGATATGCTAATTTAAAGAGACAGGAATTTGGGGTTTTCATGAGCTGTATGCCAAAATCATCAGTATTAAAACAATAAAACACCTGAAATATAACAGTTGGTGTGCAATGAATCTAAAATATATGAAAGTTTAATTTTTATCATTACATTATGGAAAATAATGAACTTTATCACAATATGCTAATTTTTTTAGAAGGACCTGTATTATGGCATTTGTACTAGTTTGTAATATGCGGGAACCACCGGAACTTCCTGTAAAAGGTCTGAAAGTCCGAACCATACAGAAATGCTTTCACACTAGAAACTAACCAAACCTTTTTTCAGTTTGATCGGGACCGAGACTACCTCTTTTCATAGGACCAAATTTCATCTGTTTGGTCCGGACCGTGGTCCGAGGTAAGTTTCACACCTGTAATTTTGGGTGTGAAAGGGCCCTTAAGCTCTGGACTCAACTAAATCTAGGATTAAACCATGACAGAGAAAATGACAGAGAAAGCAGATTTCTGTTAATCTAGTTTAAAGGGCCATTTTAGTTTAGTACTAGGCTTAATCTCTGTCCAGGAAACCGCCCCTAAAAGTAGAGAGACAGCAATTAACAATTTACTGCTAAGACTTACAAGAGGACCTGATGAAAGGAGGGGGGAAAAAAACATTTCAATGCAGATTATATAAGAAGAACAAGCATGGCCTTCATGTTGGTACTGTATATCTTGCCAAAACCAACATAAATGGCCGACTTGAATACTGGTATGCTCAAATTAATTTAGGTAGACCTGTGGAGTTCTGGAAGAATATTTAATGGAGTGATGTGACCAAAATTGAACTTTTTGAACCCATGTATCAGCGCTATGTCTGGTGAAAAAAAAAGGGCAAAGCTCATGAGCAGAAGAAAACCTTCTCCACGGTCAAAAATGGAGATGGTCCAGTCTTGTTACGGGGGTGATTTGCTGTTGCAGGAAGTGGAAATCTTGACTGTATGAAGGACATCATGAATTCTTTAAAGTATCATGCCATTTTGGAAAAGATGGTGATGTCTTCAGGGATCAGTTGTAGAATGTTATTGAGTGTCCTGTACAGTCTTTAGATTTAAATTTCATTGAAAATAGTTTGTGGAATTTGAAGTAAGCAGTGGTAACATGAAAACCGAAGATTATCAGTGATCAGGAAGCTTTTTCAAGTGAGGAATGGGCCAAGATTGCAGTAGAGAGGTGACAGAAGCACTAACAAGCAGCATTTAATGGAGGTTATAATGAATAAATGTTTCTGCACAAAATTGGACTTTTGGGGTTTGAATAATTTTGTGCATGAATGTTTAGAGCTAATTAGATTTTTTTTTCCAACTTTAAATTTTTAGAATCACTCAAATGTGTATTAATGAACATTCTATAATAGTTTACTGATCCCTTTGTCTAATTGTTTTTATTTTAAAAAATTCTCGGCAGGAAAAAGTCTTGCAGGTCAAGGTTTTTTTTAATCATTTTGATTGCAACTGTATATTCCAAGCTTTCAGAAGTGATTTATTCACTGAAAATCTCAACAACTGCCTAGGGCAGTAGTGGTGAAAGGTGGGGGCCCACAACAATTTTTTAAATGTACAGGGCCCAAAGCAATGATCTATTCGCAATGATTAACAGTTTCATCACATAATATGGACAAGTTTTATAGGCTACTTTTATGATGCTTTTTGTGTCCTTTCCTCTTATCTTATCTTATCTTATGTAATTGTCTATCAAAATGGTGATTTTGGCACAGTAGGCCTAACCTAAAAAAACACACTTCATCAATAATAATAATAATAATAATAAAACCAGAACAATAATGTCATCCAAGCAATAAAATATTTCAGGTGAATTAACAGTACATGTGCACACTGTACTGTGGTTAGAGACAATTTCATCTAAACTGATGGTAAAAACAGGAGGAAAGGTTTTTGTTTAGGGCTACAAAAATGTTGTATGTTTTAATTCCTTGCCAAGGCCCCCTATAACACAATGCAGTTGCAATTGAGCATGGGCTTGAAATTTGATCAGCAAGTCTTTCATGCATCCATCTGGAAATCTAAGTTGATAAAAGGTTAGATTTGTGTAATGTGACATCCATCTTTGTGTTTGATCAGTCTTAATATGTTTCTTGGCAAAGAGTTTTTCTCTGTTTGTCTTATTATACAGTGAGAGCACTTGGACATTTCGTCCCCCACCCTGTTGGTCAACATCATCACATCAGATTTCACAAACCATATAGCCTCATGTCCTGGATGGCAAAAGTTGATGTTTATAACTTTGTTTAATTAATGCTTACATTCTATGTAGCCTACTTATGTAATGCTTGCTCCAGAAGTGATTTATTGCTTTCGTGTGCACAGATGTTGAAATATAATAAAGCAAAAACACCACTACCCATACGTCCCAACGATTGGCTTTTTTTTTTGCCAGGGTGTGGTTCAACCTATCTAGTGAAGTTTAATCCTCCTAATTCCTCATTCCTGCTGCTGCTTCGGTCTATACTGCAGTCATCTGCTTTTAACCTGAAACTCTTCTCTAGGTAAGTGAGTGCACAGGCAGGATCTACCTGTCTGCAAACATTACCAACATGTTTCTTAAACACTGCTTCCAATTATTTCCTTATCACACAGTGTATTGGAGAAAATTCACATGTTAGTGTTTGTTACTGAACTATTTTGTCATTTATTTCTTTAGCTTCGAGCACTTTGAAGTAGGCTACGCAAATCTCAAACATGGTAAGTTATGTTTGTTGTTGTAATAAAAGTCTATAACATTTGTAGCACATATACGCTATTAAGTTTCAACTCCTTTATCTCTGAAGATATTCAATATTCTGTTGAGAATAGTATAAACTTCCGACAGTTCATGTGTCGACGCCCATCCATTTAAGTCCATTTACTCGTGTTGTATTGCTATAACTTACTTACAAAGTAAAACGATGCTTCCTCATTATCCTACAATATAGCGACACATTTTGGGAGTAAGTGTTTTTTGAAAACCGTATCTAACTATCTATTAAAACCTTTTTTCCACAAACAAGTGATGTTAGAAAGAAACAAAATTGTTGTAAACGAGAGCAACTATGACTCATTCGCGTGGGCTAAACAAACCAATGGGCGTTCCTGTCTGTCTCGTTTCCTAATTCACCCTTGTTCAGCTGAGTCAAAGTAAACTGATAGATTAAATGCAATACATTTTCTCATGTATTAACTTATTTCATCTGACTCCATAAATGAAAAGGTTTTAATGATATCTGTGCATCTTTAAATGTGAGCGAATGTTTGATTATTCTTTTTAACTCTTTAATGAAAATAGTCTGTTTGAATAAAATAAAATGTTTACAATTTATTATGGCAGGTAAATGTATCATGCCAATTTCGTAATCAGTTCAAAGATAATCAATACAATAACATTGAATGCTGTAGAATAAGAGAAAGAGATGCAAACCCGACATTAAGATATACATGAGGCTGAGAGTCTCGGCGACTCTCAGCCTCACGGGCTCATCTGAGGTACAGAAAAAGGCCCTGAGCTGCATTTCATTACAGACCTCATTTCCACTGTAAACATGAATTCACAGTGGAAATTTACCTTACTGGGGGTAACCATTTGCTAAGAAATTAACACCTTCTGACCATTTGTCTGTAAGACACACCCTTCTGTATGCAAGATTGTTCTAAACTCTTAAGAACTTTATTACCTTTTGGTTTACTTCTTTGGGAATGAGAAATTTGTACCAGTCACACTTGAAACATTTAAAATGATACCAAACATGTATAAAACTGTATGATAATTGTTCACATTAAACCCATAAGATTCTTGTGTAAGTTTGGGTGATCTCACCAAGAGTGGGAGGGAATGGGGGTCGAGGGAAAGAGATGTAGATTAGAATGATTCTGAGGTGAGACTTGCGTCTCGAATGGTGAGTTTAAATGGTAATTTCCTTTGTTTTCTCAGAGTAGCCCTCTCTTACAGTTCATCCAGTTTTTCCAGTCCCACAGCTACCATGATTATCTTGATTTTTGAACGTCATACTTTACCTTACGTACAATATGAATATAACCAGAATATAATTAAAGGGATAGTTCACCCAAAAATGAAAATGTTGTCATTACTTACCCTCATGTTATTACAAACCTGTATGAGTTTCTTTCATCTGTTGAACACAAAATAAGATATTTTTAAAAATGTTGGTAACATGACAGTTGACAGCACCTATTGAAGCAGAACTTGGTAACCTTTTTAACTTAATAAAGCTGTCTAGAAATCATTTGGATGGTTAAACAACCTGTTCTGGTGATATTGGTGACTTTACCAGCTCCCCCCAGCTTTCCCAGGCGTAAAACCAACCTTACAACATGGTGACTACCGTCCCGGCAAAATAAAAATCGGAAGTCTCGTGAGAAGCGAGACGAGAACGAGCGCGAAACACGAACTGCTTTGCAGCAATTCAACACACACACACACCCACCTCAATACTAGCTAGAAGTAATAACCTGAATAATACAAGCGACGATGGATAATGCACATGTTCCAGCGAAAAGACAGAAGAGAAGGTTATCGGCGGAGGAGGTGAAAGAGAGGAAAAAACTTTTTGACCGTGCCAGGGACCGCACAAGAGTCAACATTGGTCATGCATTCAGTGAGTGTCATAAATGTTTTATACTTAGATCGACTTCTTTATGATCTACAATTCTTCAATAATAACAACAGGTAAAACACAGTCATTGTAACCTATAATTTATTTATTCTACTTTATAAAAGAATGCAACTTGAGCATTGTCTGCACGATTAACGTTATAAACTAAACTTTGCAATCACAGTTCCATTGAAGGTTAAGTTAGGCTATAATTATGATAATAATAAGCTGTAACATTTGCTAGCTTTATCCACACAACCCCTGTTACATTTTATAGTTGATAACAGAATAAAAAATGTACATGTCAATGTTCTATGATAATGTGTATGATGTATTACCCACCTCGGTAGACATGGCTCTGCAAGTACACCACCGTTCGAAAGTTTGGGGTCGGTAAGATTTTTTAGGTTTTTAAAAGAAGTCTCTTCTGCTCACCAAGGGTGCATTTATTTGATTAAAAATACCAAACAAACCCAGTAATATTGTTAAATATTATTTCAATGTAAAACAGCTGTTTTCTATGTGAATATGTTTTAAAATGTAATTTATTCCTGTGATCAAAGCTGAATTTTCAGCATCATTACTCCAGTCTTCAGTGTCACACGATCCTTCAGAAATCACTCTAATATGATTATTTGATGTTCAAGAAACATTTATGATTATTATCACAGTTGACAACAGTTGTGCTGCTTCATATTTTTGTGCAAACAGTGATACATTTTTTTCAGGATTCTTTGAAAGTTCAAGAGAAAAGCATTTCATTAAAAAATAAATATTTTGCATTATTAGAAATGTCTTTACTGTCACTTTATATCAATTTCATGCGTCCTTTCTGAAGAAAAGTATTAGTTTCTTTAAAAAAAAAAAATTGACCCCTAACTTTTGAACGGTAGTGTAAATTTTGCCGGCTCTGATAATAACAAATGCACGTGAGCAGCGGTAGAACGGGGGAGAAGGGTGCCGCAAGTGAGTTTTTGATGACAGTGTTGGGAAATATACGCCCCACAGCTGTAGGGGGGGCTCGTGGGGAAAAAATGCGACAACAAAAGTGAAAATCAGCGAAGAAGTCTAGAAGTTGCCGAGTTCTGCTTTAAATTTCATAGTAAGAAAAAAAAATACTATGGAAGTCAGTGGGTGCAGTGAACTGTCTGTTTAGTGTTTACCAACATTTTTTTTTTTTAAATATTGGTAATTTATGTTAAACAGAAGAAAGAAATTCAAACATGTTTGGAACAACACAATGGCAACATTTTCATTTTTGGGTGAACTCCTTTGGGTGAACTAACAGGTGTGCACACAGTGAGAGCTGCAGTTGCTTTGTAGTTATTTCCAGCTGTTAAATGGGGACTAAAACTCTCAGGCTCTAGATGCTGTTGATAAATGAATATTGCTTTCGTTTCCATATATTTGGATGTCAAATGTGTTTGTTCACTCTATTGTATGGAGAGAGGCTGAACATAACACTAAATGACAGCACATGGAGTCTTGACTGGGACAAAAAAGGCCACAGAACTGAAAAAAAGAAGAAATGTTTAAGGAATTGGAATAATCCGTTTAACAATAAAAGATGTATACAATACAGCTATATTTTGGTGCAATGCCCATCTTATATTTTGTAAAAGGTGTTATGTTATCGTGGTTGTGAAATGGCAAACATCAGCAACATAACTAAAATGTAAAAAACAACAATAAAATCTTCAGGGTGAAGGCAGATTGACAAAATTTGTTATGAATATCTGAGCGTTTACAAAAGCAGGAACACGGGTGTGAAATTTGATTAAAAAAAGGTACATTTGATGTCAGGAAAGATTGCTATTTCATGTCTCAAGAATCTGCAAGTTCTTCCTTAAATGCTTGTTTTGCACAGAATAAATCTGTAACGCATGATGTTGCTATAACACATCGTGTAGGTATCTCTTGTGTTTGGAGCTGACGGTCCACATTCTTAGGTAACCACAGAAAGCATTCAAGCCTGCGTTTTTCAGCACATTCCTTTTGTAGAAAAGGCCACCCCTTGTAAATGGACTCTTCCGATCTCCCCCGCCTCTGTTCGTGAGTTGGACTGTGCGTAAAAGTTTCCGGAGAGTTAAGAAGCCAGATCGTCTGAACAGAGGATGTGTAGACGTGTTTATAGTGAATAACAGTTGTAAATAACAGTTAAGTTCGATCGAAGTGCTGTCGTTCAAGGATTTAAAGATTATGTGTGTGCGTGCAGATAATAAACCACATACATGAACCACATTCAATTAATCCGAACCAGAAAGCATAAAAGAGTGGTTAGCAGTATTTTACATGGTCCTTCGAGCCGGATGAGTTGACTGCTACAGCTATGGCTTATTTCGAAGACTATGAGCTCAGTGGACCTGGGTCTCGTCGACAGCAACCATGGTTGTCTAACTACCAAGCTGTACAGGAGGATGAACCGCTAAGTCCTACAGGTCATTCCAGATCCACTTCACCAGTCAGCCAAGCATCAGATCGTGCAGAATGGAGATTGACTGACCGCTGGGACAGCACTTCTGTAAAGCTGAGAGAAGAGAATGCTACATTGCAACGGCAAGTGCAACAGTTACCAGAGTTTACAGCCATGTTTGAAGAGATTAAGAGGGAGAACGCAGCTTTGCAATGACAGGCCAGCCAGCTTCCTGAGATCATCACGACACTACAAGAGATGCGTCAACAGAATGCTGTACTCTGTAATGAGCTTCAAAGTCTGAAATCTGAGCGTAGAGCTTCATCTGAGTCAGTCACTTCACCGATGCCACTACCACGCTCTTACTCTCCAGCAGTCAACATGCCGACTCCACAGTCATACCGCCCAATAGCAGCCCCATGCTTCAGGTTGACACCACCTGCTGTTAAGAGACAGTCATGTCCAGCTGCATTAGGAGAAAGCTCTGAGCTGAATGAGGACTTAAGAAGCATGAACATTTCTTCTTCTTCAAATGAGAGAATCCCTTTGACAACACAGTATAGTTACACACCGCATATCAGGTATGACAACTCTAACCTGTATTCCCTGCCACCTCAGCAGCCTGATTATGTGGTTCCATCACTGGACTTTCAGAGACCAGCCCATGCCGAATATAGTTCGGAACATCCCTTACCTTCATTTTCCAATGAGAAAACCTATAGAGGCCCAGCACTTACCATCCCATTCCTTAAGTCTCCTGACCCTAAGGAGTTTTCAAGGCTGAGAATTGCTCTGGAGAACATCCTACCTAATGATGCCACAGAACACTTTAAGTTTCAAATCCTCACAGACCATCTGAAACTGGAGGAGGCACTCTTAGTGGCGGACTCTTACAGCAATTTGAGATTTCCCTTCACGGACACTATGAGTGCTCTGACTAAAATGTATGGTCAACCTCATCAATTAGCCCTGCAACGAATCTCTGAGCTGATGGATGGATCCAACATACGCAGTGGAGATGTTAAAGCCTTTAGGATGTTTGGACTGCAGGTACGCTCAGTATGCCACATTGTCAGTATGTTGCAACAGCTGGGTCAGAAAGGTAAAGTAGAGCTGGAATGTGGATCACATGTATCTCGCCTTGACTGACACATGACCTTAGATCTATTTTTAAAAGATATACTTACCCATTGCAAGTTGCTATTCCTACGCTGCTAGACTTTGCAGGTTGGCTGGAATACGAGCTTCAAGTGCAGGAGGATGCCAGTCAGTATGCATGTCACCCAAAACAGGATTCTTCTGCACATATCAGAGAGGTGAGAAGAGAGCCTAAGCAATTTCGCAGACCAACTACAGTTCTCCTTGGGACTGGAAAGTCATCGTCCACGCTGATGTCGTCGGCCACGTCTAAGCCAGATCCAGAACGAGCAGAGAAGGGAAAGGCCTTTTGTCCATACTGTGACAATAACAAGCATTATTTGAATAGCTGTGATAACTTCAAGCATCTCAACAAAGACAGGAAGATAGACTGGATAAAGACTAAAAACCAATGCTGGTGTTGTGGTTGTGGACATCAAGCAGCCAACTGCACACTAAAGACTTTTTGTCCAAATTGCAGCAGAAAGCACCTTCTGGTACTGCATGAAGTCAACGATCAAGTCAACCCATATAAGCAGAACACAGTTCCGTCTAGTGCGGTTTTGTATGTTGATCGCTCAACGTCCGGTAGCAAAGTGCTTCTTAAGGTGGCAAAGGCACTGATTCGGAATGGTAATAGGGCGATTGAAGCTTATGCTGTGTTGGACGATGGATCAGAGCGGACCATCATTTTGCATGATGCAGTAAAGAGAATGGGACTTGTGGGAAAACCTGAGGACCTTATGCTTCGCACAGTGAGACAAGATACCCAGGTAGTTCACGGAGCAGCAGTGACTTTTACGGTGTCTCCAGCTGTTAACCTCAGCAAAGTCTACAAAATCAGTAACACTTTCACAGCCAATGTACTTAGCCTGGCAGAACATACTCACCCAGTCAGTGTGCTGCAAAGAAAGTTCAAGCATCTTGCCGGGTTACCGCTACAACATCTAAACAAGGTACAACCTGTGCTTCTCATTGGCTCTGATTGCCCACACCTATACAGCCAGTCAGACTGGGGTCCCCTGGTGGTCCGGCAGCAGTGAGAACCTGTTTGGGATGGACACTGCAGGGTCCAACTCAAGAATTGTGCAGTCATCCTTCCTCTGATCAATGCTGCTTCACCTCGCTGCGGCCCGTCAATGACCTTTATTCAAACGTGGAGAGATTATGGCAAATGGATGTTCTACCTTACCAGAGTGAAAGGGTGATCACCAGGTCACGCCAAGACAAGGAGTGTATTCAGCTTCTGCAGGAAACTACTGTGAGGGTGGATATTGCTGGTGTTCATCGATATGCTACTCTGCTACGTGTTAAGAACATGCCTCGTCTCCATGCACCTAAAGAGGCGGTTCTACCTCAGTTAAGGGCAATTGAGAAACGACTTGAAAGGGACCCTGATCTGGCTGCAGTATATCAAGAGGAGATAACCAAGCTAGTAAAAGCTGGGTATATTTTCAAACTTAATCAGGAACAGGCAAACCGAACCAAGGAAGCCTGGTACATTCCGCACCACATAGTGCAACATAATGAGAAGAAAAGGGTGGTCTTCAACTGTTCATTCTCATACCAAGGGCATAACATGAACAAGCTCCTCCTATCTGGTCCAACACTTGGTCCGTCACTTCTGGCACGCCTTCTGCGTTTCCGGGAGCACTCTATTGCCATCAGTTGCGACATCCAAGGTATGTTCCATCAGGTACGCCTCTTGCCAAAGGATAAACCACTGCTGAGATACATCTGGATAGATATGCAAAGAGAACGGATCCCTGATGTGTACGAATGGCAGGTACTACCTTTCAGGACTACTTGCAGTCCGTGTTGTGCATCCTTTTCTCTCCAGGAACATGTAATAGATCACAGTCGGCCTGGAGAGGACACGCGTGTTTCAGTGGAGAAGTCATTTTATGTGGATAATTGTCTTCAGAGCTTTGCTTCCCGTGACATGGCCAAGAATCTGGTTGACAAACTCAGCCTTCTAGCATCCGGTGGCTTTGAGTTAAGACAGTGGTCTAGCAATGACCCTTCAGTCATCAGTCATCAACATCTGAGGATTTTCAGTCTCATAGCAGCATCCTCTGGCTCCGTGAAGGTCATGAAGAGGCTCAATTATCAACACTTGGCCTGCATTGGAATCGTCAATCTGACACACTTTCTTATAAACAACGCAAACCTGACTGTCAAGTGCCCACAATGCGAAGCATATATCAGATTCTTGCTCGTCAGTATGATCCACTTGGCTACATTGTACCATACACCACTCGAGCTAAGGTGTTAGTACAGAGGTTGTGGGACAAAAGGAGAGAGTGGGATGACCCATGGCTACCAGAAGACCTAATAGACTCTTGGAAACAATGGGAGAACGAGTTGGAAGGCTTGCAGCATATCGCTCTGCCCAGATGTTATTGTAGTAGGGAACTAGACTGTTCCAATAATAATAGGCAGCTTCATGTCTTTTGTGATGCTTCAGAGAAAGCCTACGGATCTGTGGCTTCCTTGAGGAACAGAGAACCCTCAAGGTATAGTGGAGGTGGCCTTTGTAACAGATAAGTCTTGTGTTGCCCCCAAGAAACAACAGAGCATTCCTCGTCTGGAGCTGTGTGCCGCACTCACAGGGGCGCAGCTTGCTTAAGTCCTAAAGACCGAGTTAACATTACCACTCAATAATGTCACTCTGTGGTCCGACTCAACTACGCTACTGACTTGGCTTTTATCAGATTCCTGCCACTTTAAAGTTTTTGTGGGGACCAGAGTGGCAGAGATACAGGACTTAACTGAATCTGACACCTGGCGTTATGTACCATCAGGTGACAACTCTGCTGATGCCATAACGAGAGGGAAGTCTCCCTCTGATCTCAACAGAGACAGCATATGGAACCAAGGTCCAACATTCTTCAGACAACCAGCAGGAAACTGGCCAGAGATACCACCATTAGCTCACCTAAACCAAGACAGTGAGTTAAAAAGGTCAACCTTCTGTGGACTGTTAGCCTCTGCTCTGCCACCGCCAGATCCTCAGCAATTTCACACGTTCACAGACTACTTAAAGGCCCTTATGCAACCATCCAACGAGAGCCTTCCCCCAGTTGCGACTGCAGAGGAATATAAAGAAGCTGAACTCAAGGCCCTCCGTCAGATCCAAGCAGATTCCTTTCCTGAAGAGGTTTCTCATCTGCAATCTGGTAAACCTCTACCAAGTAACAGTAGACAGCTGTGCCTAGCCCCTGATCTGGATCCTGATACCCATCTCATACGGGTTGGCGGTCGTCTCCGACAGATCAGTGAATTAGAAGAAGAGACCATTTATCCTATTATTCTTGACCCACATCACCCATTAACCATGCTAGTCATTAAAGATTACGATGATCGTTTGCATCACCCTGGACCAGAGAGGGTATTTGCAGAGCTCAGGAGGAAATACTGGGTATTAAAGGGACGAGCAGCAGTCAGACATCATCAGCGTCAATGCACTGAAAGTCAAAAATGGCGGGCTAAACCGCAACCCCCAAGAATGGCTGACCTACCACCAGCAAGGTTGAGAATTCGCCAGCCAGTTTTCTATTCGACTGGGATAGATTGCTTCGGTCCTTATCTCATTAAGGTGGGACGCAGAAATGAGAAACATTGGGGGATCATTTTCAAGTGTATGACCGTCCATGCAGTGCATATTGATCTTCTCGCAAGTCTGGACAGTGATTCATTCCTTATGGCCCTTTGTCGCTTCATTGCTCAGTGAGGCAAACCTTTTGAAATCCTTTCAGATCAAGGAACGAATTTCAAAGGTGGAGAAAAGGAAATTTGTGATGCCTTCGTAGCTCTTCAGCCTGAATTCCAGGCTCAACTGGCAAGCCAGTAAATTAGGTTTGCATTCAATCCACCGAGTACACCACACTTTGGTGGATGCTGGGAGCGGGAAATTCGATCTTTGAAAACAGCCCTGCAGGTGATCCTCGGAGCACAGACTGTAACTGAAGAAGTGTTGCGGAATGTTCTCATTGAGATAGAGGGTCTACTGAACGCTAAACCAATTGGCTATAGATCTTCAGATATTGCTGACCCAGATCCCGTTACACCCAACATCTTGTTGATGGGGCGGCGGGACGCCTCACTTCCACAAGTGACATACCAGGATTCCGAACTCCTTAGCAGAAGGAGATGTAGACATAGTCAGCTGCTAGCTGATCACTTCTGGAGGCAATTCATTCACAATTACCTACCTAGTCTTCAAACCAGACAGAAATGGATGTCAGAGAAGGACAATCTACGGGTAGGCGAAACCGTCATGATTGTGGCTCACAGGCACTGTGGCTTGTGGGAAGGATAACACAGGTCTATCCAGGGAATGACAACCGAGTCAGATCAGCTGAGATTAAAGTAAAGGACAAAGCTTACATAACCATAATCATGACCAAGATCATCAGTCTACCCTCTCTGCCTGGGTAACCTATCGATAACTCACCTTAGTACGGCCTTTTATTTGTTCAAATTCACATTGTGAATTTTGGGGGGCGGCTGTAGAAAAGGCCACCCCTTGGAAAGGGACTCTTCCGATCTCCCCCGCCTCTGTTCATGAGTTGGACTGTGCGTAAAAGTTTCCGGAGAGTTAAGAAGCCAGATCGTCTGAATAGAGTATGTGTAGACGTGTTTATAGTGAATAACAGTTGTAAATAACAGTTAAGTTCGATCGAAGTGCTGTCGTTCAAGGATTTAAAGATTATGTGTGTGCGTGCAGATAATAAACCTCATACATGGTCGCATTCATGGTCACATGCCTGACCTTTGTACAATAAAGCATCTACAAGAACCCCCTGGTGTGAGACATACTGTTCTAACCGGACAACCTGTTGCCGTTCAATTAATTCGAATCAGAAAGCATGAAAGAGTGGTTAGCAGTATTTTACACCTTTATTCTATTAACAACATGGCTCGAGATGAACAATACATATCCTCTCTGAAGTAATGAGATGTAATTTCATTTATCTAATAAAAAAAGCTGTGAGTAGTAATTGGCAATACTTGTAAAAATAGCTGTGTGTGGTAGACAGCAGCTGATTTAGACTTGCCAGTTTATACATATGTTCACATTGCTTATTGAATGAATGAATTGGACAATGTCTGGGGACTTAACTGCTTTAGACCTCATATAGCCTTGGCGCATATGCTGTCTATGGCTGCATCCAAAATTACATACTTTTGAATAACAAATGACTATACTACCACTAAAAAGTATGTTTTATATAAAATGAATATGAAGTATAAATGTAAACTGGATGTACTTCAATCGTCATGTGACCTACCAGTGACAGTTGCTTTGCTTCACTGCCATTAACAAATCCATTCGTGTGGCCTCATGGGATAGTAAAGTGTCCATTGTATGCGCTCTTCAGAATCTCACCGCAAGTAGTAAGTAATACTGGTACTTTTCAACTACTGTTTTATGAATACTGGGAATTCGGAAATGCTATCTTTTCACATACTGATTTTGCCAGCTAAATATTTAGGGAAGTATGAGATTTCAGTATGCAGCCTATGTCTTGTAGGATTAAATCAGAGAGGAGTAAAACAATAGCTACATAGAAGAAAAGCCATAATAAATTGATTGTATGTTCTAAACTTCCACTGATACAGTGAGGTTTATAAAAAGGCTTTAGAGTGTAATTGTGTGCCTTGTTTTGTCAGTAGTGTGGTTATCACCCTGGGGGTTTAACTGAGAACTGACAGCTTCGGTGGTGACAGCTTCGAGTCGAGCCCGCAGGGTCGACATCGGAAGCTCCTCGCAGTGCTCACATCCTCTAGACGAGAGGGCAAGAGCAGCGTGTTCATGGCCCAGGCAGAGAGCGCAAATGACATGGCGCTCTCCAACGCTGAGCGGGGCTCGGCACGAGCCACAGGAAGTGCGAGATATCTTGATAAAGACGTCTCACTTGCTCTTTTAGAGAGAAAAAGGCTTTAGTAAAAAGGATACACCGGATAGCGTAGCTCGCACGGAAGGCTTAAGGTGGCGAAGACGGTGACTTCTCAAGATCCAGCGATGCCGAGAGCTTTGCTGAAGAGATGAAAATCAGAGAATCAGCCTCCGAGCCCCGCTTTTATATGCTAAGCCACGCCCATTCTGGCGGTCTAGGATGCGATGAAGGCGCGAGCGCCCTTCATTGGACGTGACGTCACGTCGGGCTCACTGGTAGGTTGCTGCAGTTGCCGCAGGGCAGCCAATGAGCATGCTAGACAGCCTGCTCTAGGTCTAGATAATTTTTGGCTTCAATATCTCGAGAAGATGACTCTTTCCCTTAGCGTAAGCTAAACTTACGCAATACGAGAGAACCTCTCGTAAGAGAAGCAGTGTGCCTGTGTCTGTGCTTGTATCTTTTCCTGTGACTTCTTTGACAAACAGACACGGTTGGAGGGTTGTCTTCTTTCAAGTTTATTATGTAAACGATTAAAAAAAGTATGCGATTTACCCAAAAGATCACGTGATCAGCAAGATCTTTGGTTACATCAGTTGATGTTTAAAGACCATTTCTCGAATCTTGCATAACTTCCTCAATTTGACTGGGCAATCTGTCTTAGGTCACAAACATAATAGCCTACAGATTTTAACTTTACTTTTTGTACGTATAAACCAATGTCAAATTAATTTATATACTGTGGTATTGAATGAATCATTTGTATGTCCACATCCAGTATTCTGGTGTCATTCCCCCGCCTCCCCCACACACATACTCATAGAAAATTTGTGGTAGAAGCTCAAAGTTTCCATGTGGAAAACCACTGCATGTAAAAGTTAAATGCACTGCTTCTTAAAGAGACAGACCTTCGGCTGCAGAGGAAATGTGGGTGTGGTCATGATTCATAGATTACTGAAGTTCCTGAAGTGAAATAAATACTTACTGCAGAAAAGAGAACATGCAACTAAAATGTTGTGTTTCTATTTGTTTTAGGCTGGCAGAGGAACAGTGAAGCCCCACAGCGGATTCAATGCTAAAAATGATGCTGAGGTTCTCTACAAGGCTTTGAAAGGATTTGGTGAGTTTGACTAACATATTAAATGCCAATTTGACACATTAAAGATCAGTACACCTTCAAATGAATGACTTTAATGAAATAGCATATAGTATTATATCTATAGAACCAGTATAATGGCAAATTAGAATCTGTAATGCCGTAAAAGCATTTGTATTTAGACATTAATTAATAAGTTTTGTTTAATCAGTTTATTTGTTTCTCATAAATGAATAATCAGAGAATGTTGCATCTGGGTTTAAGAGATGGGTATCAGTCTTCTCATTATGTCGAAGAATAAAGTAATGGTAATCAACATTATTATTATTATTTTTACTCAGGCACCGATGAGGATGCTATTCTCAAGCTGGTGACAGCACGCAGTAATGCACAGCGCCAAGAAATCAAAGCTGCATTCAAAACTCTGCATGGAAAGGTAACATCATTTGCATACATTATGTTTAAAAGTTAAAATAGCACTGGACATCTTACAGTGTTTTATTTGAATACATGCTGGTTATATATATACTATCTTAAAAATATACATTTCTTTTTTCTGTCCATCTCTGTTTAGGATTTAGTGGATACTTTGAAGTCCGAGCTCACTGGGAAGTTTGAGTCTCTGATAGTAGCTCTTATGACTTCTCCCATCATGTTTGATGTCACATCTCTGCGGAATGCTCTTAAGGTACATATCAGTAATTATAGGGAGATCAATAATTTTAGGATTTCTAATATTCATGATTGTTGACATTAACACGTGCAAAATACACTGTCATACAATTTCATTATGTTTAATGGAGAGATGTATATCTGTACCTTGCATTTGTTTTAGGGATCAGGCACAGATGAGAAAGTGTTGATTGAGATCTTGGCATCTAGATCAGCCAATGAAATCAACGAAATCAAAAGTTTATACAAGCGAGGTAACTGTGTTTGTGTGGGTTATGTATTATACGTCTTTGACTTTTGAGTATTCTTGTTCTTAGTTATACTTTTATTATAACTATTATTTTATTATTCATTTTTAATAATTGCCAGTTGTGCAATATGTGCTGTTGAATGCTGCTCTCTTTAGTCTTGATGATGTCTATATGCGCATTATAGAGAATAACGATGAACTGGAGAAAGATGTGACTGGTGACATTGGAGGTCATTTCGAGAAGATGCTGGTTGTTTTGCTACAAGTACGCAGTCTATTAAAAATCTTTTAAAAATTAAAATACAAGATGTCAATTAACAATAATTTAACTGTATATGAAAATAATTATAAAGACTGGAAATTCAAGCCACTGTAAAAAGCCATAGACTTAAAGGGATAGTTCGTCCAAAGATGAAAATTTTGTAATTTACTCACCCTCAAGTTGTTCCAAACCTGTATGAATTTCTTTCTTCTGCTGAATGTTGGGAACCAAACTGTTGATGGACCCCATTTACTTCCATAGTGGGGGGGGGGAAAATGTTTCCTGACATTCTTCACAATATAATCTTTTGTGTCCAGCAAAATAAAGAAATTCATACAGGTTTTGAACAAATTGAAGGTGAGTCAATTTTCATTTTGCATGAATTATCCTTTTAAGTGTGGTTGTTTTGTCTTAGTATTAATTAATTAAATGAATTAATTCATTTGCTATAAAATGATTTATCCATAGGCCAGCAGACAGCAGGGTATACAAGAAAACCTCGTCCAAAGTGATGCTCAGGTAAGTTTGTTTATGTAACTTTTGTTTCTATTAAGTCCAGTGCAACTAAGAGTGTTTACACGACAATGATGTACTAAAAACGGAAAGGATTTTCCTTTGATTTTTTTGCGTACAGACAACAACATTGTAAAAATGATCCCGTTCACTAGGATCCACGGAAACGACTAAAAACGCTGTGATATGCATGCCAGGCCAGTAGTTGGTGTCACTTTGTAAAGAAGCATTACGTGCCATAGACTGAACATGTAAAACGCATGCACATGACGTCACCGTTTTAAAAAACGTGCACTTTGAAAAGACGATTTTTAAAAGCTTGCGTTTTCAGGCCGCCAAAACGCTGTTGTCGTGTTAATGAACGGCCAAAACGCATACAAAGTTTTACTGTTTTTAGTTATGAACAGTGTCATGTAATCGACCCCTAAATAAATAAACTGTTCAAATTTGTCTTTCTCTAACAAAAGTTTGGATGTTGAATAAGCATCTTTTAACTTGATGTAAAGCGAAATGAAACGCTGCCATCTAGTACTTGTCGTGTGTATTATCAGTTTGTCATTCCTATGAAGTTTAAAAACTGTTTGTGTGTAGGCTCTGTTTGCCTCAGGAGAAAAGAAGTGTGGAACTGATGAAAGCCAGTTCATCACTATCCTGGGAAACCGTAGTAGTGCTCACCTTAGGAAAGGTCAGTTCAACACATGCACAGAGTAAATGAACTTGTTAGGTTTGTTTTTGTATATTCATTAGTTTTCTGTTAATCTGCAGTGTTCGAGGAGTATAGAAAACTCTCAGGGCATGAGATAGAGGAGAGCATCAAGAGAGAGACCTCAGGAACCCTCCAAGAAGTTTTCCTGGCTGTTGGTAAGACACACACACTCCTTTTTAAGGACTACAACAAACGGCTGGTAGGGACTACACAAGCTTCCTCCCGGGTTAGTGACATCCCAAACCCTAAAATTTACATAAACCCTGCCCCCGGGAATGCGATTTACAGATTATCATGACAGAATATGCTAATCAATGACTAGAATATAACTACACTTAAGCTACATAAATTCATCAGAAATGTCCTGTTGGATTCTACATGTTGTCACTTCTTCTTGTCTCTCCATAATTGTCTGACTCCGGTTTGAACATAAAAGGCTAAAAGTTTTAGAAATTTTCAGTGTATGTCTGTGTGAGGTAAAAGGACACAAGCTGTTGAAGCTCCGCCCTCTGTGCCTGGAGCAGCAGCTCATTTGCATTTAAAGGGACAGACAAAAACTGCGTTTTTACTCACCCTCAAAAAGTGACAATTTTAATATGCTACATAAATATATCTCTGGGGTATTTTGAGCTAAAACTTCACATACACACTCTGGGGAAAATGCCTTGTTGATGCTAGAGGTCAGAGGAGAATGGGCCGACTGATTCAAGCTGATAGAAGAGCAACTTTGACTGAAATAACCACTTGTTACAACCAAGGTATGCAGCAAAGCATTTGTGAAGCCTCAGCACGCACAATCTTGAGGCGGATGGGCTACAACAGCAGAAGGCCCCACCGGGTACCACTCATCTCCACTACAAATAGGAAAAAGAGGCTACAATTTGCAAGAGCTCACCAAAATTGGACAGTTGAAGACTGGAAAAATGTTGCCTGGTCTGATGAGTCTCGATTTCTGTTGAGACATTCAGATGGTAGAGAATTACAGAATGAGAACATGGATCCATCATGCCTTGTTACCACTGTGCAGGCTGGGTGGTGGTGGTGTAATGGTGTGGGGGATGTTTTCTTGACACACTCTAGGCCCCTTAGTGCCAATTGGGCATCGTTTAAATTAGGGATGCACCGAATCCAGGATTCGGCTTCGGATTCGGCCGAATATTGGGCTTTTTAACGGGGTTCGGGTTCTGCCGAACCTTAGAATTTTTTTCCACCGAACCCTAGGCTTGCACTACGCGTGCTACATCGACGTCACGCCGCCGTTGATTACGGGCGCTGCACAGATCGATCGGTGAATGACATCAAAGTACCGTGAGGGCGAATAGAGAGCAGACGGCTCCTTTTGAATTGCTCTCTCGGTAACGTTACTTTGGTGTCATAAACCGATAGGTCTGTGCAGCGCCGGTTCAAGTCGAACAAGCCTGTAGTGTAATGCGTTGTGTCAAGAAGAAAAATAGGGATAGCTCACAGCTAAAGTTATTGCAGAGGCCAGACAGACTCACGAAGGCGATTGGCATCTCACAACAACTCGCACTTTATTCCCCAATCGAACTCGTGTAACTGTCTGTCACACGTTCTACCGTCCACAGCTTTACTTAAATTAAGATAAAAATTAGCATCAAACAGAAATAACGCGCATACATGGGGTGTTCGAGGCGCACAGCACACACAATACAGCCTGCAGACAGTTCAATGGGGAGCACGCAGCTCTTAAATGGGCCACACCTTGTTTCCACTCATTACAGTAGGTGGACCATTCGAATGCAATAGGCTGTGAAAAAGTGAAAATGGAACTCATGAGTAGAAAAAGTGTTGTTTGGCAGTACTTTCAGTCAAAAGAAGGCAGTTCAAGTCAAGCTATATGTTCAATTTGCAATGCCGATTTGTCTCGTGGTGGCAAGGACCCTAAACAATACACAACATCGCCGCTGTTAAAATGCATAATGTTGCTTATTCCTTTTTTTTTTTACAGTTAAAATAAAATGAAAAATAAAATGAAAAATAAAAATAAAATGAAAAATCCACGTTGTTTACTTCATTAATGTGTTTACTGTGTTAATGGACTGAGGATGAGAGTAGGATTCGGTATTCGGTTTCGGTATTCGGCCGAACCCCACAAATCTGGATTCGGTGCATCCCTAGTTTAAATGCCACGGCCTACCTGAGCATTGTTTCTGACCATGTCCATCCCTTTATGGCCACCATGTACCCATCCTCCGATGGCTACTTCCAGCAGGATAATGCACCATGTCACAAAGCTCAAATCATTTCAAATTGGTTTCTTGAACATGACAATGAGTTCACTGTACTAAAATGGCCCCCACAGTCACCAGATCTCAACCCAATAGAGCATCTTTGGGATGTGGTGGAACGGGAGCTTCATGCCCTGGATGTGCATCCCACAAATCTCCCATCAACTGCAAGATGCTATTCTATCAATATGGGCCAACATTTCTAAAGAATGCTTTCAGCACCTTGTTTAATCAATGCCACATAGAATTAAGGCAGTTCTGAAGGCGAAAGGGAATCAAACACAGTATTAGTATGGTGTTCCTAATAATCCTTTAGGTGAGTGTATATCAGGGGACAGAATAGTTCCTATAACTTAAGAATCGCCCATATACAGCACTCAGAACAGACACACAGAGAGAAAAAACCCATGATTCTGTCTCTTAACACTCTCTTCTGTGTCTCATCAGTGAAGTGTGCCCGCAGTTTACCGGGGTATTTTGCAGAGATTCTTTACAAAGCCTTGACCGTGAGTATGTGTTTCAATATTTGTGAAAAATAAGAATGATTCTGTTCTACAACACAACTTGTCTCTGGGTTGATATTTATCTCTTTGATTAGAACATTAAAATAAAAAAGTTTGAAAAAAGTTGTAGTAATTTTGTTGGGTGTTTGCCATTTTTATTTTTTATATATTTTTTTATTACAGGTTCAGTCTTAATTAGTTTAGTACATCAAGTTAAGCTAAATTAAAAATGTAGCGTTGATGACAAGCTGAAAATAAATAAGTTACATTTTTTAACATGATATTATTTTACTTTTTTTTTTAAGGTTACAAAATAGTTTTAGTTACTATAATAACCTTCAAAGAACTTACCTGTTGCTGTAATTCTCGTTTCATCCTATAGGGGACTGGCACCGATGACCAGACATTGATCAGGATCATGGTTTCCCGCAGTGAGGTGGACATCCTGGATATACGTGTTGAATTCCGCAAGATGTTTGCAACCTCTCTGCACAAAATGATTAATGTATGCACACAATTATTAATGTATTGTCATGCATGCAGGTACACCTTCTAACATTTTCTTGTTCACCCAGATCAGTGAAACGTAAATTACTCATCATTTTCTGTTACTGCAGGGTGATACCGCAGGTGACTACCGTAAAGCCCTTCTGCTGCTGTGTGGTGGTGATGATGCATAAGCCTTGCCGCCCTCTCTGCCTGGGTCTCAGCTCTGTGGGACGAGGGCTCAGTCAGTCCCTTCTGAACCCAATTCAGGACCAATTACAAAAGCATGACATTCCAAATCAATAGAAGGATCTCTTGTCCAACTGTGAAGATGCTCTGCATAGCACAGAATTACATAATTCAAATGAGCAAATTTTGGCATTCGTATTTCTTGAAATGTGTAAAAGATTTAGAGTAAGAAATCACTTTAGTAGAAGCTTAAAAAAATATGAAACCCCTTCTTTTTACCATAATCAAAGAAAGATGTATAAACTTTTCTAGGATTGATTTGGCCTTAAAACTTGAAATCTGTTACAGAAAAAGAAAGTCCTACTCCTTTCTTTTGAAAGATGATGCAAGCCTTTTAAAGTTTGTTATGAAAATGTCTATAAACCCTGCACTATTATAAAGAAGACCAAATATTCAGGTGTACTCAATGAAGCAATATTTCTATGTATTCAACACTTATTTATTGTTTGTATGCTCACTAATTACCTTGACATGTCAGTTTATAGCAATATATTATTGTAACCCACGAGTCTCATAACTGGCATTATTAGCAAGTTTAAGCTTTTTTTTTGTCTATGTTTTAAACTCGATTTATACAGTGAGAGGAGAGGTTCACCGAGACGTTTATTTCATCAATGTAACACTTTTAGATTAAGCATACTGACAGTGATTAGCAGTGATGTAAAATTTCCCACAGCAAATGAAGATTAGCAAAAAGTTTGTCCTCTTAAAAGTTAACGATCATTAAAAGCTGAAAATAGTGCTACTACTAAAATGTTTTAATATTTCATTGCCATAATGTTCACAATAAACTCATGAAATAAAAGCAAACAGACAATCTCCTGTGTGACTGACCACATGATGACAGATGAGCTGTTCTGTCTATAGTCAGAATCTGCACAATACGACCTACTGAAAACGTTTTTTTTTTTTTTAATGCATTACACTCTCTGAAACAAAGGTAAAAAAGTTGTCGCTGGGGCAATATCTTTTCAAAAGATTCACATTTGTACATTATTTGTCCCTAAAGGGTCAATTAGGCCCATACCATAAAGGTATATCAGTATCTAAAATGTACATTATTAGTACTATTTGAAAGGGGCACCACCCCTGTGACTGCTCTTTAAACCTTTTTTTTCTGAGAGTGTATAATTCTGTTTCAACAATTATTTTTGAACTAGAAAGAAAATCTGAGTATATTAAACAATATCCAAAATGAAGTTAAGATTAAAACGTGCTGTTCTGGTACAAAATAGAGAATGTTAAATTCAAATAGGCTAAAAATTATTTGATGCTGTAGACTGCGTTGTAGCAGTAAAAATTAAACGTTTGTGGACGATTAAAACATGAAAAAAAAATCATTGCTTATAACATGAATTATTGTTGTTCGGTATTGTCCACAGGGCGGCGATATAGTCAAAAAATGAGCTGACAGAATGCAGCCTACTGCTATGAACAACTGTGGCCTGACAGTCCCACCCCTGAATTCAGACAGTCTTATTGGCCGATATCGTGCCCTGAAGTCACATTTGCTCGGGATCGTCATAGGGGTTCCCATAATTTTATGGATTTAGTTTTAATTTATAAATTGTATTTTAATTACGTATCATGAATTAAGTGGCACATAAACATACTTTATTACAGTTTTTTTTAAATGAAATGAAATTTATCAGTAAAGTATATGCAATAATTTAAGACATTTCTTCTTGTATAAAACCGTTTTGGCATATAGGATTCTTTAAAATTCAATTGTTGAAAACCCATATGGTTTGATATAGAATCCCTGCAATGATCTTAGTTTTTAAGAAGAGTGTAGATTAGTGTGGAGCAACACAGCGTGTGTTTATTAGAGAGCAGTGATAGGATGATGGTGGTTCAATATACCTGTGACCTCTATTCTTTTTCTAGACATAAATACGTTTAATGTACTTTACCAGAATCCCTCTTCACATTTGCACGCAAACTGGCCACAGGACACAGTAACACATTATTTACCGATCGATCTGCATATGTTCTGTAACATTTCTTAAATATTCTGTACATTGAACCGTTCTTGAGTATTGAACAAACTAACCGGTAGTCGACTAGAAAAAGCTTAGTCGACCAAAATATTATTAGTCATTTAGTCGCAGAAAAAAAACTAAACGCAGGCTGTGACAAACGTTAACGTTCTGGTTAACGGCAGGAAATCCAAACATTCGCCTATCATTTAACGACCTCAAATATGGCTTATCACTTGAAACATGTAAGTCGCAGCACTTTACAAGTCTGCTCGCTCTAATGTTAGGCTAACCTAGACAAATGTGCGCTATTATTAGGCGCATACCTAAGTATTTGTGTGGAGAGCGTGCTTACTGCATGACATACAGGCGCCAGTACATCACTTGCATTTAATACTCCATCATTTTTGGTCATACAGATATACCAGCTGAGCCTCAAGAACGATCTCAACCAAGCCTGAACCATGGCACTCATGGTTAGTGATCATGCCGAGGTAGTTCATAGCAGTAGGGAACTGCCCTGGGACGACTAGGTGGTGCTTGTACTTCTCCCTGAACTTCCAGACAAGTGACAGAGCATTCATGCACACTCCCAGATCGAAGGTGTTGATGATGTACTTATGACCGACCTCAGCTGCAGCCTCCTCCTGTCCTAATGTCCTGTAGTCCTCAAAAGCCTCAAATTAGTCAACGGAGCCAACCATCATGTCTCCACGATGTTCTGGTGCAGAGATTTAGGTCTTGCTAAACTGTTGCTAGGGTACTGTTTGGTTGCTAGGGAGTGGCTTGATAGCTGCCAATGATGATACTCCAAAGGCTGCATGTCAGTATGAATGATAAACCAACTGCAATCCCTCTATGACATTCAGATTTGAAGAAATCCCTCTTTGAGTTTGGGTTGCTAGGGTGCTGTGCTCAACAATGGTTGCTAGGGCATGGCTAGGAAGTGTTGAAGGTGATTTGACATTGGCAGTTTGCTATTTGCTCTAAATTGCTATGGTGCTCTAAATGGTTGCTAGGGCGTGGCTTGATAGCTTCATGGTGATCCTGAGAGACCACCCCTGTCTCTATGACACTGTGATCCAGAGTTAAGTTCAATACAAAATTCCTATATGCAAGTTACTTAGTAGGATAAACACGTATGTGCAATCCCTGTTTCATGGGCCGTCCCTTTGTGAGGTATGTTCTTACAGAGCCTGCCAGCCTCTTCAAATGCGGTAACCCATATGTTTCTACAAAATCCTCGCTCAGAGCTATGACTTTTCAAAATCTGTTGCAATGTTAAGTATATGGGATTTTTTTGCCCGCCGGGCGAACATCGGATGCCTGATCGCTTATAAAAGACATATCATACCTCTCCTCAATAATCTGCACGATTTGATGCCTCATTCATGGGTCTATGACAAACAGGACTAATGCAGGAAACTATTGCAAAAACAAAATAGCTGAAGTTACATCGTATGAGCCTAAAATGTGTTATTTGCCTGTTTTTCACCAATAAAGAGTGGTTGTCCCTTGTGAAAAAGAAGTGTGCTTAATTGTATTGAAAGCGTACTTTTTGTGTGCTTAAAATCATAAAAGTATACTTTTTGAAAAGTGCACTTGCAGATAATAATTAAAATTAAAGACCGCTTAAGTGTATTTAAAGGGAATACACTTTAATGACAATATTTATTAACACACTTAAGTGTGCTTTTTACAAATGCACTTTGTAATAATGTCTAATTAAATGTTACCTAAAGAAAGTACACTTTCATGACAATATTTCTAAACACACTTAAATGCACTTTTTTTTAAATGCACTTTGTTATAATGTCTAATTAAATGTTACTTAAAGAAAGTACACTTTCATGACAATATTTCTAAACACACTTAAATCCACTTTTTAAAAATGTTTACTCAAGTTTTACTTAAACATACATTTTAAATCATTATAATTTTATAGTGTTTTAAATAAGTACAGTTATGTTTATGTATTGCCTAATATACTAAATAAAAAAATAATTTTAATGGAAAACATGGAAAATAATTTATTTTAATTTCAACTCAAGTGTGCTGTCCAAATTATTTTGTTACTGTATTTTAAATGTGTTTAGTCACTGTGTGCATTAATGCATTTGAAATGTATTTTCCCTCTAAACTGCAATACAATTTAATTATCTCTGCAACATTAGCCCAAATTCCCCGGTCAAATTTTGAATACAAACCAGCCAATGACGTAAAGGCGCATGGGCGAATGCCACGTAATTGGTCAAGTTAAGAGTCACCATATTAGTAATGAGTCGACGGAAATTTTTGTGCATTTGCATCCTGACGAATGACGGTAAATAATACTAAGATATTCGCATACGTTTTGTTAAATGGTTATTGTAAAAGAAAAAGACGCATCACACAAATGACCAGCGTCGGCCAATACACGAATCCGACGATCCTACGTGTGACGTATAACACAGAAGCGCTGCGCTGTTACACTACGTGAACATACTCGAGGCCCACAGAGAAGAAAATGAATTGTTGAAGTCATTATTTTTGTTTATTTTTGCGCACACAAAGTATTCTCGTCGTTTAATAAACTTAAGATTGAGACACTGTAGTCACTTGGACTATTTTAACGATGTCTTTAACAACTTTTCTGGGCCGGCAAGTTTCAATCCCTTAGAAGCCTATGGAGGAGTGATCCAGCGCTCTTAATTTAAAAATATCTTAATTTGTGTTCTGAAGATGAACGAAAGTCTTACGGGGTTTGAACAACATGAGGGTGAGTAATTACTGACAGAATTTACATTTTGGGGTGAACTAACCCTTAAGGAAAATGTGACATTACTGTGAAACAAAAAAGAAATGTGACTAGAATTGCCATCCCAGATTTGAGTGACTGTGGCAGGAGTTATTTACCAAATAATACAATTGCTCAGCCTTCATGATTAATTAGTATTTTGACTGAAAATATTTTTGTACAAAGGGGGCGTTTTGCCCCAGCGGTGGGGTAAAATGCCCCCTTTCATAACAGCCAGTTTGCTTCATAGATCAGCAGCAGAATTAACAGAAACCCCTAAATAAATATTAAACTGATAAATTAGTATACTTATGTAGTGAAATATATTCAATAAATGCATTAAAAGCCACTGTTTTATCCTTGTCACCTAACCACCTTCCATTAGCTGACTGTGCTAGCAAGCTAGCTAGCTATGCTCAATTGAGGAAATTGTTTCATGTTTTGTTCAAATATTTAGATTTTACCACCTAGTTATCCTGCATTAAGTGTAAAATAAAGGATTTGATAGACAGAAATATGTTGTTATAGTAATTATGATAGAGAGAAACTATGCCCCCTGGGGGGCTCCACAAGCTATGACTTTTTAAAAAATGGTTTAATTTTAAAAATATAATTATATTCCTTATAAATAACATATGCTCTCAAACTACAGACTTCACTGTTCATCTATCATACATCACTGCGGTATCCTGCAGAATAATATTCTCTTAAAAACTTGTTTAATAATATCTGAAAATTATAGCGCTTACCATGTAATCCTCTTCTCTTCAAAATACGCCGCTGGTGTCAGTTTCTCCATGGATATTTGTTTATCCCCGTTGTTAACGTAGTTCATAGCAACAGTACCAATGTATCTTGACTCCCTCTAGTAGTTGTTTTGGGGAAAACAGGTGGGGGGCGTTTTCCCCCACTCTACCCCTATCCCAGCAGAAAAGGTTTCGATTAAAAAAAGACATAACAAGGAGTAAAACCAGGCAGGGCGGGCCGTGAAATGTAAACTAAAATAAGTGCACAATATCTCTCCTCCTCCTGGTATTCTTCTCACAATTCTGTTTATTTCTGCTTTCCTAAACTAGGCTATTTCATAATGGATGTCATAAGAATGGGGTCCCTAAATGTAAATGGGCTTAGGGCAAGTGATAAATTGTCATTGTTAAAAGAACGCATAAAGCTAAAAGAAATTAATGTGATTTTTCTACAAGAAACACACAGTGACAAACAATGAAGTAGACTGGGGTTTGTGGTCTGATGATCAGTGTTTTCTTAGTCATGGGACAAATATAAGTGCAGGGGTGGCAATATTGTTTTCTCCTGAATTAGATGTAAATATTTTATGATGAATTGGAAAATCGGCGAATACTTCTAATTAAAGCTAAAATAAAAGATTTGTGTTTTGTCTTTGTTAATATCTATGCACCAAATATTGGTAAGGACTAGTGATGCACCGATGTGAAAATTGTGGCCGATACGATAACCGATATTATTATTGCCGATACCGATATTTGCCGATGTCGATATCTCTGTATAGAAAACACATTTTTATGATAATCAAATAAAGAGCTATTTTCCAAAACACTTTTTTTTTTACTTTTGTAATTTATTTTCAGAAATGACTGATATTGGGCACCTTTACCTGTGTGCAAAATATGTCATCAGATTTTCAGAAGAAAAAAATATATATTTATATAAAAATACATTTTTATAAAGGATATATCAAGTGTGTCCTGAATTCACACTATGAATACGCCAACCCTGAGTGTTCTCAATAAACATCTAACTCACTTGAGACCAAGTGACTGTATTTTGTGAACATTGTACAACAGCTCAAAACTTTAAAGTACAGTACTGTCCTACTAAGACAAAAGACCTTAACTTCTATTTTATAGCACAATGTTATGATAAAACTTAAAATGTAAGCAATAGTAACCCTATTAGACTCACTATGATAAAAATGACTTCACATGTATAAACAAGAAGTTGAAGTAGTGAGAATAGTTGGAATGTCCTGTATGAACAAAATGACGGAGTATTGTGTTTCCACTGTTCGATCGCGCCCGCGCCTCTCTCTCGCTCTCTCTCTCTCACCCGCGCCCCCCCCCCCCCCCACACACACACTGCATATTCCAGCATTGCAATCTTGACGTCGCTCGCAGCATGTTCATAATAGTCACAGAGCTTCAGAGCTAAGGCAGGGCTACAGATTAGGTGTCCCTAAAGAACTGGATAGTTCCGCATTTTTAGTTCCGTTTTGCTTTCTCGTCGGTTGTTTGACATGGATTTTAACCAGGGTTCAACAAAAGGTAACGTTAGGCTCCAAATTGCTAAAATTCCTGCTGCTGGTGTATAATGGGTGTGTCGTTGCGGCTCCAACCAACTCGCGTAGTTTTCAGTCAGTGGACTGTCATTGACAAGCGAGAGCTAGCATTTTATTTCAGTTGTAGCCTACATGTAGCGTTGTAGGCTACATGTAGCCTTGTTTTACGGGCTGTGAATTAAGATATCCTACAAGCCTGCTCTAATGCAGCGCTTATTACTAGATAAGTTGTTGATTATGGCTCGAAACCTGTTGTTTCTAGTTTGTGAAGTAGCATCGCTAGCTAAAGGCCACCGCTAGCTATTACTGGATTTTAAAGATTATCATTTTATCCACCCGTTTCGTGTGTCATTCTTACCTTGATCATTTTCATTTTCCCCATCATTTTCCCCCGAGAGTATGCCATTATTTAATAATCTAACAAAAGCAATCACTATGAAACATGTAGGCTAACTTATAGTTAACCTGTGTGTCTGAGGTGATTTAATTGCTACATCATAACCCCGTAAGGCTGATTTATACTTCTGCGTCGGACCTACGCCGGTGCCTCAACGCTATAGAGTATGCGTTGGCTTTCATTTATACTTCTGCGTCGTTGTCCGCGTTTACGCGCAGTTACACATGCAGAGGGAGCATGTGAAACCTGAGGGAGGGGTTCTAGCAGACCAATCACAGCGCTTGCGTCCGCATTGAATTGACGCGTTGTTACATTTTTGGAGAGGTGCACGTCAGGGTACGCCGTAGGGTATGCGCGCTACACACAGCCTACAGGCTGATTTATACTTCTGCGTCGGACCTACGGCGGTACCTCAACGCTATAGACTACGCGTTGGTTTTCATTTATACTTCTGTGTCGTTGTCCGCGTTTACGCGCAATTACACATGCAGAGGGAGCATGTGTAACCCGAGGGAGGGGTTCTAGCAGACAGGGCTCCAAACAAAAAAATAAATTAAGGAGCCATTGGCTCCTATAGGGGAAAAAAACAGGCGCCAAATAATTTTTTTAAGAGCCACATAACAATGCACTTACTTTTAGTCACCCTTTTGTTAGCATTTCTCTCCTCTTCTTACAGTTTCAGCATTATTTGGGACTGAGGCTTATTTTTCTCTCCTCTTCTTACAGTTTTAGCATTATTTGGGAACTGAATGTCACTTCCGACTTTTGAACTATATACAGTCAAATGACATTTTTTACGCAGAATCTGAGCCAGTGTCACTGCCACTGACCATGATTATGTCCATATCACTTGGCCACTGAGTGTAGTTTGGCCGTCTCCTCTTCTTTCTTGCAGAAAGCCAGCGTTTGACACATGGTTCAGGATCAAACTGTTCAAGTGATGGGCCTTCAGTGCTGATCCTGATCAAATCTTCCAAGGTTGACTCATGGAGTGAATTGCGTACTTTAGATTTTATCCTGTTTTGAGCTGAAAAGTCACGTTCACACTGAGCAGCCGAAATTGGTCGGACAAGCATTATCTCAACTAGATGCGAAACATTCTGGAAATCTGTGCAGTAGGGCTCTTTTGTTAGTAGGACTTCCCACAAGCTGCAATAGGATTTATCTGAAAACTGTCCTTTAACAAGGGTTTTCAACAATCTCCATTCTGCCTGTACAGCAGTGATGTCACATCCATTTTTCAGCAAGATGTCTTGATACCATTTCAGCAGTGTGTCAATTTCATTTACCCCAAAAGTGTAGATGTCATTTGGCCAAGAATCTTTACAAAAGATTGAGAAGCATTGAATGATCTCTGTCCCTTGTATGTTTTTGTGCTGTGTGTTGTCTCTCATTATTTCAAACCTCCTTTCAAGCACCTTAACTGTAATGTCTACAGTTTCATCAATGAGGTGGTTTAGTTCTTCACTGAAACCTTGGAGATCACAGCCTCTCAGCTGTATGTTTTGAAAGGAAATGCCCACTGTAGTGAGGCTAAAGTAAAATACAAAAACAAAACACAACTAAAATACAGGTGTGCCTCACATGTGTTGCTCATTAGCAATCGCACCACCGGCCTCGCGCCGTTCTCTCACGTCCCTCGGCCGTCCTGTTCGCCACATACCCCCATCGCCCCTCACAGGCCGGGGGGTACCCACGAGCCTGTGCCTACTCCCCCCCCCGGCGGCGGCGATCCCTGGGGAGTATGGACAGACAAACCGAGGGAAACGGAGACGGAAGCATGAGGAGCGACAGATCGAGAGAGGGGAGAGAGGAAAAAAAAAAAACTTGGTCCGGTTCCCACAACGCGCTGCCATCTGGTCCCCCACCAGCTGTGCGCTCTCCTCCGCGGTGCCTGGCGGTGACGCTGGGTAGCCCTCGGTGGACGGCTCGACGCTCCTCCGCCGCCCGGTGGACGGCGACGGCTCCTCGGGTGCCTTGGGCAGACGGTAGGAGTCCCCCGCTCCCTGCTCCTCCCCTTCACTGGTGGACGGCGGCGACTCCTCCTCTCCCTCCCGGATGGCAGCCGCCCCTCCAATACCCAGGCGGCCGGCAGCGAGCTCGACCGTCCCACCGGCAACTCACTCCAGCGCACCGCCTCGAGCGTCCCTGGCCGCGAGTCCCCCGCTCCCTGCTCCTCCCCTCGCTCGGCTGATGGTAGCAGGCTCCGGCCCACGGCGAGCGGCGGCGACTCGCGCACCATGCTCGATGGCACCGCGGATTCCCCACATCGGCGAGGACTCTCTGACAGCGCGTTCCTCCCTCTTCCCGGGTTTCGGCACCAGTGTAGCAATGTTCAGGGAAGAAGGAGGCGGGAACCGGCGAACAATCAATATATAATTTATTTAAAATAAAACAAACAAACGAAAATACCGCCAGCAGCCCCTCGCGGACGACTGCTGGCTACCGAAAATAAATATAACTTCCAGCAGCCCCTCGCGGACGACTGCTGGCTAAAGTAAAATACAAAAACAAAACACAACTAAAATACAGGCCTGTTCCTCTCTCGATCATCAACGTCGTCGCTCCTCCTTTATGCTTCCGCTCCTCCGTGAGAGATGCGAGACCGGTGTGCCTCACATGTGTTGCTCATTAGCAATCGCACCACCGGCCTCGCGCCGTTCTCTCACGTCCCTCGGCCGTCCTGTTCGCCACACCCACATAGTCAGATGAGGCTGCTTTTTTCTGCCTTCTGGTCTGTTTTTCTCTTTGGGCTTTGTCCTGCTTCACCACATTTTCATGCTGAGAAACTGAATTTAAGTTTGTGTGACTGAGAAATTCTTCCAACTTTCCATTTCTCACTGCTTTGTCCTTCATTCCCTTGATTGTACAAACACAGGAATCAATAGTTGCTTTAGCCTGAGGTAGAATAAGCGAGTTCTTCTGAAGCACAAGACTCAACTTTGAGATTTCTCCAAACAGGTCATGGAGAAAGTGACAAAACCCCACAAAAGGCAACTTTTCCATTTGTTGTGAGATGTGTTTTGCTCTTCCTGTTGTTTCAATGTTTTTGGATGAGACAGCAAGGTGTTGCATGTGGAAGTGTACAGCTGTATATTGGCCCTGGCCTGTAGTCTGATCAGATGCAAGAAAACAGAAAGGGCTCTGTAAATGTGAGGCAGTCAGCGCTGGGTCTTCACAGCAGAAGGTGTTCGTATGGCACAGCCTAACTCCATGCCAATGGCTTTCAACTCACGCTTGCTTTTGGGGCTAAAATGATATGTTTTCCATATTTGCTGTAACAAGTCATAGACATTTTGAATCATTGGAACAGACTTCTGAACATCCAGCATGGGCAATTCCAGTCTGTGTGGCATACAATGAAAGGAAAGAACGTGCTGTCCTATTTCTTCTGTTAAGAGAGCACCTACTCCTCCTCGAGCACCCATGTTAACGGCAGCTCCATCTGCTCCAAATGCAGTAATCTTCTTCTGCCACCAATCACGATCAGTTTGTTTAGCATCACTAAACGAGCATTTTATTTTATCTAATACTCCATGTGCATGGCAGTGTTCAAGTTCAGTTAAACCAATAAACCTGTTCATTGTCACACCTGCAGGAATGTGCCTGCAGTATGCAATAACGTTGTCTTTCCCAGAAACGTCTGTGCCACAGTCAGTGATAATGGAGATGTAATTAGCTGTCTGTGCATCTGTCAGTGCTTGTTCTTTGAGCTCATCTGCAATGCATCCTACAAACTCAGCACAAGATGTGTCGTTATCATACGTTTTGCTCACATCAAGTCCGTTTTTTTCTCATTAATAATATCTGTGAACTAAATTTATTGGAACGGCAGCTTTTTAACTCCTTCCATTCCTTTTCGTCCCGCAGCTCGCATGCACGAGAAACTGCACGTGCTAACGGTGTAGTCTGTGGAGCATTCTTCGCGATTATGTGATCACGTGCATTTTTATGCTTGTTACTGTCCCCGTGTTTTCTCACAGTCTCTTTTTTGAAATGGTTATTTCCTGCAATGAACTCCGTTTTCCCCACTATTTCTTTGCCCACTCTTGAACAAAAGTCACAAAATATTTTTTGTGTCTTGTGATCATACCTCAGGCAAGAAAACTCCTGAATCCAGGACGTTTTGAAATGTCTTTCGGCACGTTGGTCATTGACTGATAAGGAAAGATGAATCCCTGTGTCTGTGTCTCTGGCGTTCTCTAGCGCGCTCGTGCTGGCACAGCTGCTGGAGCCTGCTTTTTTGTTAGCAGGTTTGTCATCCGTGCTGGTGATTGACAGAGATGAGGATTGCTTGAAGAAGTCAGATATTTTTCGCTTTGACATTTTTTTCTGGCACGGAAAGGTGACATTCTCTTTACCCGTTCATATTTTGGCGCTTTCACTCAGTGACGTTCACACAAAGCATCTAATTTCATGACGTTAACAAAACAAATGAAGCGATAGGCTACTGGTTATAAAACATGCATGTAGGATGCAAATTTTACAATCAAAGGGAGTAAATTTTTATTGTCGCCAATGGCGACCTTGCCCGGAATTTTAACTCGCAAATAAATATGTTTGGTCGCAAATGCGACCATTTTAGTCGCAGTTTGGAGCCCTGGCAGACCAATCACAGGGCTTGCGTCCGTGTAGAATTGACGCGTTGTTACATTTTTGGAGAGGTGCACGTCAGGGTACGCCGTAGGGTACGCGCGCTACACACAGCCTACGGCGTAGCTACGGCGTGAGTTCGACGCAGAAGTATAAATTAGGCTTAACTCCAGCGCGAAAATACTTTGATGGTCGGTCAGAACAAGGCAGAGTGCCGTAACTTGCCGCCTCCAGCACCTGCTTCAGCACATTATGCAATGTATGCGCTCGTGCAAAAACAAACATCCCCGCCCCCACATACGCCTACACACACGTCAAATACACAGGAATGATTATCGGCCTGTTCACATCGGCCCTATTTTGACATCGGAACGATACCGATGTGTAAAAAATTTACCATATCGGCCGATATCATATCGGCAGCCGATATATCGTGCATCACTAGTTAGGACAGAATTAAGGTTTTTGAGATGTTAAAAAATACTCTTGTTTCTCTTACACAAGAAGATGTTTTAATTATAGGTGGAGATTTTAATTGCACCCTTGATTTTGTTATTGATAGGAATGGAGAAGAACCACATCCTTCTTCTGCTAAAGTTCTGAAAGCAATAAACACTCAGTTAAGGCTAGTAGATGTGTGGAGGGAAAAAATAAAAACGTGAGACAATATAGTTGGATTAAAGTGGCAGTAGGTAGAGTTAGTGCGGCATGTCTGGATCGATTTTATTTACATAATAGTCAGTGTAATAGAGTGATAGGTGCATATATCACACCCTGCATTATCTCTGATCATCATTTCATTTCAGTGAATGTTGTTTTATCAGAAACAAAACCACAATACTTTTATTTGCGTTTTGATATTAAATTAATTCAAGATGTTAATTTTTTTTATGAGAATTTTAAAATGTTTTGGAATTGTTGGGTTGAAGAAAAAAATGATTATGAAAATCTGCTTCAGTGGTGGGAAATAGGGAAAACGCAGATTAAGCTTTTCTGTCAACAATTTATGGTACATACTTGTAGAATTAAATGAAATGGCAAAATTAGAGAAAGATATTTTAAAAATGCAAAATATGTTAATTGATCAAAATGATGTAAATTTACAAGATGATCTTAGTCAGAAGAGACAAGAGCTAAGTAATATGTTAAATGAAAAGGTAAAAAGAGTTCTTATAAAATCACATTTTGTTTCTTTACATTACATGGATGCTCATGCTCCCACAAAATCATTTTTTTTATTTGAATAAGAAGTGTGTATACATATTAATTATATGCATGCATTATGCACACCTGATGGGAATGTTACTTCAGATCCTTTGGAAATAAGGAGACTTGCTGCTGATTTCTATGTGGACTTATATGCTAAAGAGTGCACATGAAATTTTGTCTCTGATGAACTTTTTAACAACTTGCTTGTGCTGGATGAAGAAAATGTAAAGAACTTAGACTCTGATCTGACTTTTGAGGTAGTTACAAAAGCAGTGAATCAACTTTCATCTGGTCTTGCACCAGGGATCGATGGATTACCAGCAGAATTTATAAAACTTTTTGGGGAATAATTGGAAAATACTTTTTTAAAGTTGTACAAGAAAGCTATAAAGCTTAGGCTCTACCTAAAAGTTGTCAACGAGCAGTGCTCTCCCTGATCCAAAAGAAGGGAGATCTTTGTCTGCTAAAGAACTGGAGACCAGTAGCTGTTTTATGCTCCGATTATAAAATATTACCAAAGTGTTTGGCAAACAGACTTAAAGGTGTTCTTGATGTTTTAGTACAAAAAGACCAAACATATTGTATACCAAAAAGGTCTATTTATGATAATTTGTTTTTAATGAGAGATATTATGGATTATGCTGGAATATATAATGTTGATTTTGGTCTGCTTTCTCTAGATCAGGAGAAAGCTTTTGATCGTGTAGATCATCACTATCTTTTCAAGGTTCTTAAGTGTTATGGGTTTGGAGAACATTTTTTTATCGTGGATAAGAATATTATATGCTGATGCAAGTATGGTTAAAATAAGAGGAGGTTTAAGTGTACCAATTCAAATGAATAGAGGGATAAGACAAGGGTGTCCTATGTCGGGTCAGTTATATACTTTGGCAATAGAGCCTCTGCTTTGTTTATTAAGAAGTAAATTGATGGGTATTCTAGTAAGTAATAAGCCAGAAGCTGAAACTATTAAACTTTTTGCTTGCAGACAATATAACTGTAATGGTTAGGAATACGCATGATGTTCAAGTTATAAAGGAAGCTCAAAAGATATATGAAGGAGCATCATCAGCCAAACTAAATTGGCAAAAAACAGAGGCATTATGTTGTGGTTCTGAAGGAAGCCCTTTGCCTGAATTACCAGGAAATGTCAAGTGGGGGAAGTCCGGTTTTAAATTCTTAGGAGTAGGCTATATCTTGGTAAAGATGAATGTAGGATGAAGAATTGGGAGGGGTTAGTAGAGGGAGTGCTTGCAAAGTTGGGGTAGCAATCGCTGCTACCCCAGTTATCCTATAGGGGAAGAGTCCTGATAGCCAACAATCTTATAGCTTCCACCCTTTGGCATAAGTTGATGGTTTAGGATCCTCCAAAAAACATAATTGTAGATATTCAAAAGTAGGCATGTGCCGGTATAACATTTTCATGCTGCGATTTAATTGATTGAGCTTTTATCACGGTATATGGTATTATCACGATATTTTAATTGCACAAGAGAAACGGATGGATTGGGGGTATCTAAAAAAAAAAAAAACTTGCATCACAATGTGTAATTGTGATTGTCAAAACATTTGGTAACTAAACTGAATTTTATTATGTTTAGTGACAACATTTTACAATGTTTATATGTACAACGACTGGTAGGCTACTGTTTGTATTTTTGCTTAGCACAATTTTCAAGATTTCTGTTCAATTCTTGGATTTGATTTCAATCTTGATTCAATATTGACTCATTTGGATAAATATTAAGTAGGCTACTGTAGATAGCCTGCATGTTAATTTTTCTCAAGAAAAAATATCTCACAAAATGCTGTAAACATACAGAGAGAAATTAAATAAAATGCGGTTTTCATTATAATAACAATTATGTATTGACAAGTAAAAAATATAACAAATATGTAATATAGTGCACATATTTAGCAAAATACTATAGCTATTTTTTCTAGTCAACTAACGTGCTGGTCATTAAATGGCTTATACGAGGTAAATGTAACGTTCTGTGACATAAGGGTTCTCCTGGAGTTTTATATCCGTGGTTGAAAAACACTGATTGATCGATTTTATGTATGAGGCATATACCTTTCAGTAAGTTGTCCTGTATCTTTAAATAAAAAAATAACAGAAGAGAACAACGCGCTTTAGGTGACGCAGCTGCCGGGGGGAGAGAGCCGCCCGCGCCGAGCCCGTGTGCTACGTTCAGCATTCAGCCACCTGAGCCATTTAACTCCTCCAAACCTACCAAATGGGAAAGATGGGTCCGACGGTCGAACGTTTCCGTCAGGCCAGTAATCTCCATAGCTGCTACTTCCACGCAAGCCAATCAAATAAATACACTCATGTACTGCATGGGCGATGAAGCGGACGACATTTTGAAGGAGCTAAATTTGAAGAACGAAAACAGTGAGCGATACGACGCAGTGAAGGAGGGTTTTCACACATTCTTTGTTGTGAAGAAAAACGTAATATATGAAAGAGCACGTTTCAACATGAGAAAACAAGGGGAAAACGAACCAATCGACTGCTTTGAGACTGCACTGTACTCCTTGGCCGAGCACTGCAAATATGGGCCACTGCATGACAAATTAATCAGAGACAGGTTAGTCATTGGTTTAAATCAGTGGTTCTCAACCGGTGGGGCGCGCCCCCCCGGGGGGGCGCGGACACTCTCCCGGGGGGGCGCGAGTAGGCTACAGGATGGGAGGGAAAAAAACTGGAAAAAAACCCCCAATATTAGCAACAAAAAAAAAATCACTAAACTACTGTCATAAAAACGTATCGTTTTGTATATACATAACTGAATGAATAAAAATGTAAATGTGTTTGGACTGATTTTAAAAAAAAGTTCAGAAATTTGATTGGTCTGTCGATAGTGAGCGCAAATGCAGGTAATTAGCGGTTTTATTAAGCGAGTCATTGAGTCGTTTCTTTTAAATGATTCGTTAAAACGGCCGATTCATCAAGAATGAGACAGATGTTTGTGAATGGGTCATTGTATTTTTGACTCAACCGATTCGTTCAAAACACTGAATCATTCAAAACACGATTGAGTGTTGTTGTGAGATGCGCTATGCTGTGATCTTTGTTTGGATTCATCGGATTTATTTTCGCTGCTAAAATAGACCAAAACAGTCATTATTTCGTCTAAAATGTAAGTCACCTAATAGTATTAACTTGTTTATTGAACTGTCATATGAAATCAGGGTCATATTATTTTCAATCGTGAGGTGATGGTAAATTAAGTTATGGTCAATTGTCAGCTCTCTTGGTCGTCAGGTCATGTGATGTATGTTGCTGAACTGTATTCAAATGTTATAAATATATAAAACACCACATTTTGAGTCCGAAACTGTCGTATTAGTTTTCGTATTCATATTCGTCATTTGGTGTCTCTCAATATTGTCAAAACCCCTCAAAATATTTTCTACGGATGCGAAAAATGCAGAAATTCGAACCACCCGAATTAATTTTATGACGGACGGAAGTTTCAGAGGCTGCAAACGTATAAAACGTGAAGTCGTATTTATATATATACATATGTGTATATGTATATATACACAGTATATATATAAACGAATAAACTAGTCAGAATATAGGCTACAGTTAAAGCTTTCTTTTAGTTTTTGTGAAATGCTCACACGCACGCACGCACGCAGCCACGCACACACAAACATGTTTAAATACATTTATGTTGTTAATAAATAAACAACAATAAAACATCCTCCTGGAGAATTTTTTTTTGTCAAAAGCGACAAATCCAGCGACTTTTACTGGTGTTTTTGTAGACTTTTGTGGTGTTTGGAGACTCGAAAGCACGAATCACTCTGCAGTTAGGCCTACTGTGCTCAACCTCTGGCATGGCCGCATCAGTCGAGGGAACTGCGACATGTTCCCCTGCCTTACAGACTTTATAACTGATGCAGGCACGTCACACGATTTCTCCTCCCTATTTCAATCAGCGTCTGAGCACCTGTCAGCAATGAGAAAACAATTTGCGACGTACTTTAAAGAAGATTATCGCTCTTTTACATGGGTTCGAGATCCGTTTGTGTGCACAGTAAACGAGCTATCAATTGATATGCAGGAACAGCTTATTGAGCTGAAGAGTGACAGTAGACTGAAGGAACTCTTTAGCTCCTGTCGTCTTTCGTCATTCTGGGCAGCATTGATGCAGGAATACCCTGAACTCTGTGACGTCGCCTTGAAGATTCTCCTTCCTTTCGCGTCGACATATATGTGTGAGGCAGGATTCTCAAAAATGACTGCACTCAGAACAAAATACCGCAATCGTGCACAAATCGAGGATGATTTGAGGCTATGCTTATCAAACATTGAGCCAATAATTGAGGATCTTTGCAAGACAAAGCAGGCTCAGGTCTCACATTAACATCACCTAATTATATAGCAATAGACTAGTAATGATAATAGGCCTACTGATGATAATAATAATAACAACAACAATAAAGCATGTAACCTCATAATTATATAGCAATAGCCTTGTAATAATGATAGGCCTATACTACTCATAATAATAATAATAATAGTAGTAATAATAATAAAAATGCCTGCAAGCTCACATTAGAAGTCTAGTGCTACTGCCAATTATAGCAATAGCCTGGTAATGATGATAGGCCTACTGATGATAATAATAATAATAATAACAACAACAAAAAAGCATGTAACCTCACAATTATATAGCAATAGCCTAGTAATGATGATAGGCCTATACAACTCATAATAATAATAATGCCTACAAGCTCACATTAGAAGTCTGGTGCTACTGCCAATTATAACAATAGCCTAGTAATGATAATAGGCCTACCTACCGCTACTGATGATGATAATAATAATAATCTGGGCCTAAAAATAATAGCCTAGGGCTATCTATCTATCTATCGATCTATCTATCATCTATCTATCTATCTATCGAAGGTAGAGCGGGGCGGGGGGATGGGGGATCTGGGCGGGGGGCACTGGGGCCCCAACTGCAATGAACCAGCTTTGGGGGGGCCCAGCTTGCAAAAGGTTGAGAACCCCTGGTTTAAATGATTTACGTCTGTCAGAGCGAATGCAGTTAGATAAAGATCTAACGCTGGAAAAGGCCATTGACATGGCGAGACAGACTGAGGCAGTGAAGCAGCAGCAGAGTAACTTGCATTAATGCATTAATGCCAAAACGTCTGACTCTGTAGATAGAGTCATAAGTAAAAGCAAGTCATTTTAAAGCAGGCCGAGAGTCAAAAGTGCTCATGGAGCAAAAAACAAATTTAAACAGTCACAATCAAGATGCCACAAGTGTGGAAAAAGCCCATCTCATCCAAAAGCACAATGCCCTACAAATATTGTACTCTGTCATGCCTGTGGGAAGAGGGGACATTACCAAAAAGATGTGTGCTTCATCCAGAAAGGTGAATGAGATTCAAGAACAGAACCCTGGCATATTTTTAGGCACTGTGGTTGCCAGGGGTGACCCCTGGCTGATAGATATTGAAATAAAGGACTGTGAAGTACCGTTCAAAATCGACACAGGCGCTGATGTCACTGTTATGCCAGACCATGTCTTCCATAAGATATTTAAAGAGGGCAACAAACCAGCACTCCAGAGAGTGGACAAGCCTTTACTTGGACCTGGATGCTCACCACTTAGCGTGATTGGAGTTTCAAACATGCTGCTTCTGAAAGGAGACAAGCACATATTGGAGGATGTGTATGTTGTTAAGAGTCTTCATTCGCCACTGCTAGGTAGACCCGCCATCACCAAATTGGGTCTTGTCACACATGTTGATGGTGTAAGCATTAACACACTACAGGAACGCTATCCAAAGCTGTGCAATGTGCTAGGACTGTTACAGAGGCCTTACACCATTGAACTGAGCCCAGGAGCGGTTCCATTTTCCCTCAAAACTCCACGACGCATCGCTCTTCCACTCATGCCAAAAGTAAAAAAATGAACTACAACGCATGGAGCGGATAGGGGTCATAAGCAGGGTGGAAGAACCCACAGAGTGGTGTGCAGGCATTGTCGTGGTGCCCAAAAAGTCAGGTGATCCACGCATTTGTGTTGACTTAACAAAACTCAACGAATCAGTGCGAAGGGAGAAATTTATACTTCCTTCAGTTGATCAGACTCTTGGGTTGTTGGCGGGAGCTTGTGTTTTTAGCAATCTAGATGCAAACATGGGATTTTGGCAAATACCTCTAGCTGAACAGTCCGCCAAGCTGACGAATTTTATCAAACAATTTGGGCGATATTTCTTCAGTCGTTTGCCCTTCGGTATTGCATTTGCACCTGAGCACTTCCAAAATCGTATGGTAACTGAAGTCACAGAGGGCCTGGACGGTGTGGTCTGTCACATGGACGACGTGCTGGTGTGGGGGCGTTCTCAAGAGTAGCATGATGTGCACCTTCACGCATTGCTCCAAAAGATGGAAAATGCTGGTGTTACCCTTAACTTAGACAAATGTGCCTTGTCGCAGCATGTAGTCAAGTTTCTCGGCCACATTATGTCAGACAGAGGAGTGCAACCAGACCCAGCCAAGACCGCAGCAGTCCAGGAGATGCCAGAGCCAACAAATGTCAGTGAGCTAAGGAGATTTCTGGGTATGGTCAACCAGCTGGGAAAATTCATTCCTCATCTGGCGGAAAAAGATAAACCTCTCAGAGATCTCCTGTCCAAGAAAAATGGTTGGTTCTGGGGGGAAGAGCAAGTCAAATCTTTTAAGAACTTGAAAGGAGACTTGTCTTCTGCTCCAGTGCTGGCCCTGTACGATGCAAACAAGCAACTCAAAGTATCTGCAGACGAATCATCGTATGACTTGGGAGCAGTCCTACTGCAAAAAGAGGGTGTTGATTGGAGACCTGTGGCCTACGCATCACGGTCTCTTACTCCTATTGAGCAAAGATATTCACAAGTTGAAAAGGAGGCCCTTGGGCTGACCTGGGCATGTGAGAGATTTCGTGACTTTTTGATTGGACAACAATTTGAGATGGAAACCGATCACAAACCACTGTTGAGTCTCCTTGGTGGCCAGGATTTGGATGCCCTACCTCCCCGCATCCAGCGGTTCCGTATGTGATGATGCGCTATTCATACAAGATTTCTCATGTTCCTGGTAAGAGCTTATGGACTGCTGACACTCTGTCACGTGCTCCGCTACCTGCTCATAGAGAAAACATGGAGTTCATGGAAAGCACTAACATTTACGTTGACAGCATTGTGGAGCATCTCCCAGCAAGTCAATCTTACCTGGACAACCTGAGAGAGCACCTCAAGTCGGATAGTGTTTTCTCAAATGTCATGAAAATGTGCAAAGACGGATGGCCTGAGTCAGGTTGTTGTACAGGGACTGAGAAGCTCTACTGGTCTGAGCGAGCTTACCTATCTGTCCACAATGGCCTCCTTCTGAAAGGTACAAGACTCGTCATTCCCTCAACTTTGCGAAATGATGTCCTTGACAGGCTGCACGAAGGGCATCAAGGAGTAGTTAAATGCAGAGCACGTGCACGGCAAAGTGTGTGGTGGCAGGACTTAGCCAGCAGTTGAACGAGCTGGTTCTGAAATGCCATACTTGCATTAAAGAGCTTACTAATCACACTGAACCGTAGATCACATCGGATCTTCCTGAGAGGCCCTGGCAAAAGCTAGGAACAGATCTGTTTGTCCTGAAAGGGAAAACCTATCTTTTAGTTGTGGATTATTATTCACGGTATGTTGAGGTGGCAAATCTTTCACTCACCAGCTCTGGAGATATTTCTACACACCTAAAGTCTATCTTTTCACGCCACGGCATCCCAGAGATATTAGTGAGTGATAATGGGCCACAGTTCTCATCCAGCACTTTCTCACATTTTGCAGGTGCTTATGGATTCAGACATGTCACCAGTAGCCCAAAGCATCCACGCAGCAACGGAGAAGCCGAGCGAGCTGTACAGACAGTCAAAAAACCTTCGCAAAAAAGAGCAAGATCCTTATCTTGCCTTACTGTCATATGGGTCGACTCCACTTCAGAACGGGTACAGCCCAGCCCAGTTGCTCATGGGACGCCACCTTCGTACTACGGTGCCAACCCTCCCAAGACTATTGGACCCCTTGTTACCTGATGGCACCGCCATAAGTGTTCGAGAGAGAGAGAAAAAACGTGCGGATATGAGATATTTCAACAAACGGCATGGGGTGCATGACCTGAACAAGCTCTCACCTGGCGTTCAGGTGTGGGTCACAGATCAGAAGGTGACTGGGACTGTGGTAAAGAAATATCCAACACCCCGTTCTTACCAGGTGGATGTGCCTTATGTAACTGTTCGTAGGAACAGTACAGAGACATAAAATGCACTGACACCCCAAACAGATTCTGTCAGTCCAACGGGAGCAGTAACCAGAACCAGATCTGGGAGGCCAGTCGTAAAACCTAAAAGACTGGATTTATAGTCACTTTGCTGTAGCTTTAGGGGACCGTTTCACAGTAGTCAAGCAGCAAAATATATATACATGTGTATCTGTTGATAATGTGTTTTTCATAACAACAACAGATATTGGTTATTGCTCATTTTTGAGTTGTTCTTTAAGCAATGTCTAGTAAAGAAAATATGTTATTGTTTTTGTTGTTGCTTCTGTTAAAAGGGGAGATGTAGGATAATCTATGTAGTGGAACTACATAATAATGGGTTACATGGTTTAGGCCCGGACTACTGTTGTCTGCCCAGGAGTGGGCGCTGGGTGGTGTTCAATAAAGGCGAGGCTTGTGGAAGGGATGTACGAGTGAGTGTGTGTGTTTTACTCACGCAATAAACAAGAGAATACGACAATGTCCTTTGATGGACTAGCTTTGAAAGGATTGGCTGGTTTTTACCAGAGTGTGTTGCAAGCTTGGCAGACTCTATCATGTTCAAGAGAATGGGAAGGATCCAATCAGTGGATATATGAAGAGCCTTTGTTTTTCAATCCATTTATCTCTGTTGAGTTGCTGAGCTCTGCCACTGTAAGGTCGTCAATGTTGAAAGCAGGAGTCTCCAAAATATGCCACCTATGCTGGGGATTGAGCTTGATATGTGTTGAGGAATTGGCACAAAAGGTGGGCTTCAGGTCTGAATGTCTTATCAAGAGGATATTGGAGGGTCTTGAGGAGGCCCCTCCCTGTTCGTATAAGGAATTTCATGAAAGTTTTTCCTGTGGAGAACTGTGATGCTAGAGGTAATTCCCATTTTCCTGAACTGCATGTTTCCATAAAAAAAGAAGACTGGCAGGAAGTTGCTTTCTATGGATATACCAGAACTGAATGTTTTTAGTAATTTGAGCAGACAAACACTTTACAGAGTTTGTGTAAAAACTATACATTTTTAACATCTTAAGGATGTAAGAGACACTAAATGGGCAATGGTGTTTGATTCAGGCTCTTCCCCGAAAGGTAGCTTGCAGTCCCTGTACAAAAGACCCATTGAAAAGAGGGTGGGTGATCTGTGGAGAATTGTGCATGGGATTTTAGCTACGAACAGACACAAAGCACTCCTTAATGTCTCAGATGATGAGGGTTGTCCTTTTTGTGGGGTGTCTGAAACAGTTTTTCATCTTTTTATTGACTGACTACAAATACTTTGACATAGTCCTCCTATATTTATTATCGTTACATACTGCTCACCGTGCTCTGTCTTCCTAAAACCGCCGGGTGGCGGCGGCACGGGTGCGAGAGCCCTTTTCATCGCTGCTTGCAGCTTTAATTAATGATGATATTCTTTTTTTCATATGTTGGGAATTGATGGATTTATGTGTGAAGCTGATGATCAGAGTGGTTTTGGATTTAATTTATGAGTGTTCAGGATTGTTTTTGTATTTTATTATTATTATTTTTAATCTGTTTTGTGGAAAATATAAATATATGAATGTGTTAAGGGTTTTATCTTTAAAATATAGGTCACTTATATTGATTAATTAAAGAAGACCTAAAAGTAAAAAAGTCTCTCTCTCTCTCTCTCTCTCTCTTTCTCTCTAGAGAGAAGCGCACATGCATGTCCATTTGCTGAGTGAGTGCGGAGTGTGAATCGGAGCGTGATTGTGGAGTCCCTTCTTCATTTTCAAAGGTCTGTTTTACTTAAGTGTTGTTTCTCTCACTGTTTTTACTGTGTATGGTCACAAAGCACTGGGGATATTGTGGTGAGAAAGGGGAGGTTGGGTTAGCTAGTTTTTAAACTGGCTGCCATGGCAAATGCAGAGACGCCGAGTTATGAGCAACTCACCCGGCAGCATGGAATAAAAGTGCCGGTTGGAGTTGAGTGCTCAGTCGAAGAATGTGTGTCTGTGTGTCAGACAAACGGGTCTGTTGTCCCGGGCCCAGGGTAGGGGGGGGGGGGGGGCCAAAACTGGGCCCTCATTAAATTATGGAATAATTGTTAAAAAATAAATAAAATAGGCATATTTGTGGAAAAAATATCTAATATTTGAGTTACATAAAAGCTTTTTATTTGTTTTCTTCCTAATTGTCCTTGAAATAGTGGTCAAGAACCCCCGCCCACCCCCAAAACAAAAATGGTTTGGCCACTGATCAAAATTTGATGTTGTCATTTGATTTGAAGTTCAGTAGGCTAACGTTACGATCAAAATGTCCGGTCAGCACAAGTCTGGTGCTCAGAAAAGATAAGAGAAGAAGGGAAGAAGAAAATAGAGGCCTTCGAGATGTCCTTAACAAATATTTTAAAAAAGGTGGTGACGGAGAAGCTGGAACTAACGTTAGTAAAGTCAACGTAGAGCAAGGTAAGAAACAGCGCAGCCAACGTTTATGAGTGTTGTCAAAGACCCGGTACTTCGGTACCAAGTCGGTACTAATTTTGTTTTAAACGTCACGCCACGGTACCAGGTTTTCTCAAACGCGTGCAGTTGCGTCCTCTTCATAAAAGTGCTGAGACATTGCGATTGGTGGCTGTAAATCCACTTGTTGATAAGAAAGGAGGAAAGAGACACATATGGAAATATTTGGGATATTAGCTCATAATAGCGACGTGCTCGTTTTTACAGGTGCGCAAGTTCATTGTTGCATAGCAACGACAGACGCCACGGGAGAGCACGCGCTTGTGGAAAGGAGAAAGCGGTGCGAACTGCGCTCTCCATGATGACAAGGAAGTATTAGCAAAGAATTCATTGATTTCTAGCCCTTGCATTAGCTTTACTACTAGATATATTTATGGAGATGAGAAATAAAAAGCCGGCTGAAATGCGTCACTGTTAGCATGATGGCATCGGTGAACAGATAATGGGCCAGATCCGAGTCTATTTTTCCTGCGCTGCTCATGCTTGTGAAAGCACACTTTTGATGGACAAAAAATAAATATGATTTCACACAAAAAGTGCCCAAAATGCACAGATTTTGCATGTCTATTGTGTTTTAACAAGAACTGCAGTAGGCTATGTCAGAAAAAAAAAATGAAAACATTTATAGAAAATGTACCCATTTAAACGTGTTTTTATTATTCAGTTTGGGTAAAAGTATATGGTGTTTTATAAAAAAAATGGAGGTCTGCTGTAAAGTGGTTATACAACGGAATCGGCTAAAATCAGAATTGGCCTATAAAATTGTAATTGGTGCATCTCTAGTATAAGAGCCTGACACAACACGTTATCTTTGACAGAAACAGTTGAGTTTGGTAGCTCTGTCAGAGAGGATGAGACAGAGAGGAGAGAGATCCAGCTGCAGTCAGGTGACAGAGAGAGTGAAGCAGGAGGGGCCCGCTGCCCCGGAGCAGAGGGACAGAGTCAGGCTACCAGTGAGAGAGAAGAGAGAGAGAGGGAGAGTCACAGTGATGCGGGAGGCCCGTCGGAGAGTCTGAGCAGGATGGATCAGAGACTGATCACACACTTAATTTCAGCGATCCTGCATTATGGCCAACTAGAATGACCGACTCTGATAGAGTGATCCTCATACGTGTGATGGCAAAACGAATGCCTTTCTCAGAGAGGGCAAAGGAATTGCCAGCAGATGCAGAGGGCAGGGAATTCCCAAACTATTTGACATATTCCAGATCCCACAATGATAGGGAAAAATCGATAGGGACTGGATAGTATATAGCAGCTCAAAAAAGGCCTTATTTTGCCTACCATGCTTGCTGTTCTCCTTTGAAGTCGAGAAAAAGCCAACTAGTGCACTAAATTCCACAGATGGGATGAAAATATTGAATATAAAATATAGGAAGCTTTATGAGAGATTTCCAGAACATGAAAGAAACTGTGCACACAAACATTGTTATTGGAAATGGAAGAACCTACAACATTCTGTCCTACGGACTTCTGGAATCGACAACCAACAACAAAAATTGATGGAGACAGAAATCGAAAAAAACAAAGCACTACTGAAGCGGCTGCTGGATGTAACACTGTACTTAGCCTTCAGGAATCTGCCATTCAGGGGCAGCACAAATACACTAGATGAGCCAGACAATGGAAATGTTCTAGGCATAATTGAGCTGTTGGCAAAGTATGACAGTATCCTAAATGACCATTTACAAAACATTAGAGAGCACCGGCAACAGGGAAAGAGACTCCAAGCACATTATCTTTCACCTGACAGCCAAAATGAATTTGAACTTTGTGCTCAGTGTGTCCTAAACACTATTTTGAGGGAAAGGCAAGAAACAACATTCTATTCCATGATGTGTGATGCAACCCCAGATGTGTCAAACTTGGAGCAAAATGTACTGTTGCTGAGGTATGTCAGTCAAACTTCCCCTGAGGGTGGGTGGGTAATAAATGAACGTTTCCTTGAATTTAAGGACTTTTCAAAAAAGACAGGAGAGGAAATCGCCACAATGGTGTAACAATCACTAGGTGAACATGGGATAGATATAGCTGATTGCAGGGGTCAGTGCTATGATAATGGAGCTAACATGGCAGGAAAAGTGAGAGGAGTGCAAGCTCGCATACTGAACAAAAATCCCTTGGCCACATACTCACCATGTGCATCTCACACGTTAAACCTAGTTGGTGTCCATGCAGCCCGGGCCTGCCCAGAAATAGACATATTCTTTGGCTTCATCAATCAGCTGTACAAGCTATTCAGTGGCAGCCCTCACCGATGGGAAATCTTACAAAGAGTTTTGGGTTGTTCTCTGCACAGCTTGTCTGACACACAATGGAGTGCGCGGATAGATGCAGTGCGCCCAGTGGCAAAATATTTGCCCGGTGTAATCCAGGCATTAGACACATTTATCACTACAGGTAACCTCACCAGTGAAGCCAAAGCTGAAGCACATGGTCTAAAGACCTACTTTCAGTCCTTTAATGCAGTTTTGCTCCTCACTTTTTGGGTTAAGGTGTTACAATGCATAGAGGATAGAAACCTTACGAGCCAGTCCTCAACCATCTCACTTGATGTGCAAGCTGTCAATATAAAGGAACTGGAGGAAGAGATTGCCTGCATGCGTGCATCATGGGATAGTTTTCTGACAGAGGCAACTGCTGTTGCCACGTCCATGGGCATCAAATCCCAGTTAGAAATGAGACAGAGAAAGAGGAAACATTTCTTTGATGAGTCGGAAAAGCAAGGGACAGAGGAGCAAAGCCCAGAGACCCTATTCAGAGAGTGTGTCATGTTGCAATGTACAGCATAATCTCTCAACTACATGTACAGTTCTCATCAATGCAGCAGATATGTGATGAGTTCTGTGTCCTGTGGAAATTCAGAGATATGCCACAGGATAGCATCAGTGCATCATGCTCAAAGCTCTCTGAGAAATATAAGAATGACCTCACAGAGTCCCTTGAAGACCAAATTCAGCACTTAAAGAAAATATATTATGCAACTTTTGAAGACGGTCTTGGACTTCTGGACATACTTAATGCCATATATACAATGGGACTACAGAGCATTTATGGAGACCTGTGTGTCCTGCTGCGTATTTTCCTGTCTCTGCCTGTGACTGTGTCTGGAGGTGAGCGGGCCTTCAGTAAAATGAAGATAATAAAAAACGACTTGCGCTCTAACATGTCCCAGGAGAGGCTCAATGGTTTGGCAGTGCTCTCCATAGAGCGTCAACTTGCCAAGAAACTGGACTTTAAAGACATCATAGATGATTTTGCCGTAAGGAAAGTTCGGCGCATGGCATTTGGAGTTCAAATCTAAACGTCACACCAGCAGTAGCCTAAAATACAATGGTAAATATTAATTTATTTCCTGCTAACAGGAGAGGAAGAGCAGAGGAGGGGAGAAGAACAAGAGAGAGAGAGGAGAGGAAGAGCAGAGGAGGGGAGAAGAACAAGAGAGGAAGAGCAGAGGAGAACAGGAGAGGAAGAGCAGAGAAGGGGAACAGGAGAGGAAGAGCAGAGGAGGGGAGAAGAACAAGAGAGGAAGAGGAGAGGAAGGGAACAGGAGAGGAAAAGCAGAGGAGGGGAGAAGAACAAGAGAGGAAGAGCAGAGGAGGAGAACAGGAGAGGAAGAGCAGAGGAGGGGAACAGGAGAGGAAGAGCAGAGGAGGGGAACAGGAGAGGAAGAGCAGAGGAGCAGAGAAGAACAAGAGAGGAAGTGTAGAGGAGGGTAACAGGAGAGGAAGAGCAGAGGAGGGTAACAGGAGAGGAAGAGCAGAGGAGAGGAACAGGTGAGGAAGAGCAGAGGAGGGGAGAGGAACAAGAGAGGAAGAGCAGAGGAGAGGAACAGGAGAGGAAGAACAGAGGAGGGGAGAGGAACAGGAGAGGGATAGCAGAGGAGGGGAAAAGGAGGGGAACAGGAGAGGAAGAGCAGAGGAGTGGAACAGGAGAGGAAGCGCAGAGGAGGGGAGAAGAACAAGAGAGGAAGAGCAGAGGAGGGGAGAAGAACAAGAGAGGAAGAGCAGAGGAGGGGAACAGGAGAGGAAGAGCAGAGGAGGGGAAGAGGAGAGGAAGAGCAGAGCAGGGGAACAGGAGAGGAAGGGCAGAGGAGGGGAGAAGAACAAGAGAGGAAGAGGAGAGGAAGGGAACAGGAGAGGAAGAGCAGAGGAGGGTAACAGGAGAGGAAGAACAGAGGAGAGGAACAGGTGAGGAAGAGCAGAGGAGGGGAGAGGAACAAGAGAGGAAGAGCAGAGGAGAGGAACAGAAGAGGGAGAACAGAGGAGGGGAGAGGAACAGGAGAGGAATAGCAGAGGAGGGGAACAGGAGAGGAAGAGCAGAGGAGGGGAACAGGAGATGAAGAGCAGAGGAGGGGAGAAGAACAAGAGAGGAAGAGCAGAGGAGGGGAACAGGAGAGGAAGAGCAGAGGAGAGGAACAGGAGAGGAAGAGCAGAGGAGGGGAACAGGAGAGGAAGAGCAGAGGAGGGGAACAGGAGAGGAAGAGCAGAGGAGGGGAACAGGAGAGGAAGAGCAGAGGAGGGGAACAGGAGAGGAAGAGCAGAGGAGGGGAACAGGAGAGGAAGAGCAAGGGAAAAGGAGAGATCTGGGCATGGGGGGGGGGCCATCTAAGATTATCTTGTCCCGGGTCCAGGCAAGACTGTCAGCTGGCCTGTTAGCGGTGGTTGGTGTTGGTCATAGTAGTATTCGTTCGGCGTCGAGAATGAACGGTGCTGTGTTGATATTTTTAGACAAAATTGAAAAAGTTAACGCGACGGTTGAAAACCGGATAGTCCTCAATGAAAGTTTGATCAAGGTTTTCCCACTTGTTAACCCAGCGAGAAAGGTTTTGCTATCCAATGTGCCTCCATTTATTGTTGACTAAGCACTGCGACGTGAATTCAATTCAAATTTATTTGTATAGCGCTTTTCACAATACATATTGTTTCAAAGCAGCTTTACAGAAAGTGCATAGAAATGTACATAGAAAAAATACAGTTAGTTAATCATGTATTCATTTAGAGCATAACATATCGCCGTCGCTGAGTCGTCTCTTCACAGGCGTCGAGTCGTCTCTTCACAGGCGTTTAGTGAATCTGATCGCAAGTGTTGGGGGATCTGAAGTCTCCGTGAGAGGCTGGATACAATCTGGAGCTGACGAACGCCATTTACCTCGGGACTCGCGTCCCGAGATAACAGCAGAAAAGCAGATGGGAAATAATTAGCATAGCTGCTGTTCATAATATTAATTATTATTAATGCATTCGATCTGATTCAACAGTAGTATAATAGGTAAGTATTATGTGAATTCTTGACTAAAGAGATGCGTCTTTAATCTAGTTTTAAACTGGGACAGCGAGTCTGAGCCTCAAACAATATCAGAAAGGCTATTCCAGAGTTTAGGAGCTAAATGTGAGAACGCCCTCCCTCCTTTAGTGGACTTAGATATCCTAGGAATGACCAGAAGCCTTGAATTTAGTGATCTTAAAGAACGCGATGGATTGTAGGGCACAGGAGCTAGACCATTTAGGGCTTTATAGGTCAGCAGTAATACTTTGTAATTGATACGGAACTTAATAGGTAACCAGTGTAGAGATGATAAAATTGGTGTTATATGATCATATTTTCTAGACCTAGTAAGAATTCTAGCAGCATTCTAACTGTAGCTTGTTTATTGAGGATGCAGGACAACCTGCTAATAAAGCATTGCAGTAATCTAGTCTCGAGGTCATGAATGCATGAACTAACTTTTCTGCATCTGCATTACGTAGCTTAGCAATGTTTCTAAGGTGGAAAAAGGCAGTTCTTGTAACATATGAAATATGATTTTCAAAAGACAAGTTGCGGTCTAGTATAACACCCAGGTCTTTTACTGTAGTGGATAAAGTAACAGGACATCCTTCTAAATTAAAGTTGTATTGTAAGAGGTTTTGTGGGTAGTTCTTTTGGACCAATAAGTAATACCTCCGTTTAATCTGAATTTAATAGCAGGAAATTACACATCATACAGCATTTTATATCTTTAAGACACTCTGTCAATTTAGATAAGTTAGTGTTTTCATCTGGTCGTGATGAAATATATAATTGAGTGTCATCAGCATAACAGTGGAAATGAATTCCATGTTTTCTTATAATATTACCAAGTGGCAGCATATGTATTGAGAATAGCAGAGGGCCTAACACCGATCCTTGCGGCACTCCATAGTCTACTGAAGTTATCTTCGATTTTTCCCCATTTAAACAGACAAAATGGTAACGGTCTGATAAGTACGATCTAAACCAGCTTAATGCCTGTCCCTGAAAACCAGTGTAGTTTTGTAGTCCATCCAAGAGTATTTTATGATCTATAGTGTTGAACGCAGCGCTAAGATCGAGTAGAACTAGTATTGAGATACAGCCTTGGTCAGAAGCTAAAAGTAAATAATTTGTCATTTTAACTAGCGCAGTTTCTGTGCTATGATGCGGTCTGAATCCTGACTGAAATTTTTCATTAATATCATTTTCTTGAAAGAAAGAGCAAAACTGAGCGGACAAAACTTTTTCTAGTATTTTAGACATAAATGGAATATTTGAAATGGGTCTGTAATTTGCTAGGTTATTTTGATCTAATTGCGGTTTCTTAATGAGGTTTTATTGAGGGGCGATAATTGAGGCTGAATAATAAGACACCATAAAAGATTGTACATTTACAATTGTGTTTCTGATGCTTTCTATTTTCTTAGTGAAGAAATTCATAAAAACATTACTTCTACACTGTGACGGAATATTTTGCTCAGGTGATGTCTGTTTATTTGTTAGTCTAGCCACGGTGTTAAATAAAAACCTTGGATTATTTTGGTTATTTTCTATTAGTTTGCGGAGATGCTCAGCCCTGGCTGCTTTTAGAGCCTTTTTATAACGTGACATACTGTCTTTCCACGCGATTCTAAAGACCTCTAAATTAGTTTGTTTTCATTTACGCTCTAAGTTACGAGTTTCTCTCTTGATAGCATGTGTAGCACTGTTGTACCATGGTGCTTTAGTTTTCTCTCTAACCTTTTTTAATCTAATTGGTGCAACAATTTCTAATGTACTAGAGAAAATGGTGCTCAAACTGCTAGTCATTTCCTCTAGTTCATCTGTTTGTTTGGGTTCACTGAGCAGCTCAGATAGATCAGGTAAGCTATTTGAGAATCTATCTATAGTGTTTGGAAGGATTGTTCTGCCTGGTCGATAACGTGGCGCAACATGACAAATTTCAGCAGTACGTAGTATTCGCGAAGAGGGTTGAGAAGCGGTTCCGGGTGGAGATCTCGAAGATCGGGAGGGGCGGAGAGGTTCTTGCTCTGGTCCTGGCTCGTGTCTTCCGCTATGGCATCACCCATGGTCCATGGTGTTGTGTCGGTGCCGGAGTGAATGAAGCGAGGGATGATGGCGTCCTGGGTGCTTGGGTCCTGTGTAGAGAAACACACGGAGTAGACGAGGTCGGACTCAGAAAGTGACTAACCACTGACTTGTGAGCATCGGCGCGTGATGTTTCAAGCGCTGATTGCCGATCTCGCAGCTCGGCTTGCCTCTCTAGCAGATCACGGATCTGCTTCTCTATGGACTCCAGCTCCAACTGCACTGAATGCAGCTCAAATGTGTCCTCACCTGCACTCAGAGGTAACGGTAGACACACATCCGATGTATTCGCCATAATAACAGATGAACAGTAAATTAGTAGTGATACTACCAATATACCTACTAATTTAGGACTGAAATCCTGGATAGAACCTGTATCCTTTCAGTGATACGGGTGTAAATAAGACGATCAATAGGCGAGAGACCACGCGTGCAATGCTAGCGGCTTAAGGCTAGTAGCTGAAATTCGGAAAGTTGGATATAAGTAGCGATATCAAAGCAATCCGTTTTTTTTTTTAAAGAAGAAAATCAAGGATTACGAATCAATTCGACGGAGCTCCAAAAAAAAACTGAATTATCTCGATATGGACAGTTGGTTTTGGCGATTAAGAAAATTCCTTTAGGTTGCAAATCCCCGTTGTTGAAACGTTGTGTCTTTTCGTAGACAAGTATGATCTTGAGGAGTGATATTGATGAGCTGAATATTGCTTTTAAATTCAAAGTTGAAAGCTTTGATTATGTAATTTTTGCAACATCGGAGAGCATGAAATGCTTTGGATGCTGGAAAGTGGGGCACTTGGTCCGGGCTTGTCCAAAAATGTGTCAAATGGTACAGAAGATGAAAGTGGGTCTCAAAGTCATGATGAAGGTCAGAGTGTGGAAAAAGAAAGTGAAATTGTTGAGGTTTCGGATTTGATTGTGGACAATGAAGAACCAGGAAGTAGTGGAGTGAAGAGTAGTGAGGAACGAATTCAAAAAGATGATGAGATAATGGGTATTGAGCTTGATGAGATGGTGGGTGAACTACTTATAGAGGACGAAGCCGTATTTAAAGTGCCATCAGTGAAAAGGAAGTCTAATCTTGGTGAAAATGTACATCAAAGAAAAAGGCACAAGATGAGATCATTGCCAAAAGTTCTGGGCAGGTGTTGAATGCAATTGATTTGTCTGGCTCAGAAAGTGAGCAATAATTCTCTGAAGGTCCAGTTGAGGAAGAGATGAGACTAGACTACAGTGGTTACAACTTGGAGAGAATGAAAAATTCAGTCGAATGGATGAAGGAGTGGGAAGGAAATATTGTTCTGAGTCATAAGACTGCTCTGAGTGCTGGGGTGGCTGTTTTGTTTTCAAAGACTTGTCTGCCAATATCGTATGATGTTACAGAAGTAATACAAGGCAGATTAATTAAGATAATAGCAACGTTTGAAAATGTTACTGTGGAATTAATTGTCTATGCGCCTGTAAAATCAATATAAAGAATGTTTCTTGAAACTTTATGTGAAAGTCTAGAACAATGTAATGCAGAAAATGTTTTAGTACTGGGTGGAGATTTAAATTGTACAAGTAATGATTTGGAATCATATTGAGCCTCATACGGCTTCAAGAGGTAAATTACTAAATATGATTAAAACTTGTCAATTGTGATGTGTGGAGAATTTTATATAGGAACGAAAGGCCGTATACGTGGGCTCATGTGAAAGAAAATTGCATCTCTTTAGCAAGATTGGATTCTTTCTATTACTCTATTCTTTCTTTCTCTCTCTACATATCTTATGATATATATCTTGTAATATTTGTCCCGTTGGTTTCTCTGACCACTCAATGGTAATAACGTGTTTTTATTAATTCTGTTAAATATAAGAGTGCCTACTGGCATTTTAATAGTGCTCTAATTGAAGATGCTCATTTTTGTAAATGTTTTTCCTTTTTTTGGTTGGGGTGGAAATCTAAAAAGTCATCTTACATCAATACAACAGTGGTGGGAGATTGGGAAGGTACGTATACAAAAACTCTGTAATCAGTACACTTTTAATGTTTCTAGAGACATGGTTCAATCCATAAAAAGTCTAGAGATGGATATTATTGAATTTCAATCTTTAAATGGAGCCTCTGTAAATCCGAACCAACTGTGGGCTCTTAAAGGGAAAAAAAAGTAGCCTTAGCAGATCTATTAGGTACAAGGTCTCCGGGGGTCTCAGGTTGATTAGATCTAGATTTCAGAGTCTTTCTGAAATGGATGCCCCGTCCAAGTTCTTCTTCAGTTTAGAAAGGAAAAATGGCCAAAGAAAAAGTATTCAGTGTTTATGGTCAGAAGATGGAAAAGTTCTGACTGAAGTGTCTAACATTCGAAAAAGAGCTGTCGGTTTTTTATAAGGAGCTGTATTCCAAACATTTTGTGGATGGCCAGCTAATGGCTGAATTTGTGTCCAATTTTCCAAAACTGAATGAAGATTCATATGCAGACCTGATATGTCCCTTAACAATAGATGAACTTCTTAATGCTGTGCAGAGTATGAAGAATGGTAAAGCACCAGGATTGGATGGGTTGTCTGTTGAGTTTTATAAGGCATAGCCTATTGGCATTTGTTGGGAGAAGATCTACTTGCAGTTTTAAGTGATAGTCTGGATAAAGGACAACTGCCACTAAGCTGCAGAAGAGCTGTTTTAACTTTGCTCACCAAGAAAGGTTATCTCAAAGAGATAAAAAACTGGAGGCCAGTTTCTTTATTAGGCACGGATTATAAGATTTTATCAAAAGCTTTGGCGAACAGACTGAAGAAAGTAATTGGACAGGTTATACATTTAGATCAATCCTATTGTGTACCTAATAGATCAATCGTGGATAATCCTTAATTCGTGATATTTTGGAAGTTTCTAGACTGTTTGGGAAAAAATGTGGCCTAATTTCCCTTGATCAAGAGAAGGAGTTTGATCGGGTGGATCATAAGTTTTTATGGTACAAGTTTGTCACTTTTGGTTTTCCGCCTGCTTTCACTGCCTTGATTAAAGTGCTTTATGAAAATATTGAAAGTGTACTGAAAATCAATGGTGGTTTGAGTAGCCCTTTTAAAATACAAATGGGGATTAGACAAGGATGTGCCTTGTCAGGTATGCTTTACTCAATAGCAATAGAACCCATGTTAAATAAAATTAGGACTCATCTAGATGGTTTTACATACGAGAGTACCTTTCTACCTATAAAGCTTTAAGCATATGCAGATGATGTTTTAGTTTTAACCAGTGGACAGGATGATATTGGTAAGCTGTTTGACATTGTTAACATTTATGGAAAAATCTCATCTGCAAAAGTAAACTGGGCCAAAGGTTCAGCATACAGTGTTGGAGAATGGAATGAAGGAGAACTGGTATTACTACCAAGTGAAATGGTTTGTTCACAAAGAGGTCTGAAATATCTTGGAATAATTTTGGGTGATGAAATAATAATGCAAAGAAACTGGGAAAGTATTGTTGAAAATGTAGAAGGAAGATTTGAAAGGTGGAAATGGCTTTTACCTAAAATGTCCTTTAGGGGGAGAGCATTGATTATTAATAATTTAGTAGCCTCCTCATTATGGCACAGATTAACAGTTCTAGAGCCTCCTGAAGGGGTTCTTGGAAAAATACAGTTCAAGATGATCAGCTTCTTTTGGGATCAATTACATTGGTTACCACGGAATGTTTTGTACCTTCCAAAGGAAGAGGGTGGTCAAGCGGTTGTGGACCTTATAAGCAGGAAAGTTTTTATACAGTTCTAATATTTCATGGTTTGGACCAGCCTGTTGCCTTTTAAGTTAGGTTGGAGGGTGGGGTTTCAAGGCAAGGCAGGCAAGGCAAGTTTATTTATATAGCACATTTCATACACAATGGTAATTCAAAGTGCTTTACATAGAAGAAATTAAAATAATCAAAAGAAACAAGAATAATTAAAGCAGTTTAGAATAAAGAAATTAAAATAATCAAAAGAAATAAGAATAATTAAAACAGTTTAGAATTTTTTTTTAAATAAAATACAGTAAAAACAGTCGGACGAGCAGTGGCACAGTGCTCATTCAGTAAATGCATAGGTAAACAGATGTGTTTTGAGTCTGGATTTGAAAGTGACTACTGTAGGAGCACATCTGATCTCTTCTGGAAGCTGGTTCCAGCTGCAGCTGGCATTGTAGCTAAAAGCAGACTCACCATGCTTAGTTAACCCTTGGTATTTCTAGCTGATGTGATCCTAATGATCTGAGTGATCTGTTGGATTTATATTCAGTGAGCATATCTGCAATGTATTGAGGTCCTAGGCCATTAAATGATTCATATACCAGTAATAATACTTTAAAATCAATCCTAAATGTAACTGGGAGCCAATGTAAAGACCTGGGGCCTCATTTATAACCGTTGCGTACGCACAAAACAGGCCCTGAAAGAGGCGTACGCCACTTCCGACGCATAAGTTGTGATATATGAAAACAAACTTGACGGGAAAATGTGCGCACCTGCACGCAAACTCTGACCCATGCGTACGAACATTTTGGAGACGGAGCAGTTTGGCGACACCGATGGTGAGCTGAGGGATTGATGGTAGATGAATGAAATTAAACATTGAACTTGAAAAGTTGCGTATATAGCCTATCCATATTGCCATATACATACAAATAACTTTCAATCCTCATTATGCGTCCTAATTATAAATGCATGCTTGTTCACAGTACCAATTTAAATAAATAAATGCCAATAAAAGATCCAATAAAAGTGCATCAATTGAATTTCCTTAAATTTCATTTTGTTATGATCTAAGTGTGGGCGTATAGGTTTACCACTCATTGTCTGATTGGTATGACAAGGTGTAAAGGATTGAATGTGATCGCTGTTTACATAAATACTACGGAGACACTTCTGCATGTAGTAGCCTATTGCATGATGGATGCGCTGGCATTGCTGGAGGACTATGCCAATGGCAGACTAAGGAGAGAAAGAGTGTTTAGAGACCATGAAGATTTCCTGGCCCACGATGATGAGTGGCTAATAAGCCGATTTAGGTTACCTAGAGCCATGCTCTTGGACCTGTGTGCTGAATTGGGGCCAACATTACAAAGGCCAACTACACGAAACCACGCCATCCCGGTACCAACCCAAGTCCTTTCAGTTTTAGGATTTTTGGCAACCGAGAGTTACCAGCGGGAGTTAGCCGATAGGCAAGTTTACAAATATGATAATGCAATTTTTTTTCTGCGTAAAGCTTCTTGTGGAAACTTATAGTTCTGTTAATTTGACATAGGTCTGGGATTTCACAGCCATCCCTGAGCTCCTTAATGCCTGCCGTTTTGAAAGGGATTATTAGAATGATCAATAGATGCATACAGTTTCCTTACACTATTTGGGAACAGGCCAATATCAAAAGGCAATTTGCAGCAATGTCCGGATTCCCAAATGTAATCGGCGCAATTGACTGCACTCATATTGCTATAAGGGCTCCACATGAGAACGAGTTAATTTTTGTGAATCGAAAACATGTCCATTACATAAATGTGCAAGTTATCTGTGAGGCCAACATGATTCTTACAAACGTTGTGGCACGATGGCCTGGTTCAACACATGACTCTTTTATTGTAATGCACAGCAGTGTAGGGAATAGACGTGAGGCAGGTGCCGTGCGTGATGGGTGGCTTCTTGGTAAGTTAAAATGACATATAATGGTTTCTAACAGTTCAAGCCTACTGTAAAATTAATCTGTTATACTGGCAGGTGACAGTGGTTACCCTCTGAGACGTTGGCTCCTCACCCCATTTCCAAACCCTCAGAGTGCAGAGCAAATGCGTTACAATGATGCCCACGCTCGTGCGCGCTCGGTAGTTGAGAGAGCCATTGGCCTTCTCAAGGGTAGATGGCGTTGCCTTGATGTTTCGGGTGGTAGACTTTTATATCAACCAAAAAAAGTCTGCCAGATCATCATGGCATGCGCCATTCTACACAACATGGCACAGAGGAATGGTGTCCCTCTCCCCGCTGACCTCCCTCGCCTCCAGCATGAGGAGCCTGACCCAAACCCCCCTCCCCAACATGAACGGCATCATCAGGGCGCAAGGCTCCGCGAGGAAGTAATGCGGCATTTGTGAAGGGACAACACACAGGTTCATTTTTTAACAAGATCTTTTAATGTAGAAGCAATGTCACCCAACACAACCTTTATTTGTTTAAGCTCATCTGCTATAACTGTAATTGCCTCAATTGTGTCCCTCTGTGTCTGAAGGACAGCCTCAGTCAACACCCGGCCACTTCCAACCGTGCCATGGGGTCTGGACACGCTCCTGCTGGGGACCTCCGGACACTCCACAGCTGCTGCAGACTCAGCGCTGGGAGTCTCCTCACCACCCTGTGCTCCCATACCCTCTGGAACAACAAGGCCACAATAACCTATTGTGCTATTTCTATTTTATTTAATTGTGCTCATGTAATAAAATGATTTACCTGTTTCCACCATGTCTGTGTCTCCCTCCCTGTCAGACAGAATGCCGCACACACTGGTTTCTCCTATAATAGAAGCCAGCCGAGTCTCCATGGGGGACAGATCGGGCGTCCCAGGACCCCCACCAGTCCCAGACACACTCTGTCGGTGACTGGCAAGCCTTTTTTTTGCCCCACCCTTTATGTCGGACCACTTCTTTTTTATTTCAGGAACCATCCTGTTAGCCGAACCAACTGCATTCACCGCTGCAGTCACATGTTGCCATTCCACACTTTTTTTTTGTTAGTGATGCCAATGCTATGGCTACCAAACAAAATATTTTTTCTTTCCTCCACCTCCGTCACAAGAACCTCTATCTCAGTATCTGCGAAATTTCGTTTTTTCCCCTTGTTCTCAATTGCTGCCATTTTTTAGCATAAAGTAGGCTACCTTTTGCTGGCTCATTAATATGCACGGCCATTCACGAGGTGATTTGCATGGCCTATATATGGTTGAATGTGGGTGGGTAAAGGGCGGGATGTCGATTTTTTTCACGTGCGCAAATTATCAGGTAGACTGTGATTTATAAATGGAAAATTGCGTGCAGGTGTGCGTACGCACGGTTTTATAAGTCTCAATTTTAGTTTGCGTACGCTATTTTTGGCTTTCGGGCGCACGCACACTTTTAGTAAGGATCCTACGCAGAGTTTTATAAATGAGGCCCCTGAGGACTGGTGTGATGTGTTCATATTTTCTGGTTCTGCTCAGAGTCCTGGCAGCAGCGTTCTGTATGAGCTGCAACTGTCTTATGGTCTTTTTAGAAAGGCCAGTGAGGAGTCCATTACAATAATCCACCCTGCTGGTGATGAAAGCATGCACAAGTTTCTCTAAGTCTTGACTGGAAACAAAGCATCTAATTCTTGCAATATTTTTCAGATGATAATATGCTGATTTAGTTATTGCTTTGACATGACTACTGAAACTAAGGTCTGACTCTAGAGACGCACCAAGATTCCTGACTTGATTTTTAGTTGTTTGACCCCTGGACTGAAGGAATGCGTTCACCTTGAGAACTTCATCTTTGATTCCAAACGCAATAACCTCAGTTTTGTCTTTGTTTAACTGAAGAAAGTTTTGGCACATCCAACTGTTGACTTCATCAATGCATTGGCACAGGGAGTCAATGGGGCTGTAATCGTTAGGCGATAGGGCTAAGTAGATCTGTGTCGCCTGCATAGCTGTGGTAAGAGATTTGGTTATTTTTTATTATTTGGCTCATTGGGAGCATATAGAAGTTGAATAGGAGTGGCGCAAGAATTGAGCCTTGAGGAACTCTGCATGTCATGGATGTCGACTCAGACTTATGCTCTCCTATACTCACATAATAACTAGGGCTGGGTATTGACACAAATTTCACAATTCGATTCGATTTCGATTCACAAGCTTGCAATTCGAATCGATTTCGATTCAATATTGATTATTTTGGATATCAGGTACAATACATGGCAAAGTTTTTCAAGGAAAACAAATCTCTTAACTAATGCTGTAAACTATGGGAGTCAGTTGTAGCCTACTAGGCTTCATTAGCCTACTATAATTTTGAAGGTAAAAATGAACTGATTTGTAGCTATACAAACACTTAAATTACACTTATTTATCTTATAAGAAGAAAGTTATATGAAATATAAACATTTAAATGGTGGCTGTCATAAAAACTTGCCAGATTTATTCAAACATTCATTAAATATTGAAGAACATTAAAAATTATAATGAATATGTAATATGGTGCATATATTTAGCAAAATTCTCCTCTCTAGAGTTATTTTTTCTAGCTGACTAACTGACTAAGTTACTAAGTTTAATGTCTTTTTCTGAAGTAAATGTGACGTTACATGCCATTGTTTACTTGCTGTTTAACTGACGTCTTTCCAAGGATGAAACACTGATTGAGCGATACCACGTTACATGATATGGATTTCGAAGTTGTACTCTATCTTTTAACATACTTTCAGATGCTCATTGATGTTTATTTGGCACTGTAACTGGTATTATAAAGGCGGAGTAACTGGTATTATTAAGGCGGAAGAGGAGATCATGTGCGCTCCGCGCTGCTGCTTCTCTTGAGCTGAGCCAGAGCGATCTCACGCCACAGCGCCAAAACGGTATTTATGTTTTTGAATTTCGTAAGAAAATGGACGTAATTCGAAATTTGAGAATTATTTCATAATAATAGTCACAAAGCACAAAGATTATTTAGATTTATTGGATGGGATGCACGCTACAATGTTCTACGCGCTCATCAAATGAAAACAGGATGACTAATTGATTCTTGAGATTTAAGAATCGATATCGGTCCGTAAAAATGAGAATTGATTAAAATATAGAGAAATCGATATTTTTTACCCAGTCCTAATAATAACCTCTCCCTTCTAAGTATTACCTGAACCATTTTAGGACTATCCCAGAAAGCCCCACCCAGTTTTCCAGCCTGTCAAGAAGTATGTCGTGATCGACAGTGTCAAATGCAGCACTGAGGTCGAGTAGTACTAGAACTGATCATTTGCCTTTATCAGTATTTAAGCGAATATCGTTTATTATCTTTATGAGCTCTGTCTCTGTGCTGTGATGCGATCGGAAACCGGATTGAAAATTGTCAAAGTATTCATTCGAGCTTAAGAATTTGTTCAGCTGATTGAAGACAACTTTTTCAATGATCTTGCCTATGAAAGGAAGATTTGAGATCGGTCTATAGTTGCTTAATATGGTCTTATCCAGATTGCTCTTTTTCAGGAGGGGCTTGACAATTGCAATTTTCAGGGAGTTTGGAAAAGTCTCATAGAGAAGTGAGGCATTAACCTCTTCTAGAAGATCTGATTCTAAGCTGTTTAACACACTTTTGAAGAAAGATGTGGGAAGTGCGTCAAGGGCGCAGGTTGATGTTTTAAGGTGCTGTATGGTTTCTTCCAAACTTTGCCATCAATTTCTTTGAAATCAGACATAGTAACTACTTTATCTGGTTGTGGTCTGATCTTTCTGGCCCCAGTGCGGCTCAATGATGTGCTGATCACCTTTCTGATATTATTGATTTTCCCAGAGAAGAAAGAAGCAAACTCCCTGCACTTGCTGTCTGAGAGCAATTCATTGGGAATCTGGCTTGGGGGGGTTGTCAGTCTCTCTACAGTAGCAAAAAGAGTGCGTGTGTTGTTTAAGTTGCTGTTTATAATATTTGAGAAGAAAGTCTGTCTAGCTTTGCCTAGTTCCATATTGAAAGCATGGATGGTGCCTTTGTAGATGTTATAATGTACTACAAGTTTTGTCTTCCGCCACATGCGCTCTGCTTTTCTGCCTTTTCTTTTCATATTTTGCACTGCTATTGAGTTTCTCCAAGTTGCTTTTTGTCTACCACTCTTCCTGACTTTCACAGGAGCAATATCATCAATTACACCTTTAAATTTTGAGTTAAAAGAATCAAGGAGAAAATCAACAGAGTCAGCAGATATGCTTGGTGTTAAAGATATGGCCTTCATAAATAGCACACTAGTGTTCTCATTTAAGCATCTCTTCTTGACAGACACAGATCTAGCTTCAATGGCAGGAGAGATCAATATCAAAGAAAATACAGAAATGATCAGACAGTGCTACATCCTTAATAACAATCAATGAAATGTTTAGACCCTTAATGATTAGTAAATCTAGAGTGTGTCCACGATTGTGTGTCGGTCCATGTACATGCTGAGTCAGATCAAAAGTTTTTAAAACAGTTTTGATTTCTTTTGCCATATTGGTTTCTGCATTATCTATGTGAATGTTAAAATCTCCAGCAATAGCAAAACAGTCGAACTCTGAGGAAATTGTTGATAGCAGTTCTGTAAAGTCCTCAGCAAAGGCTGGAGAGTATTTTGGAGGCCTGTGAACAATGATAAGTAAAATGCGTGGAGCACCTTTTAACACAATACCCAGATATTCGAAAGACAGGTAATTACCAAAAGATATTTGCTTACATTGAGAGACATCTTTAAAAAGAGCTGGGCCCGCAGGCTTTGGTGGTTGTGGGGCCTGTCATTTTTTGGTTGATATCTGGGGGCTTACAGATAGTTTGGTTCCAGCAAACACCAGCTTTTTCATTTTCTCTGAGAAGCAAAGAAGTGGAGATGCTGGAGATAGGGATAACGTGTCTGGTGAGAGGGGTTGTTGCTCTGGTGTTATCGGAGGCTGTAATATGCTGTCCTGGTTTCTCTTGCTGTTTTCAAGAAAGTCGTCCTTGGGTGCTGAATCTTGGAGCAGTTCTAGTATGTCACAGTCTGTCTGTGGTGAGCTCTGTGGGCAGGGCTCAAGTGAGATTGTGTCCGTGAGCAGTTGTTGTGGCTGCATGGTGTTGTCATTGTCCTTGTGTGACGTGTCAACCGCATGTCCATTCAGGTGCTGAAGTCAAGTCCTGTGGTCATTTATACTGTATCCAGGTGTGTGTGTGTGGCATTCAGGTTGAGTTTATTGGCACACACTGCAGAAGGATGATTGAGGGAGAAGTAGATATGGTCCTTTAGCACTCTTGAACCAAGTTTGTTTGGGTGGTGCCCATCCTGTTGAAACAGTTGCCTCTGACTCCAGAAAAGATTGAAGTTGTCAATGAAGTTTACTCCTTTTAAATTGCATTTTTTTGGAGCCATGTATTAAGCCCAAGCAACCGTGAAAACCAGTTTGTTCCTCTTGCTGGGAGTGGTCCACTGATGAATGTTTGAACTTTCAGTCTTTTAAGTGTTTCAAAAAGTTAATTGAAATCCTTCTTAAGGAGTTCTGACTCCTCTTTATGAATATAATTTTTCCCCACATGAATGATGAGTCGATTTGCAGTCTTATGTTTCATCAGAATGTTCTCAAGTTCCCTGTTTACATCAGAAGTTGTTGCTTGTGGAAGGCAACACGTAGTTGTATCCCTGCTGCTAATGTTTCTGATTATGTCACCCACTGGATGTGTGTCACATACTATCAGAATCCTGTGCTCGGCTACGCTCTGAGCTGAGTGCCGCTGTCTGCTCGACCTCGAGCGCCAGTTAGCATCAGTGTTAGCTACTGGCTTATTCAGTCTGTGTTCAATCACATTCATCATGTTTGGGGATTCCTCATTTACATTCATTAATACTTCGAATCTGTTCTCAAGATGTATAGGCGGTGGTAGGAGACCAGTATTTGCAATCCTTGTCAGTGCTGTATCTGGGGTAGAGGATGCTACTGCGGACATATGTGATGCTCGTGACAATCTGATGTCTCGATTGCAATTGGCTCTCGCACCCTGTTTGTGCCATCGATTTGTAAGTCGATCGGCTTGTTCCTCTACACTCAGTATGGCCTGTCGAGGAGCGCTAGATTCATGGGACTCACCGGCTGTATGCTGAGGGCGTCCATGACGAAGCTCTGTTGTGTGTTCCGTCTGGTTTGGTGGTCCCACAAGGAACTTTGTTTCAAGAACTGCAATCCTTTGTAAAAGTCTCTGGCAGTTAATGCAGCAAGTAGATTCCAGAAGAGGCATTTTCTCTTATCCTTTTGAATGTAGGCAGTTGTGTTTTCCCTTCCCCGGAATGTAAGCTTTCAGTGGGAGGCTGGTCAAATAAAAGAATTCAGCTTTTAGATCAAATATAAAAATATAAAAGCAATAGAGCAAAGCGCAGAGCAGTAAGCAAGAACGTCCGAACAGTAGCAGAGCAGGAAGTGATTTTAGAAGAAATATCTTTAGAACAGATTGTTGGAGTTTTAATTTGAAGTCTATCTCACCTTTTTATGAAAGTTTAAGAAGAGCATGGTGTATGGTACAGGTCAAAAGATCAGTGTCATATCAGTCTCTGTATTGGTTTTTGGAAGAGCCATTGATTAATGGTGCTCGACTCGATCTATGTGGAGATAACACTTTGTGGTTGATGCAAACTTTAACAAAGTTGTTAAAATGAAAGACTTAATATAAGTGGCTGGTATCGGGTTGGACGATGTTGATGCCTTTGCACAGAGACTTGGAATAAAATCAACAAGGACCATCTATTTTTTTATTGAAGAAGTGGCGAGAAAATTTGAGTGAAGAAGACTGGAACTTTTTGTCAAGTCAAGCTCTTCCTGATAAAACGGATAATTTTCCTTGTATGGTGATATCCAAAAGTGTAATAGAGAATGAAAATGTTTTGTTGACCTCAGAGCATTTGAGAGACATAATGTTTAATACAATGGGAGGAAAGAGTTTATATAAAGTCTGTGTGAAGGTGATAAATAAAGAGAAGTTAAAGCATATGGATACACCATGGAGAGATCATTTAAGTGTTGATTTTGATGTCAAACCCTTTTGGGGATCTTGTTACAAACCAATTGTTGACTAAAAATGTGGGTGATCTTCAATGGCGAATTTTACATGGAATTGTTGCTATAAATGCTTTTATCTCATTGTTGAATCCGAATGTGCAAGATAGTTGTCTTTTTTGTGGTGAAAGAGAAACGTCTCGGTTACGTATTTTAACCCTCGTTACCTGAGTAGGGAACGGATACGTTACGTCGAATGCTGACGAATTGGAGTTTCGCTTAGAAAGCCTATCAACTTTGCGTATTATAATACGAGCCAATGGCAAAGAAATGCCATGGGTCTGAGGAATTTGCATAGCGGAACTCCGCCCCACCTCGTGGGTATATAAGGAAGTACTCTGCAACATGCAGATTTGTTTCCTGCTGAGGAGCCGAGACTGAACTCGGGCGTTCCCAGCGGTACAGCGGAAGTGGCAGGAGACGTAACGTCTTCTTTCCCTACTCAGGGAACGAGGGTTACATACGTAACCGAGACGTTCCCTTTCATAGTCACTTCGAGTTACGCCGAATGACGACAAAATGGGGTTCCCAGTCTAATCATGCCAACTTCTCGGCTGTCTTCTAGTGCCCTGCGTAAGTCTGAGATCCCTGTCGTGAGACTAGCACGGACGAAGGACTCCTACTCAACACAGGAATACCAAGGTACTGTAGCGTTTATACGCCCGTATAAATATAACTAATTATTATTCATAACGGATTATGAGCAATAATTAATAATTTAATTATTTTCAGAATTTACTGTAGCCGAATCAATAGTATGATCATTTTATCAGTTCATCCAATGAACGGAAAGCATAAACAATTATTAATTCTAGGAAATATAATATCTTCCTGGCCAAGAAAGACTAATTCCCAGCTAACAGCTAAATTAAGAAATAATTCAAGGGTAAAAGCAGGGTAAAAGTAGCTTAGATCGTAGTTCAAGACAATAAATTCGTAAGCACATAACACAAGTAATGCTTCTCTTTTCAAATACAAACAATACTTTATTGATTATAAGCCTATGACTAACACATAAAACTAATATCTAACACACACACACATTCATACGAGTTGCAGAAAGAAAGAGAGTGAGGAAGAATAAGTTTAAGAATACACATATCAGGGCTCCAGACTAACTTTTCCACTGGTTGTACTGGTGCTACCAACTTTCTCAGTTGGTCGCACCAGCATATGATTTGGTCGCATCTTTTTTTTTTTTTTTTTTTTTGCTACATGCCATGGGATTAATCAATGCATGCTGATGAATAGGGGTTTTAATGGACCAAGGCTACCAAAGGCTTTCTTGGTTGCAGCATAAATACCTGTAATATATTATAAAAAAAAGAACACATGTAAGATATGGTAATTATCATTGCCATATTTCAGGATTTTCATGGATTTTGGACAGTAATTTTAATCTGTAATTTTAAGCATTTTACATTTGAATTATAATCTATCTATTTACATTTTAACTATATTCTATTTATCTATCTATCTATCTATCTATCTATCTATCTATCTATCTATCTATCTATCTATCTATCTAGGTTGTGCCGATAGACAATAGTATCGTGTATCGACGATAGTCAGAGATATCGCCGATGGCAGATGCCTTTGACGATATCAATACGATAATTGGCTCGTTTTACCATTTAATGTATTTATATTATTATTATAAAGATAGTATTTTTATTAAATTAATATTAGGAACTACAATTAATTTGCCTTGCCTAAATTCATAACGACATCACATAGCTTAACACTTGCGACATCACCGACACGTGTGTTTGATGACTCCTCAAAGAAAATATTTTTAAAATAGACTAAATTAAATTGCAGGGTGATCCATTCACAAATTGTCAAGAGTGCTTGTTTTAACAGACGCATCATTCTTATACAGATCCAAGATGAAAACGGCATCGTTGTTCGTCAGTAGGCTATTTTGTTTCCATAGCACATTAACAAAACGTTATGACACCAATAACACTAAAAACAATACAATTACTAAATATTAATAATAATAATATTACTAAAATGATATAGGACTAATAGTCTTTCACGAACACAGCCATCTTTGAAAATCAAAAGCAGCTTCAATTGATTGTTTGACAAGAAAATTTCTTCACATTTTTTCACTGTCATTAATGTAGGTCCACAAGAGAAATATTAAGCCAGTAAATTAAGATGGTTGCTATACAGTTATATCCATCGAGGTCTCTGAAAAAGCGGCGTTAATGTAGCGACAGATGCCGAAAGCTCAGTCTGTTTCTGCTTTCACTTTCAGGGAATGGGTGCGTTTACATGCACGTTCTTAACCCGATTAGGCCTATGCTCAATAAACTGACAATAAATGTGGTAATGGAAACGCATTTAACCCATTTAAAACACATTAGCCCGCGTTCTTTGGGCTTATTGAATGCGCGTATGTGAAGTGCCTCCAGACAGAGAGAGCACTAGGAGAACATACCTCGACTCTTTCTTGACCCAAGAAATTATTAAAACTGTTCTCATCTCGTGCAGAAGTACAGGCAAAATGATGCATCCGTAAGGCATGAGAGGATAATGTGTCCGTATTTCCCGCTGACATGTTGAAATACTCTTTGAGTCAGATAGAGAAATGATTAGGATCTTCTTCTTTTTTTTACCTCACTATACCGGAAATAACCTTATTTAGCCTATTAATAAACACTTCACCTTTGCTAGCAAAATAAAAAAAGATTCTCATGTATAAAACGAAGTAATAAAACAAGCTAATTAATAACAAGCCAATCAAATAAGTAAGCCCCGCCCCCTCACGATAATATCGTGTATCGCCGATCTCACAGGCTGACGATAGGACGATATGAAAATGGACCATATCGCCCAACACTACTGTCTATCTATCTATCTATCTATCTATCATGTGATTTTTCCGGATTAATCCGGAATTCCGGATTTTCTGAGCAGAAAATGTGACCTGTGAATCATGCAGACCTGGAAAAAAAATTAAAGGGAGAGTGAAAAGAAGAGGATATGAGGACATAACAGGCTGACGTGCGTACACAGATTGTTCCTTCCTTTCCAAGTATCAACAAGGACGTATTTGCATTTTGCGTTCTTCTTGTTCACCTGCTCAATTTCGTACCTCAGTCGCTCTCGCGCTACAGTGGTGTCGTTGTCAGTTGACAAGAACATCGCCGTTAGGCCACCAGTAGGGCTGGGCGATATATCGATATAGGCTAGTTCAAATTTGCGCTATAATCCTTGCTCCAAGCAAGCTGCTGACTGCTTTTGTAGAAATATGTATATCGTGCATTCTATCAGTTGCAGTTCTGGCACCTCCGTCTCAACAGCATTAGTGTACAACGCGACAAATACTCATATCAAATGTTAACGCAGAGGAACGGCCACATCAGTTCCGTGAGTTCACAAAAGTTAATTATTTGCATGTGCTTTAAAGCCTTGCCGGTTAAACATGTCATTCACTGCTGATGCGCTGTTCTAACATGCGCTTTACTGAGCGCGAACACCCGACGCGCACATGCACTAAAGCCTGTCTAACAGCGCCTTGTTACTGGACTAAGTTATCTTTCGAGTCTTATTTCGCTAATACTCTCAAATACACACAAGGTTTACATAAGGAAAGTTGGTTGTGTCTAAACTGAAAGCAAACCGAGAAAATTGAGAGAAATCTGCTTGTCAAATGCGCGTGTATATTAGACGCGTCGCGTACAGGTCTTAAAGAGACAGTAGCCCTTATAATAAACATGCAGCCTTTTGTCCTTAAAGGGTTAGTTGACCAAAAAATAAAAATTATGTCATTATTTATTCACTGTAATGTTGTTCCAACCCTGTATTAATTTATTTCTTGTGCTGAACACAAAAGATATTTTGAAGAATGTGGGTAACCAGACAGTTGCTGGTCCCCATTGACTTCCATAGGGAAAAATATACTATGGAAATCACTGGGGTACATCAACTGTTTGGTTACCCACATTCTTCCAAATAACTTCAACAGAAGAAAGAAACTTATTCAGGTTTAAAACAACTTGAGAGAGTAAATTATGACAATTAATTTTTTTGGTAGAACTATCTATTTAATGTTAATAAAACAAAAAAACAGGAAATCACTCACTGCTCTTGACTGAGAACTTTAATAGTAGCTTTAATAAGAATCAATGTATAATTTATACAGTGAAGACTATATCTGGCTTTGACTTTGACTGAACATTTGCTCTCATTTTGCAGAAAAAATATTTATAATATCTGTATATTTTCCTGCTTTTTGTCCTTAGCCAATCACATGCCTGATCTATCTATCTATTATCATCTTTCTATCAGCATCATCTTTCTACCTTTTAAAAATCATTAAACATTCAAATGTATGTTACATTTTAAAAGATTAGAGTAGCTATTATAATAGGCTGATACAGATTTTCGTTATCAAAGTTTATAGTTGTAACAAAAATCAGAAATCTCATCTCACACTCCTTACCTTCTGCATTTTATAATAATTTCCTTTTCCTCTGTCGAGCGATTACTCTCATCTAACCGCTGAAAAGACGTAGGAAGAGGCTCTGTGTTTCGTGAGACCTTTTCATTTTTATATGCCTTAACCCTCTGGGGTCGGCAATCACGCCAGAGTGATCTGCTCGCTTTTTTTCTTATCAGTGCAAAAGAGACTCAAAATACTCGGTTGATTTTGATTTTACATATAAGTGTTGTACATCATTAGATCCTGTTAAGTGTCTTTTTTGTGGATACTCTCAATAAAAACAAAGTGTTGTGCTTTTCGCCAAATAAAGAAAAACAAACATGATGCGAGTTCTGCGTTCTCTCTGTCTGTGAAGTCCATTCTGAAATGCGCCCTAAGATTAACTAACTCCGCGATTACTTGTCACAAATGCACGAGACATGTGTCTTTATGAAGCTTGAATTCTCTTCTTTTAAATAAAGTAATTTATATAAAAAAACAAATATTCTCAGTTTACGTAATCCGTTTGAAACCAAGGAGAGGTTCAGTTTTTTTTCTTCTCCCCTCATTATTTTCATTATCCCCCCAGCCCCCACCCCCCGCTCAATGCCATAAAAACCCGAAGTTTCTTTGAGATTTACTGATAGATCATGGCGTTTTGAGGATGGTACGCTACTCCGGTGAAGAAGCCCTTCTGATGATTCTGGACAGTGAGGAAGAATTAACCTTTTCCTCAGAGAAAGATTGTAACTCGGACGAGGAACGGCTGCATTTTGAAGAACGAATTGATCGATTGATACGAGGATACAAGTTCGAAGTAAGTTGTTTAGTGTTATATAATACCTTTTCTGATCATATATAGAACTCATGAATTTTCAGACTATATTTTGCCTTTTGGCTAGCTTTTGACATCGCTAACATTCGTGTATGCTCAAGTGTAAACTTTTAAAATGTGATATTACACTCTAAACATATTTGTATATGAAAAATATTTCACTCGGTTTTGATTAGCTTATGACACTGATTATCATGCTAAAATACTGCCTTATGCATAATATATCTTGTTTGCGAATATCTGCTTAGGCAACACGATCACATAAAAGTGCGTTTCTAGGCTTAGGTTATATAATGCGATTTAGTGCAAATATATTTCCGGTAAAATATGTGATAGGCCTACTGTCTATGCAATATATTTATATTATGTTCAGTTTTGGTTAGCCTATGACACTATCACGCTTACTGCCTTATGCACAGATGTGAATAGCCTACAGGTGTAAATGTTTGAAATGTGTCGTTCGCGAACGATCCGTTTATTGCGTGTAGGCCACTAAACTTGCACAGTCTATATAGCTCATCAATACTCGATATATACATACATTGTACATCCATACCCATTAATTGTCCGTCAGTTTACTTTGGATAATGTATGCTAACTTTTTTTTTTTTTTTTTTAGGAATGTATCTGCATCACGCTCTCCTTCTCCAGCACCTCGCAGAGGGGAACGCAGGCGTCGTTCAGTTCTCAGTGCTATTGAGAATCAAACTAAGTAAGTGCATAGATGTAATATTTTACAGATGAAATGAGGTGCTCTTTTCCAAAACGCGATAAATACATTTCAATAGGTTTTAGGAAAATATTTTTTTTTACCTAGACCCACACATTTTGTAAATAGCCTATTCAATTTATCCTGTTAAAATGTTTTTTTTCCCTCAGTCTGAACATGTTGAACACTGATTATTAAATTAAACAACAATATTGTTGATGATAAATTCAGATTGAAAAACAAAACCTTTGAATCTCCTCTCATTCTTCGTTCAGGCTTCCTCACCCTAATGGGCCATTAGCCATTGGGGGAGTGTCTGTCACACCCCTGGTCTGAATCTCATTAATATTGTTGGCCATTACCACTCCCACGCATAAACCTCTTCTGACAAAAAAAACTGACATACAAAGTATAATGTAAAGTTTTGTTTTATGTGAACGATTAGGAGGGATGATTTTCACATCATTTTGAAGCCAGAACTCAAAGCGACAACATCCATTTGTCAAAAGTCTTGTGGACACATATTTAGTATTTGTTTTGTGGTCTTATTTCAACAACTTTCTTTTTTTTTTTTTTTTTCAATAAACACGCATAAACATTATTCTCTTAAAGCAGCACTAGGTAACTTTTCAACCTTCATAATATATTTCCAAGTCTCTTGTGATGGTACATCGACTTACAATAGGCTGAATGACACGTCTGCCATAGCCTGACGGGGTCTGTAGCGTTTTTAATCGTACTTTTAAACTTCGGGTTTCGGGTAGTAACCGGCGAACAAAGAGAACTACAAAATTCGACTGCTTTACGGCATATATGTCACTTCCACCACCTCCCCCACTTCCTTAAAATCGGACGTGTGAGCCAAATGTTATAGTCATGGCCGCAGCACAGAAAAACAAGAGAGCAAAGGTTTTATCGGAGCAAAGCAAAAAGAGAAAAAGAGAAAGTGATCGCGTTAAAGGCCGAACGAGGATCAACATTGGGCCAGCGTTTTCTCGCTGGCGTGAGCTGAAGGAGGAGGAGTGGTGCCCGACTGATGCGGACTTGGCTGTCATGCTTTTGGACTAGTAATATTGCTTGCATACTATCTCTTTGTTTTTTGTCTGCCTGACTATGTTACGGAAGCTATCTTATCCTCCGTTTATCTTCATGAATCAAGTAATGATAGTAGAGTAGCGAATTATCAATCTGGTAGCTAGTAAACGATATTCTAGTTTTTGATGGTTAACTATCGGTAGCATTCTCGTTCTGATTTGAACTTTGCAATCGATGAAATGCAAATAGCAAATGTTTGACCTAAAAAGTGTACTCTACTCAACATATACAAAGAAAGGAGGAAGATTATTAATATTATCATTGTGTTCAGTAAAACGGTAACCAATAGACTAGGCTACTATAATGACGCTGGCTTGTAGACATGACCATCGCGATCATTTGTCGTTAGGAAAAAAATAAAACCCATGAAATTATATTCATATGACATGCTGAAATATATGCCACTGTACCTGGGATGAAGACATTTCATACGCGACGCAAGCAGAACACCTGCATGTGACCTCCTCCTACATTGTTCAGGGCTATCATGGTTGTCAACAAATGCATGTGCATTTAGGATGACAGAGTTTACGACAGTAGTAGAGGACAATACTGTTTCCCAACTGTAGGGGGACCCCGAGAGCAAAAGAGAGCAAAAGTTACCTGGTGTTACTTTAAAAATACAAACATGTACATACATGTTGCTCACATATTATGGTAGCCCCGTTTGTGCTATATAGAGTGAATTTACACCTTTGCCATTAAATAGTATAAAATAGTCAGAATATAAACACTTATTATAGGCGTACCATAGTCAAGTCAAGTCAAGTGTATTTATATAGCGCTTTTCACAATATAAATTGCATCAAAGCAGCTTCACAATATCAATCAAATAACATAACAATGTTTGTTTCTTAGTGAAAAAACATCCACGTTTGGTAGGGCTGATCAATGGTATTAATGCTTGGTTAATTATTTTGAATATCCCCAACTGAGCAAGCCAAAGGCAACAGTGGCAAGGAACCGAAAAACTCCATCAAGTGACCTACTGGTGTCCTAAAACTCCATCAGGTGACCTACAGGAGAAAAAAAAACCTTGGGAGAACCCAGGCTGAGTCGGGGGCCAGTTCTCCTCTGGCGTTTATGAACTAGAGGCCGGATTTACAGTAACTGTAATTTGATACAGAATTTTGTTTTATTTTATCACTTCGGGGTGGGTACGCGAACCGGAATCACAACATTTTATCTGTAGAGTGGGAAAGGGATCCTCCATAGGGAGAGGCTAGTTGGCACTTCAGCACTGCGTTGTCATCGGGTCCAGGCAAAGCTCCTAGTCAGATCTGGATACGGCCTGGATCCGGTAGGCTGCGGGAAAACCTCGGGATAAACAAAGACACTAAAATTAGCGTAGATGCCATTCTTCTTATGATGATGTAACGAGTACATCAGGATTTAAGGGAAGTGTTCCCAGTTCCGGCTGACCTAATCTATGCAGCCTAACATTGAATTATAGAAGTCTATAATATATTATGTGTATGCTAGGTCAAAGAGATGTGTTTTTAGTCTAGCTTTGAACTGACAGAGTGTGTCTGCTTCCCGGACAATGGTAGGAAGACTGTTCCAAAGTTTTGGTGCTAAATAGGAAAAGGATCTACCGCCCGCAGTCGATTTTGATATTCTAGGTATTATCAACTGGCCCGAATTTTGAGATCGCAATAGACGTGAAGGACTATAATGCGTTAAGAGCTCGCTCAAGTACTGCGGAGCTAAACCATTTAGTGCTTTGTAAGTAATCAACAATATTTTAAAATTTATACGATGTTTAATAGGCAGCCAATGCAGTGTTGACAGAACCGGGCTAATATGGTCATATTTCCTGGTTCTAGTAAGAACTCGAGCGGCTGCGTTTTGGACCAGCTGTAGTTTATTTATTAAGAGTGCAGGGCAACCACCCAGTAGAGCATTACAATAATCTAGTCTTGATGTCATGAAAGCATGAACTAATTGTTCCGCATTTGTTAATGAGAGCATATGTCGTCATTTAGATATATTTTTAAGATGGAAAAATGCGGTTTTACAGATACTAGACACGTGACTTTCAAATGAAAGATTGCTATCAAAAAGCACACCCAGGTTCCTAACCGACGACGAAGACTTAACAGAGCAGCCATCAAGTGTTAGACAGTATTCTAGGTTATTACGTGTGTAAGTTTTTTGTCCAATAATTAGAATCTCTGTTTTTTCAGAGTTTAGTAGTAGGAAATTACTAGTCATCCAATTTTTTATATCAGCTATGCATTCCGTTAATTTTGTGAATTGGTAAGTTTCGTTAGGTTTTGAAGAAATATACAGCTGAGTATCATCGGCATAACAATGAAAGCTAATTCCATGTTTCCTAATGATATGTCCTAATGGTAGCATGCACAGAGTGAACAGCAGCGGTCCTAGTACTGAGCCTTGTGGTACGCCATACTGAACTTGTGATCGATAAGACATCTCTTCATTTACTGCTACAAACTGATAACGGTCAGATAAGTATGATTTAAACCATGCTAGTGCAATTCCACTAATGCCAACATAGTTTTCCAGTCTATTTAAAAGAATGTTGTGGTCAATTGTGTCAAATGCAGCACTAAGATCAAGTAACACTAATAGAGAGATACAACCACGATCGGATGATAAAAGTAAATCATTTGTAACTCTGAGAGCTGTCTCAGTACTATGGTGCGGTCTAAATCCTGACTGAAAATCCTCGCAGATATCATTTCTTTCAAGAAAGGAACACAGTTGTGAGGATACTGCTTTTTCTAATATCTTTGACAGAAAAGGCAGATTTGAGATCGGCCTGTAATTGACTAATTCTGAAGGATCAAGTTGCGGTTTTTTAACAAGCGGTTTTATCATAGCCAGCTTAAAAGTTTTTGGTACGTATCCTAGAGACAAAGACGAATTAATGATATTAAGAAGAGGATCTATGATCTCTGGAAGCATCTCTTTCAATAGCTTAGTCGGTATAGGGTCTAACATACAAGTTGTCGATTTAGATGATTTAACGAGTTTGCAGAATTCTTCCTCTCCTATAGCAACAAATGAATACAATTTTTCCTCAGGCAGACTACAATGCACTCCCTTATGCGATACTGTAGTAGACGGTTGCATAGTTATAATTTTGTCCCTGATATTATCAATCTTATAAGTGAAGAAGTTCATAAAGTCATTACTGCTGTGTTGCTTGGAAACTTCTGTGCTTGAAGCTTTCTTTTTCGTTAGTTTAGCCACTGTTTCAAATTAATACCTAGGATTATGTTTATTTTCTTCTAATAGGGTTGAAAAATAAGCAGATTTAGCAGCTTTTAAAGCCTCTCTGTAAGCAATCGAGCTCTCTTTCCATGAAATCCGAAATACCTCTAGTTTTGTTTTCTTCCAGTTGCGCTCCATTTTTCTGGCTGCTCTCTTAAGGGCCTGATTGTGCTCGTTGTACCACGGCGTTGGACTATTTTCTTTAATCTTCTTTAAGCGCAACGGAGCAACTGCGTCTAAAGTGCTCGAAAAGAGAGAGTTAAAAGTTTCTGTTGCAATATCGAGTTCTTCTAAGCTATCCGGGATGCTGAGATGATGAAACTTATTAGGAAGATTATTGATAAAGCAATCTTTAGTGGCAGAAGTTATAGGTCTAACATATTTATAACACGGAGTCGGCTTTGCAGCCTTGGCTAAATGTAATTTACATGAGACTAGATAATGGTCTGAGATGTCATCGCTCTGCTGCAGAATTTCAACGGCATCAACATCTATTCCATGTGATAATATTAGATCTAGAGTATGATTACGACAATGAGTGGGTCCTGACACGTGTTGTCTAACTCCAATTGAGTTTACAATCTCTTTAAGTGCCAATCCCAATGCATCTTTTTCATTATCTACATGTATATTAAAATCACCAACAATTAGTACTTTATCGTTAGCCAATACTAATTCTGATAGAAAGTCCGCAAATTCTTTGATAAAATCTTTATGGTGCCCTGGTGGCCTGTATACAGTAGCCAGCAGAAATCTCAAACGTGATTTATCGTTTACACTATATACTTTTACATTAAGCACCAACACTTCAAAAGAAGTATATTTAAAAATAGATTTCTTAGTGGTTTTGAAAATATTACTATAAATTACAGCAACACCTCCCCCTTTGCGTTTTAGACGAGGTTCATGTTTATAACAGTAATCTTGTGGGGTTGACTCATTTAAAGTAATGTAATCGTTTGGTTTTAGCCAGGTTTCTGTCAAACACAGCACATCTAGATTATAACTTGAAATCATATCATTAACTATGAGCGATTTTGAAGTAAGGGATCGAATATTCAGCAACCCAAGCTTTATCATTTGTTCATCTGTATTATATCTGTTTTTTATTTGTTGAACATCAATTAAATTTTTTACCTGATGTTTTTTGGATTTCCAAATTCGGGGAACAGACACAGTCTCTATATGATGATATCTAGGTGAAAGAGGCTCTATGTGATGGGATTTATCTGACCTTGGTGATGCGAGGCCGCTAGCAGACGGTCGGTTTAGCCAGTCTGTCTGCTTCCTGACCTGAGCCCCAGATTGTCATGTTTTAGCTCTAAGACTATGTGCCATATTACTAGAGAGAAGAGCAGCACCATCCCAGGAGGGATGAACACCATCTCTTTTCAACAGGTCAGGCTTGCCCCAAAAACTTTTCCAATTGTCTATGAATTCTATATTATTCAACGGACACCACTTAGACAACCAACCATTGAGTGAGGCCAATCTGCTAACTATCTCATCACTCCTGCGAACAGGAAGGGGGCCAGAGAAAATTACAGTGCCTGACATCGTACTTGCGAGTTTACACACCTCTTTAATATTAATTTTGGTGATCTCCGACTGGTGGAGTCGAACATCATTAGTGCCGAAATGAATAATGATCTTAGAGAATTTACGATTAGCATTAGCCAGCACTTTTAAATATGCTTTGATGTCAGGCGCTCTGGCTCCCGGCAAACATGTGACTATGGTGGCTGGTGTCTCTATTTTCACGTTCCGTGTGATCGAATCACCAATTACCAGGGCACAATCAACAGAATTCTCAGTGGGTGTTTCACTGAGTGGGGCAAATCGATTTGTTATGGTAATCGGAACGGAAGAGTGGTTTTTTAATCCGCGACTAGAGCGATCTCTCACGGTCACCCATCTGCCCTGCTGCGTGGGCTCTACTTCAGCCGGAACCGAATCATGTACAGAGTTCACTATGCTAGGCGCATCCAAAATAGTATCTAAAGCTCTAGTACTATCCTTACTATCCTCAATTAAAGTTTGGATGCGTGTCTCTAGCTCTGAAATCTTCTCCGTCAGCCTGACTGTCTCCTTGCATTTATCACAAATAAATCCTATATTGCCATCGGAGAAGGCTATACTAAACATATGACATATAACACAGGTGACAATAACAGGACAAGACATTACTCACCGTTTTTGTTGACTGATTCTTACTTACCTGGGCTTTTATGAACTCAAAGGCGCGGGCGCGCGAGAGAAAATAAATAATAAATAAATGAGCGCGGGTGGCGCGTAAACACGCGTGCTGTGCTAACAATAACGGAAGCTAGCGATGTAAGGTTAATCTGAGATGGTGGGTAAACTATATTTAGTAATATAAACAACTAGAAATGATAGTAAATGATGGTTCAAAACAGAAAGAAATACAAAGCTAATACGAGGAGTAGAGCTTACAGCCTCGACGCAGACAAACTCACAGCAGGCAGGAAGGCAGACAGCAGGCAGGAAGGCAGACAGGAGCAATCGATCCTAGTGATTCAGGATAAGTCAAAAACACAGTTTGGAAAATGGATTCATGATGTACTCGTTCATTTTGAACACAAGTTACAGACTGCAGCAGCTGCTGATACAACGGCGTTCTGTTGCGCGAGCGTCCACTCGCACAAATGCGAGCGACCACATACAATTTTAACTTGCACATTCTCAAAAAACGGTCGCATATGCGACCAATTTGGTCGCAGTCTGGAACCCTGCTTATGACCGGAGGGATGCATATGGAAAAACACTGAGGTATCCAGCCCGCAGGGTGGAATATTTCAACCCCTGGGGGGGGCAAGGTGGCTTGCCAAGGGAAAGACACATGCTCAGAGAGGCTTATAGTGGAGATACACATGTGGGGGTCACCGGAGGGGAACCATGCATACAGAGGCACCTAGCCAACGCAAAAGCTGCCGCAGGCATAGACTCTGGCATTGACGTCAACAGTACTGGAGGAACTCAGGGCTTACGGGAAGCTCATCTGAGGTAAATATCGCACATTACATTCAGTGGAGTGGATTGTCTAGCAAGCGAAGACACCTGAGCGGGTCCAGTTACCAGCTAGTTGAAGCGAGTACACGAGAGGACACTGGCTCTACTCGGAGATTATAGAATCTTGCGGAAGTGTTGGGTGTCGCCCAGCCTGTAACTCTGCAGATGTCTGTTAGCGAGGCGCCATGCGCTAGAGCCCAAGAGGAGGCCCAAGGAGTGTGCCTTCACACCAAAGGGGCACGGTCGACCTTGCTGCTGGTATGCCAAAGCAATGGCGTCCACTATCCAGTGAGACAACCTTTGCTTGGAGAGAGCCTTTCCCTTCAGCTTCTCACCATAACAGACAAGAGCTGGTCTGAGGTCCTGAAACACTGCGCTCTGGCTACGTAAGCACGGAGGGCGCGTACTGGACAGAGAAGTGCCAAGGCTGGGTCTGCCTCCTCCAGAAGCAGCGCTTGTAGGTTCACCACCTGATCTTAAAAGGGAGTGGTGGGAACCTTGGGCACACATCCAGGCCAGGGTCTCAGGATCACGTGAGAGTAGGCCGGCCCGAACTCCAGGCACGCTGCGTCAGCGGAAAAGCGTGCAGGTCCCCTACCCTCTTAATGGAGGCCAATGCAACCAGGAGCGCTGTCTTAACTGACAGGAACTTAAGCTCCACTGATTGCAGAGGCTCAAACGGAGCACTCTGCAGGGCAGTTAAAACCACTGATTTAAAACCACGGACTTACCCTCAACTGCGTTGTGATGTGCGGCGATAGCGGCAACATTCACTTTCAGGGTGGAGGGAGACAGCCTTCGCTCCAACCCATCCTGCAGGAAGGAAAGCACGACACTGATCGAGTATTTTCTGGGGTCTTCTCAGCGAGAAGAGCACCAGTTGACGAAGAGGTTCCACTTCAACACATAGGCATGTCTCGTGGACGATGCTCTAGCGGAAGTGAAGGTAGCCACCACCGTAGGTGGTAGGGTACTCAAACCTACCTCGTCGCATCCAGGAGCCACACGTGGAGGTTCCAAAGATCGGGACGAGGGTGCCCGTCTCTGAGAAAGAAGGTCTCAGGGCAATTGGCCAGGGAGGTGCTGTCGCGAGGAGTACAAGTTCGGAGAACCAGGTCCGGGTGGGCCAATGAGGAGCAACCAAAATGACCTGCTCCTCGTCCTCCCTGATCTTGTACAGGGACTGGCCCCGCAGCCAGCTGTGGGCCAGTGCATCCGTGCCGAGCGTGCCCTCGGACAGGGAGTAAAACAGGACGCAATGGGACGAGTCGTGGGAGGCAAACAGATCTATCTGTGCGTCGTCAAACTAATCTCAAATCAGCTGAACCGACTGGGGATCGAGTCATCATTCTCCAGGAAGAGGCTGAAACCGTGAGAGCTCGTCGGCTGCACAATTCAGGACCCCAGAATGTAAATGGCTCGAAGTGACCTCAAGATGCTTCTGACTCCATAAGAGGAGATGGCGGGCGAGTTGTGACATACGGCGGGAGCGTAGACCACATTGTCGGTAGATGTACGCTACTACAGCATGTCCATTGCGCATGGCGCCCCAGCCCGTGGTGGAGGCATCTGTTGATACAACAACATGCCTGGAAACTCGATCTAAGGGCACTCTGGCCCGTAGAAAAGTGAGGTTCGACCACGGGGTGAAGGTCTGACGGCAGGTCGGAGTAACTGGTACTCGGAACGTGACTTGTTGCCATGCCCACCTCGGGACTCGAACGCGAAGCCAGAGCTGAAGTGGTCTCCTATGAAGCAAACCGAGCGGCGTTGCTGCGGATGCCATATGCCCCAGGAGCCTCTGAAAGTGTTTCAGTGGAACCACACTCTTGCCCTCGAATTGTCTCAGGCAAGTCAGCAGTGACTGCGTGCGCTCGCTCGTAAGCTGCGCGCACATGGCGACGATTCGATTTCCATACTGAGAAAAGAGATCCACTGCACGGGGCAAAGTTTGCTCTTCTCCCAGTTGACCCGAAGGCCCAAATGGGCTAGGTGCCAGAGCACAAGGTCCCTGTGTTCACAAGCCTGGTATCGAGAGTGATCTTGGATCAGCCAGTCGTCGAGATAGTTCAGGATGCCAACCCCGTGTTGCCGTAGCGGAACAAGGGCTGCCTCGACGATCTTCGTGAAGATGCGAGGAGACGGGGCTAGCCCAAATAGGAGAACCGCGTACTGGCATGCCCGCCCCTCGAAAGCAAACCGTAGAAATGGTTGTGTCGAGGAAGAATGGAGACATGAAAGTAGGTGTCCTTCAGGTCAATCGCTGCAAACCAATCCTGTGGCCACACACATTCGAAAATGCGTTTGGCCATGCGCACCTTGAACGGAAGCGAGTGAAGGGAACGGTTAAAGATGCGCAGGTCCAGGATTGGTCATAACCCACCGCTCTTCTTGGGTACAATGAAGTAGGGACTGTAGAAGCCGGATTTCATTTCGGCTGAAAGGGTGGTCTCGATCGCACTCTTCATCAGTAGGGTGATGACCACCGCATGTATGACAGGGGCATTGCCCACCACCACGGTATAGCGGATTCCCTGGAAGCGAGGAGGAGACAATGCAAACTGAATCGCATATGTTACGACCGTCTAGGGCCAGCCGCAACAAATGAATGTGCGCTCACTCACAAAGGTAACGTTCATGAAAATATAAATTTATTTAACAGAAGAAAAGGGGGAAAAAAAACAACAACAAAAAAAACAAATAAACAAACAAACGAAGGGGTTAAATTCAGGAGTGGACCAGGCCAAAATAATTTAAAAAATTAACTAATTTTGTACCCTCTAAATACCCTAAATAAAAAAAAGACATAAATCACAAAAAAAGTACATCGCAAGTTCCCTAACTCCTTAACCCAAAACAAAGAGTAAACTTATATGTAAAAAAAAAAATGGCGTCACACTCCCTACTTCCCCTAAATTAAATGTCTACAAATAATATTTACATAATATAACTAAAGGCCAAATACTTCAAAATAACCTAAGAGTTACAAATCAAATCAACAAAAACAAGTTTCACAAAAGATACATAATTAAAGAGATGCGCAAAACAAATGGCACGCATTCGGCCTCTCTAGAGTGTTTGGGGTGATCCTTTTCAATGGAACCAATCAGGATCAGACCAACCAGGACCAGACCAATCAGGATCAGACCAATCAGGATCTCTTCTGGCTAGAATGCAAGCCACACCTTCTCCTGCAACAGAACACTCGAAAACACACAAATACTTTCTAAAAAGACAGAAGCTGTAACACATAGCCGAGCCTGATGGTTCTCGTGAGCCGGCGGGACAGACTGAAAAGCTCCAGACTGAACGAGCGGGGTCATGTGAACCACAGACGTACCCACAATGGGGCAGCGAGGCGGAATGACGCCCAGACGTGGGAGGCGGAGCGTCCTGGTGTGGGGGCACGGTCATATACCGCATCCTGACAGAGGAGGCCAGGGAAGGACCAGCGTTCCACGGGGGAGTGGCCCTGCAACCACTTCCTAGAAGAGGCCCTGCAACCACTTTCTGGAAGAACTGCAACCCATCTGTGAGCTGCCCGTAACGGGAGCACTGCATTGCCTGGCGTCTTAACCATATCAACCAGGTTAAGCCAGAGATGTCTGACCACGGATGTGGACATCACCTGATCCAGGGAGCGTGTGGTCACCTGCGTCGCTCGTAGAGCATGCAGTGAGGCGGCAGCCGGCCCCGCAGCTCTATAGGTCTTTGCCACAGGAGTAGACAAAACCTACAGGCATTGGAAGAGTGCTTAGGGTCGCCACGCCAGGTGGAGGCGCTGTGGGGACACAGATGTGTTGCCACGGGACACAGATGTGTTGCCACAGAACACTCCACGGGGGGAACCCCAGTGTACCCTTGGCTGCGGCCTCTACAAGGGCAGAAAAGGTGGAAGAGGCCGCTGAGCAGTCGCGAAACGTCAAAGGAGACTCCCACGATCTCATGACCTCTTCATGCACGTCCGGATAGAAAGGAATTGGGGTCGCCACCCCCAAAACCAATCATCAGCCTTGAGCACTCGGGACATGGCAGATGTCCACACAAGCCCGATACTCGCGGCGGCCCGGGAAAGCATAGCTGTCAACTCAGGATCAGACTCGACAGGCTGGTACACCCGGAGGTGGCAGCACAGCCGAACCCTCATTTCCAGAGGACTCCAGCTCACCTTGTGATGCGGCGATAGACATGATTTCATCTGCCGGGGCACGGGATGAGCTGCTTTATTTTTATTTTTTTTGAGCCTGCCAGCATCCTTTCTGAACGCGGCTTGTCAGCGAACTCATCCGGAAACCACACGGGTTGCAATGTGTAAGAGGGCGGTGTGGACCGAGCATAAATAGTCGGTTTGTTCCACACCAGCTGCCTCAGGTCACCCTGGCCACCAGCCAAAGTATTCCCTCTCGTGGAGAGAATAGATAGGGGTGTGGATGAGGGGACTATCGCTCTATTGAGCTCATTGAGTCTCGACCATAACAATGCGATGGTCATGTTCCCGAGAGAACATGACGCATCCACGAACGCTGTGTCAGCGCAGCCCAAACACAACAAACAGCATTCGTGCCCATCAGCTGAATCTATCAGACTATCACACTCAGAAATACACGGGCAGAGCGTCTTTAAAAAGACGTGCCGCTTGCTTTTTGTGAGAGAAAAGCTTGCAGCAATCCTGAAGCGCCCTGGGAGAAACACACACGCTGTTGCAGACCACTGCACAGATCAGCAGGCAGGAATGTGAAACTCGCTGGAACGCGCCGTCACACCAACACCGACGGGAAGCTGCTCGTCTAGAAGATTCTCGAGGATAGTACGAGAATAGGCTGTGGAGTGAAGAGGACCTTTTGGCTCCGAAGAAAAAACATATCTGCATGTTGCAGCGTATTTCCTTATATAGCCACGAGGTGGGGCGGAGTTACGCTATGCAAATTCCACAGACCCATAGCATTTCTTTGCCATTGGCTCGTTTTATAATACTCGGAAGTTGATAGGCTTTCTAAGCGAAACCCCATTTCGTCGTCATTCGACGTAACTCAAAGTGACTGAGAAAGGGAACCATATTTCATTGTTATATGCACTGTGAGAGACTAATGGTGCGTTCACGTGCTATGGTAATGATGGTAAATACCAAAAGCCGACGTGGAAAATGCACATGAACACCCCCTCATGTGGTATTTTCCACTGGGCAACTTGTAGAATATTTTGATCCACGAGTTTTTGAGATGAGATAACCTTTGACCTTTTCAAAATGGCGGGGAGCAACGCGAGTCTTTTTTGCTACTGTTATGGTTGGAAGGGTACATTCGTATTGAACCGAAACTGTACGGTAATTAGCTCTATTAACTCCCTTGTCCTTAAAAAAATCTGTACTATTCTTGATCTAGAAAATATACAGCATATTATTTACCGTTTGAGTTTTGATAAATCATCTTCTTGCTGTAGCAGATGACTTAAGCAATCTAAAATAGTTAGCTAAATAACAGCTAAATAATAGCTAAATAACAGGTCTGGATCTCCATCTTTTTACCACATTACAACAAAAGCACTTGAACGCAACACACTGGTAAATACCAGTTCACAAGTGGAAAATATCCTATTTTCCATAGCACATGAACGCGTCATAAGACCTTTATTTGGTTTATTGGAGATTTTATTTACTAATGTTAATGAAGTGTTTACAATGATTGTGTTTATTTTTGGTTTTAAATATTGTAAAGGAAAAAAGAAGAAAAGGCGGTTGTTAAATTTTATCTTAGGTCAAGCCAAAATGGTGGTTTATATTAGTTGGAAATATGAAATTGCTGGCAGTAGTAGAAATGTTGAATTGTTGTTTAAGGGGCTCATAAAAGCAAGAATAAAACATGATTTAATTTTTTATTCTCATATGAAAAAATTGGAAAACTTTGAAGGTGTGTGGAGTGTACAAAGAATGTTGTGCTGGATTGAAAATGACACATTGCACTTTATTGAAGAATTTGAGTAGGCCAATGCGATTTCTTGTTAATGTAGTGTTTTTTATGTTGTGCAGTTAATAAAGGTATGTTAAATCTCTCTCTCTCTCTCTCTCTCTCTCTCTCTCTCTCTCTCTATATATATATATATATATATATATATATATATATATATATATATATATATATATATATATATGTCTTCTTTGAAAACACAATGCTAATAAGTTAAATCTGCCTCCTGGTTGGTTTAAGCCTATAGCTCTAGTCTTCCTCCAGGAAATCATTTTATTAAACTCTGGACTCAATTAAATTAGGACTAAACCATGACCGAGAAAGCAGATATCTGTTAATCTAGTTTAAAGGGCCATTTTAGTCTAGTACTGGGCTTAATCTCTGTCCAGGAAACTGCCTCTAAAAGTAGAGACACAGCTGGTAGCCTTATTCATAAATTTACATTTTGTTGTATCATTAAGGGGAATAAAATGTTTGCTCAGAGCAACTGAGAAAAACGCTCAGTTTACTGCTAAGATTTACAAGAGGACTGAGAGCACTGAGGACTGAGAGTTTGTTGACCAACAGGGTGGGGGACCATCATCACATCAGATTTCACGAACCATATAGCCTCATGTCCTGGATGGCAAAAGTTGATGTTTATAGTTTGTTTAATGAATGCTTACTTTCTATGTAGCCTACTTATGTAATGCTTGCTCCAGAAGTGATTTCCGTTGCTTTCTGTGCACAGATTGAAATAAATAAGAAAGCAAAAACACCACTAGTACCCATAAGCCCCAACGATTGGCTTTTTTGCCAGGGTGTGGTTCAACCTATAGTAGTGAAGTTTAATCCTCCTACTTCATTCCTCATTCCTGCTGCTGCTTCGGTCTATACTGCAGTCATCTGCTTTTAACCTGAAACTCTTCTCTCGGTGAGTGAGTGCACAGGCAGCATCTACCTGTCTGCAAACATTTCCAACATGTTTCTTAAACACTGCTTTCAATTATTTCCTAATCACATAGTGTATTTGAAAAAATTCACGTTAATGTTTGTTACTGAACTATTTTGTCATTTATTTCTTTAGTTTCAAGCACTTTGAAGTAGGCTACGCAAATCTCAAACATGGTAAGTTATGTTTATTGTTGTAATAAAAGTCTAAAATATTTGTAGCACATACGCTATTAAGTTTCAACTCCTTTATTTCTGAAAATATTCAATATTCTGTGGACAATAGTATAAACTTCCGACAGTTCATGTGTCGACGCCCATATTTAAGTCCATTTACTCACGTTGTATTGCTATAACTTACTTACAGAGTAAAACGATGCTTCCTCATTATTCTACAATTTAGGCGACACATTTTGGGAGTAAGTGTTTTGGAAACCGTATCTAACTATCTACTAAATCCTTTTTCCCACAAACAAGTGATGTTAGAAAGAAACAAAAAACTGTCTGTCTCGTTTCCTAATTCACCCTTGTTCAGCTGAGTTAAAGTAAACTGATAGATTAAATGCAATACATTTTCTCATGTATTAACTTGTTATTTCATCTGACTCCATAAATGAAAAGGTTTTAATGATATTTGTGCAACATTAAATGTGAGCGAATGTTTGATTATTCTTTTTAACTCTTTAATGAAAAGAATAACAAAGTCCGTTAGAATAAAATCAGATGTTTACAATTTATTATGTCAGGTAAATGGATCATGCCCATTTCGTAATCAGTTCAAAGATAATCAATACAATAACATCGAATGCTGTAGAATAAGAGAAAGAGATGCAAACCCGACATTTAAGATATACATATAAGATATCTCGGCGACTCTCGGCCTCATGGGCTCATCTGAGGTACAGAAAAAGGCCCTGAGCTCTGGTTGCATTTCATTATAGACAGACCTCATTTCAAATGTAAACATGAGTTCACAGTGGAAATTCACCTTACTGGGGGTAACAATTTGCTAAGAAATTTACACCTTCTGACCATTTGTCTGTAAGACACACCCTTCTGTATGCAAAATATTTCTAAACTCTTAAGAACTTTATTACCTTTTGGTTTACTTCTTTGGGAATGAGAAATTTGTAACAGTCGCACTTGAAACATTTAAAATGATAACAAACATGTATAAAACTGTATGATAATTGTTCACATTAAACCCATAAGATTATTGTGTAAGTTTGGGTGATCTCACCAAGAGTGGGAGGGAATGGGGGTCGAGGGAAAGAGATGTAGATTAGAATGATTCTGAGGTGAGACTTGCGTCTCGAATGGTGAGTTCAAACGGTAATTTCCTTTGTTTTCTCAGAGACTAGCCCTCTCTTACAGTTCATCCAGTTTTTCCAGTCTTACAGCTACCATGTTATTATCTTGGTTTTTGAATGTCATACTTTACCTTACTTACAATATGAATATAACCAGAATATAATTAAAGGGATAGTTCACCCAAAAATGAAAATGTTGTCATTACTTACCCTCATGTTATTCCAAATCTGTATGAGTTTCTTTCTTCTGTTGAACACAAAATAAGATATTTTTTAAAAATGTTGGTAACATGACAGTTGACAGCACCTAATAAATTCCATTGTAGGAAAAAAAAATACTATGGAAGTCAGTGGGTGCAGTGAACTGTCTGTTTACCAACATTTTTTTTTTAAATATTGGTCATTTATGTACAACAGAAGAAAGAAAATCAAACATGTTTGGAACAACACAATGACAACATTTTCATTTTTGGGTGAACTCTCCTTTGGGTGAACTACCAGGCGTGCACACAGTGAGAGCTGCAGTTGCTTTGTAAATTAGTTATTTCCAGCTGTAAGTAGTAAGTAATACGGGGACTTTTCAACTACTGTTTTATGAATACTGGGAATACCGATTTTGCCTGCTATACAGGTCCTTCTAAAAAAAAATAGCATATTGTGATAAAGTTCATTATTTTCCATAATACAATGATAAAAATTTAACTTTCATATATTTTAGATTCATTGCACACCAACTGAAATATTTCAGGTGTTTTATTGTTTTAATACTGATGATTTTGGCATACAGCTTATGAAAACCCAAAATTCCTGTCTCAAAAAATTAGCATATTTCATCCGACCAATAAAATAAGTGTTTTTAATACAAAAAAAAAGTCAACCTTCTAATAATTATGTTCAGTTATGCACTCAATACTTGGTCGGGAATCCTTTTGCAGAAATGACTGCTTCAATGTGGCGTGGCATGGAGGCAAGCTGCTGAGGTGTTATGGAGGCCCAGGATGCTTCGATAGCGGCCTTAAGCTCATCCAGAGTGTTGGGTCTTGCGTCTCTCAACTTTCTCTTCACAATATCCCACAGATTCTCTATGGGGTTCAGGTCAGGAGAGTTGGCAGGCCAATTGAGGACAGTAATACCATGGTCAGTAAACCATTTACCAGTGGTTTTGGCACTGTGAGCAGGTGCCAGGTCGTGCTGAAAAATGAAATCTTCATCTCCATAAAGCTTTTCAGCAGGTGGAAGCATGAAGTGCTCCAAAATCTCCTGATAGCTAGCTGCATTGACCCTGCCCTTGATAAAACACAGTGGACCAACACCAGCAGCTGACATGGCACACCAGACCATCACTGACTGTGGGTACTTGACACTGGACTTCAGGCATTTTGGCATTTCCTTCTCCCCAGTCTTCCTCCAGACTCTGGCAACTTGATTTCCGAATGACATGCAACCACTGAGCAACAGTCCAGTGCTGCTTTTCTGTAGCCCAGGTCAGGCGCTTCTGCCGCTGTTTCTGATTCAAAAGTGGCTTGACCTGGGGAATGCGGCACCTGTAGGCCATTTCCTGCACACGCCTGTGCACGGTGGCTCTGGATGTTTCTACTCCAGACTCAGTCCACTGCTTCCGCAGGTCCCCCAAGGTCTGGAATCGGTCCTTCTCCACAATCTTCCTCAGGGTTCGGTCACCTCTTCTCGTTGTGCAGCGTTTTTTCCCACACTTTTTCCTTCCCACAGACTTCCCACTGAGGTGCCTTGATACAGCACTCTGGGAACAGCCTATTTGTTCAGAATTTTCTTTCTGTGTCTTACCCTCTTGCTTGAGGGTGTCAATGATGGCCTTCTGGACAGCAGTCAGGTCGGCAGTCTTACCCATGATTGCGGTTTTGAGTAATGAAACGCTGGGAGTTTTTAAAAGCCTCAGGAATCTTTTGCAGGTGTTTAGAGTTAATTAGTTGATTCAGATGATTAGGTTAATATCTCGTTTAGAGAACCTTTTCATGATATGCTAATTTTTTGAGATAGGAATTTTGGGTTTTCATGAGCTGTATGCCAAAATCATTAGTATTAAAACAATAAAACACCTGAAATACTTCAGTTGGTGTGCAATGAATCTAAAATATATGAAAGTTTAATTTTTATCATTACATTATGGAAAATAATGAACTTTATCACAATATGCTAATTTTTTGAGAAGGACCTGTATATTTAGGGAAGAATGAGATTTCAGTATGCAGCCTATGTCTTGTAGGATTAAATGGGAGTAAAACAATTGCTACATAGACGAAAAGCCATAATAAATTGATTTGCATTGTATGTTCTAAGCTTCCACTGATACAGTGAGGTTTATAAAAAGGCTTTAGAGTGTAATTGTGTGCCTTGTTTTGTCAGTAGTGTGGTTGTCACCCTGGGGGCTTAACTGAGATATGAACAAACCAGTGTGCCTGTGTCTGTGCTTGTATCTTTTCCTGTGACTTCTTTGACCCACAAACAGACACGGTTGGAGTGTTGTCTTCTTTCAAGTTTATTATGTAAACGATTTTAAAAAGTATGTGATTTACCCAAAAGATAATGTGACCAGCAAGATCTTTGGTTACATCAGTTGATGTTTAAAGACCATTTCTGGAATCTTGCATAACTTCCTCAATTTTAGTGGGCAATGACATCTGTCTTAGGTCACAAACATAATACAGATCTTAACTTTACTTTTTGAATGTATAAACCAATGTCAAATTAATTTATATACTGTGGTAGACGCTCAAAGTTTCCATGTGGAAAACCACTGCATGTAAAAGTTAAATGCACTGCTTCTTAAAGAGACAGACCTTTGGCTGCAGAGGAAATGTGGGTGTGGTCATGATTCATAGATTACTGAAGTTCCTGAAGTGAAATAAATACATACTACAGAAAAGAGAACATGCAACTAAAATGTTGTTTCTAATTGTTTTAGGCTGGCAGAGGAACAGTGAAGCCCCACAGCGGATTCAATGCTAATAATGATGCTGAGGTTCTCTACAAGGCCTTGAAAGGATTTGGTGAGTTTGACTAACGTATTAAATGCCCATTTGACAAATTAAATATCAGTACACCTTCAAATGAATGACTATAATGGAATAGCATATAGTATTATATCTATAGAACCAGTATAACTGCAAATTAGAATCTGTAATGCCGTAAAAGCATTTGTATTTAGACACTATTAATAAGTTTTGTTTAATCAGTTTATTTGTTTCTCATAAATGAATAATCAGAGAATGTTGCATCTGGGTTCAAGAGATGGGTATATCAGTCTTCTCATAATGTTGAAGAATAAAGTGATGGTAATCAACATTATTATTATTATTTTTACTCAGGCACCGATGAGGCTGCTATTCTCAAGCTGGTGACAGCACGCAGTAATGCACAGCGCCAAGAAATCAAAGCTGCATTCAAAACCCTGCATGGAAAGGTAACATCATTAGTATAAATTATGTTTAAAAATGTAAATAGCACTGGACATCTTACAGTGTTTTATTTGAATATATGCTGGTTTTATACATATATTAATTATTTATATTAAAAATATTAATTAATTTTTTCTGTCCATCTCTGTTCAGGATTTAGTGGATGATTTGAAGTCCGAGCTCACTGGGAAGTTTGAGTCTCTGATAGTAGCTCTGATGACTCCTCCCATCATGTTTGATGTCACATCTCTGCGGAATGCTCTTAAGGTACATATCAGTAATTATAGGGAGATCAATAATTTTAGGATTGCTAATATTCATGATTGTTGACATTAAAGGGACTATATGTAGTTTTTTAGGCATTTCATTATCTAAAATCAATATTTTTATTCATAAATATGTCCTCAATGGTGTACAAATACCTCTTCCAATTATCTGACTTATCCTCGTAAATGAAGAATTTATTAAGGATGCACCGAAATGAAAATTCTTGGCTGAAGCCGAATAATAATGAAACGCTTGGTCGAAGGCCGAATACCGAGCATGGTGTTTCACATTTTTTCCATTTTTTCCATTTTTTCACCATTGCATTAATTAAATAGTAAAAATGTGTTTTTTACTATTTTGTCTTGCTTTTCAGAGAAGAAAAAAAAACAAATTACAAAAATCAAAATTAAAAATATTTAACACTGAACATTTTTTAAGATTCCAGCAGATAAACAAAGCACAATATAACTTCTATAAATTTACTAAATAAATTAGTAAAAAAAATTAAAACAAAAATGTATTTCGCCATCTTTGAAGCCCCCCTTCTTGAATAGCCTATGTGCCTAAAATGCGTTTTACATATAAGCTTCAGTAAATCGAGAATTTATCTCTCCTATCTCAAAAAAATAGCATATCATGAAAAGGTTCTCTAAACGAGCTATTAACCTAATCATCTGAATCAACTAATTAACTCTAAACACCTGCAAAAGATTCCTGAGGCTTTTAAGTCTGTGGGAAGGAAAAAGTGTGTGAAAAAACGCTGCACAACGAGAAGAGGTGACCGGACCCTGAGGAAGATTGTGGAGAAGGACCGATTCCAGACCTTGGGAGACCTGTGGAAGCAGTGGACTGAGTCTGGAGTAGAAACATCCAGAGCCACCGTGCACAGGTGTGTGCAGGAAATGGGCTACAGGTGCCGCATTCCCCAGGTCAAGCCACTTTTGAACCAGAAACAGCGGCAGAAGCGCCTGACCTTGGCTACAGAGAAGCAGCACTGGACTGTTGCTCAGTGGTTGCATGTCATTCGGAAATCAAGGTGCCAGAGTCTGGAGGAAGACTGGGGAGAAGGAAATGCCAAAATGCCTGAAGTCCAGTGTCAAGTACCCACAGTCAGTGATGGTCTGGGGTGCCATGTCAGCTGCTGGTGTTGGTCCACTGTGTTTTATCAAGGGCAGGGTCAATGCAGCTAGCTATCAGGAGATTTTGGAGCACTTCATGCTTCCACCTTCTGAAAAGCTTTATGGAGATGACGATTTCATTTTTCAGCACGACCTGGCACCTGCTCACAGTGCCAAAACCACTGGTAAATGGTTTACTGACCATGGTATTACTGTGCTCAATTGGCCTACCAACTCTCCTGACCTGAACCCCATAGAGAATCTGTGGGATATTGTGAAGACAAAGTTGAGAGACGCAAGACCCAACACTCTGGATGAGCTTAAGGCCGCAATCAAAGCATCCTGGGCCTCCATAACACCTCAGCAGTGCCACAGGCTGATTGCCTCCATGCCACGTCACGTTGAAGCAGTCATTTCTGCAAAAGGATTCCCGACCAAGTATTGAGTGCATAACTGAACATAATTATTTGAAGGTTGACTTTTTTTTTGTATCAAAAACACTTGAGGAGTTCTTTTCCAAAACGCTATAAATCCATTTCAATAGTTTTCAGGAAAATTAATTTTTTTACCTAGACCCACACATTTTGTGAATATTCAATTTATCCTGATAAATTTTTTTTTGGCTCAGTCTGAACATGTTGAACAACGATTATTAAATCAAACAACAATATTGTTTATGATAAATTCAAAGTTAATTTTATTTTTTTTTCAAAACGCTATAAATCCATCAAGTTTTTTCCAAAACGCTATAAATCCATCAAGTTTTTTCCAAAACGCTATAAATCCATCAAGTTTTTTTTCAAAAATGTATGGTTTGTCTTTGAAAAAAAAAAAAACATGCAACATATAATCAGGGACTTGTATAAATTAATATAAATTAAATTTAGTAGCCTAACACATTTAGGCTAATAGTCATTTGATGAAAAAAGTAATGTCATGTAATGTGACATGAAAAGTACTGAATAGTTCTACGTACTAGCCTACAGATAGATAAACGAGATAAACTGGCCTTTATATTGACCATGATAAGATGCTATGGTAGATTTTGTTTTTTATCTGATCGTCCGGCGACAGCCTCTCGGCCTGACAGAAACCTTTTGCGGCAACTTTATGTTGACATCCCACTGTTGGTATTATCGCGCCACCCGAGTGACGAGCCTTCTTTTTTTAATCTTTTGGTGATTTTGTTTGTCCAGTCGGCGTTTTCTTCCCTCAGGAAAAGGTCTCACTGGCTCATCAAGGCCATCAAAAGTGTTATCACTCATTTTGATGAATGAATGAACATAAACAAATCTCTGTTCAGAGCGCCGCCGTGTTGGATTGCGTAGAACGCTCACTGAATTCTGATTGGTCCAGAGAGGATTTATCGCGTTTAGGCTAAAAATAGGTTTGGCGCTTATCCCGTTTTGGAAAATAACTGGATCTTGCAGTACATTTTAAACAAGGAAATATAGCGATTTGGCATGAAACGTTGATGGAGCAGTGAATAGGTTCAGAACACAGCAAAATGACATGACAAACTCATTTTTTACAAAAATGGCGTTTATCGCGTTTTGGAAAAGAGCTCTTCACTTATTTTATTGGTCGAATGAAATATGCTAACATTTTGAGACAGGAATTTTTGGTTTTCATGAGCTGTATGCCAAAATCATCAGTATTAAAACAATAAAAGACCTGAAATATTTCAGTTGGTGTGCAATGAATCTAAAATATATGAAAGTTTAATTTTTATCATTACATTATGGAAAATAATGAACTTTATCACAATATGCTATTTTTTTTTAGAAGGACCTGTATATTTTTCTTTTTTTTTCTTCTTTTTTTTCTGTTTTTTTATTCTTATTAAAAATAAGAACAAAGTGGCAAATTACAAACAATAGGACAAATACAATAGAACAAAGATACTAATTAAATTAACTTTACATTTGTCAGCTACAGTAGATTTATTTAACGTACCAAGAAATACTACAGAAATTGAATAAAATGTATAACTAAAACGGCATAGTCTTCACTGTGAACTGAGCAATATGAACTGATTCTTATTAAAGATGCAAAAGTGATTCAGTCAAGATAAGTGAGGGATTTTCTGTTTGTCTTTTGTTGTTTGATTAACATTGAGACAGATATCAGTTTATTATGCTGCTGTCCCTTTAAGACCGAATGCACTGATCCAATATACTGACACTCATGTGGTTTTCACAGAACTGTTTATGTTCATTTAAGACATAATCGACTATTTGTATGTGAATAATTCACACGACAGGCATTTTGACATTATTGTACATCTATCTGACCGTTCAAGCGCAATAAGACATGAAAGAGAACTGAATTGATGATCGCGTGCTGTCTTGAGTGGTGGTTTCTCAGCTGTGTCAATTCTTTTTCATAGCTCATTGTGCTCAACATCAAGCACACCCCTCTCTTTATTCTCTCATTCATGCATGTTTCTTTGTCACTCTCATATTTTTTACCTTAAATTGGTAGTACTGTGCTACACAGATATATTTACATACCGTGAAATGAATGATATAGGAAACTATCTAACGATTGACACTTTATACCGTGGTCACGATAGTATATACCGTCATAATGCCCTGCCTTACTATATAGTATAAATCCAACATGAATACAAAGAGAAATGTATATTTTCTAAGAACTCGGCACGTGTATTAACCTGTTAACTTTGTGCGTTTATATAAATATTTTAGAAATCCTCATAAATTAGGTATCATTCGAAATCTTAAATAATCAAAACACTGAAACTTTAATTTCACTGAAAGTTTGGTTTTGAACTTTAAAGTTCCCCTGTGGTGAAAATCAAGCTTTTAATCTTGTTTATTTTCCTATGTGGTGTTTTTAATATGAATTTACACATGGTTTGTCTTAAAGCATAAGTCAACAGCATTGATTAGTATTTTAAAACTGCAGTGAACCAAAGACAGGTCAAAAACACGGTTTGAAATCTAAACTAACCGCTATAACTAACTGCTGAAACTAAGTAGTTGTAACTCAACAAAAAGTGCATTGAAATGTGCAAAAAATGTGTATGAACCCACAACAAATGAATAACTCCTAGACATAAGCCTACTTAGCCTACTTCTTCAGAAAAAGTGGCAGGTTCTTCTTTATGAAAAGTAGCTTCTCTGCTTTCTCACATGAAAGTCGGTTCCTCTTCTCATCGATTACATGAGATGGAGCACTAAACAGTCTTTCGCTGTCGGTGCTTGTGCATGGAGTAGACAAGTACCTAGGATCAGAATAGTTAAAATTTAAAATATTGCAGTTTTCTAAAAGTTGCTCATTTCAAAACAAACAATGTCTCAGAGATAATGAAATGGTTGAAAACCGGTGTAGGCCTACTATTTTACTACACTGAAAATAGTAGTCTACCAAATACATAATATAAAATACTGTAACACTTTACAATAAGGTTCCATTTGTTAACATTATTGCATTAACAAGCATTAACTAACAATGAGCAATACATTTGTTACAGTATTTATTAATCTTTGTTAATGTAAGTTAATAAAAATACAATTGTTCATTCTTAGTTCATGTTAATATAAGTGCATTAACTAATGCTAACAAATACCACCTTTGATTTTAACATTGTATTTAGTAAATGTTAACATTTAAGATTAATAAATGCTTTTAATAAGTGTTTTTTATTGTTAGTTCATGTTAACTAATAGCCTATTAATGTTAACAATAGAAACTACTTAAGTTTTACCAAAATATAAATAAAATCTTAAATTAATTTTTCCATACAAGGAGCCTACCTGCGTGCCATCTGTGCCAGGTCGGGAAAGCGACCTTGATTGGTCCTCCAAAAGTCGAGAGGGTTATTGCTCCTGGGGATGGGGACTTCTGAGAGATAAGCATCTAACTGTTGAGCAGTTGAGCTTGTCCTCTGTCTTGCAAATGGGTTATTCTCTTGGAGGATCTCATCGAACATGTCAGACAGCGAGACTGTGCGCAGCTCATCTGTAGTACGAGCCCGTTTTCTCTCTGCGCTGTTTTCATCTCCTGCGCTGTGCATCACCTGACCATCTCCATCACCTAGCGGCTTTCCCAAATCCAACTCGGCCTGGATCATTTCTCGTGTGCGCAACTTTTTCCCCACATCCAAGTAATGATCTTTATATTGTGGATCAAGTACAGTCGCAATACAGTACAGGGGTTCTGAGTCAGCCTGACTAAATCGTGTGCTGACAGCCTCTAAGAACGCACTTTTAGTTGTTTTCACTCCGTGGTCTGTTTCAGCCTCTTTGTTTAAAAGTCGCTTTAGTGCTGCAAGTAATGGTATAACGTCTGCCACAGATGCATCAGATGAGCTTATTTCTTTTGTTATCTGCTCAAAGGGGGCGAGAAGAGAGAGAACGTTCTCGATTAACACCCACTGGTATGCGGTGAATGTTGCGGGCAGTTCATGATCTGCTATGTATGTAGCCAGGACTCGCTTTTGCGCAAAAAGGCTTTCCAGCATATAATATGTACTGTTCCACCTTGTGCTCACGTCTTGTTGGAAAAGTTTTTGTGGTGTTCCGAACTGTTCTTGGATAGATTGTAGGCGCGCATAGGCAAGCAGGGAATATTTGAAGTGGCCAACAATTTTCCTGCCTAGCACTATCTTATCCGCTATACTGCGCTGACTCAACAATCCCTCGTTGACTGCCAGTTGAATTGTGTGTGCCATACACCGTATGCCTTTCAGATTGCTATTTTCCATGGCTTTACCCATATTTCTTGCGTTGTCACTGACTACCGCATGCACTTTAGATCGGTCAATACGCCAAGTGTCAAACATGTTGGCGAACGCCTCTGAAATGGCTGCAGCTGTATGGGACCCTCTAAACTCTTGTGGGTGCAGCACAATCTTTTGTAGCTTGAAATCTGTGTCGATCCACTGCGCAGTTAAACTTAGCATACTGGTGGGGCTTACATCCGAACTCCATATATCAGTCGTGAAGCTGAGGGCTGCAATATCTGTAGCCAAGAGCTCATGGACGTGAGTTGAAACGACGTTATACATCTCAGGTAAGCACACGTCTGAGAAATGCCGTCTACTAGGTATAGTGTAAGGGGACTCAATATGGTCTATAAGCCTGCGAAATCCAACATCCTCTACAACCGAGAATGGTTGATCATCCAATGCGATGAATTCCATTATCCTTTTCGTAATGCCTTTGGCACTGTCACTGGCAAACTTTTTTGCCTTTTCTAAGAAGTCAGCCACAGATGGAGTGGGTGTACTAGGACTGGGAGGAGCTACTTTCCTTTTCGCTGCTGTTGCTGCCGCAGTGTCTTTCTCGTACTCTGCATGCTCCTCGGGGTGTCTTGATTTTAAGTGATAAATTAAACTTGTAGTGCTGTAAGTTTTTGCAGATGCACCCCCTCTGGACAATTCAGCAGAACAGTGACTGCAAACAGCCGTTTTTGCCTCTTTCTCGGACACTTTAAAGTGCTTCCACACCGCCAACATTTTTGCTTCATTTTTAAAGCGAACGCCTCTCACTCCCGTTACTCTTTGATCGCGTCATCAAAAACGTAATTTTTCGGAAAAATTTATTTGGTCTTTTTACTTATTCGGAAAGTGCTTTTTTTGCTATTTTCGGCCGAATAATTTCGGTTGCCAAACATTCGGTGCATCCCTAGAATTTATTATCTTATTATACATGGGACTGGTAAGTCCACAGAGGCTGCCATGTAGTTCCGCCATCTTGAAAACCTTTAATAGCAGAGAGGGTCAAAAAGTAGGCCCACGCGTTTCCACAATGCGTTTTCGTTCAGACCCAGCGTCACGTGACTGAAAGCAGCAGAAGTGAGGTGCAGCGCAGTGAGAGGTGCTTGTCACTGCCCTGGCAAGTTTAAAAGTCTGCATTGCTTCTCTTCTCTGGCTTTGGAAACTTTCAATTCTATCAAGATCGTCTCTTGTAGCTGCCGGGGATCTTTGTCGTCGTGGTATTGACTCTCCTCCTCCTCTTCCTCGTCGTCCACCTCCTCGCCTAGATGACAGCTGGATGATTCTGTCAGCATTAAAGACTTTTAAAATAATTTAACTCACTTTCATTTTTGAATGCCTTCTATTTGTGATCCGATGTGGATTCTGATCACCGTAAAGGTAGAAATATTTATATGCGATGCAAAAGACTGCGCGCTAACCATTAACCATAGTAAACATATAAACGCTTGAAGATACGCATAGTAAAAAAAAAAAACATGGTGAACGTTTGAAGAAATCAGACCAATCATAAAGGCTATCACAATCATGTTTTTATTTTATCTGTCAGATAGCCTACGTCTCGTCTCTTTATACCGGACTATCAAAGAATAACGCAACTGTTTTTTTTCGGGTGCTTCCTCTTTTTCTCTGACTGAAAATATCTGTAGCCTACTGGGAGTCGAGAGAGTGCTAAGTTAAAGCTCCTCAGGTCGTATTATTGGTGGCATATATTTGTAGAAATTATCATTCTGTGATATACTGTATGTCCTGTAACTACCAAATAAACAGAAACAGAAGCGACTGAAGAAGTGAGTGTGTCCTCAAAAACCTAAAGGTAATTTATTTCTGTGTGACTAATGTGCAATTTTGACATACATTAATTCATGATCAATTTATCACTTTTTATTGTAGACCTGTGGTAAAACATTGATGCTTGGGTTTTAAATATTCAAGTAAACAACAAAAATGCCAGCAAACGGTCACTTTTATCATGTTTGTTTTGCAATGCACGCTGTTTCCAGTGATTTCTTTCTGATTAGTTTTCTGATAAAACTTCCATTTGTTGGTGAAATGATGGGTTAGTGAGACTTTGTTCCAGAGAGGCGTGTCACGGGCGTGTTTTAGTGAAGTACTGCGGAGCTTCTGGCCCGACAGTGGAAACACGGCTACTGATCCACTGCCTCTCTGTCCTCTGTGTTCTCCCTCTTTCTCTCCCTCTACCTACTGTTGAATCATCTGATGATGATGATATCTAATCTAACAATGCATGTACTTCAGAAAATATAACGAATAAAGAAGGCATAAATACTAATTACAATAGTTAATGTTTTTCACAGTTACAATAATAAAGTTTCACTAATGTTACAATTCATACTGTAACATTAGTTTGTTCGTTGTCAAGTTGCAGTTTGTTTGAAATAACAAACCTGTTCACCCGATGTAAAACTCTACGAAGTGCTATTAGAAGACATCCTGTCATAGCTTTTTGGTACATAACGGCTACCGTAGATGCCACTCGCATTTGAAAAAGCGACGCGCTGGAGAGCACATTTCGTTTGAATGCAAAATACAATTTCACCAATAGATGGGAGTAATTCCCACACAATGTCCCTTTAACACGTGCAAATTACACTGTCATACAATTTTATTATGTTTTATAGAGAGACGTATATCTGTACCTTGCATTTGTTTTAGGGATCAGGCACAGATGAGAAAGTGTTGATTGAGATCTTGGCATCTAGATCAGCCAATGAAATCAACGAGATCAAAAGTTTATACAAGCGAGGTAACTGTGTTTGTGTGGATTATGTATTATACGTCATTGACTTTTTAGTATTCTTGTTCTTAGTTATTTATACTTTTATTATACATATTATTTTATTATTAATTTTTAATAATTGCCAGTTGTGCAATATGTGCTGTTGAATGATGCTCTCTTTAGTCTTGATGATGTCTATATGTGCATTATAGAGTATAACGATGAACTGGAGAAAGATGTGACTGGTGACACTGGAGGTCATTTCGAGAAGATGCTGGTTGTTTTGCTACAAGTACGCAGTCTATTAAAAATCTTTTAAAAATTAAAAAACAAGATGTCAATTAACAATAATTTAACTGTATATGATAAGAATTATTATAAAGACCGGAAATTCAACCCACTGTAAAAAGCCATAGACTTAAAGGGATAGTTCACCCAAAAATAAAAATTTTGTCATTTACTTACCCTTAAGTTGTTCCAAACCTGTATGAATTTCTTTCTTCTGCTGAATGTTGGGAACCAAATGGTTGATGGACCCCATTTACTTCCATGGTGGGGGTGGGGGGACAAGAATGTTTCCTGACATTCTTCACAATATAATCTTTTGTGTTCAGCAAAATAAAGAAATTCATACAGGTTTTGAACAAATTGAAGGTGAGTAAATTTTCATTTTGCGTGAATTACCCTTTTAAGTGTGGTTGTTTTGTCTTAGTATTAATTTAATTTAATTAATTTGCTATTAAATGATTTATCCATAGGCCAGCAGACAGCAGGGTATACAAGAGAACCTCGTCCAAAGTGATGCTCAGGTAAGTTTGTTTTTGTAAGTTTTGTTGCTATTAAGTCCAGTGCAACTAAGAGTGTTTACACGACAATGATCTATTAAAAACAGAAAGGATTTTCCTTAGAATTTTTGCGTACAGACAACAACATTGTAAAAACGATCCCGTTCACTAGGATCCACGGAAACGACTAAAAATGCTGTGATATTCATTCCAGGCCAGTAGTTGGAGTCACTTTGTAAAGAAGCATTACGTGCATATAGACTGAACATGTAAAACGCATGCACATGACGTCACCGTTTTAAAAAAATTGCAATTTGAAACGCAATTTTTAAAAGCTTGCGTTTTCAGGCCGCCAAAACGCTGTTGACCTGTTAATGAACGGCCAAAATGCATAAAAAGTTTTTACGTATTTATTTATGAACAGTGTCATGTAATCGACCCCTAAAATTTGCAAACAACTGTTCAAATTTGTCTTTCTCTAACAAAAGTTTGGATGTTGAATAAGCATCTTTTGACTTGATGTAAAACGAGGTGAAATGCTGCCATCTAGTACTTGTCGTGTGTACTATCAGTTTGTCATTCATATGAAGTTTAAAAACTGTTTGTGTGTAGGCTCTGTTTGCCGCAGGAGAAAAGAAGTGTGGAACTGATGAAAGCCAGTTCATCACTATCCTGGGAAACCGTAGTCGTGCTCACCTTAGGAAAGGTCAGTTCAACACATGCACAGAGTTAATGAACTTGTTAGGTTTGTTTTTGTATATGCAGTAGTTTTCTGTTAATCTGCAGTGTTCGAGGAGTATAGAAAACTCTCAGGCCATGAGATAGAGGAGAGCATCAAGAGAGAGACCTCAGGAACCCTCCAAGAAGTTTTCCTGGCTGTTGGTAAGACACACACACACACACTCCTTTTTAAGGACTACAACAAACGGCTGGTAGGGACTACACAAGCTTCCTCCCGGGTTAGTGACATCCCAAACCCTAAAATTTACATAAACCTTGCCCTCGGGAATGTGATTTACAGATTATTTTGACAGAATTTGCTAATCAATGACTAGAATATAACTACACATAAGCTACATAAATTCATCAGCTAACCATAGAGAAATGTCCTGTTGCATTCTACGTTGTCACTTCTTCTTGTCTCTCCATAATTTTCTGACTCCGGTTTGTACATAAAAGGCTAAAAGTTTTAGAAATTTTCAGTGCATGTCTGTGTGAGGTAAAAGGACTCAAGTTGTTGAAGCTCCGCCCTCTGTGCCTGGAGCAGCAGCTCATTTGCATTTAAAGGGACAGACACAAAAACTCCTTTTTTACTCACCCTCAAAAAGTGACAATTTTAATATGCTACATAAATATATCTCTGGGGTATTTTGAGCTTAAACTTCACATACACAATCTGGGGACATCAAAGACTTATTTTATATCTTGTGAAAAGGGTGTTATAGCACCCCTTTAAGTTCCTGTTAGAAAGTGCAAAATAACATTTTCCTTATTTTATACTTTTATTATAGAGGGGAAGTTAAAAAGTCTGGGGAGGGACCATGCCTTACAGTTTGTCTATAAAATCATATATCAGGGGACAGAATAGTTCCAATAACTTAAAAATCGCCCATATACAGCACTCAGAATCATGGGGTTTTTCTCTCTGTGTGTCTGTTCTGTCTATTAACACTCTCTTCTGTGTCTCATCAGTGAAGTGTGCCCGCAGTTTACCGGGATATTTTGCGGAGAGTCTGTTCAAAGCCATGAAGGTGAGTATGTGTTTCAATATTTGTGAATAATAAGAATGATTCTGTTCTGCAACACAACTTGTTTCTGGGTTGATATTTATCTCTTTGATTAGAACATTAAAATAAAAAAGTTCAAAAAAAGTTTTAGTAATTTTGTTGTGCGCCATTTTTATTTTTTATATATTTTTTTTATTAAAGGTTCAGTTTTAATTAGTTTAGTACATCAAGTTAAAATAAATGAAAAATGTAGCGTTGACGATAAGCTGAAAATAAATAAGTTACATTTTTAATATGATATTACTTTTTTTTTCCCCTCTAAGGTAACAAAATAGTTTTAGTTACTATAGTAACCTTCAAAGAACTTACCTGTTGCTGTAATTCTCGTTTCATCCTGTAGGGGACAGGCACCGATGACCAGACATTGATCAGGATCATGGTTTCCCGCAGTGAGGTGGACATCCTGGATATACGTGTTGAATTCCGCAAGATGTTTGCAACCTCTCTGCACAAAATTATTAATGTATGCACACAATTATTAATGTATTGTCATGCATGGAGGTACACCTTCTAACATTTTCTTGTTCACCCAGATCAGTGAAACGTAAATTACTCATTTTCTGTTACTGCAGGGTGATACCGCAGGTGACTACCGTAAAGCCCTTCTGCTGCTGTGTGGTGGTGATGATGCATAAGCCCTGCCGCCCTCTCTGCCTGGGTCTCAGCTCTGTGGGACGAGGGCTCAGTCAGTCCCTTCTGAACCCAATTCAGGACCAATTACAAAAGCATGACATTCCAAATCAATAGAAGGATCTCTTGTCCAACTGTGAAGATGCTCTGCATAGCACAGAATTACATAATTCAAATGAGCGAATTTTGGCATTCGTATTTCTTGAAATGTGTAAAAGATTTAGAGTAAGAAATCATTTTAGTAGAAGCTAAAAAAAAATATGAAACCCCTTCTCTTTACCATAATCAAAGAAAGATGTATAAACTTTTCTCTGATTGATTTGGCCTTAAAACTTGAAATCTGCTACAGAAAAAGAAAGTCCTAATCCTTTCTTTTGAAAGGTGAAGATGCAAGCCTTTTAAAGTTTTTTTATGGAAATGTCTATTAACCCTGCACTATTATAAAGAAGACCAATTATTCAGGTGTACTCAATGAAGGAATATTTCTATGTATTCAACACTTATTTATTGTTTGTATGCTCACTAATTACCTTGACATGTCAGTTTATAGCAATATATTATTGTAACCCACGAGTCTCATAACTGGCATTATTAGCAGGTTTAAGCTTTTTTTGTCAATGTTTTAAACTCGATTTATACAGTGAGAGGAGAGGTTCACCGAGAGGTTTATTTCATCAATGTAACACTTTTAGATTAAGCATACTGACAGTGATTAGCAGTGATGTAGAATTTCCCACAGCAAATGAAGATTAGCAAAAAGTTTGTCCTCTTTAAAGTTAACGATCATTGAAAGCTGAAAATGGTGCTACTACTAAAATGTTTTAATATTTAATTGCCATAATGTTCACAATAAACTCAAGCAAACAGACAATCTCCTGTGTGACTGACCACATGATGACAGCTGAGCTGTTTTGTCTATAGTGAGAATCTGCACAATACGACCTACTGAAAAAGTTTTTTCGTTAATACATTACACTCTCTGAAAAAAAGGTAAAAAAGTTGTCGCTGGGGCAATGCCTTTTCAAAAGATTCACCTTTGTACATTATTTGTCCCTAAAGGGTCAATTAGGCCCGTATCAGTATCTAAAATGTACATTATTAGTACTATTTGAAAGGGGCACCACCCCTGTGACCGCTCTTTAAACCTTTTTTTTCTGAGAGTGTATAATTCTGTTACAACAATCCTTTTTGAACTAGAAAGAATATCTGAGTTAATTAATATCCAAAATGAAGTAAAGATTAAAACGTGCTGTTCAGGTACACAAAATAGAGATTTAAAATTGATGTTAAATTCAAATAGGCTAAAATTGTATTTTATGATGCTGTAAGCTGCGTTGTAGCAGTAAAAATTGAACGTTTGTGGACGATTAAAACATGAAAAAAAAAATCATTGCTTATAACATGAATTATTGTTGTTCAGTATTGTCCACAGGGTGGCGATATAGTCAAAACATGAGCTGACAGAATGCAGCCTACTGAGTGAAATTGAAGGAATTAGATGATTAATGCTTACCAGTTTGCGGCTACATTACATGTATGAATTGGTTTTATGATTACTGGTTTTATGATTACTTTACATTATTACCGCTCTAATAATGATCCTGTTGTTGCGCTCCAAGTTTATTCTGGTGATTTAATTATATAATGCCATATATTTTCCCCCTGGCTAGGTAGCTATATTTCCATTAAAATTGACATTTGGCTTGTAATTATTCTCAGCATATTGGAGAATGTCCTGCAAGTGTAGACAAGCTTTATTCACACCTGTCTCCAAAGATACTGGGGTGATACAAGTAATTCTTTAGTTCTTCTGGTTATATGTTTGCTTCAGAGTTTGTCCATTGTTTAAGGTTCATGGTTTTGATCATCTTTATGTGTCAGTGCGCCCTCAGACAATATTAGAGAGGAGCAAATGTGACTTCAGAGCAGGATATCGGCCAATAGGACTGTCTGAATTCAGGGGTGGGACTGTCAGGCCACCTCAAGCAACACAAAGGAACAATGAATATTAAACCCAGCCCACCAAACAAATGTCTGAGTGAATGAAAGAAAGGGAGAAGTCACATGATACATTAAGCCTGAAAATATGATAAATCTATTACAGAAATAGAAAGTCCTACTCATCTCTTGTGAAAGTGCATAGTTTATCATAAATATATCTAACCCAGCACTGTTATAAAGAAGCCCAAATATTCAGGTTTAAGCTATATTTTATATATTCAACAATTTTACCAAAAAATAATAATTGTTTTCATACTCACTAACTACCTTAACATTCTGACAAAAAGGTTCTATAGAACCTTAAAAGCTTATTTCGGGATCGTCATATAGGGGTTTTAATTTAGTTTTAATTTATAAATTGTATTTTAATCACGTATCGTGAATTAAGTGGCACGAAAACATACTTTATTACTGATTTTTTTATATATAAATGAAATGAATTTATTATGAAAGTATATGCAATAATTTAAGACATTTCTTCTTGTAAAACCTTTTTGGCATATAGGATTCTTTAAAATTCAATTGTCGAGAACCCATAAGGTTCGATAAAGAACCCCACTGATCTTTTTTTTTTTAAAGAAGAGTGTATAGCAATAGTAACCAGTATCATAAAACATTTACGTAGCCTTTCATATTTGTGGAAACCTTAGTTGTTCCCTCATGCGTGTTTTTTGTATTAAGATCTATTCCTCCCTTTACGGAAATTGTACGACTTTGATCTATCAGCTCTTCCGGAGCCCAGGTGCAACAGCAGTCATGTTAGAACATGATCTTTGAATGGAAGAGATATTCTAGTAGTGAACACACACACACACCTATTTGCAAAAAAATGTGTGTGCAAAGAATCTATTCCATTCCAGTGAATGCCTGGGTCTGTTTGAGCTGCAACTTGAATAGACTTGAACGTTCCCTTCACACACACACACACACACACACACACACACTGACTGAACTGTATTTGATACTGTGAGAGGTGTGCTGTGTTCCTGAGTGACTGTTTGTTCATTTGGCTTGAAGAGATTATAGAATTTATGTTATGAGTCTTTAGGCTTACCTGTATTATGTACAACTTTTAGATTCACCTGAATATTTAATTTATGCCTCCCACTTCTTGCAATGTAAAACCTCTTCCTTATCCTTCCTTCTTCCTTATAAATGGCAAACCCATTTTATTATATATAATATTATTATTATTTTTGCAACAAATAAAATGTAACTCCAACGTCTGTATTTTAAAATTAAAACAATTGATAATATTCCATAATAGTTTCAGTTTGATTAATTGTTTATCAAAAATTCTTAATTGTTTAAAACATTAACCACCAGATTTAATGACTCTTACTGCACTAAACGTTTTTCTAAATTATTAATACAATTATGAAATAAATACACCCTTGATGAGAAACTTCTTTAAAAAATATTGGAATCTTATCGCCCCTGAACTTTTGAACTTTAACCTGTTACTGGCAGATGGATAATACAAGATATTTAATAATAATTGTAAAAATAGCCAAAAACCTCTGGTCTTGACTGAATGATGACATTGATGTAATCTTTGACCAATTAACTGTGTAAACATTACATGTGTGTGTTAGAGTGGAATGTGGTGTGATCACATTAAAGTACACTGTAAAGTATGCACAGTATAAATATTGTTTTGGGTGTGTGTGAGAAAGATATAGAGAAAGACAGCAATAACTCTTATCAGATTTTAGGTATTTCTTATTGGTTGTGGACATAGGATACATAATATCAGCCAATCAAAAACATGCTCACGTGTTCTTGTGTAAGCTATTTGTGGGTCTATTGTCACAAAATGTTTGTTCTTGGGTCATTCTAATAAATGGTAGTATTCATAAAAGACTTTTGTTAAATTTATATTAGTGTAGCCTACATTTATTAATTATAAAGCCCATACCGCCTAAGTTTGAGCCCTCTATCTTGGACAGACTGTTTACCTTTATCTGTTTACCAAAGATTATACATTTGTAGATCAAACTAAACTAAATATTTTAAAATCTAAATATGCCAAAATCAAGTCCTGCCCCACATTTTATCATTCTACAATACGCCACAATAGAGAAGAATAGACTGTCGGAGCTTCAGTTTCTTCCCGACTGTAAAGGGGTTCGTTGATAAGGGAAGGAGGCGAGAATGGGCGAACGTTCAACACTTTAATAATCACAGACACAAAACGAAAAGCTCCTCACAGACGACTGCGACACATACGTAAACAAAACATCATGTAAAATAGTCCAGGCCTTGTCCTCTCTTGTCCTTCACTGTCGTCGCTCCTCCTTTTATGCTACCAAAGAAGCTCCTCCCTAAGAGATACGAGACCTGTGCAGGTGACGCTCCTTATCAATTGTTCTCTCACGGCTATCGGCCTCGCCCTGCTTGCCACACCGACATTAAGATAATATTGTATAGAATTTTATTTAAAAGTCAAGTCATAATATAAAAGTCATTTTAATATGTCAATTCAATAGGAAGTAAATGTGTACAAGATTATGTGCTTTCCACAGATCCTCTTTAAATCCAGTGCTGTTAACCTGTGCTGCCTGCTCATCATGAGCACATCTGCGGTCTTACACTTGTTCACACATGCACCACGGCACACATTCTTGACCACCCGGGTTTTAAGATTTATCAAGAATGAACATTTAGGCTTCGTTCAGTTTTTGTGTGTGTCTTTCTGAGTAGCCATGGGAAACTATAATAAAATAAAAAGTATTGCTGATAGAGGAAATGTCATGGACGATCATGTGACAGCAATTTGGGCTTTAGGTGAGAAGAATGAGGTTCATTATGGGTTTAGTTATATAATTTTAAGTGTTTCGTACTTCACGGACTGGAACATTTCTTGAGATCTTTTGTAGGACAGGAAAGGTGTGTGTGTGTGTGTGTGTGTGTGTGTGTGTGTGTGTGTGTGTGTGTGTGTGTGTGTGTGTGTGTGTGTGTGTGTGTGTGTGTGTGTGTGTGTGTGTGTGTGTGTGTGTGTGTGTGTGTGTGAGATTTAGGTAATCAGAGTAGAGGCTGGAAATTGTCATTTATTCTTTGCCTTTGTAACAGCATTCTTGGCAGGAACACAGGTGTGTGTGTGTGAGAGAGAGAGAGAGAGAATGAGAGAGTGAGAATGAGAATGAGGTCTGCGAAAGTGGAATCCAGAGGTCCAGATCTGGCACCCGACAACCACCGATTAGAGGATTCATGGACAATCTCACGGTTGCCACAACCACAGTGCCCAGATGCAGGTGGCTTCTTCAAGGCCTCGCACAGCTTATTACTTGGGCAAGAATGAGCTTCAAGCCTGTGAAATCTCGGTCCTTGATCTTGAGGAAAGGAAAAGTAGCTGATCAGTAACGCTTTGTGCTGGGAGACACCAGAATTTCATCAGTGTCAGAAAAGCCTGGGCCTGGGCAAGCTCTTCACTGGCAGGTGAAGGACACCGCTGCACGGCAGAGTACCAGCGATGACCTTGACAATGGCTCTCGGCAGTGGATAAATCAGGACTTTGTGGTAGGTTTAAGGCCTGGATCTACCAACATGGCATCCTCCCTCGTCTTCTCTGGCCACTGCTAATCTACGAAGTCCCAATTAACACCATAGAGGGGCTTTGAGCGGAAGGTCAGGCGATTTCTACGCAAATGGCTGGGCCTGCCACAGAGCCTAAGTAGCATTACTTTCTTTGGCCATAACAACAAGCTACAGCTTCCGTTTAGTAGTCTGGCAGAGGAGTTCAAGGTCACCCGAGCCAGAGAAGTCCTGCTCTACCGAGACTCAGTTGACATCAAGGTCTCCTCAGCAGGGGTAGAAGTCATAACAGGAAGGAAGTGGCACACACTGGATGCAGTGGAAAGGGCGGAGGCAAGGCGGAGGCATATTACCCTGGTGGGCACGATGGCTACTGAGATTGGGTAACAATCCCAAGCCGTGCTACAGCAAAGCCAGAAGAAAGGAGAAGCGGAGGCTTATCCAGGAGGAGGTACGAGCCAAGGTGAAGGCATCTCGCTTAAGCAGAGTGGTGGGGATGTCCAAGCAGGGGGCCTGGACTAGGTGGGAGCATACAGCTGGTTGTAAGATCACCTGGGCAGAACTCTGGAAAGCGTAACCACACCATTAAGTTCCATTTAATGACGTCCTCCCTAGCCCTGCCAACATGTTCACCTGTGGCCTGGTGGACTCATCTGCTTGCCAACTCTACCAGAAAAGGGGATCATTAGAGCATATCCTCAGCTGCTGCTCAAAGGCCTTGGGAGATGGGCATTATCGTTGGCGCCATGACCAGATGCCATCTGCACTGGCATTATCATCAGCAAGCAGCATCATCCAACCAAGTCTGTAATTGCCTTTGTCCAAGCAGGAGAGAAGCCCTCAATCCCCCCCCAGAAAGACCCAAGAGGGCCTGTTCGCAATAGCAAGAGACTGGCACCTCCTGGTGGATCTAGGGAGACAATTGAGGTTCCCGGACACCATGGCAGTTACATCACTCCGACCGGACATGGTCTTGATGTCCACAGGCCAACTTAGGCGGACTGCACAGGCAAAAACCCATCAAGAACATCCTGGTAGCTGCTGAAAAGGCTGCATGGTGGCTCTGGTTAAGGAGGGGGGACGCGTGGCGTAGAACACTATCTGGACACAAGTCTGGGCCTGATCACCCCCGGCTGGGTCGCCCGGGTGAGGTTGTCTGATGTAAGACCCAAAACATCCTATAACCCCGGGGGCATCACTGACGATGTGCTAATTAGTACTAAGTACTAAGTAGTAATAATACACAGTTTGTTCAGTTTAAAAATAATTATGTCTATGTTAGCATTCTAAGATGCACCACCTTTCAAAGGTTTGGTGTCGGTGCAGTCTCTTTCAAAAATAAGTGTTCCACTTGCATCCACTCATTCAGATGTATTCTTCAGAGCCGAGAGAACGTGTCTGTGCTTCTCTCTCCATTCATCTCTGCCTAGAAGCTTCGTTGGATTCTTATGGCGCATCTCAGCTAGCGGCTCTCTCTCCCATACTCAAAGATGAGTGTGAGAGAGTTGCCCCTGGGCGCTTGTATTGCATGATGCAGCTGACTTCTCATTTAAGGTTCCAGATGAGGGTGAATTATTGATCACAACATCGGGGGATGGGCTGTGAGGACTCAGCTGGACTCCCAAACTTTGGGTGAGATGGCCCATCCCGAGTTCGATGCTGAGTTGGTGACCATGTTTCCCCGGTCCTCCTACCGATCCGATACTCAGTATCCGTATCGTCTCCGATACTGCCATTTTCGCCGGATTGGGTATCGGTCAGACGAGGCCGATCCAAATCCGATATTGTGCGTATATTATTCGGCGTTATTGTTAAGCCCAGCAAAAGGCACAAAAACATTATTAAAGCACCATAACATTTTTGTGCACTATATTATAAGTGTAATGAAAGCCATTATATGGTATAATGTGAGATAGAAATTAATATTTAAGTCACTAAATTAAACATCACACAAACTTTTCCCTCTGCTGCGGCTGTCAATCATTCTTCATTCAGCATTCAAACAGAGCGTCGCGTTCGGTTACGACAGTCAACACGATGAAACTCTCTCCAAGATGATTCAATGTTACTGTTACAATTGATCCGTAGATAAAGGTCTATAGTTTCGCATAAAACTTTATCTTGCTGGACTTTATTGCTGTAACTTAATCACTTTCTACCGAGTGTCTGTTAGATCACAACACTAGAGTAGAGTCTATAATTGTTCTTCAAACGCACAGTAACTGAAATTTAAAACTGTTAAAAGAAAAGGCTCACAAACTGTTGCATAGATAGATACTGTATAATACACTACACATCAATATGTCTTTCCTTTTTGCTTTGAACTTTTCTATGAGGATTCAAAGCGTTGCGCGCTGTGACTCCATGTTGCTTCAAGCGCATCATTCTGCGCTCAGGATGCACATAAGCGCTTTGTGCCGCAATGTATTGGAGCCTTTTATATCATTAAACAGTGACGCAATGAAAGATTTTTAATTTAATAGCCTTTCTGGTTCTGTCCTATCTATCATATGTTGTTGCCTCATTAAACAGCTGTGCTATACATTTAAAACATGTCTCAATTTTATAGTAGGCTATATAAAATAATTTATCTTTTTGATTTTTGTTATCTTGTTTTTCATGAATGTATTTTACAACAATACAAAGAGCAATGTGTAACGTTTTACCAGATTTAGTGTTACACTTATTTTTCTAGACTAAATTTTACTGCTGAATTATCCACTAGTTTAAAAAAGCCTTTTTGTCATAGATTATGATTATATATTTTTTTATTCGTTGTTTTTCTTTATAATGAAGTTGTCTATATTTAGTATATTGTGTTTAACACACAAGCTCAACACACAGAGTAATTGAAATTCTACTTGATTTAAAAAGAAAAACTGCGCTGCTATCGGATTGGTATCGGTCGTTACTCAGAATTTTTCGGTATGGGATTGGATCGACTCTGAAAAAAATGGTATCGGTGGATCCCTATCCGCGAGCATCATGCTGAAGTGGAATTCCCGCCCTGTCCCGAGCGTTCGTGGTTGGATGATTTGTTTACGAGCTTGGAGCACCACACACAGTCATCCTCCATCTTAGTTCATTTCTTCCTGGAAGAGCACGAAGAGCTCACAAGTCGTGGAGGGCACTTCTTACTGACCATTCCTACCTTCTTGGCTCTTCCATCCTCACTACCCTCGATGGTAGAGCAGCCAGGGGGTACATGGAGATTCCTCAGGTGGAGTGTGCAATTGTGGTATATTTATGCCTGTAAAAAACAATCGTCCCGGACTTTCATCCTGGGCCTGTAAGTTAACAAGGGAATTCGAGGCAATCTGGCACCCGTGCCCAGACTTCTGGAACCTCTGTGTCACCCACGAAGTTGCACAGTCGGGTCAGTGCATAGAGAAGCGGCTGTCCACTTCTACCCTCAAAGTGTACATGGCTGCAATAGCAGCAAACCATGACACAGTGTGTGTCAGGCCCACAGGGACCCAATGGGTGCCCAAAGTTCCCAATTCTCTGTTCAGGGACCAAGTGGCGAACCTACAGGCACTCCTCCGTAAGGAGGGAGACCCAGCCCTGTCTCTATTCTGCCCAGTGCACACTTTGCGCATATACTGTACCTGGATCGCACACAGAGCTTCAGAAGATCTGATCGGCTATTTTTCTACTTCAGGGGTCAGCAAAAGGGAAAGACTGTCTCCAAACAAAGAATACTCTACTGGATAGTGGACGCCATTTATCTGGCTTACCTTGTCCCTCACCCTACCAGAGGCATTGCTGCTTCTTCCGCCCTGGCGAATGGCGCAACACCATTGCAAGGTTTTGTAATCTCTGTGTAGAACCAGTTTTATCGCGAGTTTAACAGATAAAGCTCGGACAAATGGTCAGTTGTAGTGCTTGCACGAGCACCCTCCCCCTCCACGAGGTGGAAAAGTGTGCCTTTTCATCCCAGAGAAGTTCCCCAGGTTTGGTGAACCCAGGACACCTATAGCCCCTAGCACTCATCAGTGGAAAATTCGGCAGAGGAATTCCCTACCAGGCCCATTACTCCTGATATGCCCCTTTAATTGAGCCTTTGTAATCTGGTTAGTACTCCATGTAGTGGTTCACTAACGGTGATCCCATTTGATGTATTCCACTGTTTGGTTTCCCTATCTGTCTCCCTTGTCAGGTGGAGCCCGCCACAGGGACACTTCCCTATGATACTCCCCATCGGGTGAGTCTTTAGGATGTCTTTTCCACATAATAACCTCCTCCTTCAGGTAGTATGGGGTCTCCTCAGTGTTCCTTTCTCAGCAGAGAAAAGAGGACACTTCCCAAACTTAAACAACCAGTGCTGCATTTCCCAAAAGCATTGTAAGCCTAAGTTGATCGTAGAGGCCATTGGTGGCAATTGTTCTACGATCAACTTAGGCTTGCAATGCTTTTCGGAATCGCGAATCACCCAGGTGTACTCAGCCATAAAACACTTTTTTTTCTTTTCTTTTCTTTTTAAAGCAGAAGAGGCCCTACGACTAGAGTGACCTTTCCCAAGAGGTAAGGAGGTCCCCTTGTTAGGGAGACCTGAAGTTGTTTTCCCTGGGCGCTGGAAGGTTGCGAGACAGCATAGCTGCACTTATCATTTTGGCATGCGAAAGACTGCCAGCATCTACACCGCCAGCTCTCGTAAGTCAGTTCTGTACTTGTGGCATTTAGTATAGGGACCCCTAATGTCTCTCATCCGACACAAAATTGAAGTGAGCTTTAAGGGAACATCTCAGTTACTAATGTAACCTCCATTCCCTGATGGAGGGAACAAACATTGTGTCCTTCATGCCACACCTCTGAACTGCCTGCTGAACACTGTCTCGGCTCCTCAACACAAACCTGAATGAGTGGATGCACGCCACTCCTTTATACCCATATGATGGGGGAGTGGTGGGCAAATTCCACTCATTCATTCTCACTGGCCTTTTCTGAAGTATCAGAGATTTTGGGGGCTCCCAAGTGCAACCCCTAGTATCTCTCATTCAACAAATTTCTATTTAAATATATTTTAAAATGTAATTAATTCCTGTAATGGCAAAACTGAGCAGCCATTACTCCAGTCTTCAATGTCACATGATACTTCAGAAATCATTCTAATATGCAGATTTGGTGCTCAAGAAACATTTCTTGTTATTATCAATGTACAGTGCTTTTTATTTTTGAGGAAAACGTGATACATTTCAGGATTCTCATTTTTTTAAAATAGAAATATTTAGAAACAATGTAAAAAACTTTAATGTCAATTCTGATAGTTATTATAAATTATTATTTTGAATCTTACAGACCCCAAACGTTTGAACAGTAGTGTATATTTTAGTTTTCACATCTGTGAGTAGTTTATTAAGTATATCGTTGCAAACCCCCTTTTCCTCTCAAGAGGTACCTTGACCATAATCATGTGACCATGGTTTGTGGGAAAAATATAATACATTCCAATTATATGACAGCATATCAACACATGTGACAAATCATCATTTGGGGTCAAAAAGGCAAGGGTTTAAGTCTATAATGTGTGTGCATTTGTTTTAGAGACAAAGTAACACTGTCATATTTGTGCATTCATAATTTGATTCCCTGCCTATGGTTAATATGTAATCTTTAGCGTTCCTTACAAAGGAGATTGCCATAAGATGTTATATCACCATAGAAAACTGTAAAAACTAAATATTGAAATCAATAAACAATATATTACAATAAATAAGAACAAAATATTGTCAATCAATCACACTTATTAGACTTAGGGTCACACTTATTTAAAACAGATAAGCATATTTCCAATGACTTGATAAAATACGTCTTTGCAGAAGTCTGTGAATACATGAAAGCGGATTGGAGGATGAAGGAAACAAAACACACATGTTGGATTTTCATGTTATGGGGACAAATTGGTGTGTACACTGTACAAACTGTATATTCTATCCCCTAACCTTATAACCCTACCCCTAAACTTACCTATCACAGAAAACTTTCAGAATTTTTAAATTTTCAAAAAACATCACTTAGTTATATGCTCTTTTCCTCATGGGGACCAAAAAAATTGTCAGATTTCAGATTTTGCCATTTGTGGGGACATTTTCTCCTCATAACATAGGGAAAACCTATGAACCACGCACACACACACACTTTGTGAAGGGCAACAGATGTCGCACACAGACACCTGTTTGGAATCTGTGGTTTGGAACCTTATCTCTTCCGCTGCTCCATGGTCAATCAAAGTTTATGAGCGTATGAGGAGTGTTTTTGGAGAGCCTGAGAAAAAGAATATTAAGATCTGACAATATCCTCAGAGGCTTCCCAATCCCAACAGGTTAAAATTAGGATAAGGTTTGTCTCCTGTTTAGTCTCATCACATGCTACATGTTTGTGTGAAACCTTCCAAATAAAAAATCCCTTGTTATATTTGTTAATCACTTCTGCCTCAAAGCTGTATTTCAAGCCTGTATCGTCATCTTATGGCCATATCATAGGAGCGGGGTATCTCTCAACACAGATATATATATAAAATATTTATTTTGCATGTCATAAATACAGTTATAATTCAATACATGGCATGAAGCAGAATGAAGAAAATAATGTGCATTTGCTGAAAGAGTGTACCATATTTGTATAGAAGTACAAGATGATGAAGCATGATCCAAATTATTATTATTAAAGCACAAAATCATGTTAGAGCCCTTGCCCCTTGTTAAAATGTAAATTCATGGAACAAAATAACTGATTTATGATAATCATGAAATTAATTCCAGAAACAAAATTCCACTAGGTGCCTCTTGGGGCATTGTGCCCCATGAGTCTATTTAAAGATTTCACTTCTAAACAAAAAAACAACGTTTTTTTTTTCACACAAATTTACTTTGCCTAAATTCCCCCTTTAATTCCCTTTTAATAAATAGGCCTATAAATAAACACTTTTAATATCTAAGATATTGTAAATAGCCTACACACATCATTATTGAGTCGTTTAGATTAAATGTCAACATTAAAAACTGCAACGACATTATATTACACTATAGCCTATATGGTCAAGGCAAAAACTAAAAGTGATGGAACCGTCTTACACCAGGGGGCATCTTGACCCACATGCCCCATTGTCGCGGTCATTGACACCGTATAATGCATTTATTTATTTACAATAAAAACGAAATGTTTGACATCTTTAAAAAACTTGAATATCAGTAGCAGCCTATAACAAAAGTTCCAACAAACGTACACACACACACACACATACAATGTCAATAAAAGCGCGCGCTCTCAACAGTCTCCGCTCTGGATCATAGTAAAGAGAAACTCACAGAGATTTCCCCAGGAATCTCCGCACTTCTCTTTGGCGACCTCACTGTGGTCAATGCGCTCCGTGCATTGGCGCTTATTGTCCGGAAGCGTTGTGTTCGTGGTTACCGGTGTCTTCTCTGTCTTAGGGGGTTTTGCTTGTGACGTTTCGGTGAGTTTGAAATGCGCATCCAGTGGCGCGCGCTTACACATGCCCGCCCGGATCAATGCGCGAAAATCGGCGCAAAGTTTCTTCTGCTTTTTAAGTGATCTGGCGATCTGTTTCCAATAGCTCTCGGGATCAGATCCATATTTGGTGCATGTAGCAGGCTTGGCGGTGTATTTACAGGTGAATCCATCCCCGATTCCAGGTTTACATGTAACATTCATGGTGTAGCTGTCCTCTCCGCGCGCCAACCACGAACACCGCGCCTTGTCCTTAGTTGTAAACTTTCCTTTGAGTACTGCAATGTTATCATCACCTCGACTCTCCTGTCTCCTACGTTTCTCTTTCGCTCCCCTAATGCTATCAGCAGTGAAGATGAGTTGTGAAAGACACGCAAGGAACAGCAGGAGCGCGAGAGTCCCACGAAGAGATATTTCCTTCATTTCCAACGACCTAAGAAATATTACGTGTGAGATTAAATACAATAACGTCATTTATTAGCCTACATTTAAAATAATACAACAGGTTTATAGTAAATAGATTTAAAATAATATAACAGGTTTATAGTAAATAGATTTAAATGTACACCAAAAAGTGCATTGATCTTACCAATAACAGAACAGAGGACAGACGGGTGATGAGGTTCCCTGACTAGTTTACGTCAAAATGAACTTACGCGCTATTTATATGTTGAGTGACACACCCACTTACTACAGGACAATCAGATTCCCTCACGCACGAGAAAAGCCTTTAAATGTGTTCCTGCACACATGCATGGATCCATTGCTTGCATCATTCATATTTTTGCATTTGTAGAGGGGGCTGAACTAGAAGATGGTGAGATAGGAAGCTGTTATGTCCTCGGGCCTGCAATTTTTTTTTTGGTTTTGTTTGTTTTTTTATTAATAAAATATGAAAGTCTGCACTGGTTCATGTAAATCTTAGGGTTTCCAAGACCCTAGCCTGTTCCTGAATTGCATGTAACAGTGGTTAGACATGCTATATTGGGCTGATGAACTTGTGCTATTTCAGTTGTAAAATTAGGCCAAAGACACAATCACAGAGACCCCTCTCCCCCATCACAATGAGCCAGTAACAAAACATGTTTACAGACCAGAACATACAGTAGTATGACCATACCACATGCTTCTGCCTCTATATATCAAATGAAAGTGCTTTACAGTGATTAACTGTACATTCATATTGAATTTTCATCTTGTTTGCACACAGTAAGTGTAAAATGAGTATTAGTGCAATAGCAGCAATGCAAAGACTCTTTGTCTTCTTTGTGTGTTGTGCATCTGTAGGAACTCGTGGAATGTTGACTGGCGTTTAATAATTGGAGGCCACTTTTTAGGGGCAGAATAGAAATTGGGTACAGATGGACAAAAAGCAAAACCAAAAGTATTTGCATTGTATTGTAGTGCAATTTCATGCCCTTGAGTCTTTACATTTAGTCTTCTTTACACTTGTTTACACCAGGTTATTATCATTAACTAAAAATAAAATCATTAATTAAAATATTTTAGTAACATTAAAAGAAATGAACAAATGTAGCCTACAATTTTTTCATTTAGTTTACAAGGCAACATTTCTATTTTCATTAAGTTGAAGTGCTAAAAAAAAAAAAAAAAAACACTGTAATAAAATAAATAATTTTATATAAACATTTAAAATGAAAATGGAAATATAAAATAAAAACCTATTTAAAATGCTAATAAAAACGAACAGTATATTAATGATAATAAAAGAAAACGTTTAAACATGTAAGTCATTACATTCACAAGTTTTGCGTGGAATATGAAAGCTGGAGTTGCTTGAGTTATTAACAATGAGTCATCCATGAAAGTCCAGTTTCCTTGTATATCTTCATTACTTATTTACCAAAGGATCAAAAGAAGAAATTTTACAACCAAGGAATATTTCTTTGTTGTTATAAATCAGTGTTGGATATCAGTAAATGTAATGCTGATCACACACACACATTTATAAAGCTAAGTGTGTGTCAGTGAACTTGAGTGTGATGGTTTTTACTGATACTGTGCCTGGTGGACAATCAAGCACATGAGCTCATCTTTACATGACATCACAAAATCTGCTTATTGATTCAGTGACCATTATTCTGATCCATTTGTCAGGAAGGGAATGGGCTGTGTTAAAGAGTTAAGAGTATAGTGATACCCAAGGGTATGTGTACCCAAGGGGTACATAGATATTTTTTTTTGCAAGCAACAGTTCAATAAATTGCTAATATTATAGTACAGTAGATGTTTCACAGAGCCTGGTTCTTTTTGGAGGCCTTTTAAAAGATTTACATTTTTTTCCCAGACTGCTGCCTTTGATAACACAGTTCAGGATAGTCAATAATAGGTTTGTGAGTGTTCTTGTGATGCAATTGGACGGTCAGCGTTCTCATGATCTTCAATATTCTGTTTGACCCAGCAACTGACAGTCAAATGAATGGTAATGCTAACAGATTGCTTTTATTTCCATGAAACAACCATTAATCACATGGGTTTTGTAGTGTTTGTAAGTCTTGTTAAATGACATGTAACATTGCCCCCTAGTGTTGTTGATGTGCTCTGACATGTCGGGTGAAACAAAATTCATTGCTTTGAAACTTTCCCACCTCCTGTTTTTGTGTTCTAGGAAATTCGAATCGTTTAGTAATATGCTATTTTTTTATTTTTTTATTTTTTTATTTATTTTTTTATTTATTTATTTATTAGACTGTTTTTCTGAAAATAATTTTGTTGGAAATTGTCTAACTATTTGTTGCATGAGATTACTGAGGCTATTTCAACATTTTTAAGACCATATTGTGAAAAATGTATCCTAATTATTGTTCTTTTGAGCATCACTCCATGTCTACTGTTCACTCTTAAATTAAAAATAAAGGAAGTAAACAGTACTTTAACCATTTTTTCTAAGGGAAGAACATTGTAATGATCTAAAGAACCTTTTTCCACTATACACTTTTGTGCAATGAAAAGGTACCATGAATGTTAACAGTTCTTCATTTAACCATACTGTAGATGTCAATAAAGAACCTTTAGGTTTAAGAGTGTATTGCACACTGTCCAAATAAGCAAGCAAATAAAAAAGTTAACATCCAACGCACCATACACAGAGAATTAAGAAATATGTTTTTATTAAACATTTTACATTTTACAAATTTATTTTCTTCATTCTTGTTCACAATTAGCATGCACATTGACTCACATAGAAAAACAAACATAAGCACACAAGTGCAGTCATAATTATATTATTTCATACACTCACACACGCACGCACGCACGCACACGTACACGCACACACACACACACACACACACACACACACACACACACACACACACACACACACACACACACACACACACACACACACACACACACACACACACACACACACACACACACAGACACAGGTCTCTGTGAAGAACTTAGCCGGTGGTCACGCAATCTGAAAGTCTTTGACTCTGTTAACCTACAGAGAGCAGAAAATTAGGCATTAGAAAATGAAAATATGAACAAAAATGAATAAAAATAAATCTCCTTGGGGTAATTTAACATAAATATATTGTTCAAATTTGGTTAGAAAGGCACCAGGTACAATACTCTAAAGTAATGCAGTCCTCAAGCCAAAGTTAACGATACAGGACTTTGTTTTACATAAAACCTGCAGTTTGTGCATCAGTGATATAGTTGCTTCAAGTTAGTTTATTTACAGAGATAGTTACATCATACAGTTAGTATAACTTTATTTAGAGTTTCTGCATACAATCCTACAAGCATCAACTTAGTTATGCACAATAAAACCATGTGCTTACCAAAGGTGGTGATGAATTAATTCTGAAACCAACTAATGAAGTATGTGCAGACACCCTGGAGACTTTTCCAGCAGTATTCCTCTGCGATCTTGGTTGCTTGACTCTCCTCTGCCACAGTGGGTCTCACTGTGATGGTCTTTGCAGGTTTACGTGGATGAACAGGCTTGGAAACGACGGGCTTGACTGGTTTGGAGGCTGGTTTGGCTGGTTTGGCTGGTTGCTGTGGTTTAGGCTGCTGCTTGTGGCTGGGAGGTTTGGTAGGGGTGATGTTGGTCTTGACCTGTTGCTTTTGCTGGTTCTTAGAAGCCTGGGTAGGTTTTGGAACGGAGATTTTGGGCCATGAGGCATTGAACACCATTTGGACCTCATCTGAAGCAGAGCGGCACATCTGCGGCTTGTAGACCCGTGGTCCCTGGCAGGCGTTGTGGAGCTTCCTCATGTCCCACATGATCTGAGTGAAAAAGTGCCGAGGGTTTTTGTTGTATGATCTGCAGAGGTTAGGCTTGCCAAAGAAATCACACCAGTATGATTTGCCCTTGCTCTTGCAGGAGAGACGCAGCTTGGTTGAGTTGGTCTGGCCAGAGATCACCATGGTGCAAGAATCTTTAGCTTTGGTGTTGAAACCAATTGGCTCATCCCAGATGCTTCCTTTCGGCTGCGGCTGTTGCTGCTGTCGACTGTGTTGGGTGTTTTCGACGTGGTTGATGCTGTTCCCCTGGTTACTGCTGTTCTGAGCCTGAGCGTTGATGGCCCAAATGAAGCAGACCAGAAGGAGAGCAGCGCTGCATATGGCTCTCATGATGGAAGTGTAGAAGGGAATGAGCAGAAGGTGCAATGCTGGCTTTATAAATAGCTACAAGTCCTACAAAGGGGTCTTTGAGCAGGGCAGAGTGCACACATCCATCAAGACTAGGGGGCCTCTAGTCTCCAGTCTGGTGCTGCCTGAAAGAACTAATTGTAGGAATCTTTAGAGAAGTGTGTGTGTGTATGAGCAATTTACTCTATATGGGATCAGTGTGTAAGTGGTTTCAAGAGTGTAATATATCACCTGTAATATAATAAATGCATGATCTAGTTACTGTCACACAGTATTTGCAACCTGACTACAAACGTAACTATTTTACAAGGTGGCGATCTCATATGAACTTTTACAATCTGAATAATATGAAAGTAACATTTTTAGAAAAAAAAAAAAAAGTTAACCAGAAAGTCCAACCTTACTCATAACCCTCAGTCGGGTATAAGCAGACCGTGTGAAAACGTATGAATGAAATCACACAATTTAGCAATGAATTTGACAAAACATAAAATAATTATGAATTGCCATGAGACTGTGTAGGTATTTGTGTGTTTTGTGTAGAAGATTTTGTGGTTCGGTTTCTTTTCTGAGTGTGTGTTGATGGTTTGAGGGAGGGACATGGGTGTTGTCAGACTCATGGAACCTTCGTGGTCTTCATTATAAAATCATACACGCTAACATAAGTGGGCTATTGACTATTGAGGTGAAAGACATTTTAGTTTCACAAGAAGAGACAAGGAGAGTAATTCACCTGAAACCCATTTATGCTTTGTCAACTTCACCTTGAATGTGGTTAGTGTCTGGTTTAAGTGACGTACATGTAGCTATACTATACTAGTGTGCTTTATAAGGAGTCATGGGATTTACATTTTTAAACAAAGACAGTCAATGAAAATGGCTGTGTACTTTTAGCTACCGCAGAGATCAGCTATACACATTTGACATTAAAGGAAAGGGAAAAGGAAAAAAAAGTGTCGAAGGAAAGGTTTTATGTGCACATCTTGTTTGCATCATGACACACGCATCATATTTCAGTACAAACATGCTGTAAATCATAACTTGTAAATGCATGCGTGTAGTTTTCTACACTTCAAATCCACTTTTTAAACAAACCAAGCAAGCCGGATGTCTTTTCTTTTCTTTTACCAGAGTGATAATTTTGTAGGAATTACTTTATAGCCTCTCTAAACAAAACAATATTTGACAAGTAAGTTAATGTTAAATGATGTTAAGATATTCAAATTAATTAACCAATCATTAATACCACTGATCAGCCCTACCAAAAGTGGATGTTTTTTCCACTAAGAAATAAACATTGTTATGTTATTTTGATTGATACTGTGAAGCTGCTTTGATACAATCTATATTGTGAAAAGCGCTGTATAAATATACTTGACTTGACTTGACTGATGCTCACCTCATTAAATATTCATTCTTTGTATAACAGGAAATCATGCATATTTCAGCATCTGAGAGAAAAATGAAAATGCTGATCAGTGATGGTGAATGTCTTAACTGGCGTAAAGAGGAGACCACATAATTCAATTCAATTATATTTGAAACATGGACGCTTTTATAAAGAGCTTTTTTTCAGGCTTAAAACTAGCAGTTGGGCCTATGAATAACAAACTAACAATAAATAAAAAAGTATTTGTATAATTCCTAAATGTTTGTATTGAAATAGCCTACAATTTTCATAATCTTCTTTTGAATTCTGGCATTCAAATAACTTTTTTTATTTTATTTTATTTTTATTGAAGAAATATCAAAACAAACAATAGAAATACAATACATTTCAAATGCTAGGGGGAGGTACAGATAGTATTATAGGAATACTTTAAAGAGTGTACATGGCATTCAAATAACCATCCAGCATCATGTCATTAAAACTCCGTCACTTCCGCACTCAGTGTGTACTTGTAACCATAGTGACGAAACGGAAGGTGTTATCCGCGCTGATTGTTGTAGCAGCTAGTAGAATAACACAGGAAAATACAGAGGTTAGTCGAACAGTTTAAACCTGGTTGTTCATATTCGACAGCGGGGGACATTCAAAAGCGATGGACCCAGTACTTCTATACGGAGAAGCTGAAGGATATATTCAAAGTCTGGAGAAGATGTCACTGCGTGATATCGGAAGCCCAAGGTAGGCTATGTGCATATTTAATATTAAACTAGTAAGTTAACAACTAAGACAAAAGTTCATGTAGAATACCAACGCCATCTATTACGTGTGTGTGTGTGTGTGTGTGTGTGTGTGTGTGTGTGTGTGTGTGTGTGTGCGTGTGTTTGCGTGTGTGCGTGTGTGCGTGTGTTTGTGTGTGTGTGTGTGTGTTTGTGTGTGTGCAGGTGGTTTCGCCGACATGAATTCATTGAGAAGCTGAATATGCAAGCTATTCTGAATGCCAGTGCCAATCAGGAGGAATTCATAAAAGACCTCTTTGTTTCTCTTGGAAAGGTAACGTTAATTGTTTATCGATCTAATTTGTTGGGGAAAGTGTGTTAATGTGCCAATTTAATGTAACATGTACTGAGCATAATTACAAATAAATGATAAAAATGGACTAGCCTATGCATTCCAAGTATTTGTATTAGGGGTGGGGCGGTATGATCAAAATTCTGTTTCACGGTATGACTCATTTTATTTCACGGTAACGATATAGTAATTTATATATGTAGTTTAGGGTGACCAAACGTCCTGTTTTCCCAGGGACATGTCCTGTTTTCACATCCTGTCCTGCCCGTCCTGGCTGTTTTTTATAAAGTGATGAAAATGTCCTGGTTTTCATTATTTTTCATTGGGCCATTAAGAAAGAAAAACAGGATAAAGAGGAAGAAGAAAACTAAAGATATAAATATCTTTTGTTAGTTAGTTTTTGTAAGTTTGTGAGAGCTATTTTGGTTCAATTTGTAGGTATTTTTTTTAGCTATTTATTATTTATTTTTCTAATACAGAAGAGACATTATTTATATCATTATTTCATTCATTATATTTGAAACCTGTCATAATAAAACATGTTGAGTAACCTCTGAGAAGCCTATCTGAATTTGTGTCTTTGATAATAGATAGTATTTTGTAATGTAACAATTTTTTTATCCATAGAGAGGAGGCATAGCTTACTTTAAATGCATTGAAATTAATAAGGCATCTTTAAATAAACTTCGAGTATCATTCGAGTATCGCATTGCCGGGCCGAGTGTCCTGGTTTTCGGTAATCAAAATATGGTCACCCTAATGTAGTTATTCTCGAAAAATCAACAAAAAGGGCTTTGTATAATAAATAAACCCAGATACTTTAGAAATGAAAAGTACACCTTGTTTGATTTTTCTATTTCTTTTATTTGGTAAATAATTTCTTTGGTTAACTATTTTGATAGCTAAATATAGTATTTTTGTATTTCTTTTATTTGGTAAATTATTTATTTGGTTAACTATTTTGATAGCTAAATATAGTAAACAAAATACACTCATCAACTTTTAGATGAGCTGTCCCCAACTGATTGAAATTAAATACACCTCATAGGTGCAATTAAACTTTAAATAAAGTGTTGCTGAATATTTTTTCAATCTCACGTTATTGCTTTACTTCATCAATCAGTTTATATGAATATTTATATTGAACAATTCTATTCATAAAAAATTAGTTACTTTTAATTTTGTAGGATATTAGTAATACTAGTTCCCTTTCGTTGTCACTCCGAGTTCCGTGGGATGACGACGAATGGGGGTTTCGCTTAGAAAGCCTATCGACTTCAAGTATACAAACGAACCAATGGCAAAGAAATGCCATGGGTCTGCGGAATTTGCATAGCGTATCTCCGCCTTACCTTGTGGGTATAAAAGGAGGACGCCGGCAATATGCAGATATGTTTTCGCTTCGGAGCCAAGAGTATCTCTTCACTCCACAGCCATTTCTGACTTCGCTCTACGAGACGAGCCACTCTCTCCGATGTTGGTGTGACGGCGATCTGCAGCGAGTTCACATTGCCTGCTGATCTGTGCAGTGATCTGCCAGTGAGTGTGTTTCTCCCTGCTCGCTTCAACATCGCAGAGTTTTTTCTCCTCTCACAAAAGAGCTCGCATGCGGCACGTGTTTTTAAAGACGGCTCGCCCATGCGTTTCTGGTTGCGGTCGACTCATTTCCGATTTCGATGGGCACATTCTCTGCTCTGCGTGTTTGGGCTTTGATCACGCTAGAGCAGCGTTTGTGGATGACTCACGTTCTCCCCGCGGGAACGTGACCATCGCGTCATTACGGTCGAGACTCAATGATCTCGTTAGAGAGAGAGTCCCCTTATCCACACCCCGATCTAACACTCTCCACGTGAGGTGCTACTTCGGCTGGTGGCCAGGGTGACCAGAGGGTGAGAGTGTGGAACAAACCACCGACTGTTCGTCCGTGGACCACGCCCCCCTCTTCAGTGACGCAACCCGCGAGTGTTCAGGGGATTCCCCGGGTCTATTTTTGGATTTCCCTTGACGCTCCAGAATCGGATCTGTTGTCCATCGCAGCATCACAGGGCGGGCTAGAATCTCCAGGAAGAGAAAATTCGACAGTGCTGCCACTTTCGGGTGTGCATATGGCATTTGTCAAGTCAGATCCTGAGATGACGGTCATGCTTTCCCGGGCCGCTGCGAGCATCGGACTAGAGTGGAACCTTTCACCCTGTCCTGAGCGCTCACTGCTGGATGATTGGTTTTTGGGTGTGGCCGCTGACTCCTGTCCCAGATGTGCATCAGGAGATCTCAAAATCCTCGAAGACCCTGTGTCTTTCAGCAATCCCTCGTTGATCTCCTCCGCCCTTCCTTCCCTCGATGGGGCCGCTGCCCATGGGTACACTGGGGCCCCCCCGGTTGAACGCTCTGTTGCGATGCTACTGTGTCCTCAGAGTGCTTCTTCTCGGCGCGATCCTAAGCGACGAAAGTGGCCGTACGCTCCCTGGGTCAGGTGATGCCCACCATTCTGGGACTGAACCTGTCTGATGTGCAGGATGTCGAGTGGACCCGTCTGCTCGACACCCCCATATCCCAGGTCGGCCTCTTCGGCGGTGTGGTTGAGCGCTTTGCCCAAACAGTTCTCAACCGCCCATGAGCAGACTGAGGTTTATTCTGCCCCGACGGCCCCGCCGTCCGCTCAGATCCCTCAGTCTGGCCTCCGCCGAAGGCGCCCTCACGCGGCTCAAATCCTGCCCGTTCGACCGGGCTGGCTCTGGAAGCCGCAGGCGGACGCCACAGCCCTCTCCAGCCCCGCCCCCCGCTATACGCTGGGTTAAGCGGCACTCTTGAGACGGGCTGCCCAGAGATGGGACTCAGTTCTTTCCAGGAGCTGGTAGCAGGGCCACTCCTTTCCCCGGTAGAGGGCTGGGGAAGAATCCTTATTCTCAGAAAGAACTGACTCTCCCGTCTCTGAGCACACAGAGTTCACGGACGACACTGTGCGCCGCCCCGAGCCGTGCACCCCTCGTCCCCCTCTGTCTCAGAGCCGGATGACAGTGTGTGCCGTCCTCGGACTGTACCGCTCTCATCCCCCTCTGTCGCCAGACCCCTGGCAGAGCAGGCCCCCGTGGAACGCTGGTCCTTCCCTGGCCTCCTCTGTCAGGGTGCGGTTATGACCGCGCCCCCACACCGGGCCGCTATGCCGTCCATGTCCGGGCCGGTCACTCCGCTTCGCTGCACCACCGAGGGGACGTCTGTGGTTTGCTTGACTCCGCTGGCACAGTTCTTTGGAGCCTGGCTGGAGCTTCCCAATCTGTTCCACTGGGTCGTGCGAGCCATTGGCTCGGCTATGCGATTCAGTTCGCACAGTCTCCTCCCCGCTACAGGGGAGTCCGCTCCACTTTGGTCGGTGGCAATGCCCCCATCATGAGAGCAGAGGTCGCTACCCTACTGGCGAAGGGTGCGGTCGAGACTGTCCCTCCAGCCGAAATGAGGTCCGGCTTCTACAGCCCTTACTTCATTGTCCCCAAGAAAACCGGAGGGTTACGGCCAATCCTGGACCTACGCGTGCTGAACCGCTCCCTTCACAGGATGCCGTTCAAGATGCTCTCTGCCAAACGCATTTTCAGATGTGTGCAGCCCCAGGATTGGTTTGCAGCGATCGACCTGAAGGACGCCTACTTTCATATCTCCATTCTTCCTCGACACAGACCGTTTCTTCAGTTTGTTTTCAAGGGGCAGGCATACCAGTACGCGGTTCTTCCATCCGGGCTAGCCATGTCTCCTCGCATCTTCACGAAGGTCGTCGAGGCTGCCCTTGTTCCCCTTCGGGAACACGGGGTTCGCATCCTGAACTAACTCGACAACTGGCTGATCCTAGCTCACTTTCGAGACCAGGTTTGCGAACATAGGGACCTAGTGCTCCAGCACTTAGCCCGTTCAGGCCTTCGGGTCAACTGGAAGAAGAGCAAACTTTGCCCCTTGCAGAGGATCTCTTTTCTCTGTATGGACATCGACTCGGTCGCTATGTCCGCGCAGCTTACGAGCGAGCGCGCACAGTCACTGCTGACTTGTCTGAGAAAATTCGAGGACAAGAGTGCGGTTCCACTGAAACTTTTTCAGAGGCTCCTGGGGCATATGGCATCTGCAGCCGCGGTGACGCCGCTCGGATTGCTTCATATGAGACCGCTTCAGCTTTGGCTTCGCGACCGAGTCCCGAGGTGGGCATGGCAACAAGGCACGCTCCGAGTACCAGTTACTCCGACCTGCCGTCAGACCTTCACCCCGTGGTCGAACCGCAGTTTCCTCAGGGCCGGTGTCCCCCTGGAACGAGCTTCCCGGCATGTTGTTGTGTCAACAGATTCCTCCACCACAGGCTGGGGTGCCATGTGCAATGGACATGCTGCCGCGGGCTCCTGGACAGGACCCCAGCGCCTATGGCACGTCAATTGCCTCGAGTTGCTAGCAGTACGCCTTGCTCTGCACTGCTTCCGAGCGTTGCTCAAGGGTCAACACGTACTAGTCCGATCAGACAATACCACCACTGTAGCGTACATCAACCATCAAGGTGGTCTACACTCCCGCCGTATGTCGTAACTCGCCCGCCACCTCCTCATATGGAGTCAGAAGCATCTGAGGTCGCTTCGAGCCATTTACATTCCCGGAGCCCTGAACTGTGCAGCCGACGAGCTCTCACGGCTTCAGCCCCTCCCTGGAGAATGGCAACTCCATCCCCAGTCGGTTCAGCTGATTTGGGACCAGTTCGAAGGCTGTCTCCCTCCACCCTCAAAGTCTATGTTGCCGCCATTGCCGCACACCATGACCCAGTCGAAGGTAAATCTGTGGGGAAGCACGACCTGATCGTCAGGTTCCTGAGAGGAGCGAGGAGACTGAATCCTCCTCGCCCTCCTCTCGTTCCCTCTTGGGACCTTTCAGTGGTTCTAACTGTCCTGCAGAGTGCTCCCTTTGAGCCCTTGCAATCAGTGGAGCTTAAGTTCCTGTCAATGAAGACAGCGCTCCTAGTTGCATTGGCCTCCATCAAGAGGGTAGGGGACCTGCACGCATTCTCCGTTTACGAAGCGTGCCTGGAATTCGGGCCGGGTTACTCTCACGTGATCCTGAGACCCCGGTTTGGATATGTGCCCAAGGTTCCCACCACTCCCTTCTGGGCCCAGGTGGTGAACCTACAAGCGCTGCCCCTGGAGGAGGCAGACCCAGCCTTAGCACTGCTCTGTCAAGTACGCGCTCTCCGTGCCTTTGTAGACAGAATGCAGTGTTTCAGGACCTCAGACCAGCTCTTTGTCTGTTATGGTGGGAAGCTGAAGGGAAAGGCTCTCTCCAAGCAAAGGTTGTCTCACTGGATAGTGGGCGCCATTGCTTTGGCATACCAGCAGCAAGGTCGACCGTGCCCCCTTGGTGTGACTGCCCACTCCACCCGGAGTGTGGCGTACTCTTGGGCTCTAGCGCACGGCGCCTCGCTAACAGACATCTGCAGAGCTGCAGGCTGGGCGACACCTAACACATTCGCCAGATTCTACAATCTCCGAGTGGAGCCTGTGTCCTCTCATGTACTCGCTTCAACCAGGTAGTACTGGACCCGCTCAGGTGTCTTCGCTTGCTCGCCATTCCACTCCACGGACTGGATACATGCGATATTTCTTCAGGCTTCCTCAGCTTCTCCACAAGCCCTGAGTTCCTCCAGCACTGTTGACGTCGACATCAGTGTCTATTGCCTGCACGTTGGCTAGGTGCCTCCCGTGTGCATGGTCCCTTCCCTGAGTGACCCCCACATGTGTATTTCCACTGTAAGCCTCTCGGAGTATGTGTCTTTCCCTTGGCAAGCCACCTTGCCACCCCTGGGGTTGAAATTTTCCACCTGCGTTCCACCAGTGTTCTCCATATGCTTCCCTCTGAGTCATATGTGTATTCTCTAAGTCCCACCCCCTCTGGGCTGGCATTAATTGCATATTTCTCTGAGATATGAAATTATCTAAATAGGAGTCCTTCGTCCGTGCCAGTCTCTTGACAGGGATCTCAGATTTACGCAGGGCACTGGAAGACAGCTGTGAAGGTGGCGTGATTAGACTGGTATCCCCATTCGTCGTCATCAGACGGAACTCGGAGTGACAACAAAAGGAAACGTCTCGGTTACGGATGTAACCCTCGTTCCCTGAGTAGGGAACGGAGACGTTGCGTCTTCCTGCCACTTCCGCTGTACCGCGGGGATCGCCTGAGTTCAGTCTAGGCTCCTCAGCGAAGAAACATATCTACATATTGCCGCGTCCTCCTTTTATACCCACGAGGTAAGGCGGAGATACGCTATGCAAATTCCGCAGACCCATGGCATTTCTTTGCCATTGGCTCGTTTTGTATACGCGAAGTCGATAGGCTTTCTAAGCGAAACCCCCATTCGTCGTCATCCGATTGAACGTCTCCGTTCCCTACTCAGGGAACGAGGGTTACATCCATAACCGAGACATTATGTTTAAATGTGTTCCCCGGTACATTTCTGCCATGTCTGCTTATTATACTGTGTTTTTAAGGGGCTTGTTTTGCTTTTTGTGATATTGACACATATCACAAAAATATTGCTTTTTGCATACTGACACACCGCGCTCCCTCTCAATGCGTGTGCACGCGCGCGTCTTTTGCATAAGTAAAATGCGATCGGTTAATTTGAGTGTCAAGTTCTAATCGCGTATCAAATCTAAGGAAGATTTCATCAGCTGGTTCAGTGGCCAATTGTTTGAAGTTAGAAATATATAACTCGCGCTACATATTCTGTAATTTTGCCTCAGATACAGGATTATACATTCGCTTTAACAAGCTAGTTGTTCATTACCACAAAAACCGCTCGCATGTCATGCTGAATGCGATTTTCGTATTTAAAAATTAACTATACATAAGACACAGAAAGATGAAGATAACTATACATTTTTTAAGGTTATTTCTATTCGTTACGATATTGATATAATGTTGTTGTCAAGTAAGCTTCATGCTTTCCCCGTTGCAAACGCGCACTCCTCTAAACTGTAGCCTACGGTTGTGTGCTGCTGCTCTAGTGACTGCTGCGCCTTTCCCCCCGAAAATATCACGTTAACAATCTTTTAGATATCGTCATTCCGTTGTGCTTGATCTGCTTTCTCAATGTTTCTTTGACAAATCTCTCAGCGTCTCAGTCTCACGCACGTGAGTTAACCATGCCCACTTATTTACATGTCGCGGTATACACGGAATAAAAAAATCTGTTACGGTTGACATTTTCTACCACGGTAGCGATATATACCGTCATACCGCACAGCCCTAATTTGTATTATAATTTTAAATGTATTTAGAATTATTGATTTCCTAAGGATACCTTTTATAGTTATTAATAAATGGAAAGTATTAAAAGAAATTAATGCATTTATTGATCGCATTAAATTGATCAAAAGTGACAATAAATACATTTATAATGTTACAAAAGAAAAAAACATATCTTGGCTTACACAAATTATATAGCAACTGTTTTCAACAATGATAATATACGACACGTTTCCTGAATACCAGTTCACCACATGGATCATGTGAAACTGAATACTGGGGTAATGGCTGCAGAAAATTCAGCTTTTTATATTAAAAATGGTAATAATATTTTAAATATGACTGTTTTTACTGTACAACAGACTTCTTTTGATAAGATCAGTCTTACTGCCCCCATTCAAAATTATGAATGGTAATAGATGTGTGTGTGTGCTCAATCATCACTTCATCATTGATCAACTTTCCCACTGGCACATCTTATACTCCCATGTAAATATTTTGAAAAAGCTGATTTTTTGCATACACCGATGAAAACATGTAAATTACTTTTTCTAGATACCCACACTGATACATGCAATGATACTTACAGAAGTCTGGAAAAATAAAGTGCTTCCCATAATTTGCCAACTCCAGGACTTTAATCCAAAGAGTACGTTTCTGCTCTATATGGTGGTAAGTGGACTCAGCTCGAAATGACCTAGTTTTCAAAACCATGCCTGGCTCTTATTTAAATACATTTTCTTCTACTCTCTGTGGGTCATTGCATTTTCTCCTAATTTCAGATTCACCATGAAGCTACCACTATAAACCTGCTAGAGACAATCATGTACCACAAGGTAAGCACATATTCACTGAGAAAACAGGTTTTTATACATATAGCCTAGATTAGTAATTTTGTAAAAAAAAAGATTTGTATTGTTTGCACCTAAAGTAGATGGTCTAGAAACTTAAGACCACATTATGATATGGTAGTAATATGATAATGCATACATGTTGATGTGTATTACACGTACAGGAGTCCTGTGAAGCTGCTGATGATAGTTTACTTGATTTAGTCGATTACTGTCATCGCAAACTCACACTTCTGGCAGGACGTTCTGTCTCTGGAGAAATCCCAACTGAGGACCAAATTACACACACACAGCTGTTAGACACAGGATCTGTGCAGGTAAAGAACATTTAAGGCCCATTCACACCAAGGACGATAACTATGAAGATATTGTTCTAAAAATCATTCTAAATATAAAAGAATAGCTGAGTTCATACCACGATAACGGCACTGAGAAAAGATATCGCTGGAATCACTTTCAGAACCATTTTTTTTCCAGCTGATGAACGATAAAAACAATGACAGCCAATAAGAAGCCATCCTGCTTAGCTTGAACATTTAAAGTGGCTGATGACTAAATTGGAGCGTGCGCTTAGAATAAACAGAACATTATCGTCCGCTGGTGTGGTAGCTAATATAGTCATCGTTATAGTTATTGTTCTTGGTGTGAACGGGCCTTTACTCTTGAAAGTTAAATGTAGCCGTTATGTTTTTACCAAAACATGCATCTAACGTTCTGAGCATTACAGCAAATGTTAATTTAACTCATTATCAAAAGCCTAATTCACATTAGATATACCAGAACTTGTACAATGTTTGTTGCAGGATCTGCAAAGACAAAGTGACATGTTAGAGTTTGAAATCTCTATCAAGGCTCTGTCAGTACTGTGCTACATCACCAATCACATTGAGAGGTGAGAGGTATTACAACTACTAAACATTTTACATAAAACAAATGATAAAAAATATACATTTTAAAAACAAATAAATTATAAATATACAGGTCCTTCTCAAAAAATGTGCATATTGTGATAAAGTTAATTATTTTCCATAATATAATGATACAAATTAAACTTTCATATATTTTAGATTCATTGCACACCAACTGAAATATTTCAGGTCTTTTATTGTTTTAATACTGATGATTTTGGCATACAGCTCATGAAAACCCAAAATTAGCATATCATGAAAAGGTTCTCTAAACGAGCTATTAACCTAATCATCTGAATCAACTAATTGACTCTAAACACCTGGAAAAGATTCCTGAGGCTTTTAAAAACTCCCAGCCTGTTTCATTACTCAAAACCGCAATCATGGGTAAGACTGCCGACCTGACTGCTGTCCAGAAGGCCATCATTGACACCCTCAAGCAAGAGGGTAAGACACAGAAAGAAATTTCTGAACAAATAGGCTGTTCCCAGAGTGCTGTATCAAGGCACCTCAGTGGGAAGTCTGTGGGAAGGAAAAAGTTTGGCAAAAACGCTGCACAACGAGAAGAGGTGACCGGACCCTGAGGAAGATTGTGGAGAAGGACCGATTCCAGAACTTGGGGGACCTGCGGAAGCAGTGGACTGAGTCTGGAGTAGAAACATCCAGAGCCATTCATTTTTCAGCACGACCTGGCACCTGCTCACAGTGCCAAAACCACTGGTAAATGGTTTACTGACCATGGTATTACTGTGCTCAATTGGCCTGCCAACTCTCCTGACCTGAACCCCATAGAGAATCTGTGGGATATTGTGAAGAGAAAGTTGAGAGACGCAAGACCCAACACTCTGGATGAGCTTAAGGCCGCTCTCGAAGCATCCTGGGCCTCCATAACACTACAGTAGTGCCACAGGCTGATTGCCTCCATGCCATGCCGCATTGAAGCAGTCATTTCTGCAAAAGGATTCCCGAACAAGTATTGAGTGCATAACTGAACATAATTATTTGAAGGTTGACTTTTTTTGTATTAAAAACACTTTGTAGCATGCCCCCCGAACAAGGATGAGACTTTTACTGGTGGTTTTATGATGTTTAATCCTTTATAATCCTTAGTCCATTCACCATATTACCAACGTAAGAGCTGAAATGTATACAAAACATGTAACTGATCAGCTAACATTGTTCACATTCACATGCTGTCTTACATTTGTGCAAAAATGAATACATTAACAGACAAAATGCTCATATCTCAACTAATTACATACCTTTTGCCTCTTCAGAGGGGCTGCAAGTATAAATTTGACGTTTAAACACGGCTCCGCGTCAAAGTTATTGCCGTATTTGAGATGACAAGCTATGCTATACACTGCGCTAGCCACTGCTCGCGCGCTTTCCAACAAGAAAACAAAAGCGTGCAGCTTAAGACCTGAAGTCAACCATCTCAGTACAAAATTTTCAAAATAAAAGATAATAACCTTCTCTGTAACAAAATATACGTATGGTTATTTACACACTTCTTTTATTGGTCGGATGAAATATGCTAATTTTTTGAGATAGGAATTTGGGATTTTCATGAGCTGTATGCCAAAATCATCAGTATAAAAACAATAAAAGACCTGAAATATTTCAGTTGGTGTGCAATGAATCTAAAATATATGAAAGTTTAATTTTTATCTTTACATTATGGAAAATAATGAACTTTATCACAATATGCTAATTTTTTGAGAAGGACCTGTATTTACAGTTTAAATACATGTTTACTAATGGATGCTGAAATTTCTCCTTCTAATGTAGTTTGAGTTTGAGTGTGCTGTCGAGGATGCTGTGCACTCATAATATGCCCTGTGTGCTGGTTCAGTTGGTGGTAAATTGCCCCTGGAACAGAGGTTAGTGTGTTTTAAACATATACATATATTTCTTTTCTTTTTCATTCAAGAACCTCACACAATCAGTATACATAGGAATTAAATTACAGAACACCAGCAATTGACCCAATACTAAGCTCTGCCCCCTTTGTGCTCACTCAGGCATGCTTTACACATTGTCACATAGCCATGGATCAAATAGTTTCATGAGCTGCACATTTTTCAGGAAAATTGCTCATAAAGGGGGACAAAATTTAATTGAGAAAAATCATATGCACAGTTATAGGCTGGAATTACTGTCTGCTTATATCTATCCAAACACTTCTATAGATTTACATTATAAAAGAGCAAAGGCTTGTCTATGGAACCTTATTCCGCCACAGAATAAAAAATAAAAAGGTTATTGTGACTCGCAATTCTGAATTTCTTGCAAATCCAGGTTTATAACTTGAGATTCTAAATTTTTTCTTGCAACTGCAAGTTTATATCTAGCAATTATGACTTTATTTCTCGCAATCACAAGTTAATATCTTGCAATTGAGTGTAAGAAAAGTCAGAATTGTTAGATGAAAGTTGCAATTACCTTTTTTATTTTTTATTCCATTGCGGAAACAAGCTTCCACACTTGTCTGATAATGTGACGGACAGCAACATTTGTTACAGGAATAGTACACCCAAAAATGTACTCACCCTCAAGCCATCCTAGCTTTGTATTACTTTCTTCTTTCAGCCAAACACAAAACAGTCTTTTATTAAATAAAAATCCTGCATTGAATGGCATTAAATAGATCCGCCTTTTAGAGCTTCAAAAACTTGGGCACTATTCAATTGCATTACAAAGCTGGGAAGGATATTGTTTAATATAACTCCGTTTGTGTTCAGCTGTAAGAAGAAAGTCATATACACCTAGGATGGCTTGAGGGTGCCTATCTTGAACTATTTTAGAATTGGTAGGAACAATTTTTTGACTGCATAGTCTTTTTCTCCCATGAGGTACTCTGGAGAAATACACAGAGGGGAGGTGGAGGCCCGTCCTGCCTGAAGATCAGCTAAAGTTAAATAAACATGATGGCCAGGTGTGGATGGCTTTACTGAACCTGATACTCAAACCAGACTGCCAAAGAAAATATAATTTCAATAGCTTTAACAAAGCACAACTTTTAAAGGTAAGACTTTACATAGTTGGGGAAATATCATTGCTGTCAGAGCCATTATAGTGTTCCTGTTGTGTTTTAAATAGATATATACAAACATACCTGCATATTGAGACAATACCAGTTTAATAATATATTTATGAAACACAAAATATCGAAAGAACAGGCAATTATCCCACTTCATTCCATGCTGAATTATACATTTTCTCATAGCCTAAAAGCTCTTATGCTGTCTCTGGATATGTATGTGTTCATTGGCACCATATATGATTTATTTAATGCCAGTTATCTATCTTTATGCTTCTTTATATGCCACTGTGTGCAGCTTTGTGGGTTTTTGACAGAGGTTGTGATAGATCAGTTACCAAACCTACTTGATCTCAAGCAATTCCTCAGTCAACTTGCTGTCACAGATCCAGTGGCCCCCAAAAATGATCTAATCCTGGAACAGGTACTCCAGCAAATGCGAACACACATACAGATTAAAAGTTTGGGGTCAGTAATATTTTTTTAAAATAAATGAATACTTTTATTTAGCATAGATTCATTAAATTGTTTTTTGTAATTTTTACATTGTTAAGATTCTATTTCAAATAAATGCTGTTCTTTTGAACTTTCTATTCTATTTCAAAGAATCCTGAAAAAGATCCAGGGCTGTTTTCAACATTGATAATAATAAGAAATGTTTCTTCCACCAAATCAGCATATTAGAATAATTTCTGCTTTGACATCAAAGGAATAAAATACATTTTAAATATATAATGGAAACCAGCTATTTTAAATAGTAATTATATGTTACAATATTAGTGTATTTACTTTATTTTGATCAAATAAATGCAGCCTGGGTGAGCATAGCAGACTTCTTTCAAAAACATTAAAAAAAATATCACCTACCTTAACTTTTGAACAGTAAGAGTAGTGACAAAAGTCACATAAGACAAAATTAACAAAAACAAAACACCTTTCTCATTCATTTAGGTGCCAGAGATATGGAATAATATTGTAAAGGAGAACAGCAAAAAGTGGAAAGCCATAGCTAAATTCCAAGTGACGCATGTTTTTAACCCCTCTGAAAGTGAATTAAGAGAACAAGCTAGCAGGTGAGAATTGATGTGTATCTATCTGCAAATTTCTATTGTAAGGGATGAGAAGATGAGATGCAGTTATAAGATGTTAGTCTAACAGTATGCGTATATTCTGTATAAATACCAAGTTCTGTCATGAAACTGATAGGTCCATAATGCAACCTGATGACATTTACATTGTTTACTACACTTATGTGCGTTTGCACATTCTGATTGTTTCCTGTTGCATCTGCAGCCATTGAGCTTGGTGTTCAACATTTCAATAGCTGGTTAGCGTTTACTATAGCAGTCTGCAGCATGATTCAGAGTTCCCATTCAGTCAGTCACTATGCATTACGTCAGAGAATGACGAATTGGGATCGTGCCTGAGAGTCCTATCACCTTCGGGTGTCAACATCTATGGCTTAAGCTGGCTGAGATGAGGAAAGCTGACAAATTTCGCTTTCTTGACTCCACCATCTCCCAGGCTGTCGGCTTTGTCCAGCAGTTCGAGGCCGAGGGACCTGATGCGATTCCAGGAAGAGTGTTCAGAGAATGTGCCCATCAACTTGCAGATTTCTTTACAGACATCTTTAATATGTCTATGGCCATAGCAACTGTACGGTACCAACCTGCTTCAAAACAACAACTATCATTCCAGTGCCCAAGCAAAGCCACATCAGCACTCTGAACGACTACAGACATGTGGCGCTCACCCCCATTGTTGCCAAGTGCTTTGAGAGGCTGGTGATGAAGCATGTTAAATCTGCCCTCCCCCTCAACCTGGACCAGCATCAGTATGCCTATAGGGAAAACAGGTCCACTGAGGATGCTATCGTTACAGCCCTCCATAAAGCACTGACTCACCTTGACAAGGGAAAGACATCTGTGAGACTTCTCTTCATAGACTACAGCTCAGCGTTTAACACCATCATTCCTAACCAGCTGGTCACCAAACTCCTTGACTTGGGCCTCAGCAGCAGCCTGTGTATGTGGATCATGGATTTCCTGACAGATCGCCCACAGACAGTGAGAATGGGCCCACACCAATCCTCGAGCCTGTCCCTCAGCACTGGAGCACCGCAAGGCTGCGTGTTGAGCCCGTTGCTCTATTCCATCTACACGTATGACTGCATCCCCACCCACCCCTCGAATACAATAATAAAATTTGTAGATGACACAACAGTGGTGGGAGAAATCTCGAACAGTGACGAGAACGACTACAGAGATGAAGTCGACTGACTGACAGGATGGTGTAAAGACAACAATCTGACCCTGAATGTCAAGAAAACAAAGAAGATCATAGTTGACTTCAGAAGGTGCAAGGAGGGCCCTCAACCCCTCATCATGAATGGCGAGGAAGTGGAAAAGGTCTCCTGTTTTAAATTCTTGGGGATCATGATCTCAGAGGACCTAAAATGGGAGATAAATACAACCTCCAAGGTCAAAAAGGCGCAAAAGAGGCTCTACTTTTTACGAATACTCAAAAGGAGCAACCTGTCTGCTGAGCTGCTTAAGATCTTTTATCAATGTTCCATTGAGAGTGTTCTAACATACTGTATGACTGCATGGTATGCCAACTGCACAGAGAAGGACAGGAAATCCCTCAATCGAATTATAAGATCTGCTGAAAAAATCATTGGACTTCCATTCCATCCACTGGACGACATCTTTAAGCCTACGCCGAGCGCATAATATCCTGCAGGATGAGACACATCCCTCAAACCATCTCTTCTCCCAGCTTCCATCTGGCAGGCGGTATCGGGCTCTTGGAGCACGCACCACCAGGCTGCAGAACAGTTTTATCCTCAGGGCCATCACAGAACTGAACAATCATGCTCTTCCACCCCCCAGTCGCACAGCTGCACTTTCTAGATAGGGACTTTATGCAATGGGACTTCAGTGCAATGTTGGATGCCTATATATTTTCGTATTTTATTTTATTTATTGTATGAGTGTGTTTATGATTGTGAGTATTGTTTTAGAGGTTGCATAAGCAAATTTCATTGTATGGTTCTACTGTACAATGACAATAAAAGTCTTTTCTATTTTCGGCGGTACAGAAGCAGATGAAGGCGATAGCCCACATCCTGCCCAGACGGGCAGTCCCTCCGCTTGTTCAGGGGCTTTCAGAGGCTCCTGGGGCATATGTCATCCACAGTCTGGGTCACGCTGCTGGGATTGCTTAATATGAGACCGCTTCAGCACTGGTTACACGACTGAGTCCCGAGATGGCATTGGAACCATGGTACGGTCCGAGTGATCATCACTCCGGCCTGTCGCCAAACTTTCAGCCCATGGTCAGACCTTGCTTTTCTAAGGGAGTTCACCTAGAACAAGTGTCCAGGCATGTTGTTGTCTCAACAGATGCCTCCACCACCGGCTGGGGTGCTGTGTGCAACGGGCATGCTGCCTCGGGCTCCTGGACAGGACCTCGACCGCAGTGGCATATCAATTGCCTCGAATTGCTAGCAGTACACCTTGTCCTCCGCTGTTTTTTTCCGTTGTTGCGGGGCAAGCATGTACTGGTCCAGATGGACAACACATCTACCGTTGTGTACATCAACCGTCAAGGTGGTCTACGTCCCGTCGCATGTCGCAACTCCCTTACCTTACCCCTCCCCAGGTTCAGCTGATTTGGAGGTGCTTCGGAACAGCTCAGGTTTACCCGTTTGCTGCCCCGGACACATGCCACTGCCATTTGTTCTATTCCCGACCGATGGGATCCTCGGCACGGATGTACTGGCACACAGCTGGCCCCGGGGCCTACGCAAGTATGCTTGGAAGTGGAACCTGTCTGTTGAATGGTCTTTTCACCAAGAAGACCCCTGTAAATGCCAGATCAGAGTCATTCTTTACCATCGCCACGCATCACAATGCAGTAGAAGGTAAGTCTGTGGGAAAGCACGACCTGGTCATCAGGTTTCAGAGAGGTGCAAGGAGGTTGAACCCTCCTCAACGTCGAATTATTCCCTCTTGGGACCTCTCTCTGGTCTTAACGACCCTGTAGAGAGCTCCCTTTAAGCCCTTGCAGTCAGTTGAGATTTAAGATTCTGCCAGTTCTTTGTGTAAATCCCTATCCTTCTTCCACTCCAGCAGGCCCGGTTCTAGAACCAAATCACTGAGGGTGCTTCTGAAAATAGTGAGGGTGCTTACTGCTTACATAAACATAGGAAATGGCTCCCAATCGTCATCAGTCTGAAACAACGCAGTCTCATGAAAGTGCGTATCAATACCACGAATGTTATTTCTCGTGCCATTTATACGCCAAAAGTGTTTTTTGCGTGTATATGCTACGCACAGAAAACCCCTTGGGTAGGATTAGGGGGAGAAGGGGGGGGGGGGGTATTGGGGTGCATGCGTATTACACGCCATAAAGTGCGTATCATATGCACGCGAAAACTGCATATCATATACACGCAAAAACGAATTTTTGCCATATAAATGGCGCGAGAAATAACATTCGTGGTATTGATATGCACTTTGATGAGATCGGGCTGTCTGAAAATAGTAGGGAGACCGGGGATGCATTTAGAGTGATTTACTGCATGGTTTAAATGCAGTTAGAATGGTCAAAGTTCAAAATAGGGGGAATGCCCTCTACGAGTTTTTGTCCTTTGCATTTATATCATATGATATAGTTAAGAAATGTTACACAAAGAGTGCTGTTTTTCCCAAATATCAGCAGTAGGCCTATTGCAAATGTGTGAATAATTGAAATAAATTTTATTCTGCAGTTGAATAATGAAGTTAATATAAGTAACTTACATTTTAAACATGTAGTTTCTGACGACAATGAATCAGTCCTTTTGAACGAAACAGCTGATTTAAAGATTAAGGTCACTCGGCGGCGGCGCCATCGCCATCGGCCGCGACACTAGGTTTGTCGCCGGTGTTTGTAGGGGTGTCAAGCAGTGAGAGTGAGGTTGTAGGGCGGGGTTCGCTGCTGTCATCGGCAGGCGGTTTCATTTCATCTTGTGATTTACTAGAGGTTTGAGCTTTCTTGAGCCAATATCTTATGTCCATGATGAAAAATGGACAATTCATATTTTTAGGCTACCTAAAGCCCCGTCTCAGAAAGTCAGCGAACTAATTTCCTGAGCGGGACGCACACATGCAAGCAAAGTGGGCAATTTAAGAGACAGCTTCACCTATGCGTATCACGATCGCAAAAGGACACAACCAATCACATGCATTAAACATGAAAGCATAATTAAATAAATTCTGATTTGAAAAATCATGTAAATTGATTTATTTTGTATGTGTGTGAAATCCGTCTGTGATTCTATTGTCGGCGAAATCTCGTTTACATGTGTGCTATTAATAATTTCATCTGAGGGTGCTTTCACTTTTCTTTGAGGGTGCTTAGCACCCTCTAGCACCCCCGTAGAACCGGGCCTGCGCTCCAGTTGTGCGGGGGATCAGTTGGCTTATACGGGGCACTGGAAGGCGCAGCGATAGTGGCGTTTTTCTTAGGGATCCCAATTCATCAGTCATTTACTTAACGCATAGTGACTGATTCAATGGGAACATCTAGGTTACCTACTGAAAAAGGGAACAGAGACGTTACGTCCTGTCGCCACAATTGAGCGACCAGGCACTACTCGGCTCCTGAGCGAAAACTTAGTGAGTGACTCTCTGCTCACTTCCTATATACCTGCAACCTGCGTGGTTCGCAATGCAAATCTCTCTTGCCAATGTCCGTTGGCTATTTCTGTTTACATTCGAAGCTGATAGGGCTCTCAGGCGCGATCCCAATTCGTTAGTCACTGACGTTAACATTGTCATATCCATTACCATGCTAAAAATCTTTTGAGAGTTGTCATGGTAGAACTGTTTATCTGCGCCCTTTTGATTAGGTTGTCTCGAACATATAATCTGGATGTGATAGAGAATCTAATCCCAGACAAACCCAAGTGTGGAGCCTGTGGAAGAATGGGTGCAAAACGCTGCTCCCGCTGTCAGAGAGAGTGGTATTGCAACAGGTAAAGCAACACATGTTGGTTTTCTGACTAAATTGATTGTTTTGTTTTTTTTACCCTATGTTACTAATCAATTCTTTACTATACTAATGTCCTTAATTTATAAACTAGATGAATAGCAGAGTAATAAATTATAATTATAATATATAACTTTCATGTTTTGGCTTTGTCTGTATTTGTTCAGGATTATATGATTGTTAATAATTCTATTTGTCTGGTATTTCTCTATAGAGAGTGTCAGGTGAAACACTGGCCCAAGCACAAGCCTGCCTGCAAACTCATGGCAGAGGCCATACAAAGACTGCAGGAGGAACTGAACATCAGCAGCTGAATTACAGCACCGCTAAATGAAAGGGATGGTGAGAGTGATGCTGTGGGATTCAGAAGTGCATAAGAACACATCCACTATGAACTGTCATATTTAGTGGACACTAATGGAAATAGACAAAAAGACACAAGAAACTGTTCCTGACAGCCTTCTTTCATTAGCTGTTCTATGTTTGTATATTGGGTTAAAAAAGAGTAAATAGATCATTCCTAATGAAAGCTTTCATATGTAAACATATTCTTTGTTAATGCATGCTCATAAAACTATTATATGCACACATTGTTAAATTGATTGATTGATAACTGTTACAATATAACCATTATTCTCACATATTGTTATTAAATGAACTGAATCAACTGCTAAAATACATTTGAGATCCAATTGGTTTGATTTTTACTGACACAACTTTATTGCATTTGTTGTAAAGGACTTTATTTTGTGGAACACAAAAAGAAGAAACTTTGAACAATTTCCTTGCCACTATTTTTCATGCAGTTACAATGAATGTCGTCTGGAGCTTTTAAGCATACATTAGTCCTTTCTTAAAATGGATGCAAAAGCACAATACATTCAGGATCGGTTATTATATTTGTACCTTTTACAAAGCACACCACAAACCATTTTAAGCTGATAGTTTTATTGTAACTTTCACACAGCCTCCATGTTGCAGTGGGATCCCACGTTACCCTGTCATGTCCCACGTTACCCTGTCATGTCCCACGTTACCCTGTCATGTCACACACTGTAAAAAACAAAACACTTGGTACAAGTGCATGTGAGTCTCAAAAAATGGGTGACAACAAGACCTTAGAAATCTGTACTTTACCACAACCAAAAAAACAAAGACCATGACAGTTAAGGAACTTAACAGTTTGAATTTCATTCACAAACCCTTTTTGAATTTAAGAAAAATATTTGGTTTGTACAATAGAGCACTATGTAGAATTGTATGACCACTGTATGCTGTACTGAGATGTCCATTTTAAGAAATTACACACACTGGACATTTAAAACTATTTTCATTATTTTGATGTGGACACAAAAATATGTAAGACACTCAAGAAGAAAACAGAAATACAACAGAAACAAAATCTTTACTCAAGATTAACTGATATATAATAGTCATTTGTTTTGGTTATACTATTTTAAGGTGTCCTTGTTACAGTGTAATTTAGTACTGTATTTAAATATTTTATTTAAGTACTAAGTAATAATAATTAACATGTACTTACTATAGGGTTAAGGTTCAGAGTAGGATTGGGTTTATGGTTAGCGGCATGTAATTATGCATAATTTACTGTTGTTGTTATTATTACTACAATAAGTACATGCAATGTGTAACAAGGACACAAACATAAAGATTTACCTTTGTTTTTAGTTGTGTAGTTGTCTTGTAACAAAAGTACAGACATTTCAAAGAAACAGGATCAATCAGTCTTTTAGGACATTGGCTTCCGATAATTTATCTTTATAGACATTTTACAGTCTTTTCAAGTGCATTTAGCATTCTTTTAGCAAATTGTTTTTCTTCTACTAAGAAACAATTCTGAAACTTATTATTGATTCATTCATTGAACAATAAAATGTAGAAAAAAAGTAACTTTCATAAAGAACCGAAAAGATAACTTGATAAATGAAGTACTTCTGGATGTTTGGTTCAGAAACACCATTTCATGGTTTCATAATCAAGAACCATCGATACAATATCACAGTGCACAGACTGATATCACAGACCTTTTTTGCGCCTTTATATCGCCTTAAATTGTTAAAAAGACCTGTAAAAAATCTAGATGTACCCACAATTATGTCTAAAGGATGTGTTTTATAAAATATTAACAAAATACATACAAAACTTTCAAAAACGTATTGAAAGTGTATAAAAATAACATGTTGCTGTTTACCATGTATGATGAATTGTATGTAGAATATGCTTGAGATTCTTCAGTTAAGGTCTGAGTATGTTTTATTGTTAGAAACTGGAATAAACATTTTCCCTTTTTTTGTGTCTTCATTGTCTTCCTCAGAATCTGACTTAAAGACAATCCCTGACAACAAAAAAACAAAACAAATATAAATCTAGACTTGGAAAAATACATTCAAGCCAAAAAAGCTTGAGATACTGTAACATGCGACAGAATGGGATTGTCTTACCTTGCTAAACTCTATTTAGCTCCAGTTCTCAGCACCACTGTAAAAGAAAAATAAGAAAAATTCACTAAGACCACAAAAATGACAGTAATTCCAGTTAATTCATTTATACAAAGATGAAGAGTCAGGTAAAAATGGATCACATGTGGAGGAGTGACAGGAAGTCATGTGATGCTACATAAACAGAGTGACGTGTTAGACTGAAAGAACATGTGAAAGATCAGTGACAGCATAAATGATTTCGGTGAAACAGGAATGTGTCACACCAGTGGCAGAACAGAGTCTGTAAGTATGAATCATGCGCACGACTGTAGAACATGGAATAATTGTGAATTCTTGATGGGTACAATATGTGTGGCAGGAAAGTGAAAAGAAGGAAAGAATGAGCACAAAGTGAGAAAAATTCCAGTTCAGACATCAGCAGTAAAAGAAGCAGAATCAACAAGAGGAACACTGACATGAACGAATGTGTTTGTTTGATAGAGGATATGTATGGATATAATGCAAAGGTAGAAAAAATAATGGACGAACAGATAATCTGTTGAAAGGTTTTGTACCTGTAGGTTGCATGTACGGTTGCATACCCCCGGTGAAAGTGTGTATGTGTGTGTGAATTTGTGTCACCAGTCAGGCTGTCTCGGGGGGGCAGAGGCCCGAGGATACCACCTCATTGTGTCATAGGATGGATAGCTGAAAAAAATACAGGTTTGTTTTGAATAAACATTTTGATGTTTGAAAATTTGGAATGGCAGTATGAATTGGTCAGATCTAAAAAAAAAATGTGGTCTTTAGTTTAGCTTCAAAAAAGCACAGAAAACTGTCATGCAGAGTATGGCTGCGTCCGAAACCTATAAATGCTGACTTCGGAGGATGCATTGCAAGGAAGAAGGCATCGAGGTATGTCAGAATCCAATGTTAGCTGAGAAACCATCTGATCGATTTTTGAAGGCAGCATATATGTATAGTTTGCTTTCTTTGATATCCCTAAAAAGAAAGATGGCGTCTGAAAATTGCGGTTGGTCGTCAGTTTATGTTTTTGACCAATGGTTTTTTGACCGCCGTTTTTTTAACAACGGTTTCCACTTCTGATGTCATTTCAAGTGAGAAATTACAATTGTAGTAATACAATATTTGTCTTAGTTTTCACCTTTTGCAATAGATCATTAATCGGTTACGTTGCCTCAGAAGTCTGTCTGAAATCAAACAAAGTTATAGCCTGATAGGGCAGTGAGGCAACGAGTCAGCTGAGTTTTCGGATGCAGCCGATACATGGATAGAGATACATGCTGAGAAACGAATGTCATGCTATTACGCTGTTCAATATTTGCATTTCATAAATCATTTTTAAAAATGTATTCATTTTGTATGTATGAAATGTGTTTTTGATTGATTTAGTAAGATATCATAATGAATTATAACAGAGCAATCAAAACAAGTGGGGATCCACCGACATAAAAACTATGCTGATAGTTATACGACATCTATTGTTCTTGCTTTTGCCAATGAAACAATACGATTATACACATCTATGCTATTTGGTTTTTTGCAATTTAACACAAATGTTAATGCCAAGTATGGTGTTATAAATATACATTCAATTTAAAACGGAACATTTTAAATATAAAAAAAAAACGTCAGTGAAACAAGGTAAAGTCAGTGAAAAGGGTCCATACAGCACATACTCATAAAACGTCTCGGTTACGTATGTAACCCTCGTTCCCTGAGTAGGGAACGGAGACGTTACGTCGGAATGACGACGAAATGGGGTTTCGCTTAGAACACCTATCGACTTCGAGTATACAAAAACGAGCCAATGGCAAAGAAATGCCATGGGTCTGCGGAATTTGCATGACGTAACTCCGCCCCACCTCGTGGGTATAAAAGGAGGACGCCGGCAACATGCAGATATGTTTCTTCGCTGAGGAGCCAAGACTGAACTCAGGCGATCCCCGCGGTACAGCGGAAGTGGCAGGAAGACGTAACGTCTCCGTTCCCTACTCAGGGAACGAGGGTTACATCCGTAACCGAGACGTTCCCTTTCGTGGTCACTCCGAGTTACGTCGGAATGACGACGAAATGGGGTTACCAGTCTAATCACGCCACCTTCACAGCTGTCTTCCAGCGCCCTGCGAAAATCTGAGCCCTCAAGATATTAGGACGAAGGACTCCTATTTAACACAGGAATACCAAGGTACACTGGGAAGCATATCCCAAGCTTTTAAGGGGAAATATGCAAATATCACCAACCCAGTGGGGGGGGGGCATTTGAAAATACACATATGACCTGAAAGTAACATATGGAGAAACTCTGAGGTGTCCAGCCGCAGGTGGAATATTTCAACCTCAGGGGTGGCAAGGTGGCTTGCCGAGGGAAAGACACATGCTCAAAGAGGCTTACAGTGGAAATACACGTGTGGGGGTAGCTCATGGGAGGGACCATGCACACGGAGGCACCTAGCCGACGCCCAGGCAATAGACACTGGCGCTAGCATCAGGGGTGCTGGAGGAACTCAGGGCTTTCTGAGAAGCTCACCTAAGCAGAATATCGCACGTATCCAGTCCGCGGAGTGGAATGGCGAGCAAGCGAAGACACCTGAGCGGGTCCGGAACTAGCTGTTTGAAGCGAGAACACGAGAGGACACTGGCTCCACTCGGAGATTATAGAATCTGGCGAATGTGTTAGGTGTCGCCCAGCCTGCAGCTCTGCAGATTTCTGCTAGCGAGGCGCCATGCGCCAGCGCCCAGGAGGATGCCACACTCCGGGTGGAGTGGGCGGTCACACCAAGGGGGCACGGTCGGCCTTGCTCCTGGTAAGCCAAAGCAATGGTGTCCACTATCCAGTGAGACAACCTCTGCTTTGAGAGAGCCTTTCCCTTCAGCTTCCCACCATAACAGACAAAGAGCTGGTCTGAGGTCCTGAAACACTGCGTCCTGTCTACATAGGCGCGGAGAGCGCGTACTGGACAGAGCAGTGCCAAGGCTGGGTCTGCCTCCTCCGAGGGCAGCGCTTGCAGGTTCACCACCTGGTCCCGGAAGGGAGTGGTAGGAACCTTGGGCACATATCCAGGCCGGGGTCTCAGGATCACGTGAGAACCGGCCGGCCCGAACTCTAGGCACGCTTCGTCAACGGAGAATGCGTGCAGGTCCCCGACCCTCTTGAGAGAAGCCAATGCAATCAGGAGCGCTGTCTTCATTGACAGGAACTTAAGCTCCAATGATTGCAAAGGCTCAAAGGGAGCACTCTGCAGGGCACTTAAGACAACTGAGAGGTCCCAAGAGGGAACGAGAGGAGAGCGAGGAGGATTCAGTCTGCTCGCCCCCCTCAGGAACCTGACGATCAGGTCGTGCTTCCCTATGGACTTACCTTCCACTAAGTCGTGGTGAGCGGCAATAGCGGCAACATAAACTTTGAGGGTGGAGGGAGACAGCCTTCGCTCCAACCCATCTTGAAGGAAGGAAAGCACGAAACTGATCGAACAACTCCAGGGGTCTTCTCGGCGAGAAGAGCACCAATTGACGAATAGGTTCCACTTCAACGCGTAGGCTTGTCTCGTGGACAACGCTCTAGCGGAAGTGATGGTAGCCACCACCGCAGGTGGTAGGGTACTCAAACCTGTCTCGTCCCGTCGAGGAGCCACACGTGGAGGTTCCAGAGATCGGGACGAGGGTGCCATAGAGTGCCCCGTCCCTGAGAAAGGAGGTCCTTCCTCAGAGGAATTGGCCAAGGAGGTGCTGTCGCGAGGAGCACTAGTTCGGAGAACCAAGTCCGGGTGGGCCAGTACGGCGCAACCAGAAGGACTTGCTCCTCGTCCTCCCTGACCTTGCGCAGGAGCAGGCAAGAAGGCTCACTGGGGGAAACGCATACTTGCGGCCCCGCGGCCAGCTGTGCGCCAGTGCACCCGTGCCGAGCGTGCCCTCGGTCAGAGAATAAAACTGGGCGCAATGGGATGAGTCGCGGGAGGCAAACAGATCTATCTGTGCGTCGCCAAACTGGTCCCAAATCAGCTGGACCGACTGGGGATGGAGTCGCCATTCTCCAGGGAGGGGCTGAAGCCGTGACAGCTCGTCGGCAGCACAGTTCAGGGCTCCGGGAATGTGAATAGCACGAAGGGACCTCAGGTGCTTCTGACTCCATAGGAGGAGGTGGCGGGCGAGTTGCGACATACGGCGGGAGCATAGACCACCTTGATGGTTGATGTACGCTACTGTGGCGGTATTGTCTGATTGGACTAGTACGTGTTGACCCATGAGCAGCGCTCGGAAGCGGTGCAGAGCAAGGCGTACTGCCAGCAACTCGAGGCAATTGACATGCCATAGGCGCTGGGGTCCTGTCCAGGAGCCCGCGGCAGCATGACCATTGCACATGGCGCCCCAGCCCGTGGTTGAGGCATCTGTTGAGACAACAACATGCCTCGACACTCGTCTCAGGGGGACACCAGCCCTGAGAAAACTGAGGTTCAACCACGGGGTGAAGGTCTGACGGCAGCTCGAAGTCACTGGAACTCGGAGCTTGCCTTGTTGCCATGCCCACCTCGGGACTCGGTCGCGAAGCCAAAGCTGAAGCGGTCTCATATGAAGCAATCCGAGCGGCGTGACCGCGGCTGCAGATGCCATATGCCCCAGGAGCCTCTGAAAAAGTTTCAGTGGAACCGCTTTCTTGCCCTGTATTTGTCTCAGACAAGTCAGCAGTGACTGCGCGCGCTCGCTCGTAAGCTGCGCGGACATGGCGACCGAGTCGATGTCCATACCGAGAAAAGAGATCCTCTGCACGGGGTAAAGTTTGCTCTTCTCCCAGTTGACCCGAAAGCCCAGACGGGCTAGGTGCCGGAGCACAAGGTCCCTGTGTTCGCAAACCTGGTCTCGAGAGTGAGCTATAATCAGCCAGTCGTCGAGATAGTTCAGGATGCGAACCCCGTGAACCCGAAGGGGAACAAGGGCTGCCTCGACGACCTTCGTGAAGACGCGAGGAGACAGGGCTAGCCCGAACGGGAGAACCGCGTACTGATATGCCTGTCCCTCGAAAGCAAACCGGAGGAACGGTCTGTGACGAGGGAGAATGGAGACATGAAAGTAGGCGTCCTTCAGGTCGATCGCTGCAAACCAATCCTGGGGCCGCACACACTCGAAAATGTGTTTGGCGGTGAGCATCTTGAACGGCATCCTGTAAAGGGAGCGATTCAATACTCGCAGGTCCAGGATTGGTCGTAACCCACCGGTTTTCTTGGGGACAATGAAGTAAGGGCTGTAGAAGCCGGACCTCATCTCGGCTGGAGGGATAGTCTCGATTGCACCCTTCGCCAGCAGAGTGGCAATCTCTGCTCGCATGACCGGGGCGTTGCCACCGACCAAAGTGGAGCGGACTCCCCTGTATCGGGGAGGAGACCGTGCGAACTGAATCGCATAGCCGAACCGGATGGTGCGGGCAACCCAGCGGGACAGTTGGGGAAGCTCTAGCCAGGCTTCTAGGAACTGCATCAGCGGGGTCATGCGGACCACCGGCGTCCCCCCGGGGGGCAGCGAAGCGGAGTAACTGGCCCGGACGTGGACGGCATAGCGATCCGGTGTGGGGGCGCAGTTAAGCTCCGCGCCCTGACAGAGGAGGCCAGGGAAGGACCAGCGTTCCACGGGGGCCTGCTCTGCCAGGGGTCTGGCGACAGAGTGGGACAGGGACGAAACGGCCCGTGGGCGGCGCGCCGTGTCAACCGACTCTGGGACAGAGGGGGACGAGGAGAGCACGGCTGGTGGGCGGCGCTCTGTGTCGTCCGAGAACTCTGTGTGCTCAGAGGTGAGAGAGTCAGTTCTTTCTGAATAAGGATTCTTCCCCAGCCCTCCACCGGGGAAAGGAGTGGCCCTGCTACCAACTTCTGGAAAGAACTGAGTCCCATCTCTGAGCAGCCCATCCCAAAAGCGCCGCTTAACCCGGCGTCTAGCGGGGGCGGGGCTGGAGAGGGCTGAGGCATCCGCCCACGGTCTTCCAAGCCAGCCCGGAAGAACGGGCGGGGTTGGAACCGTGGGAGGGTGCCTTCGGCGGTTGGCAGACTGAGGGACCTGAGCGGACGGCGGGCCGTCGGCAGAACAACCTCAATCTGCTCCCGGGCGGTTAAGAACTATTGGGCAGAAGAACTCAACCGCACCGCCGAAGAGGCCGACCTGGGACGTGGGGGTGAGCAGATGAATCTGCCGACCTCCAGCACATCAGACCGGTCAGCCCCAGAGTGGTAAACATCACCTGACTCGGAGAGCGCGTGGCCCCCTTCGTCGCTCGGAGAGCAAGGTCAGCGGCGGCGCGCTTGGTAGCTCATTAAGAGCCTCGAGTCAGTCCCGCCCTCATGCAAAACCATGAGCATCTGGGCCGGTAGACCACCGAACGGTCATGGGATGCAGTGAGGCAGCTGCCTGTCCTGTGGCACTATAGGAATTCGCCACAGATTAGTGTAGACGAAAAGAACTACAGGCTTCGGACGGGTGCTTAGGATAGCGCCGGGAAGCACTCTGAGGACACAGTAGCATCGCAACAGAGCGCTTCAACCGGGGGGACCCCAGTGTACCCATGGGCAGCGGCCCCGTGAGGGGGGAAAGGCGGATGAGACCAACGAGCGGTCCTGAGAAGACACGGGGGTCTTTCAGGACATCGAGATCTCATCATGCACGTCCGGGAGGAAAGATATTGGGGTTTGCCGTGGACGCGGGTCGGCGGCCTTACCCAAAACCAATCGTCCCAGGAAAGCATGGCTGTCATCTCCGGATCAGACTCAGGCACAGCATAACACACCAGAAGGTGGCAGCTGTGACGAGTCGTCACTTCCAAGAGAACCAAGCCCACCTTATGATGTTACAACAGACATAGCGTCTTCCTCTGTAGCTTCAACCGAAACTCGCGGGCCACCCGAAGGTGGACTCGCGGGAATCGGAGGTTCACTAGCGGGCACCGTCACACAGGAGGGAGCTGGGGTCGCGGACAGATAGTCGGCGCCTTGATCCAGACTATAACCCTCAGGTCACCCTGGCCACCAGCCGAAGTAGCACCCCTTGTTCTTTTTTTTTTTTGGGGGGGGGCGCTAGTGTGGATGAGGGGACTCTCACTCTTGCGAGTTCATTGAGTCTTGACCTAAATGACGCGATGATCATGTTCCCAGAGAGAACATGAATCACCCACGAGCGCTGTACAAGCATGATAAAAGCCCTACACACTAGACAGCGCTCGTGCCCATCAGAGTCCGATACCAATCTGCCGCCACTTTTTTTTTTTTTTTTAAAGCACGGGCGAGCCGTCTTTAAAAAGACTTGCCGCGTGCGAGCTCTTTTGTGAGAGGAGAAAAAAAAACTCTGCGATGTCGAAGCGAGCAGGGAGAACACACTCACTGGCAGATCACTGCACAGATCAGCAGGCAATGTGAACTCGCTGCAGATCGCCATCACACCAACACCGGAGAGAATGGCTCGTCTCGTAGAGTGAAGTCATAAATGGCTGTGGAGTGAAGAGATACTCTTGGCTCCGAAGCGAAAACATATCTGCATGTTGCCGGCGTCCTCCTTTTATACCCACGAGGTGGGGCGGAGTACGTCATGCAAATTCCGCAGACCCATGGCATTTCTTTGCCATTGGCTCGTTTTTGTATACTCGAAGTCGATAGGTGTTCTAAGCGAAACCCCATTTCGTTGTCATTCCGACGTAACTCGGAGTGACCACGAAAGGGAACTGTCCATGCCCACAATTGATTACTATAGACATTTAGCTACGACTGATGACTTCAGCATGCATAGAGATGAAGAGGTGGAATAAACTCTACCTGCTCATCACGGGGTTGTTTATGCCATATAAAGGATCACTATGAAAACCACTGACAACAACATCCACACTACTGTAAAACAATGAATGTAAAAGTAAACATCAGCTGCTTGTAAAATTAATATGAGATGTATGAATGAAAGATAACAGTTCACAGAGTGAAAAATATATATATAAAGATAGTACTGAAGGTTTCAAAGGTGCAATGATAAGGTGAAAAATAAATAAAAGATGAGAAAATAGAAAGAAGAAGTGGTTGGTTATCAGAACGTGAACAAAAGGAGAATATGGAAATGAAGAGTGGAAGTTGAGGAAGAGACATAAGATGACTCGAAAAGAAGGAAACAAGTTTGTTTCAAACACCCGTGGAGTGAAAGTCAGTCTTGAATCTTGGTAAAAGATTTTCAGTTTAGTCTTTTAGAAAAAGCTTGATCCGTTTTATAAGGCCATATTTCACTTCACATATGACAGGTAGATGGACCTAAATTCAGCAATTATAAACTCACTCATCATAGACGTCCTCAGTGTCCATCCTGCGGTAGAATTTGGCAAGTTTTACCGATATGATAATGCTGGGAATAAGTAACATACAGCATCCTCCCAGACCAAACCAGAATGTGTTCTAAAACACACAAATGCACAAGAGAAAACATTAGCATAAATGTCCATAAACATGCTTCTTAATACACATATATAAAAAATGTCCTCATAGGTTTTCATTTAAAATATGAAAAAAGGAATATGTGACCGTACATACACTACCATTCAAAAGTCTGAGGTCAGTAAGACATTTTTAAAGAAATATTTGTCAAGGATTAAATTAAATTGATCAGAAGTGACAGTAGAGACATTACAAAAGATTTCTATTTTAAATTAATGTTGTTCTTTTGTTTCTATTCATCAAATAATGATGAAAAATCACAGTGTCAGTTTCAACAAAAATATTGAGCAGAAAATAAGCATATTAGGATGAAAATTCAGCTTTCTCATCACACAAATAAGTTACATTTTTAAATGTATTAAAATAGAAAACAGTAATTTTAAATTGTAATAATATTATTTCACAATTTTACTGTTTTTACTGTATGCTTAATCAAATAAAGCAGCCTTGGAGATAATAAGGAACTTATTTCAAAAATATTAAAATGACTGTTTACATAATCAGTGCTTTTTCTATCCTCATCTAACGCTCATCTTGTTGTCGAGGTGTGATAAATCTCTCTGTTAAATGGATTGACCCAGTCTGCAGGGATGTTCTGAGTATAGTAGTAAACAACAACAACATTGTACAACATAAATTCCAACACCTTACCATAAGGTCACATTCATTAAAGTTAGTTAATGCATACATATCTATAATGACACACTTAATAGCTGAAACATTCTAAGACTGAACTGAACAGACTTTCAGACTGTTTCCATCGACTGTAGCAGATTTTAAACAGACTGTGAACACTGACTGAACGAAACTGTCTCTGACTCGGCGCGTTTGGGCATGATCAGTCGCAAGTATCACATTACATTCATAATCGGCCTTACAGTAGTTAAGTATGTCCCCGCTTAACAGTGAGCAATTCATTTGTTACAGTATTTATTTATCTTTGTTAATGTTGGTTAAAAAATAACATATAATGATTAACATTATCATTGAAATTAACATTAACTAAGATTAATAAGTGCTTTCAGAGTATTTTTAGTGCTATTTCTAGTGCTAACGCTAACAAATGGAACCTTATAGTAAAGTGTTACCACATAAATGTCAATACTGTACATATTTCAAGGCAAATTCACACCGCAGAGGCAAACGGCAACAAACACCAACAAATCTCACATTATGTTCCATTCATGGACTTTCTGTTGTCATTCATCACTTGTGTTTCCCTGTCTGTGTTTCCCACCATCAATCTGTAACCATGGACACTGATCACCTTCCTCACAGCTGACTGTCATTTGTAATCATCATCACTGTGTATTTAAGTTCCTGTCTGCATTCAGTTCATTGTCCGGTATTGTTTGTGTTATACACGCTGTCTCTCCCGTTTGCCTGTTCCTGAGTTTGCGTCATCCTTCCTATGAGCCGTGACAACAAACAAGTTGTCCGTTGGATTTAGAATTTTAAGAAAAATAACTGTCATGTTTTTAACAGTCACAGTCAGTCACCGACCCAACAGTCACCGACAAATGCTGATTGAGCATTCAGTTGGGTGAAAACAAACCCCGACCAACGGCAACAGATGGTGACAGGGGTAACACACTGATCCAACAAAACACAACAAACCCGTTTGTTGCCGTTTGTCTGTGTGGTATGAATGGGCCTTTAGAATTCTGATATCGCAGACAGTGTCTGTCAAGCTCCATACTTGACATAAAGCACCATAGAAGCAGTCCATATGAATAATGATATATTCCAAGTATCAAAAAAGAGCATTGTGAACTCCCTGTCTAACATCTCCGGGTGTTTTTGATTTTTTTTTAAAAGAAAGTCATGTGGGTTTGGAGCAAACTGAGAGAGAGTAAATGGCAATTACTATCCCTTTAATTTAACAGCAGAAATCAGAGCCTGGGAAGTCCCCGATTACATGGCTCCGTTAATGCGAGTGTGTGTGCCTTTGAATTGTATATTTCTGTAAGTTCATAGATTTGTACACACACACACACACACACACACACACCAGCATACAGACTGCAATAACATCTCCTTTCCGCTGCATCTGGGGGCTCAGAGTGTGAACAGTGACAATCTTGTTCTGATCTCTGTGTGTGTGTATGTTGGGGGACATGTGTGGGTTCTTGCATGTGCTATATGTTTTAAAATGGTTTTGTATATCTTACCACTGAGTCAACAATGAAGCTGCAGGCTACGATCTCTAGCGAGTCCACAATGTTGCTAATGGGCTTGCACTGGGCAACCTCCATTTCCAGCTGCACATACAGAGACACACATTAGTATATAACTGATTTAGTTGCAGTGTAACATGACAAAGTGCTGCTCTTAAGGAAAATGCTGGACTTTGTCTTATCTTAGCATACTTACTGAGTGCTTGGCCCACACCGTATATTGTGTAAAGTATCCCACAATGTTCTTAATGAATTTTTCAGTCTCCTGCGACATTTTTAACAATACAAAAATTGTTAAAAAATATATACATACTGTAACAGAGCATTTGAAAACTGAGCTATTAAAAATATATACTTTTTTCTTCATTGGTATTTTGTCCAGTAAAAAATCGAAACGCCTTTAAAACAAGATAAATGTACTTGTTTTTAGAGAATATATCTACAATTAATATATATATTTTCCCCGCATTACACCGTTTGTTGCAATGTTTTGTGTTTTGAGCTTACATCTAATAAAATAATTAATGTGGTTTATTCTTAAAACAAGAAAAATAATCCAATTAAAGATATGGTCTCTAAAAACAAGCCTCAATATATAAGACACAATTGGCTTCTCAAGTAAATGTATCTTGTTTTAATGATGTTAAGATTTTTATGTATTTATTTATTTTTACTGGAAAACGTAATAATTAAAATATATGCAGTATGTATCTATGGATCAAAATTTACAATTAGTAAATTAATACACTTTTAAAAATGAAACAAGTATTTGAACCTGTTTGACCACATGAGAGACATTGTTGGAGATGAGATACTCTGCTGCCTCGATGGCATTCAGGACATTTGTCACTTTAATCTAGAGGGAAAAAAGTGAGAAATATTACATAAGTCCCTAAAATCTATTTGGACAAATTATCCACTCCTAAACATGTATAAATGTCATTTCATTATCTATATTAAAATCAAGAGGCATTTATTTTATAAAAAGATGTACATACAATTGTGTGTATTTAATGGACTTACAGGTAGTTCTCTGGATGTTTTCTGAAGCAGTTTGATGCTTTGACTTAGAGTGCCCTATAAGAAAAAAAAAACTATTTTTAAATATTAAAAAAAGAAAATATATAAATAAATTCTATATAAATCTCTTACAATCTGGTTAACCCCTCCATGAGTCACTGGTTTCTCCTATGATTTTTATTCTATTAAATCTTTTTAGTAATCTTTCGAATTCGATTCTTTAGTTCCCTTTCGTTGTCACTCCGAGTTACGTCGGATGACGACGAATGGGGTTTCGCTTAGAAAGCCTATCAGCTTCGAGTATTTATAAAACGAGCCAATGGCAAAGAAATGCCATGGGTCTGCGGAATTTGCATGACGTAACTCCGCCCCACCTCGTGGGTATATAAGGAGGACGCCGGCAACATGCAGTTATGTTTTCCCTTCGGAGCCAAGAGTTTCTCTTCACTCCACAAGCCATCTCTGAACTGTCAGCTTCACGAACGAGTTCCTCTGGTGTTGGTGTGAAGGCGATATCCAGCGAGCGCGCGCTTCCTGCTTATCTGTGCAGTGGTTTGCCAGAGAGTGCGTGTCTCCCCGGGCGCTTCGACACTCAGAGTGTTTCTCTCTTAAAAGAGCTTGCACGCGGCACGTCTTTTTAAAGATGCCTCGCCCGTGCACTTCTGGGTTGCGGCAGATTAGTGTCTGACTCTGATGGGCACGAGCGCTGTCTAGTGTGTTTGGGCATGGATCACGCTAGAGCAGCGCTCGTGGATGAGTCATGTTCTCTCTGCGGGAACATGACCATCGCGTCACTAAGGTCGAGACTCAATGAACTCGCAAGAGTGAGAGTCCCCTCATCCACACCCTGATCTAACGTTCCCCCGAGGAGTGCTACTTCGGCTGGTGGCCAGGGTGACCTGAGGGTTAAGGTCTGGAACCAGGCGCCGACTATGTGTCCGCGACCCCAGCCCCCCTCTTCAGTGACGGTGCCCGCTAGTGAACCTCCGATTCCCGCGGGTCGACCTTCGGGTGGCCCGCGAGTTTCGGTTGAAGCTACAGAGGAAGACGCTATGTCTGTAACAGCATCACAAGGTGGGCTTGATTCTTCCGGAAGTGAAGATTCAGCGCAGCTGCCACCTTCCGGTGTGCATACGGCTGTGCCTGAGTCGGATCCGGAAATGACGGCCATGCTTTCCCGGGCAGCCGCGAGCATCGGTCTAGAGTGGAGGCCTCCACCCTGTCCTGAGCGCTCGCGGCTGGACGATTGGTTTTTGGGAAAGGCTCCCGACCCCTGTGGTCCACGGCAAACCCCAATACCTTTCTTCCCGGACGTGCATGATGAGATCTCGAAGTCCTGGAAGACCCCCCTGTCTTCTCGGGACCGCTCGCTGGTCTCATCCGCCTTTCCTCCCCTCGATGAGGCGGCCGCCCGTGGGTACACTGGGCTTCCTCCGGTTGAACGCTCTGTTGCGATGCAACTGTGTCCTCAGAGTGCTTCTTCTCGGGGCGAGCCTAAGCACCCATCCAAGGCCTGTAGATTTTCGTCATTTATGGTGGCGAAGTCTTACAGAGCGGCGGGACAGGCGGCTACCTCTCTGCATGCTATGGCCACTCTGCAGGTCTACCAGGCCCAGATGCTCAGAGACATGCACGAGGGCAGGACAGACCCAGGGCTCTTCAATGAGCTGCGTGCCGCAACCGACCTCGCTCTCCGGGCGACGAAGGTAGCCGCGCGCTCCCTCGGTCTGGTGATGTCCACTGCGGTGGTCCAGGAGAGACACCTGTGGCTGAACCTGGCTGACATGCGGGATTCCGAGCGGACTCGTCTGCTCGATGCGCCCCTGTCCCAGGCCAGCCTCTTCGGCGGCGCAGTTGAGGATTTTGCCCAACAGTTCTCAACTGCACAGAAACAGACTGAGGCCATCAAACATATTCTGCCCCGCCGACCCGCTGCTGCCTCGACGTCGGCCGGGCAGACGCCTCAGCCTGTTTCACGTCGAGGGCGCCCTCCTAAGGCTCCCGCCCCTCCCGCTCGGCCAAAGCAGCAGCCTTCACCCAGGCCCAGTCGCGGAGGAAGCCGTAGGAAGGCGCCACAGCCCTCTCCAGCCCCGCCCCCCGCCAAGCGCCGGGCCAAGCGGCGCTCCTGAGACGGGCTGCTCAGGGATGATGATTGTTTCCCAGGAGATGGTAGCAGGACCACTCCTTCCCCCGGTGGAGGGCCGGGGGAGAATCTTTTCTTCTCCACTCCCCGCTGCTCACCCACGGGTGGGCAGCACCCTAATGTGGTTAAAGAAAGAAACAATCCCCTCATCCCTGAGCACACAGAGTTCTCGGACGACACAGAGCGCCGCCCACAAGCCGTACTCTCCGCGTCTCCCTCTGTCCCAGAGTCGGTTGACACGGCGTGCCGTCCACGGACCGTTTCGTCCCTGCCCCACTCTGTCGCCAGACCCCTGGCAGAGCAGGCCCCCGTGGAAAGCTGGTCCTTCCCTGGCCTCTTCTGTCAGGCCCCCACACCGGATCGCTATGCCGTCCACGTCTGGGCCAGTTACTCCGCTTCGCTGCCCCTTCGGGGGGACGCCTGTGGTCCGCATGACCCCACTGGTTCAGTTCTTGGGAGCCTGGCTAGAGCTTCCCCAACTGTCCCGCTGGGTCGCCCCCACCATCAGGTTCGGCTATGCGATTCAGTTCGCACGGTCTCCTCCCCGCTACAGGGGAGTCCGCTCCACTTTGGTCGGTGGCAATGCCCCCATCATGCGAGCAGAGATTGCCACCCTGCTGGCGAAGGGTGCAATCGAGACTGTCCCTCCAGCCGAGATGAGGTCCGGCTTCTACAGCCCTTACTTCATTGTCCCCAAGAAAACCGGTGGGTTACGACCAATCTTGGACCTGCGCGTACTGAATCGCTCCCTTTACAGGATGCCGTTCAAAATGCTCACCGCCAAACGCATTTTCGAATGTGTTCGGCCCCAGGATTGGTTTGCAGCGATCGACCTGAAGGACGCCTACTTTTAGGTCTCCATTCTTCCTCGACACAGACCATTCCTCCGGTTTGCTTTCGAGGGGCAGGCATACCAGTACGCGGTTCTCCCTTTCGGGCTAACCCTGTCTCCTCGCGTCTTCACGAAGGTCGTCGAGGCAGCGCTTGTTCCGCTTCGGGTTCACGGGGTTCGCATCCTGAACTATCTCGACGACTGGCTGATCCTAGCTCACTCTCGAGATCAGGTTTGCGAACAGAGGGACCTTGTGCTCCGGCACCTAGCTCGTCTGGGCCTTCGGGTCAACTGGGAGAAGAGCAAACTTTGCCCCTTGCAGAGGATCTCTTTTCTCGGTATGGACATCGACTCGGTCGCCATGTCCGCGCAGCTTACGAGCGAGCGCGCGCAGTCACTGCTGACTTGTCTGAGACAAATACAGGGCAAGAGTGCGGTTCCACTGAAACATTTTCAGAGGCTCCTGGGGCATATGGCATCTGCAGCTGCGGTGACGCCGCTCGGATTGCTTCATATGAGACCGCTTCAGCTTTGGCTTCGCGACCGAGTCCCGAGGTGGGCATGGCAACAAGGCACGCTCCGAGTACCAGTTACTCCGACCTGCCGTCAGACCTTCACCCCCCGTGGTTGAACCTCAGTTTTCTCAGGGCTGGTGTCCCCCTGGAACGAGTGTCTCGGCATGTTGTTGTCTCAACAGATGCCTCCACCACGGGCTGGGGCGCCATGTGCAATGGACATGCTGCCGCGGGCTCCTGGACAGGACCCCAGCGCCTATGGCATGTCAATTGCCTCGAGTTGCTGGCAGTACGCCTTGCCCTGCACCGCTTCCGAGCGCTGCTCATGGGTCAACACGTACTAGTCCGATCAGACAATACCGCCACAGTAGCGTACATCAACCATCAAGGTGGTCTACGCTCCCGCCGTATATCGCAACTCGCTCGCCACCTCCTCTTATGGAGTCAGAGGCATCTGAGGTCCCTTCGTGCCATTTACATTCCCGGAGCCCTGTACCGTGCTGATATAGATCTGATAGATCTGGCACAGATAGATCTGTTTGCCTCCCACGACTCGACCCATTGCGCCCAGTATTATTCTCTGACCGAGGGCACGCTCGGCACGGATGCTCTGGCGCACAGCTGGCCGCGGGGCCGCAAATATGCGTTTCCCCCAGTGAGCCTTCTTGCGCAGGTCTTGCGCAAGGTCAGGGAGGACGAGGAGCAGGTCCTTCTGGTTGCGCCGTACTGGCCCACCCGGACTTGGTTCTCCGAACTGGTGCTCCTCGCGACAGCACCTCCTTGGCCAATTCCTCTGAGGAAGGACCTCCTTTCTCAGGGACGGGGCACCCTGTGGCACCCTCGTCCCGATCTTTGGAACCTCCACGTGTGGCTCCTGGACGGGACGAGGCAGGTTTGAGTACCCTACCACCTACGGTGGTGGCTACCATCACTTCCGCTAGAGCGTCGTCCACTAGGCACGCCTACGCGTTGAAGTGGAACCTCTTTGTCAACTGGTTCTCTTCTCGCCGAGAAGACCCCCGGAGGTGTTCGATCAGTTTCGTGCTTTCCTTCCTTCAAGATGGGTTGGAGCGAAGGCTGTCTCCCTCCACCCTCAAAGTTTATGTTGCCGCTATTGCCGCTCACCACGACTTCGTGGAAGGTAAGTCCATAGGGAAGCACGACCTGATCGTCAGGTTCCTGAGGGGGGCGAGGAGGCTGAATCCTCCTCGTTCTCCTCTCGTTCCCTCTTGGGACCTCTCAGTGGTCTTAAGTGCCCTGCGGAGTGCTCCCTTTGAGCCTCTGCAATCAGTGGAGCTTAAGTTCCTGTCAATGAAGACAGCGCTCCTGGTTGCATTGGCCTCTCTCAAGAGGGTCGGGGACCTGCACGCATTCTCCGTTGACAAAGCGTGCCTGGAATTCGGGCCGGCTTACTCTCACGTAATCCTGAGACCCTGGCTTGGATATGTGCCCAAGGTTCCTACCACTCCCTTCCGGGACCAGGTGGTGAACCTGCAACAATGCCCTCGGAGGAGGCAGACCCAGCCTTGGCACTGCTCTGTCCAGTACGCGCCCTCCGCGCCTATGTAGACAGGACGCAGTGTTTCAGGACCTCAGACCAGCTCTTTGTCTGTTATGGTGGGAAGCTGAAGGGAAAGGCTCTCTCAAAGCAGAGGTTGTCTCACTGGATAGTGGACACCATTGCTTTGGCATACCAGCAGCAAGGTCGACCGTGCCCCCTTGGTGTGACTGCCCACTCCACCCGGAGTGTGGCATCCTCTTGGGCTCTAGCGCATGGCGCCTCGGTAACAGACATCTGCAGAGCTGCAGGCTGGGCGACACCGAACACATTCGCCAGATTCTACAATCTCCGAGTGGAGCCAGTGTCCTCTCTTGTACTGGCTTCAACTAGCTAGTACCGGACCCGCTCAGGTGTCTTCGCTTGCTCGCCATTCCACTCCACGGACTGGATACGTGCGATATTCTGCTCAGGTGAGCTTCTCCGCAAGCCCTGAGTTCCTCCAGCACTCCTGATGCTAGCGCCAGTGTCTATTGCCTGGGCGTCGGCTAGGTGCCTTCCGTGTGCATGGTCCCTCCCCGGAGCTACCCCCACACGTGTATTTCCACTGTAAGCCTCTCTGAGCATGTGTCTTTCCCTCGGCAAGCCACCTTGCCACCCCTGAGGTTGAAATATTCCACCTGCGGCTGGATACCTCAGAGTTTCTCCATATGTTTCCTTCGGGTCATATGTGTATTTCCAAATGCCCCCCCCTCTGGGTTGGTGATAATTGCATATTTCCTCTAAAGCTATGGGATATGCTTCCCAGTGTACCTTGGTATTCCTGTGTTAAATAGGAGTCCTTCGTCCTAAATCTCTCGAGGGCTCAGATTTACGCAGGGCACTGGAAGACAGCTGTGAAGGTGGCGTGATTAGACTGGTAACCCCATTCGTCGACATCCGACGTAACTCGGAGTGACAACGAAAGGGAACGTCTCGGTTAGGTATGTAACCCTCGTTCCCTGATTAGGGAACGGAGACGTTACGTCTTCCTGCCACTTCCGCTGTACCGCGGGGATCGCCTGAGTTCAGTCTTGGCTCCTCAGCGAAGAAACATAACTGCATGCTGCCGGCGTCCTCCTTATATACCCACGAGGTGGGGCGGAGTTACGTCATGCAAATTCCGCAGCCCCATGGCATTTCTTTGCCATTGGCTCGTTTTTAAATACTCAAAGCTGATAGGCTTTCTAAGCGAAACCCCATTCGTCGTCATCCGACGTAACGTCTCCGTTCCCTACTCAGGGAACGAGGGTTACATACGTAACCGAGACGTTATTGCAATACAATTTCACAGCAAAAATTGCTGACAAATCACACAGCATAAACACAATATTTAAAAAAGAAGACACTTAAACAGACTTGCAAACACAAACATTTACAAAACAGTAACACTTCTGAACTACTTAAGTTGTTCACATTACTGAAACACATTTTTTACAAAGTACATCTATTTTTGTTTAGTCACGTCACATGAAACCAGCTGTTGGCTTACCCTTGCTTTCACAAATTTCTTTGGTTCCATTTGAAAAAATAGAATAAGAATAAAACTTAGAATAAAACTTTCTGTGTCCCCATTAACCAAATGGCTTCAAACTTTTTCTATTCTAATTAAAAAAATGACAAACGTTTTCCGTGAAGCTTATGTTTCCCGTAAACCATACCAGTTTGTGTGCTTGTTTGTACACCTTAAGTACTTGTCAATATTTTGAGCTAAATCTGACAAAACCTTATAACCTCCTTATAATAAAAAAAATATTGTACAAATGCTCTGTTAGTGTTAAGATTGTGGGTTCTAGAATTGTATTAATTAATTGATGGTTAAGTAAATGGTTTGTGGTGTGTGTGTGCGTGCGTGTTTTACCATAGCCTGCTCCATTGGCACCACTTGATCTTTGTGGATCTGTCTGATACTGCTGGCATGACCCTTGAGCGCATTCTCAAGAGCCCCACGTCGCTAAGGAAGAAAGTGGGAGAGAGATACATTGAAAATGTATAGAATTTTCCCACCCCACAACACTTTAAAAAACAACAAAAAACACTTTCACTAGTTTATAATAAACAAACATTTTCACCACATCTTTAACATCATTTTTGTTTGGAATCAAATGTAAAACTCAATAAACTTACTAAGGCTAATTTCAGAACTAGCATTTTATTTATAAGAAATTGAATTTAATAATACATTTAAATATTTTAATTTTAATAGTGATATTGTTAGTCGAGACTTGTAATTTGGGAAAATTGGTATAAATAATTTTAATTCAATAAATATGGTTAATGCTTATTACACTTTGTTTAGATTATAGATTTAAAATTGTAATTTTTTATGATGAATATTTATAACGACTAATATCATTCTACTGTAAAATGCATACACTTCCAATCCTACAGGTAGAGTTTGACTTATTTGTTAACTATAAACAATATCTATTAACGAATAAGCTCACTTCTCAGACTAACATTTTATGCCAACGTGCTGTAAAAGGCCCTCAGTCATATTCCCATAACCACACACGCACACACTGCAGCTCCATACATCCTGTAGCTATGTGTTTTCACCTCATGAATGCAGTGCCTGTGTCCCTCTACACTGGAGGGGAGATTGCCATATAAAGTTTCAAAATGTTCCAGAGCTGACCACTCAAGAGTTGACTCATCTTGATACATAGAGTAAATAATATGTGACCTACTGAACTGCTAATATCCTCACATCTTCACGTTATAAAATAAGACACTAACTGGCTAGCATTTCTACAGTACCAGTTGAAAGTGATTCATTTGTATTTGACTCACCAGTTGGTCTGCTTGAGCTTCGAGTTCATTTGCGTAGGACAAAAGATCCACAACCGTCACTCCTTTATTCACCTGTCAATGAAATCATCCTTAAAGTGTGTTCTACCGTTGTGCCTGTAAGTGTCTATGAGATTGTGAGGGTTACCTCAGTTAGATAAGCCTGATAGTCGATTTCTCCAATGCCTGTGTTGGCGAAGTCGATGAGGTTATCTTTGCCCTCCTGTTCCAGAAGAAGCATTCCCTGGAGATCCACATTCACACTATTAAATAGCTTGGCCATTTCCAGGTTATACTGTTAAGAAATCACAAACACGTGGTTAGAGTACTGATGTCATGCTCAGTATGTACAGTAGATATACACAAAAAACATGTGAAATTCTTTTTGTTTTTTCACACACCACTGTGGCATTGAGAAACTTGTTGAAGTTGAACTTGGTCTCCAGTTGTAGTGCTGAATATAAACCATTATTCTCATAACAATCTCTATGAGCAAGAGAAAAAGAAAAAAAGAGAAGTAAATCAACACAGTAAATCTATCTTCTCAAAGAGCAAACAACCTCTAGTGTTAAATAAATTATTTATTACAGAGATAGTTCACCCAAAAACTCATTCCAAACCCAAGATATTTTTTAATAAAACTGAGCGATTTTGATCCCTCGTAATGTAAAGCGATTTTGTCTCTTTAAAAGATTTAAACTGCTCGAGTCTTTACTTTTACACTGTTTTTATGAACTTTTTAAAGGGTCAAAGACTTTCACTAGAGATACAGAAATCTCTCAGTTCCCTTTCAGTCGCTCACGTTCGACGTAATGTCGACGTGACGACGTAATTGTGATCACTTCAGGGAGCCCTATCAACTTCGAGTATCTACAGAACAAGCCAATGAATGTTGGCGTGCGTGAAAGCGTCACGCGCCCCCGCCCCGCAGCGCGGGTATAAACAGGAAGCGGGAGCACGCACTCATTGTCTTTCGCTTCGGAGCCGAGCTTTGACTTCTGAGGTTACAGACTGCTAAAGAACAAACGGTAACGGGAAAAGGAGAAGGCTCTATTCCAGTGCTGGTGTGATGGCGCGATCAGCGGTGGCCGCGAGCATTTTTCACAACAGCTGTTTTCACAGCTTGGTTTGTGTGTGTGTGTGACTGTGTCGGTCTCGTGGGCGTTCCTCATTGAGAGTGTACCCCGATTACACCGCGGCCATCCCTGGGTGCTTCAGCACTGAAAGAGCTTTTATTTTATTTTTCCTGTTTGTTATTTTTTACTAAAAGAGCAACACAAGCGTGACCCTGCGTCCTTTTCAGGATGTCATTCCGCTTGTGCGTTTCTGGATGCGGTCATACCCTGGCGCCAGGCGACGGCCACAATAGCTGCATCTCGTGTTTGGGCATTCAGCATGCTGAGGCAGCTTTTGTGAATAGTTCATGTTCCCATTGCTGGAATATGACTATCATAGCGCTAAGATCGAGACTCGCTATGCCCCGATCTAGTGTCTATTCTGGACCTCAGAATAGACCTACTTCTGTGCATGACCAGGGTGATCTGAGGATTACCGTGAGGGCTTCCCCGCCGAGGCAATCTCCGTAGGCCCCTTATTTATTCGGCGACGCGGTCGAGTGCTTTGCCCAACAGTTCTCGGCCGCCCAGAAGCAGACGGAGGCCATCCGACACATCCTGCCCCGGCGGACCGCTGCTGCTCCCACCTGTCCGCCGGCTGCAGTCCCTCCGTCTACTCGTCGCCGAGGTCGGCCTCCTTCGGCGTCCTCCGCTCCCGCGAAGCCTCAGCAGCAGCCTTCGTCTAGGCCTCAGCGTGGAGCAAGCCGCAGGAAGCCGACCACGCCCGTCCAGGCCGCTGCCAAGCCAGGTGGCAAGCGCAGGTGCAAACGTCCCTGTGACGGGCGACCCAGAGGTGGATCAAGTTGCTCTTCAGGAGATGGTGAACGCGCCGCTCCTTCCGCCGGTGGAGGGCCGGGCGGAGAATCTGTTGTTTCCTTTTGTTTCTGTTCCGCAATTTCAATGAAAGAGCAATTTCTGAAACCTCTGGGTCCCAAGAGGGCGTGCTTGGCGGTCGATGACGCTATGCCTTGTCACCCTCAGGCCCCTCTTCTATCGCCAGCGAGCAGCAGTGGCTGTGTCCCGGACGCAGTGATGCCTCCGCACACTCACTCTGCCCTTCGACGGAAGCAGGTATGTGTCGCACCTCACACCCAGACCCCACTCCGGGCCGCTATGCCGTCCGAGTCGAGTCCCTGCATTCCGCCGCGCTGCCCCACCCCGGGTACGTCTGTGGTCCCGTTGGTCCCGCTTGTGCGGTGTCTGGGAGCCTGGCTAGCGCTTCCTAGCCCGTCCCGCTGGCTCATCCGTACTGTCAGACTCGGCTATGCGATTCAGTTCGCCCGGCGGCCCCCGCGCTTCAGGGACATTCAGTTCACCCGTGTTCTGGCGGACAGTGCCCCTGTGCTCAGGGCAGAGATTGCAGTCCTACTGGCGAAGGACGCGATCGAGCCGGTCCCTCCAGCCGATATGAAGACCGGCTTCTACAGCCCGTACTTCATTGTACCCAAGAAAGGCGGTGGGTTACGGCCAATCTTGGACCTGCGTGTCCTGAACCGGTCCCTTCACAGGCTGCCGTTCAAGATGCTTACGCAGAAACGCATTTTCAAATGCATCCGTCCCCAAGATTGGTTTGCAGCGATCGACCTGAAGGACGCGTACTTTCATGTCTCGATTCTCCCTCGACACAGACCGTTTCTTCGCTTTGCGTTCGAGGGGCGGGCATATCAGTACAAAGTCTTACCCTTCGGGCTGGCCCTGTCGCCCCGTGTCTTCACGCCATTGCTCCCATGTGCAAGCGTGGTGTTCGCATTCTCAACTACCTCGACGACTGGCTTATCCTTGCTCAGTCGAGAGAGCAGTTGTGCGAACACAGGGACATGGTGCTCAGTCACCTCAGCCACCTAGGGCTTCGGGTCAACTGGGAAAAGAGCAAACTCACCCCCGGGCAGAGGATCTCTTTTCTCAGTATGGAGCTGGACTCGATCAACATGACAACGCGCCTCACCGAGGCTCAGTCCAGTCAGTGTTGAACTGCGTGAGTACTCTCAGACACAGAACAGCGGCACCACTGAAACTTTTTCAGAGGCTCCTGGGGCATATGGCATCTGCAGCCGCGGTAACGCCGCTCGGATTGCTTCATATGAGGCCGCTTCAACACTGGCTCCACGATCGAGTCCCGAGATAGGCGTGGCAGAGCGGGTCGTGCCGGGTCCAAGTGACCCCGCACTGTCGCCAAACTCTCACCTTGTGGTCAGACCCTTCGTTCCTGCGGGCAGGTGTTCCCCTAGAACAAGTGTCCAGGCATTCTATGGTCACCACGGATGCCTCTGCCACTGGATGGGGGGCCACGTACAACGGGCATGCAGCTTCAGGTCTGTGGACGGGGCCTCAACTGCATTGGCACATCAACTGCCTTGAGTTGTTAGCAGTTCATCTTGCGCTGGGCCGTTTCAAAACGCCGCTACTAGGCAAGCATGTACTGGTCCGTACGGACAGCACTGCGACCGTTCCGTACATCAACCGTCAGGGTGGTCAACGCTCCCGCCGCATGTCACAAGTCGCCCGCCATCTCCTCCTTTGGAGTCAGAAGCATCTGAGGTCGCTTCGTGCCATTTATATTCCGGGTCTGCTCAACCGTGCAGCCGACGAGGTCTCACGGCAGCAGGTGCTACCAGGAGAATGGCGACTCCATCCCCAGGTGGTCCAGCTGATTTTCAGGCGCTTCGGGACCGCACAGGTAGATCTGTTTGCCGCCCCGGACACGTCTCACTGCCAGTTGTTCTTTTCCCTGACCGAGGGGACCCTCGGCACGGATGCTCTGGCACACAGCTGGCCCCCAGCTCTACGCAAGTATGCGTTTCCCCCAGTGAGCCTTCTTGCACAGACCTTGTGCAAAGTCAGGGAGGACGAGGAGCAGGTCTTGTTAGTGGCGCCGTATTGGCCCAACCGGACCTGGTTCGCGGAACTGGTGCTCCTCGCGACAGCCCCTCCCTGGCCCATTCCTCTGAGAGAGGACCTTCTCTCAGAGACGGGGCACCTTGTGGCACCCGCGTCCAGACCTCTGGAAACTCCATGTCTGGTCCCTGGACGGGACGCGGAGGTTCTAGGTGACCTACCCCAAGCGGTAGTTGACACCATCACTTCCGCTAGAGCCCCCTCTACGAGGCGCCTCTATGCGTTGAAGTGGAACCTGTTCGTTGATTGGTGTTCTTCTCATGAGGAGAACCCCTGATCTTGCTCGGTCAGAGCCGTGCTTTCCTTCCTGCAAGATGGGTTGGAGCGAAGGCTGTCTCCCTCCACCCTTAAAGTGTATGTTGCCGCTATCGCCTCACATCACGATGCAGTTGAAGGTAAGTCACTGGGAAAGCACGACCTGATCGTCAGGTTCCTGAGGGAGGCAAGGAGACTAAATCCTCCTCGCCCGCTCTCTTTACCTTCTTGGGATTTGTCTCTGGTCCTTTCGGCACTTCAGAGACCACCCTTTGAGCCTTTGCAGTCAGCAGAGTTAAAAATTCTGTCCTGTAAAACAGTACTCCTGGTTGCATTGGCCTCCATCAAGAGGGTAGGGGACCTGCATGCATTTTCGGTCGACGAATCGTGCCTGGAATTCGGCCCGGCTAACTCTCACATGATCCTGAGACCCCGGCCCGGATACGTGCCCAAGGTTCCCTCCACTCCCTTTCGGGACCAGGTGGTGAACCTGCAAGCGCTGCCTTCAGAGGAGGCAGACCCAGCCCTGGCTTTTCTCTGTCCCGTCCGCGCTCTGCGCCTGTACGTGGACAGAACTCAAAGCCTCAGGACCTCAGATCAGCTCTTCGTCTGTTACAGAGGCCAGCAGAAAGAGAAGGCTGTCTCCAAGCAGAGGATGGCCCACTGGATAGTGGATGCCATCGCCTTGGCTTACGAAGCCCAAGGCGTGCCTTGTCCGCCCGGGTTGAGAGCCCACTCCACTAGGGGTGTCGCTTCTTCTTGGGCGCTGGCACACGGCGCCTCGCTGACAGACATCTGTAGAGCTGCGGGCTGGGCGACCCCTAACACGTTCGCTAGGTTTTATAGCCTAAGTGTTGAGCCGGTTTCTTCCTGTGTGCTCGCTTCAACCAGCCGGTAACACCGAAGTTTCCGCTCTTGTGTCGGCTTGCTACGCCACTCCCCTCCACATGGAGCGGATACGTGCGCTTTCTGCTCCAGTCGAGTTCCCCACTCAGGCGAACCCTGTAGAGTTCCTCCGTACCCCTTCGGCAGTCAGACGTTGCGGAGTGTCCGACGCCAGGCCTAGTGCTCGTATGCTTGTTTAACTTGTGCTAGGCTGGGTTCCATATGTGGTGATCCCTGCGGCGATCCCATATGCGTATTCTTCCGCGATCAGCTCCCTGCGGTGAGCCCGTGTCTTCGCTTGGCAGACTCCGCTCTGCCGTCACTGTCTGGTGCTGCCTCCCCCTTCTCAGGCTGGAGCCACCCCAGTGACATTCCATATGTTGCACTGCCCCTCTGGCCAGTCCATATGTGTATTCTCCACATGTTACCTCCCTTCGGGCAGGATGTGGCTCTGTAGCGTCCCTCTCCCCTGAAAAGGCACGCTTTCCCAGTGTTATCCAAGAGTTCCACTGTGTGGGGTTTAACGGAACAGCAGTGAACTCCCTCTATGCAGGTCTTCCGCCCCAGCCATTGGGGGTCTGAGAGTCTTCCGTAGGGCGCTGGATGTGGCAGCAACCGTGGCGTTTTCCATGGGATCCCAATTACGTCGTCACGTCGACGTTACGTCGAACGTGAGCGACTGAAAGGGAACGTCTCGGTTACTAATGTAACCCTCGTTCCCTGAAGGAGGGAACGGGAGAAGTAACGTCCCGTCGCCACGCTTGCTGACCATCGCTGTACGGCCGTCTCAATCTCGGCTCCTCAGCGAAAAACAATGAGTGCGTGCGCCCGCTTCCTGTTTATACCCGCGCTGCGGGGCGGGGGCGCGTGACGCTTTCACGCACGCCAACATTCATTGGCTTGTTCTGTAGATACTCGAAGTTGATAGGGCTCCCTGAAGTGATCCCAATTACGTCGTCACGTCGACGTTACGGCTCCCGTTCCCTCCTTCAGGGAACAAGGGTTACATTAGTAACCGTGACGGTTTCACTTTGAAACATATATAATATATTTTAAAGATGAACGAAAGTCTTATGGGTTTGGAACGACACAAGGTTATTTATGACAGCATCTTCAGTTTTGGGTGAGCTGAAGATATAAAATAACTACTTCTCATTGATCTTTAGCATTGATCTTTGCTCACTTACCTGTACATACTGCCGATAGTAAGGTCGATGTTTGGATCTTGAAACAGCATGCCAGGAATAACGTTCTTTTTGGCAGGATGGACTATGTATGGTGTGTCAATAATCTGCACAGCAATAAACAAAATCCAAATTAAATTCAAAAGAGTAAATTTTCCATATGCTAATCAGTACATTTAAGATGATAATTCTATTTTCAGTTTCATTTTAGCTTTGTGTTGTTGCAGACTTGTATGACTTTCCTTATTCGGTAGATCACCAAAGAAGAACTTTTCATTTAATATTAAAGGCGTACAAACTGTCAGGTGTCCCTGTTACACATCTTATATGTACTTACTTATTATAGTAATAACAGTAAAGTATGCACTACTTTAAGCAACTAACCCTAAACCAAACCCTAACCATATAGTAAGTGTTGTTAATTAATATTACTCAGTACTTATTTGTATAATTACACTGTAACACGTGTAATAAAGTGTAACCACAGTTTCCTTGGTAAACCTGTTACATGTACTTACTATAGTAAATTTATTAAATTATATACATGCAACTAAACCTAACCCTATAGTAAGTAGTACATGTTGTCGATTAATATTACTCAGTACTTAAATGTATACTGTACACTGTAATAAGGACACCTTAAAATAAAGTGATTTTTTTTCGTAAAGATTTATTTTTGCCTTTTTTATATATAGTATATAATATATAGTGTAGAGTGGACAGGAAGAGAAGTGAGAGAGAGAGGGGGACACAAGCTGAGATCTGAACTGGTGCAACTGTGCTGCGTGTTGGAGACATTTTCCACAGGTAGGTTTTTCTACATCTACATTACAAGCTATTATCTATTATTAAACTGGAAATCAAATTGGGTCACACTTTTTATTTGGTGTCTTTTTACTACTATGTACTCACATTAAAAAACATTAGGTACAATGCAATTATTGTGTTCATGTTGCTGATATTGAGGTGAGATATGGGTAAGGTAAGGGACAATGTTAAAATCTATATACATTAAATGTTACTACATAGTAGTTAAAGACACTTAATATAAATTGTAAACATTTTGTTTACTATAGAGTATTGTGGCAGTACCTTAAAAATCTGTCTGTTAGCCAGCGGCTCACACACAAGCTTCTCTATGTTTCCTCCAACAACAAATGTGGTGACTACAACTCCCATGAGCACCCAAGAGAAGATGAAGCTGAAGCCTACAGAACTGCTCAACAACAAAACCAAAAAAGTGAAAAAGAGAAGTTAGTATCTAACTTTTAACTATAATCAAATATAATTTGATATGCACTTTGTGGGAAGGTGTTGTGTAGATAAGTAATAATAATTCGTTAAATTTATAGCGCATTTCTAGGTACTCCAAGCGCTTTGCATGTGGAAGGGGAAATCTCCTCAACCACCACCAATGTGCAGCATCCACCTGGATGATGCGACGGCAGCCATACTGCGCCAGAATGCCCACCACACACCAGCTTATTGGTGGAGAGGAGACAGTGATGAAGCCAATCAGTGTATATGAGGATGATTAGGAGGCCATGATGGACAGAGGCCAATGGGCAAATTTTGCCAGGATGAGCTTTATGTATTTAAGTATTATGGTATATGTTGTTTTGGTGTTTCCATGGTAACTCACGCCATCAGCAGGTTTCCTCCAGTGTTGGACAGACATCCACGTGTGGTGGGTGTGGCATTCTTATCATAGCCACATGATCCACACAGTAAACCCAGGAAATTAAAGGCCAGAATCAGCACGACCATACAGCAGATCACTACACACCCTATCCATCTAGCACAAAGACAGAGATAACGAGATATTGAGTGAAAGTGAGAGTGTACACTGTGACTGCAAGATTTTTATTAAGTTTTAAAAAAGAAATCAGGCCTAATACATAATACATTCAGCAAGAATGCTTTACAGTTTTTCTGACACATTTCTCAATACTTTCTTTATTACTTTTTCAAAACTCTTTTTTTAAAGAGTTTTGTAAAGAAACTATGCAAAATAAATCTGCATAATGCTGACTGTTGTTCGTGTTTTTTATGTCATTGTGACAAAGTGAGTTTGTTGGGTGAAAAACTAACTAACTTTGTTAATGTTATGGAAGAATGTCTTGATTTGGGACATGTATGAAGTGTTTTGGCAGATTTAGTGCATTTTGAATGTGAAATAAACTGCTGTGCCAAGTTGAAAGTTGGTTAAGAGAACTGTATGAAGAGTTTTGAAAAAGTGACCTTAGTATTGAGAAATGGTGTCATAGCGACTGTAAAAGAAAAACTGTAAATACACAAGTGGACTCACAGGTGATTCAACTAAGGCAATCAAATGAATAACTATGGCAACCGACTCAACCATGTGCAAAATCCACCCAAAAACAGACACAGACACAGATAACTCGTTACAGTTACATAGTCCATGTTTACATTAGTGTACAAAGTTATTCCAATGCTGTCCCCTTTGTATAGATAGTAATGAAATTGAAAGAATCAGTGTGTGAAGAGGTCTGAAAAAGTAGCGATTGTAAAAAAAAAAAAAAAAAACTGTAAAATTATCAAAACTGAGAGTAGATATATTTATAAAATTTAATAATATTCCTCAGTATTTTTTTTATTTATTTTGTTTTACTGTTTTTGGTTAAATAAATGCAGCCTGGGTGAGCATATGATATTTCTTTCAAAAACATTTAAAAAAAATCTTACAGACCTCAAATGAGTGGTAGTGTATAAATTCAATATTTAGAATTTTTAAAATATGTCATTAATAACTAGTTCAGTTTGGTTCAGCACACACTATTTCCTATGACTGAATTCGGTTGCATCATGTGGTTGTCACTCCCAAATAACATCTCAGAAAAGGAGTGACAACTGAATATCTGTAATGTGTGTAGAATCAGTTTCATATTAGTAATCTCTACAGAAGTACCTATAGAAGTCCAGCTGGTCGATCTGGGGGTAGTACGCCTCAATGTTCTTCTGGCTCTCCGTCAGGAACTTTGTGAAGTTCTCAAGTGCTGGTTCTACTGGGAACATCTTTGTGAAACCAATTATCTCTCCACATGACTTATCCAGCAGCCCTTTCACTTCTTTAACAGAGAGAGACACAGAAAGATTAAGTGAATATGTGTTTGGGAATATGGAGATGTGATAAATATGTGAAACAAGGCAGAAACATTCTTTTCCCAGTATTTCCATGAAATGACTAACATCTCTAGCACTAAAACATCTCTGTGTGGATTAATGTTGAAGGGACACAGTACTTGAGGCACACTTACTGGGTAGAGCTTCATTTTTTAAAAGACAGACCGGTTTCCGAATGCATAGGAACAGATACGAGAATAAAATAAAATTTAGTTTTTTTATTTTTCTTTAGTTTCAGAGAACAAATGAAGTTAACATGTTGAGTACAGAGAGATGCTCTAATGAGGTATGAGAACCTAATGAGTATTTCCTATATGAAGGAACCGCATTAAGGCATCATAGGCAACACTCCCTATGTATAGGCAGCGAGTCAACAAACCAGGTTTTGGTACAAAGCTAGATAGATTAATAAAGAGAATGCCCTCACCCGACACAATTCCTTTCGTCTGTTCCCTGACCATCCTTGGTGTGTCGTTAAAGGAAGAGTAGCCCTAAAAGAGATAAACAAAAAGAAAAGGTGGTGAGAAAACTGTCACAATACATTATGGGGGAATTAGTGGGTGGATGATAGAGGTAGACCCATCTGACCTTCTGTACAATATTGCTGAGGTCTGTTTCAAGCACAGCGTCCAGATTGGCCAAAGGCGCCTCAACCTCAGGCAACTGTTGGATGTCACACAGGAGTCACAAATAAACCATACAGACCAACATATTGTACGATGTTCCTAAAGACCTCATTTAGCTCCATACAAACATTTAAAGCAGATTATTAGTACTTTAGTGAAATGGAATAATAAGGTTTTATCAGTGTGGCGGGGGAGGCGTGGTTCAGCGAGGTCTGCGACGAGAGAGAGAGTGGAGAGACGAGCGGCGGTAAGTGGGTCAAGTGTAAAATAACTAACACCTGTGTCTCGTTGCAGTAATTGGCGTGGGAACCCAGAGAGGGCTGAGGACTCGTGGGAACGCAGAGGAAAGAGGACTCGACTGAAGCAAGACAAGTTATTGAGCACTTTGAACTGAGAATAAGATTTATGTTGACATGCGCATGTGGCGCTAGTGTAATCAGAGTTTATTGAATAAAATACCCACGAGCCTCAGCCAGCCGTCCCCGGTCTCCTTCCTTCTCACACGTACACGAAAGGGAAATACTACACTGGTGCCGAAAACCGGGAAGGAAGGAGAACGCCGCCGCCAAGATGCAAACTCCGTCAGGAACATCGGGAACGACATTTGCGGACATCATTACATCGCTCGCGGGTCTGCATCAGGAGAACCACCAAGCCCTGCTGGACTTGCGGGCGGATCAGGAGGGTCGATTTCAAGCCATGATGCAAGCCCAGCGAGCTGTTCCGGAGCTTGCTGGACCGGGAGTTTCGGACGGAAGGGGCTTCCCCCAGCTCCACTCCAGGCGCCCACATGGCGTTGATGAAGATGGGTGTCTTGGACGATCCCGAAGCCTTCGTGGATTTATTTGAAAGAACAGCCGAGGCATGTGGGTGGCCATTGACCAGCTGGCCGGTACGGCTGATACCACTGCTGTCGGGGGAAGTCCAGAAGGCTGCCCAACAACTGCCCGTTCAGAACCTCCTGGTATGCGCCGATTTAAAACGATCCATTCTCCAGAGGGTCAGCCTTAACCCTGAACAACACCGTCAGCGCTTCCGTTCACTGGAACTGGCAGAAGCAGGCCGACCCTTTGTCTTGGCGCAGCAGCTCCGGGACTCGTGCCGCAAATGGCTGTTGGCTGGAGGAGGCGACGCCGAGGCCATCATCGACAAGGTGGTACTGGAACAATTCGTCTCACGGCTACCGAAGAGGACTGCCCAGTGGGTCCAGTGTCACCGGCCGGCGTCGCTGGATCTGGCCATCCAACTGGCGGAGGATCAACTGGCGGCGTGCTCCGGGGGCGGCGAACCCCTGCCATCTATTTCTCTCTCTCTTTCTCCCCCTGCCTCTCTCTCTTCCCACTCCCCAAAGCCCGTTCCTTTCCCTAGGACCCATTTCCCCGGACCACTGAGGGCACCTCCCCGTTGGAAGGCTGGGTCCAGCCGGGTCGCGTGGCTCCGTCAGGGGAGGGGGGCCGGGACACTCTGATGGGCTCGACGCGGTTCCTGTGCTCTCCCCACGCCAATTCCTTGACCCGCTTCCTGCCACTAGGGCGGCGGGGAAGCCTGGGCCGGTCTGTTGGCGTTGCGGGGATCCGGGCCATTTCGTGGACCGCTGCCCGGTCATGGAAGTTGGGACATTGGTCCGGATCCCGGACGCCCCACAGGCCGCCCCCGATCAAGCCGGGTTATACCAGATACCTGTGAGTATTAAGGGGGGTACCTATCAGGCCTTGGTGGATTCAGGTTGTAACCAGACCTCCATCCATCAACGCCTGATACAATCCGGGGCATTGGATACGGGCCGCATGGTTAAGGTGAGGTGTGTGCATGGGGATATAGTGGAATACCCCTTAAAGGCCATCACTATTAAATTCAGGGGACAAAATCATTGTGTGGAGGTTGCAGTTAGCCCGCGCCTCCGGCATCCGTTAATTTTGGGAACGAATTGGCCAGCTTTTGAACAATTATTGGGTTGTTTGACAACGGGTGCCTCTGGGAAAAAGAAAAGGCGGGGAAGGGGGGCGAGCGCTCAGGTCGGAGAGGCTGTTCCTGGACCCAGCGGAACTGTTTCAGGGGAACCGAGCGGCTTGGCGAGGCTAAACCTCTCCAGTCGCGATGACTTTCCCCTGGAACAGTCCCAAGATGAGACGCTCAAACATGCGTTTGAACAGGTCCATTCCATCGATGGGCAGATCCTCCAACCTGACCGCACGCTCTCCTATCCTTATTTTGCCGTTATTAAAGATAGGTTGTATCGAGTGACCCAAGACACTCAGACAAAGGAAGATACAACCCAATTGTTAGTACCACGGGGCCGTCGGGAAATGCTTTTCCAGGCGGCACATTGTAATCCGATGGCGGGGCATTTAGGGATGACAGCTACGTTAAGTCGTTTAATGACCCGATTCTTCTGGCCGGGCATTCACGAGAACGTACGCAGGTGGTGCGCGTCGTGTCGTGAATGTCAGTTGGTAAACCCACCGGCCGCCCCAAAAGCGCCGTTGCGCCCTCTACCTCTTGTGCAGGTCCCCTTCGAGAGAATTGTTATGGACCTCATCGGGCCATTAGAACGATCGGCACGGGGACATCGCTTTGCGTTAGTTATAGTAGACTACGCAACGCGATATCCTGAAGCAGTGGCGCTACGCACTATATCAGCTAAAAGTGTGGCAGACGCCCTGTTTCGGTTAATCTCCCGCGTGAGAATCCCGAAAGAGATTCTCACGGATCAAGGCACCGCGTTTATGTCACGTACGTTGAGCGAATTATATGAATTATTGGGCATTAAATCGGTGCGTACCAGCGTCTACCACCCACAAACGGACGGACTGGTCGAACGATTTAATCGCACATTGAAAACAATGATTCGTAAATTCGTACAGGAAGACGCGAAAAGTTGGGACAGATGGCTGGAACCCCTCTTATTCGCCGTGCGAGAGGTCCCGCAAGCCTCCACGGGGTTTTCCCCCTTTGAGCTTCTTTTTGGACGTCAGCCCCGTGGGGTGTTAGACGTCCTAAAAGAAACTTGGGAGGACGGACACTCAGATAGCAAAAATTAAATTCAGTATGTCATGGACCTGAGAGCAAAACTCCATACACTGGGGCGGCTCTCTATGGAGAATTTGCTTCAGGCTCAGGACAGACAAAGCCGGCTGTATAACAGGGGAACTAAGCTTCGAGAATTTACACCGGGAGATAAAGTGCTCATTTTACTGCCAACCTCCAGCTCCAAATTGTTAGCAAAGTGGCAAGGACCCTTTGAGGTCACACAGCGGATAGGGGATCTCAAATATGAGGTAATACGAACAGACAGGGGTGATTCGCGGCAAATCTACCATCTCAACCTCCTAAAAAAATGGAGTGAGGAGGAGTCAGTGTTGCTTGCGACGGCAGTGAGTGGAGAGGAGGATCTCGGGCCAGAGGCGATCATCAAAGGGAAATCTCTCGCCCTGGCCCCGGGGGGGGGATCACCTCTCGCCCTCGCAGCTCACTGACATCGCAAGGTTGCAAAAAGAGTTTGCCGATGTGTTTTCACCCCTGCCTGGTCGTACTAATCTAATCCAGCACCATATTGAGACAGAACCGGGCGTGGTAGTTCGCGGCCGGCCATACAGGTTGCCTGAACACAAAAAAAAGTGGTTCAGACAGAATTAGAGGCAATGCTGGAGATGGGAGTAATTGAGGAGTCCCACAGTGACTGGGCAAGCCCGATAGTTTTAGTTCCTAAAACGGACGACTCGGTACGGTTTTGTGTGGACTATCGCAGGGTGAATGCAGTGTCGAAATTCGACGCTTATCCAATGCCGCGGATTGACGAGCTGCTTGATCGGTTAGGTACGGCTCGCTTTTATTCGACGCTGGACTTAACGAAAGGATATTGGCAGATCCCCTTGTCTCCCATGTCCAAAGAAAAAACAGCCTTCACCACGCCGTTTGGGTTACACCAATTTGTAACACTTCCTTTCGGGTTGTTCGGGGCTCCGACCACGTATCAGCGTCTCATGGACAGGATTCTGCGACCCCATGCTCCATATGCCGCTGCATACTTGGATGATATCATCATCTACAGTAATGACTGGCAGCGGCATGTGGAGCATTTAAGGGCCGTCCTCGGGGCGCTGAGACGGGCGGGGCTAACGGCCAACCCGAAGAAGTGTGCAGTTGGGCGGGTGGAGGTAAGGTATCTGGGCTTCCACTTGGGCAGGTGCAGGTGCGTCCCCAAATTGACAAGACAGCAGCAATTGCAACCTGTCCTCGACCTAAGACCAAAAAGGAGGTGAGGCAGTTCCTGGGGCTGGCGGGATATTACAAAAGGTTTATTCCTGACTATTCGGACCTCATCAGCCCGCTGACTGACCTCACTAAAAAGGAGGTACCAGATACGGTCCAGTGGACGGAGCAGTGCCAACAGGCTTTTACCCAGGTTAAGGCTGCTCTGTGTGGTGGCCCGCTCCTGCACTCTACTAATTTCTCTCTCCCTTTTCTGTTGCAGACTGACGCGTCGGACCGGGGGCTGGGCGCTGTCCTGTCCCAGGGGGTGGAGGGGGAGGACCGCCCGGTGCTGTACATTAGTCGTAAGCTCTCGAAGAGAGAGACTAAGTACAGCACCATAGAGAAGGAGTGTTTGGCCATCAGATGGGCGATCCTCACCCTGCGCTATTACCTCCTGGGGCGGGAATTCACCCTCTGTTCGGATCACGCGCCCCTGCAGTGGCTCCACCGCATGAAGGACACCAACGCGCGGATCACCCGTTGGTATCTAGCTTTACAGCCTTTTAAGTTCAAGGTGATCCACAGGCCGGGGGTGCAGATGGCTGTGGCTGACTTCCTCTCTAGGAATGGGGGGGGGGGGGCTGCAGGCCGGATGGCTCCCCGGCCTGAGTCGGGCGGTGGGGGTATGTGGCGGGGGAGGCGTGGTTCAGCGAGGTCTGCGACGAGAGAGAGAGTGGAGAGACGAGCGGCGGTAAGTGGGTCAAGTGTAAAATGACTAACACCTGTGTCTCGTTGCAGTAATTGGCGTGGGAACGCAGAGAGGGCTGAGGACTCGTGGGAACGCAGAGGAAAGAGGACTCGACTGAAGCAAGACAAGTTATTGAGCACTTTGAACTGAGAATAAGATTTATGTTGACATGCGCATGTGGCGCGAGTGTAATCAGAGTTTATTGAATAAAATACCCACGAGCCTCAGCCAGCCGTCCCCGGTCTTCTTCCTTCTTACACGTACACGAAAGGGAAATACTACAATCAGTTAATGAAAATCAAGGTTGTTTTTTTTACCATAAATTTAAGTCCAGCTGATGATTTTTTTGCCGTAGATTTAAGTCCCATAAAAACTAAAAGGTTGCTAGAGTATTTTTTACGGTAAAATACTGAGAAACAACAGCTGCCGTTTTTACTGTAAATTTCACAGGTTTTTAATTTTTTTACAGTGTAGTTTTAAACCATCTATATTATATGCTAACAAACTAAACCTTTATTTTGTCTCTTCCAGGAAGATGGAACAAAAATACTGATGACTCATCCTGCACTACACAGATTTTTCAAATACAATGCCCCTCCCATTAATACCACCTGTAAATGACTAGCAAATAGCTAATCATGGATCATGACTGTGAAGTAACTACATTTTACTGGCTTTTAAAAACAGTATGAACCAGAACTTGCAAAAAAATTTTCTTTCCTAAAATATGCCATAAAATATTAGAATTGTCTATTTTGATTTCATGGTGAATGGATGAGCCCTCAATATGTCCTGTCTAAACTATGCAAATTGATACACTGATACAGCCTTTACCAAGTCTCATGGGAAAAACATGATTGTATATTAATTGAACAAATAACTAAATTTAAAGTTCAGCGTTAGAAGCCTCATCTGTACAGAACTAAATAAAACTTGCTTTTAGTGCCCCTCAGAGGACATTTCACCTAAAAGGTCATTGATTTCCTAGTAATGGTTTACTTTGTGTTGTCTGTGCACACAAACTGGGATAAAAGAACAATATTTTCAGATAGAAAACTTAAAAGGTACGTATTTCATCTTGAACTATTATGCATAATGATTGACAGATTCCTATGCCAATGACACCCTGATACACATACATGTATATGTGGGCTGTGTGTTTGAGTGTTACCCCATTAAAGTTTGCGCTGAGAGCAAGCTGGCTGAGTGTCCCACGGATGGTGCTGCAGGTGTGTGTTACGTCTCCATTAGAGCAGGCCTGGTCGTTGAGTGTGTTTGAGAGGGACGTGCGTTCAGATTGAAGAGAGTTCTGGAGTCTGCCAGTCCCTTCCTGTAGGGTCTCCAGTGATGTGGTCACACTCTCTAATGACTCTTTGGCCTCCCGCATGGCTGTACACACACAGAGCACCTTCATTATAACACTCTCACATGAAAAAAAAAAATACATGAACAATTGGGAGGGATTTCACTATTGCAAATACACAACTGATCACAGAACAACCAAAACACTTTTATGTATATGCCATTTTCTTATATTAATTTGTGTCTCTATTCAGATTTTTCTGCAGCTATTAAAGTTCTCATTTCATAAATTTGATGAAACAAAAGATATTGCAGCATTACATAAAGATACACAAGACTGCTTATATCAACAATACTTAAAACAACAACAGAACGAACAACAACAACAACCACCACTATCTCTGTTCACAAAACACGTGGATGAAACCTCTGACTTTTACCTTTAATAGCACCTTCCACTTTAACTTTTATCCAAAATCACAAGCAACAGAAACAAAAAGGAACAAATTAATACGAATAGTATCAGCGTGAGTGTGTCTGGGTGGTGTTCCTGTAGCTTAAACAGTAGAGCAAGGTACTAGGTACATCAAAAGTCTTGAAATTAGTTTTGGCTGAACATTTCTGTTTGTCATTTGCTGTCCTCTGGACCAGGTCACTCTTGCAAAAGAGATTTTCATCCTGAATCTCAAGTCTTGGTCAGCTTGTTTAAATACACAAAACTTCTACATTTAGGGTTTCAGTAAGATTTTTTTTTTTTTTTTATCAGACTTAACTGTAAAACCCCATGGAAGAGTAAGCACTGATTAAGCTCAGTTACAATTTATAATTACTAATCAATTATTTTAAGTAATTAATTATTTCAAATTAATTATTAAATATATGGAAATACATTCCTGCCTTACCTTTGAATTAAGTTAGACTTTTTTTCTAGTAATTCTGACTTTATATCTGACACAATCTTACAATGTGACCTTATATCTCACAAAATGACAATATTACAATTATCCTTTTTTTCAGCCTTGAATTGGAAATTCTTGTAATTGATCTTAAATTCAAAAGGGAAGAGAATAAAAGAGAATGTGAATTGCGCCTGTCATTTATTTGCACACACTACTTTCCGACAGACACTTCAATGTATTTAACACTTACAGTGGTTGAAATGGATAGTGAATGGTTAGTGAATAAGACTCATTGAAATGCCACATTAAAATGTCAGTCCAGTTTAGTGAATTCTGCCCCTATGTGTATGTATTGTATGTTTGTTTTTGCACCTGCTGTCATGCGAAGAGCGTTGTCTAAAGCAGGTACTACTTCTCTCTCCAGCTGATTATGAATCTGTCCACCCAGCAGAGTCCCAATATCTGATAAATCACATTGATAATACATTTACAAATTATTAAACGCAGATCCAGCATAAAGTAGGCTACAGTTAAAAAGTTTGGGGTCAGTAAGATTAGAAAAGAAATGAACAGTTTTATGCAGCAATGACACATCAAATTGATCAAAAGGGACATTAACAATGTTGCAAAAGATTTGTATTTCAAATAAATTCTGTTCTTTTGAATTTTCAATTCATCAAAGAATCCTGAAAAAAATGATGTACTGTATCATGGTTCCCATAAAAATATTAAGCAGCACAACTGTTAACACTGATAATAATAAGAAATGTGTCTTGAACACCAAATCAGCATTTTAGAAGGATTTCTGAAGGATCATAACTGGAGTAAAGGTTGCTTCACAGGAGGAAATTACATTTTAAATACATTGAAAAAGAGAAGTTATTTTGAATTGTAATAAAATGTCACAATATTACTCTTTTTTTCTGTATTGTTGATTAAAAAAAATGCAGCCTGGGTGAGCATAAAAGACTTCTTTGAAAAAATGTTAAAAAAAAAAAAAATCTTACCAACTCTAAAATTTTGATCTTTAGTGTATGTTCACATTGAGACACGACAGAGGAAGAAAGAGAGAATACTTACTGTCTAAGTCTGATAATACTCTGTTCTTGGCTGTTGTGTACTGTGCAGCCAGGTAATCTATTTGCTACAAAAGAAAAAAGGGAAAGAATAAAGACAAACAGACTTAGACTTGGTGTTTAAAAATATGTCTGTGTTTGTCTCTGTGCTTCTGATCAGACCCACATAAAATCTGCACCAACAGAATCAGCAGATCTCAATTTTTTAGCTAATCTGATTAGCTTTCTAACAACAATAGTGTAATACTCTTAGCTTTGTTCACACATTTGACCACTTTGGCCATTCCACCAGTTAAAGGCTTACCACTGGTGTGTAGTTAGCAAAAGATTTCAGGTCTCTTATGTTAGTGCTGATGAGACGTCTGGTGCTCTTGATTTGAGATGTGATGTTCTGGTTTGCTGCGTAGGTGATCGTCACTCCCACTCTGTAAACAAAGCAACACATTTGGGAAATAATGGGCTTACAGGTATTGTTATGACACACGTTATGGTGGTGAAATATGACAAAATGCAGATTTAGGAATGAGTCAATTAGAAATAAAATAGTAAATAGTAAAAATAGTAAAATTGACCATCTGGTCTAATGTATGAGTCTGAAGGGAGGGAGTTTGTGAATAATTTATATATATAATTTTTTTTATTATTATTTCCACAAATATTTATAATTCAAATATCCCTGCTCTACATATTGCCATCTGTGACATGCAGTAATATCCGACGTCCTCAGTGTGGTGCTGTTGTCATGCTAAGAACAGCCAAACTGGGGTGTGTTTACCAGTGATGCGCGGGTTGATCCAAAATGAGCGGGTGCCTGCGGTCACCCGCGGTGACCCGCAGTTACGAGTCATCCAAAAATAGTTTTAATGATATTCGGGTCGCGGTCGGTCGGGTCGTTTGAAATAAAGATGCCAATTAAACCTTTGTATATAGTACTAGACACCATTTTCTATGTAATACAAAGGCCTACACTTTATTGGCTGAATAACTGGCACGAAGATAACGCACGAGCTCCGTCTCGGTTCTGTACTGGTGGGATCCGAGAACTCTACCTGTGCGTTCAGAAGCACGCGGATGCGCAGTATCAGCTGCTCGTGCTCATCACTTCTCTCAGCAGTGGCACCAACATGTTTAGTGATCTGTTGGAGTTAATGGAGTAAAATATAATCCGGGATATTGGTTTATTTCGATTCGGAAGGACTGTCAGGCATGTCTGAAAGTGAGTAACTTTAGTAACTTGTGGATTAAGCACTGACGCAAGACACGAACTGTTTCGAACGATTCAGTCCGGTTCACTAAAAAGAACCGGTTCAAAAGAACGATTCGTTCATGAACCGGCCATCACTACAGTCTGCAGGAGAGATGGAGGCGGCAAGAGAAAAGGTGAAGACTGAGGAGTGGAAGCTCCGCAAATAGCTACACACATAGAAAGAGCAAAGTGTGGGAGACATTTGCCGAAATAATGAAAGATGATGACCAAAGTGCTGGCTTTGTCATGTGTACTTCTTGCGATGCTATTTACACCTTTGTGTTAGACGCGTGATTTTTTTTCCCAAACCACTTCAGCGGAAATCCCGCCCTGCAGCCGCAAGACACGAACTGTTTCGAACGATTCAGTCCGGTTCGACCGGTTCACTAAAAAGAACCGGTTCAAAAGAACGATTCGTTCATGAACCGGCCATCACTACAGTCTGCAGGAGAGATGGAGGCGGCAAGAGAAAAGGTGAAGACTGAGGAGTGGAAGCTACACACATAGAAAGAGCAAAGTGTGGGAGACATTTGCCGAAATAATGAAAGATGATGACCAAAGTGCTGGCTTTGTCATGTGTACTTCTTGCGATGCTATTTACACCTTTGTGTTAGACGTCTATGGCCCAATGACGCTACGATGAGCATTTACTACTTTTAAAAAATGCGGATCAGGAAGCGGGTCGGGTACAATATTTTCTTTCTTTTTTTTGTTGTCCGAGTGGCGGGCGGGTTAGTTGAAAGCGTCGGTCGGGTGCGGGTTGTTTATACATTGACCCGCGCATCACTGGTGTTTACCAAAAGCATCATTAGCCAACTACAGTTGCAAGTTCTTTTGAATACTTGTATTGATAACAACATGAACTTGCAACCATAGTTGGCTTTGGGAAATGTTTAAGTAATGTGATTCAAGGGGTTTAAGTGACTTACAGGGGTTACAGCTATTTCCCAATCAGCATTACGTTTGAAAAGATCCTACAAATATGATGGCTTCTTAACCCCCATAACCCTAATTGAAAAGCAAAGTATCTAATCGTTGCACACTTCCAAATCTCAGCAGAGATTTATTCAACTACTGTATCGTGACTACTGAGATATCAGAGACTCATTTGACATGTGACATTGTGTATAGCCTACTGTCATGATTCTGCCATCATGTCCTTGTATTCTTCTAGTATTGTGGCAGGATCATGACAGACCCATGTTTTATGTACAAGCGCATGGTCTGTTGTTTGGGCCATGTGCTTGTGTTGTCTCGTTACCCCTCCCCTTGTTATCCTCGTCTCATCATTATTGTCTTGTCAGTTTCACCTATCCTTGTCATTAGTGTTCCCTTTATAAATCGCCTTGTGTTTGCTGTCCTTGGTCGGTTCATTGTTTGACTTTGTCATACGTTGTGTGAGTCATTGCTAACTTACCTGTGAGTACCTTGTGAGAGTTTTGTCTAGTGTATTACTGATCCTGTTTCTGTTTTTAGTCTAGTTTGTCAAGTGTTAGTCTAGTTTAGTCTTCCCTCGTCAGAATTGCCCTTGTTTTACCCCCTCGTGGGGTTTGTTTTCCCTGTTTTCTGTCTACAATAAACGTTCTGTGATTGCATACTGTCTGCGCCTGGGTTCATCCGCCATCCACATAACATACTAGCTAAAAGGTATTTGAAAGCAGGGTTAGTCAAGACACATTTATAGCTCAGGTGATTTGTTAAATAAAAAAAATCCTGGAACAAAGATGGCAGATTTCTGTACACTGTGTCCTAAACTAGCCAAACAACAGCATTGCTATGTATAGGAATGCTAACAGATAGTCTTCTCCAGGTATTATAGAACTCCTTGGAGCAAGGTACTGTTCCCAGACTATTTCACTCAAAATAAAAATAAATGTATATAAAAATAATTTAAAGAAATGTTTTATTAGATATTAGTTCAAATAGTTACTAATATAATTATTTAAAAATGATAAAATCAGGGTCAGATTTTATTTGATTAAGTTATTGCAAAGATTGTTCCGAAAAATATTTCAAATAACTTCGGTTCATCAAAGAATCCTGAAAAAAAAAATGATACTGTTTCAACATTAAGACATTTTTCTTGAGCAGCAAATCATCATTAGAATGATTTCTGAAGGATTGTGACACTGAAGCTGTATTAAAATATAAAACAGTTATTTTAAAGTGTACTTATATTTTACAACATTACTGTTTTTTTTATCAAATAAGCAGCCTTGGTAAGCATAAGAGACTTCTTTCAAAAACAAACACAAAAATACCAACCCCAAACCTTTGGATGATAACATTTTTTTTATGAAAAAATAAATAACATTGTTATAATACATTGTATAATACATTAAATATATATTTTAAAATGCACATGCACACATTCACCGGTGCTCATTCGTAGCCACAAACTAAAGATAACCTTTTACTAATTGAGTGGTGCAGATACATATTAAATTGTGGCATCTGATTACAGATTATTGCCAGACAAACCTCCTTCCCTGTTCTCCCAATCTCTCGTTTCCTCTTTCACTGTATCTCTCAGTTTCACTCCTCTCTCAGAAGAAGAAAAAAAAAGATTTAATAAAGGGGAAATGTGATTAAACAAAGGAAGCCATAGAGAGAGAAAAAGAAAAGAGTGAAGAAAGAAACAGCAGATTTGCACAGTCATGATCTCTGCTCCCAGGCCTCGTCCAGCACAATTACTGCAAACCTCTCAGTAAGTCATTGAAAGTCCATCAAGACACACACACACCCTCACAGTACAGTCTATGCCTTACAGACGCCCATTGTGACCCAAGCAACTGCTGTCAGCACTGTCACGGAAAAAAAGAAAAACAGAAAAGAAAAAAGAGGCAAAAAGAAAGAGGGGGATGGGGTACAGATATAAAGAGGGGACTTTCTCTCTGGACAGACTTAGGACTATCAATGTCACGTGTGAATGTGTCTGTGTCATTCTAGACCACTGCAGGTGTGTTCACTACACTCTCTAGCAATGGTGCAAACCAACTGGTTAGAACAAACCTCTAAATTGACAATATTCCCAATTTTCTGTAATTTCCTAAAATTTCAGTGTCAGTTTAACAATCATTAAGGATCCAAATCTGACAGAAAAAAATACATTAGAAAGCACAAGTGCACTAGCACAAACCCTAACTATCCTTGACTAGATTAGTGTGGAGCAGCACAGCTTGTGTTTATTAGAGAGCAGTGATAGGATGATGGAGGTTCAATATACCTGTGACCTCTATTCTTTTTCTAGACATAAATAAGTCTAATGTACTTTACCAGAATCCCTCTTCACATTTGCACGCAAACTGGCCACAGGACACAGTAACACATTATTTACCGATCGATCTGCATATGTTCTGTATTATTTCTTAAATATTCTGTACATTGAACCGTTCTTGAGTATTGAACATACTAACAGGTAGTCGACTAGAAGAAGCTTAGTCGACCAAAATATTATTAGTCATTTAGTCGCAGAAAAAAAACTACACGCAGGCTGTGACAAACGTTAACGTTCTTGTTAACGGCAGGAAATCCAAACATTCACCTATCATTTAACGACCTTAAATATGGCTTATCACTTGTTGTAACATGTAAGTAGCAGCACTTTACAAGTCCGCTCGCTCTAATGTTAGGCTAACCTAGACAAATGTGCGCCATTATTAGACGCATATCTAAGTACTTGTGTGGAGAGCGTGATTACTGCATGACATACAGGCGCCAGTACATCACTTGCATTTAATACTCCATCATTTTTGGTCATACAGATATACCAGCTGAGCCTCAAGAACGATCTCAACCAAGCCTGAACCATGGCACTTATGGTTAGTGATCATGCCGAAGTAGTTCATAGCAGTAGGGGACTGCCCTGGGAGGACTAGGTGGTGCTTGTACTTCTCCCTGAACTTCCAGACAAGTGACAGAGCCTTCATGCATACTCCCAGATCGAAGGTGTTTGATGGTGTACTTCTGACCGACCTCAGCTGCAGCCTCCTCCTGCCCTAATGTCCTGTAGTCCTCAAAAGCCCTGTTTGCTAGCATTAGTCAAAGGAGCTAACCATCATGTCTCCACGATGTTCTGGTGCAGAGATTTAGGTCTTGCTAAACGGTTGTTAGGGTACTGTTTGGTGTCTAGGGAGTGGCTTGATAGCTGCCAATGATGATACTCCAAAGGCTGCATGTCAGTATGAATGATATAAACCAACTGCAATCCCTCTATGACATTCGGATTTGAAGATATCCCTCTTTGAGTTTGGGTTGCTAGGGTGCTCAACAATGGTTGCTACGGCATGGCTAGGAAGTGTTGAAGGTGATTTTTGATTGGCTGTTTACTGCCCAAAGATATGCCTTTGACCTCTTTCAGTGGAAGTATGGAACTTGTTGCTATGGTGCTCTAAATGGTTGCTAGGGCGTGGCTTGATAGCTTCATGGTGATCCTGAGAGACCACCCCTGTCTCATGACATGTCTCTATGTGATCCAGAGTTATGTTCAATACAAAATTCCTATGCAAGTTACATAGTACGATAAACACGTATGTGCAATCCCTGTTTCATGGGCCGTCCCTTTGTGAGGTATGTTCTTACAGAGCCTGCCAGCCTCTTCAAATGTGGTAAACCCATATGTTTCTACAAAATCCTCGCTCAGAGCTATGAGCTATCAAAATCTGCTATCAAAAGAGCTATCAAAATCTGTTGCAATGTTAAGTCTATGGGATTTTTTTGCCTGCCGGGCAAACATCGTATGCCTGATCGCTTATAAAAGACATATCATACCTCTCTTCAATAATCCGCACGATTTGATGTCTCATTCATGGGTCTATGACAAACAGGACTAATGCAGGAAACTATTGCAAAAACAAAATAGCAAAAGTTACATCGTATGAGCCTAAAATGTGTTATTTGCCTGTTTTTCACCAATAAAGAGTGGTTATACCATGTCAATGACATTTCCATTTGATTCCTAGTGTCAGAATTATATGAAAAGGTGGGTTCATTTGTCTTTGTATGTTGTGTGGTTCACACGATATGAAAATCTGCATTTTCGCCCCTAGCGCTGACATCACTTCAAGATGGCCGCCAAACGAACCTCATAGGACATTAGTTGACCTCGGCAACATCAAAAATTCGTAACTAGACACCATTAGGATCCTAAAAAAAACAGGTTACAAAAAAATGCCAAACCGGTACATGGGTACATTAAGAGTAATGCAAACTGTAAAGTGTCTACTTTTATTTTTGTAAACCCACAAAACATTGTGTTTTTGTAAAATAATGGCGCTTTCTGTCAATTCTTGAACTTGAGTGCATCACATAAATTAACTGAAACAAAGCATATACGTGCCTCACAGACATGAGAAATATATCTATATAAATATAAATCTTGAGATTTGAAGCTTGAAAACAAAGAAAGCTTGAGATTTTTACATTTGAATGAACATAAATATTCTCTGATAAGTGTAATCCATGTGAAACATGCATATAGGCGCGACCACGACTGCGGAGATGATGAGTCAGCATCGTTGACTTAATCTCTGCAGCCGAAAACACAGAAAACATTACCAATAAATTATTAAAATGTTTAGACAGTCTCATTCTGTTTTTTTTCACGACACATTCATAATCAAGCTTTATGTTTGAATTTGTGCGTTGATTAGGCTATATGTATTTTATATAGGCAATTAGGCGCATAATTATGATTAATGGCTTGAATGAACGACTACTAGTCGACTAGAGAAATCTTTAGTCAAGGGCAGCCCTAATATATATATATATATATATATATATATATATATATATATATATATATATATATATATATATATATATATACTATATATATATAAAATAGTTACTCCACAGCAATGCTATTGTTTGGCTAGTGCAAGACCCTGTATGCGAAGTCTGCCATTTTTGTTCCAGATATTGGGACTAACCCTGCATTTAAATATGTGTACTTTTCTGTTACAAGTGCGTTCAAGTCATCTCGTATAGATCATAATTACGAGTTGAGCGCACTTGAATGCCACCACAATGTCGTATATTGCTAGACTTTTCTATTTACAGTGAAGTAAGCTAATTTCCTGCACCAAATATGATGGCATTTTAATATAACAATGTAATGTAATGGTAAAGTTTGCAGTGGCTTCATAAAATAATTAAAAACATAAAAAACCAAAGCACACCTGATGCACATTTATTTGTTCTTCATTTTCTAGAACTAGAGTTTAAGAAACTTGCTCTATTTTTGTTTAATTAATTAATAGAAAGTACACCACCATCTTACTCCGACGAAAGTGACTTGAACGCACATGCCGTCATAAAAACGACTTCCCACCTCGTACGAACTTCCCAGGAGGACTTGAACACACCAAAAGCATGCAAAAAGTCATATGTCAAGCGAGTAAGATGTCTCGGAATTCAAAGTATACATAATATCAAAGACTTTAGATATGCAAAGACACTCGTATTACTACACTGAACAAAATTATAAACGCAACACTTTTGTTTTTGCCCCCATTTTTCATTAGCTGAACTCAAAGATCTCTGATTTTTTCTATGTACAACACAAAAGGCCTATTTCTCTCAAATATTGTTCACAAATCTGTCTAAATCTGTGTTAGTGAGCACTTCTCCTTTGCCGAGATAATCCATCCACCTCACAGGTGTGGCATATCAAGATGCTGATTAGACAGTATGACAGGTGTGCCTTAGGCTAGCCACAATAAAAGGCCTTTATTAAGATTTGGTTTGGTTTAAGGATAGTTGCATGTAAGTAACTATGCATAATTTATTCTATAGTTATTACTATAGTAACTACATGCAACATATGTAACAATGGCACTGTAAAATAAAGTGTTAACAAGTCACTTTTAGAAGCATGTGGAATAGTTAAAAAGTCACACTCTTTGAAGGTGAGGAAGACTCACGCGAGGAAGACAGAGGTAGCGATGAGCGTGGCCATGTAGAAGCCTCGTAAGCAGTCGCCGTTCTTCTTCTGTCTCTGATGCATCTCACCCCCACAGTTCTCACAGCATCGGCACACGCAGAAACACAGACCCACTATCGGCATGAACAGCACAAAAAACACTCCCAGTGCTGTCAGGACTATGAAGCCGAGCTCATAGTAGATAGCCTGGAGAGGAGAGGACAGGACAGGACAGAACAGAACAGGAGAGGAGAGGAGAGGAGAGGAGAGGAGAGGAGAGGAGAGGAGAGGAGAGGAGAGGAATGGAGAGGAGAGGAGAGGAATGGAGAGGAGAGGAGAGGAATGGAGAGGAGAGGAATGGAGAGGAGAGGAGAGGAATGGAATGGAGAGGAATGGAATGGAGAGGAATGGAGAGGAGAGGAATGGAGAGGAGAGGAGAGGAATGGAATGGAGAGGAGAGGAGAGGAATGGAGAGGAGAGGAGAGGAATGGAATGGAGAGGAGAGGAATGGAGAGGAGAGGAATGGAGAGGAGAGCATTTAATTGCAATAAATCTTAATATTTGATGAGCAAGGCCCCCAAATGAAGATAACAAAGCTTGAATTGCTACAATGGTATTTTATATGTGGATCAGGAACACATTATTTGTTAATCGATTAATGCAATATTTTATCACATTATATATTTCTTTATAAATATCAGTAACTTCTTGGACATGAACAAGTCACTAGAATTGTCATTTTTAAACAGTACCTGAAGTAGTAATACAACATTCTCTGGCTGCAATGGCGTAGAGTTGAAGAAACATCATCAGTGTGCATGGCAAAGAGAAAGAAAAAAGGAACTGAGATTGGAACATGTGCTCCCATATAATCTATTATATACAATATATTATGTTTTTTTTTATTGTATTATAGGCCTATACAGTGTTGCCATTATATAAGCACATAAATAATTAGTGGACCCAAACACACACCTTCTTGTAATCATCCCCTTTGATTCCTCCCATGTTCTGCTTGACCACATTAACAATGAGATCTGTAACAACAAATTTAGCAGAACAAGATAACATGTGATGGTTACTAACTGGAAATTCGAGACACCTTCAAAAACCTCAAATTTTCATGGAGTTGGATTGTTTCAAAGCACAAGAAAATGCTGGTGCCCTGTGCATATTACTTTCACATGTGTAACATTCGTGAGGAAGCAAGTACGATTTAGTCAAATGTTTGCTGTTGAAAGATTAATTATGAGAAACAAATAGATATTTGTTCTTTAATTGATCTGTTGCTATTGGTTCAACCTTTTTGTAGGGCATTCATGTTTAGGTAAAGGGGTTATAGCAGTAGGCCATACACATGCTATTAGAATCACACAGTAGTTACAAATACTCACCATTAAGCTAAAACAACAGATTAGATTAATGTTACTTGACACAGAGTAATGTCACAGACCTGTATAAAGCACTGGAGGTGCAGTGACAATGATATCAGAGTCTTGTTGTCAGTGTTACATTAGCATCTGTTACAAACCATCTGCACAGCCATTTTCATGTGTGTGTGGGGGGGGGGGGTGAGCGTGGTTCAGGTATTCTCTACAACATGGGGACAAATTGTTTGTGTTCACTCACTATATCATTAGATACATTAATATATAGGTTCTCTTTGTAGATTGCGTGTGTTTATGCTAAAGTATTAGGTTATAATAATTTGTTGTTACGTTTATATAGCACACTTTTATCTGTACTCAAAGCGATTTATATGGAAGGGGGGAATCTCATCAACCACCACCAATGTTCAGCATCCATCTGGATGATGTGACAGCAGCCATACTGCGCCAAAACGCACACCACACACCAGCTTATTGGTGGAGAGGAGAGAATGATGAAGCCAATCAGTGTATATATGGGGATGATTAGGAGGTGATGATTATATACCAAGGCCAATGGACAAATTTGGTCAGGATGCTATGGTTATACCCCTAGTCTTTTTCAAAGATCACCTTTGGACTTTTAATGACGACAGAGAGCCAGGACATCGGTTTAACGTCTTATCCAGAGGTGCTTTTTTGACAGTATTGTTTCCCCATCACTATACTGGGGCATTAGGACCCACACAGACCACAGGGTGAGCCCCCCCTGCTGGCCACACTAACACCACTTCCAGCAGCAACTAATTCTATTTTGAAAGGGAACTCGTGCTGCATGGGAATGGCTTAGGCGTGACTGTTGTCTGAAGTGGAAATTTAAACACGACAATGAACATGACATTGGCAGGGGGCAGCCCATGACGTCACTACAGGTGAGACAGAGAGTATAAAAGGGCACCTGTGCAATACGTCATCCAATATTGTCTTCAGGAGACCGTGTGTTTGAACGTGCGATCTGAACAGGCAATCTGTGCCCCGCGGTTCAGGAGCTGCTTCAGCCGAAGCAGGCAGGAAACTGTCATGGGGCTTGCAGATGGAGCTTGAGAGTGGTTTGAATATCTCTCGCTTCTCTGCGGCTAACAAGAGCGAGCTGCGGGATGATGACGTGATCTCTCTCGCGGCATCTGATTCAGCAGTGAGCTCGTCCCTCGCCCCATGCCAAGTTGTGCAGGATGAAGCTGATGAGGACGACAATGTTTCTGAGCGCTCTCAGCCTGCTTCGCATATGAAGAGTTGTTGGACGTTATGTCGCGCATCACGGAAAGGTTAGACCTCACATGGCCGCCTCGATGACGTTTTTTTCTCTAGGCATAATCCACTATTGGCATTAACTTGCTTTTATCTTCACACTGAGGTACGGAAATCTTGGAAAAAAATATATTCTGCACGCATCCATCGTTCACAGGCAAATTATGCTGATGTGGAGGGGATGCATGAATATGGATATGACTCAATGCCCCCGATTGAAGAGACGTTGGCCAACTATCTCTTGACTGGCGAGGTGTCCACATTGAAGACTCCGTCTCTGCCCACTCAGCCGCTGCGTCTTACATCGCGCCTGAATGGCAGAGCATATGCGGCAGCAGATCAGGCTGAGGCGGCTTTGCACACTATGGCTGTGTTGCAAGCCTACCAGGCTGACCTGCTGAAGGACCTGGACCAGGGACTCCCCCTGAGGCGGTTAAGGAGCTGCACTGCAGATTTGGCTCTCTGCGACAACAAATAGTCTGCTGCGTCGTTCGGTCGATCTATGGCAGCCATGGAGACAGAGAGATATCTCTGAGATAACCTGAGACGTTTTCCCAGGAGGTCTCCCATCTACACACGCACGCACACACGCACACACAAAACTTAAGTGTTGTAAGTAGACCTTGGTGAAAAAAGCACTTTACTTAAAGTCACCATAAATTTTATTACATTTAAAATTGAGAATGTTAGTTTTTTTTATGTAATATTTGTACATTTCTCTTTTTTAAATTTAAACTTATTTTTTAAAGCTACAAGAAATTACAGCACAGTCTCATCTATCACGTTTTGCCTGATCTGAACTAAACATAGCCTTTACCTCACCTCTATCAGGTGAGGATGATACTTTTAGCAATGGAGGAGAAGTCACACAAAATTAAATATACCTCTTTGAACCTTATACCTCACCAGAAAACTTTCTGGATTGGTATGTTTTCATTACGACATTAAGTATCTTTATCAAATCATTTATATATATATATATATATATATATATCATTTATTTATATAAAAAATAAAATAAAATAAAAGGTCAATTGTCCTAACGAGGATAATGATCTGGGCCCGTATTCATAAAGAATCTTAATGCAAAGAGTAGCTCCTAGTGACAAATTCTACGAAAATTCTTAGAAATGTGGGCGTTTACTCTTAAAATTAAAGAAAAAATTAATTCAGAAAGCAACTTAACCCTTAAAAGAGGTCTTAAGGTCAAAATTGTTAGGAGCATGGATGAGGACTTTTAAGAGGCTTAAGAGTTTCTTTAGCAGGGGAGAAAATGACAGAACGATGAAGAGGGAGAAGAAATGTGATGCAGACAATAGATGACAGTGAGTTAATAAGACGCTATAGATGAGATTGTGCAGGGATCATGTTTGTGACTGATCTTATTAGAGACACGCTAATATCTCTGACACAGCACAGGAATGCCATAACGCCAGAAATTAAAGTAATCACTACATTAAGATATTTGGGAAATGGGAAAATGCAATAAAGCAGCAGTGATTTGGGTCTGTCACAACCTTCTGTAAGCAGTGATCACACAAACAATTACAGCACTTTCAGAAACTCTTATTGTGTCACAGTTCATTTAGTTTCCACTGGACATTCCCACCTTGCAGGCTCAAAAAAACTGCAATTATGAATAGCAGGCTTCCCTGGTGCGCACAAGCAGGGGAATGAACCGTTAATAATGTGCGCTATAAACTCCCATGTCCGATTCTCGCTCCATGTTGTGACACCCGGCCCGAATTTTCCTTTAATGATGGCCTAGTGTTCATCCACTAACTCGGCTAACAGTAAACACGGTTCTTCTGACCAGTCGGGCTTTCTCGTCTTTCTTGTTTCTTATTCCATGTTTGCTATATTAAAACAAACATTCAAACCACCACTTAAATAGACAGCAATCAGTGTAATTGGAAAGAGTGGAACAATTTTTATCATTATAAGCCAATCAAATACCTTAGGAAATTTACAGCGAGGTAAAAAAAAGGATTTATGTACATAAATATAATGTCCGTGTGTGTGTGTGTGTGTGTGTGTGTGTGTGTGTGTGTGTGTGTGTGTGTGTGTGTGTGTGTGTGTGTGTGTGTGTGTGTGTGTGTGGATATGTATGACACAATCTTTTGAAGACTGTGATTGGTTGGTTGTCCAAGAAGGAAAAAAAAGAGCCATTTTAAGTATAGACTTTACTCGCACACACACACACACACACACACACACACACACACACACACACATGTTGTGTTTTCATGTTTTATGGGGACTTTCCATAGACATAATGATTTTTATACTGTACAGACTGTATATTCTATTCCCTTACACTAACCCTATCCCTAAACCTACCCATCACAGGAAACATTCTGCATTTTTACTTTTTTAAACAACATCACTTAGTATGATTTATAAGCTGATTTCCTCATGGGGACCAAAAAATGTCCCCACACGAACAAGGATTTCGGATATTGCCATCCTTGTGGGGACATTTTGTCCCCATAACGTAGGGTTTACCAGGCCACACACACACACACACACACACAAAGAGAACCTATATATTAATCTATCTATGATATAATGAGTGAATGTAAATGTTACAGTATCCATTATTAAATGTCTCCTCCCATAGTGGGGATTCTGTACTGCAGAACTGTACTGCAGAAGTGAACTGCCCACTGTAATGCTCATGCACGAACATAAACAAACACTTAACCCTAACACCTTTGCATAAAGGATAAGCTTCTTTACAGTTGCACTAAATTTAGTAGGTATTTTTTTTCTGGCATGACACCTTGCAGGAAGATCAACAGAACATGATCCAAAATATAACGCCATGGCCAAGACTACGCTTTAAAACACTAACAGCACTGTTTTACAACAAAACAATACAGCCAAAACAATATAACATCATTACAAAACAGAATTCACTCCACTATTTAATGAATTGACCCAATAGGTCTATCCTGATAGTTTAAGTTATGCATGTAAGCTCATGTAAGATTACAGTACAAACAAGCAATATCTGTGTTATAGTTGGCGGAACTTATAGGCTATATAAGCCTCACTAACTAGTTTATTGTAGTGAAGAAATGTCCACTGTCCAACTGTCCACTGTCTAGAAGAATTCTGACCAACCACAGTTTTTTCTTAATGAACTTAATGAACTAATGAGTTTTTTTTCTTCTTACATTTTATTGTTTAAGGGAGGGTAAGACGAAAGACCCAGCAGTCTCTGTAAAAGACTGTAGATACAAAATGACCATTTAAAAGTTTTGGGGTCAGTAAGGTTTTTTTTTTTTCTGGGAAGGAAATCAATACTTCTATTTAGTGAGGATTCACTACATTGATCAAAAGTGACAGTACAGAAATTAATAATGTTACAAAGATTTATATATCAATAAATGCTGTTATTTTGCCATTTCTATTAATCAAAAAATCTGTAAATATAAAAATATAAAATATAATATAAAGCTAAATGTGTGTATAAAGCACAAATGTAAAGTTGCACAATTGTTTTCAACATTAGTTATAATAATAAATGTTCCTTGAGTAGCAAATCAGCATATTAGAATGATTTTTGAGAGATAACATGACACTGAACATGAACACTGGAGTAATGATGCTGAACATCCAGCTTTGCCATCACAGGAATAAATTATTATTAAAACACTAACCATATAACAAAACAAATATATTTACATCCAAAAACAGTAAGAGTTGAATATTTCAGGCATAACTCTGTGAACAAAGCAGAATATACAGTTTTTTGTATATTTAGTATATTACACATTTATTTTTTTAAATGTGTTTAATTTGTTCTCTATAGCTTTTTAATTATATTACCTTTTGTTATACATGGTGTTACCATGAAAATCATGCATTTAAATTTTAGGGGTCCATGTATTGGTTGAGAATCTTATATACAATAGAATTATCAGGCAGATATGTGTGTGTGAGATATATACTCTTTATCTCAAACTGTATAAAAGAGAGTGAGAGAATGAGAGAAATCCTGGGGCGAACAAGAAAGGGCATAACTGGTTATAATGGCATATGGTTAATCCTCTTACAGTGGTCTTGCAGTTTGGCAGTTAAGTGGTCCCTCTCCCTCTCTAATGCTTTCTTTCCCCTTTTCTCGCTTATTCTACCATTAATCCACCCCCCCCCCCCCCCTCCCCCCTTCACGCACTCTCACTTCCTACCCTCCTTTTCTCACAGATACAAGCCACTCAAAAACAGTAAACGAACGAAGCAAATGAAACACATATGCGATGTTTATGACTAGTACTGTGACCCTCTTTGACAGCAAGGTGATATTATATGACATGATGACAAATACAGATAAACTTCAACTAATCCACTGACTGACAGAGATAATAGTGCTTCACACACAGACAATGCCAGTATAAGTGGGTCACTTCTCAGTGTTTATCTCCCTGTCCTTCAATTACAGTGCAGATTTTTAAATCCAGTGATCAGTGATATTAAGCTTTATCTGGTCTGAGATGGAGGGAGTCCCCGGATTAAACCTCAGACTCAGACTGTGTACAGTATATTCATATCCCTCATATCCTTCATCAGTTCATTCCTCAGATACAGTAGAATAAATGCGGTTAGATTAAACTCTATTATGTCAATTAAGCATAAACCCACCTATTCCTTCACAGACAAAATGCTCCATCTGTGTTCAAACCTGTGATCTGTGACTTATCAGGAAAATGAGTTGCAGAACGACGGAGTGGAGAAATACAGTGTCCTTTAACCTGAACCATGTGCTTAACGTTACTGCTGTTTAATCCAGTAATCCGGTCTCAATTCTACATCAGAAGTACCTTTCTATAAAATCAGGAGTTACATATCTGCAAAGAATGCTTTAGCAAAGGATCTGTTAGTTACTTGTGTTTGATCTATTTATGTCTGTAAATCCACATCCACATGTTTACAAGTTAAAAATGGCATCACATTTCTTAAAATGTGCTATTTTTAAGAATGTGGTGGTTTAAAAATAGAAATGTTACAAAATTGTTATTTTGGGGTTGTTTGAGGGTTGTTCACTTGCATGTTTTGTCAGGAGCATGCATTTGCATTGCATGTACCTTTTGAGCATATGGCACTCAGATTATCAGCTTACCTGATTGGGCAGGTGACTCATAGAGCAGATTGGCTAATTAGTTAGGCTGCAGGGACTTAACTGTGCAATCCTATTCTACTCTAAAACACACACACAAGCGCTCCTCAGTGCTCAACATGCTGACCTCACAATGAAATCCACCTGCCAACAGCCTGACCTGAAACACACTGGGGCTATTTGGCACACTTTTTACTCCAGTAAATATATCTCAGGGTAGGTTATTTGTGAAATTTTATTTCTGTGAAGGCACATACCATAAAGTCTCATTTAATATACTGACGTCACTGCCTAGGAAAAAAGATACTTCATTGAAGCCACTAGTGGGGCATATTGTCACATGATATGGGGTAAGTTGTCACAGTGAAACCTGCCATTAAACAGTCTACAGGCTTTCAAAAACATGTCAGCTAACCCTGGTGTCACAGTACAGTGTAATGTAACAGTTATACAATGGTACAGTGTGTTGCACACAATTCCAATCTCTATGCACTCCTCATTAACTCACTGATTAAAACATCACTTTTTGAATTACACCTGGAAGTCTGTACATTAATGAACTCTCCAGAGCTATTATAGTGGTCAGACTCCCTTTCTCCAGTGTATTAACAGTACAGTAACAAAGCAGCACAATCTTATCATATCCAAACCAATAGATCCATAGGTTCTGCAGATAGCAAAAGCATGATGATGATGATTCATGGGCAGATCACTGAGCGCATCCAGGTATAACAGGAACAGTTATAACAGGTTATTTCAATAAACAAATTTATGGCAAGCTGTTTTAACATTTATTCCTTAAAACTCACTTCTATCGGTTTTTATGTTAGTGCAGATCATCTAAAAATATGTGTCTGTGTAAATCAGACAATTTCACCTCCCTGTTATTGCATATTAATCGTTTTTATTGCCCTGGCAAAATTAAAACATAACGCATCATGTTTTCTCACTGCATGTCTCTTTGCTCTCCCTACAGATTACTGTAATTATCTTAACTGGGACTGGATTGACTGAATTCACCACCAACCATTGTGTATCAGGTTAAAAATAGTTAAAGACCCTGTCTAAAGACTATGTGTTCTGGCCCATTCAGGAAGAACGTACTACATGTGTATGTGTGCAGCTCTTCAACGTGTTGAGAACTATTTCCCCTGACTAATCCTCATCATTTGCAGCGTAAATGCTATCTGATGAATCGGGCTGCAAGGTGTCGCACAGCATTACACTGTAACCAATCACAAAGTGAAAAAAAAATCCATTGAATTAAATAATAATGTCATGCTTGATTATGAGCATCTCTATCATTAATTAGATACATACCAGTACTTATTATTCCAATAGCAATCAACATCTATTCAATTAGTCATTGTTACAATATGTTACAGGTAACAACAGGGGCAGATACTAAGGTGTCTCATATCTAATCTACAAATATGCTAATGACAAATAAGAAATAATATTAGTCAGTTATTAGTCAGTTGTTGTTACCAGGACCAATGGAATAATACTGCTAGAATTAAGTAGGCTACTATAGTGACTAATTGAATACATAATCACTGCTGGAATAGGCCTTCTGGTATCTAATGAAAAGCAAGTGAACTTTAAAAACATACTAGCCACTGTTAGATTTCTAGCAAGTAAAACTAAATTGACAACACTAACACTACTTTGTAGTGTCCTTGTTACACATGTAGGGTACAACAAGGCTAAAGGCGGGATATAAGGAGCATTTGACATTATTCTCTTTTAAACCACTAGACGGCACAAAAATTCAGCTCAGCACTTTTCTTAAAAGGGTAGTTGATTATGATTTCACTTTTCTAACTTTAGTTAGAGTGTAATGTTGCTGTTTGAGCAGAAACAACATCTGCAAAGATACAATGCTCAAAGTTCAAAGCAAAGGGAGATATTATCTTTTTAAAAAATTGCTTTTTAAGGACTACAACTTAGGCTGGTAGGGACTACAGGACATTCCTCCCGGGTTAGTGACATCACTAACCCTACAATTTACATAAACCCTGCCCCAGAGAATGCGATTTATAGATTATCATGACAGAATATGCTTATCAATGACTAGAAGATAACTACACATAAGCCACATAAATTCATCAAATAACCATTCAAAAATGTCCTATTGCATTCTACATTTTCAGTGCATGTCTGTGTGAGGTAAAAGGACACAAGCTGTTGAAGCTCCGCCCTCTGTGCCTGGAGCAGCAGCTCATTTGCATATAAAGGGACAGACAAAAAAAGCACAAGACAGACATGTTTTTGCTCACCCTCAAAAAGTGACAATTTTAACATATAAAAATATCTGTGGGGTAGCCTATTTTGAGCTAAAACGACACATAGACACTCTGGGGACATCAGAGACTTATTTTACATCTTGTGAAAAGGGCATTATACCACCCCTTTAACAACCGCATTTTATGATCCACATGGAAATGGCTGATCTTGACGAGATCGTGGACAGCAACGCAAAGTTGATTCTGAGGTGCCCCTGCTGTTATGGATAAAGGTTAGGGACGTGCATCTCCAATAACTGAGGCCGATGCGATACACAGCTCAATGCATAGCCAAAGGATACATTTAAGATACATGCGATATGATTCACCGCTGTTAAGCCGGCTTTCCACTGACATCTGCATACAATCGTCGCATTTCGCCCCCTAGCAGCAGTCTCAATACATCTAAAATAAAAACACAGGCTAGTAGATTTTATAGAGCTAATCAACATAAATTTTTATTTAATATAAAATAATTATTTCTGCCATAATCATTAATAACTTCCATTTTATACAAATAGTGTTTACAGAATAAAGTTAGTGTTAAAATATTGGTAATTCTAATTTGCTCATAGTTTGGATTAGAATACATCACATCCGGTCTGCCGGTGTTGTGCCGAATTTCGACCCCCTGCCAAATTATTACCTCCCTCGTTAAAGTCAATACCTGATAGCGTAATCCTAACCCCACCCCTAATCTTAACCCCTCCCCCACAACTAATCCTAAACCTGCCAATGCTAGGGGGGTAATCATTTGGCAGGGGGTCGAAATTCAGCACAACACCTATCACATCCTATGGTCGCATTCGGTCTCAAAAAAGCACAGAAGTTCAAAAATGGCAACATCTGAAGCTCAAATCGGATCCAACATTGTTTCGCATTCGCTTATGATTGGAACTCCACGCAGCTCCCGAACTAGGCTATCCATTGGAAATAAATTACTTCTGGTCCAACGGCTGTCATTTGTCGTGCATGTGCAGTGGAAGCATTACGATGCAGTGCGATCCGATTTCGATTCGATTCAACAATGCGAGTCAATGCAATAGGATGCAATGTAAAAAAAAATGATGCTATGCAATTCAATATGGTAGCCTACAGATAGTTCGCTTTTATTTATTTGGTTCAGACAGACAGATGACAACACGTGATGCTATATTCAGAGCTGTTCATGGCCAAATTTCTGTGGCACCACTATCAACGCCTAAATGAAACCGCAGCAGTCTAGAAGGATCTATCAAACAATTCTCATCTTGCAAGCTGTAATTACGAACTCTTAAGAGGATATGAACGTTTTTTGCAAGTTGAAATCACGCGCACCTTGACACCTCATACATTTATACGATTTTTAAACAAACAAACAAACAAACCACTTTTATGATTTATTTTTCTTAAGGTGTGCTTTTAGCCCTGCAGTAAGCCTACCCTACTTACTGTAGTAGCCTAACTACAGTAAATTATGCATAATTGCAAGTAACCAATCTTTAAAAAACCTAACCCTGTAGTAAGTACATTTACTTAACATTACTCAGTAGCTACTTGCTTGTGTAATTAGCCTACTGTAACAAGGCCTAAAAATAAAATGTTACCAAAGACTGTAGTTAGGTTTAAAGAATAAGTGTTAAACGGCTTGCCATATGATGCTAAAGACTTCCATCTAATACTGACTAAGCAGGCATTTGCTATATTAATCTTTATAAAGTCTATAATACGTTGTAAGTTTACAGTAGGCTATGTGGAAGTTTGCCATGTGAATCTGATACACGCACAAGAATGTAGAAAACTTTTGCGCGTTCTCAGAGCTGATGTGCATCTCACCTTTGGGGAAAGGGTTGGGTTGAACCACGTACAGAAACGCGTGGACCATGTGGAAAAGAACACCGATGGGACCCGGTTCATAATACGCGTGCGTTTCGTACACCACCGACGGCACGAAGCCAAAGTCCAACGGCGCTCGGAACATCGCGGTGCGCGGGGACGAATCATGGTGCTCCTCCCGGGCTTCACTGCTCGTGAGACCCCAGCACATCACCAGCACGAGCCCTACTTTCCACCACATGTCCATCAGTCCTTTACGCGGGATAATTTTGATTAATAACGGGAGGGAAAGTGAAGGGAAGGACCAATTAAGTGTGAGAAAAGTATATTTGTTTGGAATGTTCTCTGTTCCTCGACATTAAAAATAAAAATTAGAGAAAAAAATAGCCCGGCACACATAAAAAAGAAAACGAAAATCAATAATGAAAAAAAATATTCCAACTTAAGCGTTTATTCCCCGTTTCCTTTTGATGGCATCATGGTAAAAATCCCTGCGGTCTAGATAATTCAGGATGAGCTGAGTGTTTGTCTGACCTGCGCCTCCCGCTGCGCGCTCCACTTCTGTCTGATGGCTGGCAGAGTCTCTGTGCACGCGCACTGGAGATGGCTTTAGAGGGAAACCATGTCTAGGTGAGTCAAGCCAAGTCAAAGTAGTTTATAGCAACTACAGTCTCTTCTCTCAAATTGTGCAGAGCATATAACGGCCCAACAACTTTACAGACAATAGCCTACTGTCAATAAATGAACCATGTGGCACAGAGGCCCCAAGGAATTCACACAGAGGAATAAGATTTTTATTCAAAATAACAGATTGAAGATCACAAAACCATTCATTCATTCATTCATTCATTCATTCATTCATCTATTTTTTCAACATGCACTGTATGCTTGAATGCTTTCATGATATTACAGCAGTATTTTTACACTAGTATATTATACTTGCATTTTACAGTGTAGTTAATACACTTTATACAGATACATAGGCTACTATATCACACAAACACACATAGCCTATACGTAAGCCTATACATACTTTATATCGCAATAACATTGTACTGTAATTTGTTGACAGACCAACAGTTTAACTGTGAATCGTGTTCAGTCTCTTGCCATCAATATACCATTCACAGTGTGTCAATTTGTACTGTTAAAATTTATATATGCCATTTAGGAAAAATTGCCCCTTGTGCATTTTCAATCATTCTCGTCAAAATCGTAGCCTTGGTTTACATCTGAAAATACTGACAGAGTACACTGTTATTGAATGTGAGGCTTTTTTGTCATCTTGTTTGTGAACAATGACACAAGAACTTGTCATTTTGATGGCACTGACATGTTCATTGATATGAATACATACTTTTGAGAGATGAACTGCTAAGGATTTAGAGCAAGTTACAGGCTTTTGAAGGTAGTCCATTGTTTGGTTCTGTTTGAACTGTTTAAAAAAATAACTTACTGGTTTGCAAATGTTAAGGATAATTCGAGAAATGTAACAAAGCGACTGAGAACATTTTTAATTTGTTAGACCTACTGTGGTTATCAGACTCTTTTTTATAGTCTGATTCTTCATGCTCAGTCAAAGCATTACGATGACTGTTTTAATAACAACCTCAGAGCCGTGAAAAGTTTAACTACCAGCCATTTTCACATAAATACACGGTCCTGCTCACTTTACATATATAGTCAGAAAGTCAAAGTGAGTTGAAAAGCAGCAACTCCAGACTCTGCCAAAACACTAGCTTACGGTCCTCTTCCCTGAAATGTCCCACAGCTACATTTGAAACAGCTGAAAAGCCTCTGTGCGGTTGTGTGTGCATGGACATGAATACCAACAGGCAGGCACAGAGAAAGACAGACAGACACACACGTTTTCATGTTTTATGAGGACATCGATTTTCATGTTTTATGGGGACATTTATTCAATAAACATAATGATTTTTACACTGTACAAACTGTATATTCTATCCCCTTACACTAAACCTACACACACACACACACACACACACACACACACACACACACACACACACACACACACACACACACACAGAGGAAAAGAGAGCTTTGATCAAGTGTAAGGACATATTATTCTTCATCCATAAATACAACTGTTTCATTGCCTTTAAACAATATCTCTTATCAAATTTTATACTTTTTTTACTTATTATTTTACTTAATATTTAATACTCGTCATCATACCCTGAGACGAGTCTCTCAACATGATATTGTCCACAAGTCTAATTTAAACCTGGATACAAATGATTTCATGATTAAAAATTAAAGAATAAAAACACATAAAAACAGTTGTGTTGAGAAAGAAAAAAATATTTACACATGCGACCTATGCGCAAGGGATAATGCAATGTGCTGAAGAGGTGTACAGGTAATATGAATAAATAAGAAGGATTTTTAAATATCTGAAGAAACATTGTTATGTATGATAAACAAAATGTAAAATATATTTAAAACGATGCACTGTATTTTTTAAGATTTTGTACAGCCTAAGTATTGGAGATTTCTAATCCAGTTTTAAATAGACTTACCTTATAATGGTGTTCATTTATTCTGTGATCTAATTTTACACACATTGCAAGTCAAAATCTCAATCGGTTTAGTGTTCAGATCTCTATGGTTTTAGCACAGATCAGTTTAGCATTGCATAATCTTTAGGTGATTATTTTTGGCTTGGGGTCGGATAGGTTGGGTTTAATCCAGTCCTTGACAACTAACACCCCTCGCTTTTGCCGCCACTCAAGACAGAATGTGATGGACAGTTATAGTGACTGTTAGGATCATGGCTGCTGCACAAATTTAACCTTTGAATATTCAGTGGTCAGAAGAAGAATATTCAATAGCATTAAAAATGCCATTGGTTATTAGAAGATGTACAGTGAAAAGTGTTCGAGTGAATATTAAGTTGGTTGTACAGCTCCAGGTGTCTGTGGATTTATAACTAAAGCTTTGATGAGAAAGCAGTCTGTTGGTATGAGTGGCTGTGCAAATAGACACTATTAAAATAAGTGCAAAAAAATGAGAACGTCATGAGGTGTATGTACCTTTGAGTTTGAGTGATTTAGCTTTTGTGGAGCATGCAAGGGATTCAATTTCCACATAAAAGAAAGAAATATATACTCTATATTGCCAAAAGTTTTGGGATGTCTGCCTTTACATGCACATGAACTTTAAAGACATCCCATTCTTAATCCGTAAGGCTTTCCACAAGGTTTAGGAGTGTGTTTATGGGATTTTTTTTACCATTCTTCTAGAAGCGAAATTGTGAGGTCAGGCACTGATATTGGACGCGAAGGCCTGGCTCAAAGTCTCCACTCTAATTCTCTAATTCTAATCTCAAAGGTGTTCTATCGAGGTGAGGTCAGGACTCCGCAGGCCAGTCAAGTTCCCCCACACCAAACTCGCTCAGCCATGTCTTTATGGACCTTGCTTTGTGCACTGGTGCACAGTCATGTTGGAACAGGAAGGAGTCATCCCCAAACTGTTCCCACAAAGTTGGGAGCATGAAATTGTCTAAAATGTCTTGTTATGCTGAAGCATTAAGAGTTCCTTTCGCTGGAACTAAGGGGCCAAGCCCGACTGCTGAAAAACAACCCCACTCCATAATCCTCCCTCCACCTAACTTTACACTTGGCACAATGCAGTCAGGCAAGTACCGTTCTCCTGGCAACCAAACCCAGACTTGTCCATCAGACTGCCAGAGAGAGAAGCGTGATTCGTCGCTCCAGAGAACACGTCTCCACCGCTCTAGAGTCCAGTGGTGGCGTGCTTTTCACCACTGCATCCGACGCTTTGCATTGCACTTGGTGATAAGGCTTGGATGCAGCTGCTCGGCCATGGAAACTCATTCCACGAAGCTCTCTATACGCACTGTTCTTGAGCTAATCTGAAGGCCACGCCAAGTTTGGAGGTCTGTAGCTATTGACTCTGCAGAAAGTTGGCGACTTCTGCATGCCTCAGCATGCCCTGACCCCACTCTGTGATTTTACGTGGCTTACCACTTCGTGGCCGAGTTGCTGTTGTTCCCAATTGCCTCCACTTTGTTATAATACCACTAACAGTTGGCTGTGGAATATTAGTAGTGAGGAAATTTGTCGAATGGACTTATTGCACAGGTGGTAACCTATCACGGTAGCACACTTGAATTCACCGAGCTCATGAGAGCGTCCCATTCTATCACAAGTGTTTGTAGAAGCAGTCTGCGTGCCTAGGTGCTTGATTGTATACAACTGTGGCCATGGAAGTGATTGGACCACCTGAATTCAATGATTTGGAGGGGTGTCCCAATTCTTTTGGCAATATAGTGTATATATATATATATATATATATATATATATATATATATAATATAAATGTATACAGTATATGTAAATATTATGAGATATATGAGCATTGTAACCTTATCTGGTGTCTTATGAAAGTGTCCATTAGGGCTCCATGCTAAAACACTTTTAAAAACAACTAACAACCACAAAGGTAGAAAACAACATAACTTTAATAAACACAACACCCTGATTTCTCCCCCCGATTCAGTCTCTGAAACATCCCATTCAAGGCATGTGACATCGTCGTTCCTCTTCAGTTTCTACGGGAAACACAAGTTTGCAAGAAACTTATGCTGAAGCCAATATGGGTACATAAACACACCGAAAAACAACAAACTGATATTGATCAGCAAGAAAACAATATTGAAGTCCGGCAGTGTGTAAAGAACTTGGATGGTTGTCTTTTTCACTATTTCCGAATAAACGGATATGATGTATTACAAAGGTTCAGTCAAGCAAAACCATCCTTTTAATTTCTCATCCAGTCAAACTTCTTATTTCAAAAGGTGATTTAACCCATGGGAATGCACAGGTAACTACATTGAAAAGCAAGAACAAAACCAAACGTTGCTTATAGTGGTCTCTCTTTTAAAAAATAAGAAAAAGTATTTCTAACATCAGTGTTTCAAATGTAAAAAAAAGAAAAAGAGAAATGCTCTTTGATGTAATTTTGGCAGTTTAAGTCAAGTGAATGCTTCTGAACATGATTTGAAAAGTGTTTGCATTAGTTTGATAACGGAGAGTAAATGATTCCTTGGCATATTTGATATTTTCAGCTTAATACATTTCCTAAATGAAATGGAGCACCTTACATAATATGACAAGACTTATAGGATGACTGTCGACATGCTGACTTGAGTGTGAATTGTCAGACTGAATGTCACCATATTACAAAGCAAAGCAATCATAGCCACACATTTGTAATACAAGTAATACAAATTCCCAATTCAATAAAAAAATGTCAACTTAAATTCTGACCTCCAGTACTACTAAGAGATATGATCATGAAAGAGAATATGAAAAATATTTTTTTAAGACAATGTGGTCTGTTATGCAAAGTAAATGTATAACAAAAATTATTCTCTGTGATAATAATGCACTCCAGTAAGTTCTTTAAGCACTATACATGCATTATTTCTGGTCATGGGCATTCGTCACTGGTTTAGAAATTGAAACGGACTCATTGTTATTCGCTTACATTACTGGCTTCTGATGCTCATAGATCTGTAAATATATTAGGGGCCAACAGAGGCATTTTTGTTTCCTTCCAAATACTCTAAAGATTTTAGCAAACGGTTCGATATTCAACTTTGCTTTGGTCAAGATTCTGACTTTTGGAATGTTGTTAATTGACTATTTAGCATCTGCTCCCACCCACCATTATCACCAATGTATGATGTTCATTAAATCTGCTGCTCTTGGTACAATACGATACAGACTTTCCATCCCTAAATGGAAAATATTTAATTCCTTCATTTTAGATGGCAAATCACATTATGCTAGTCCAGCTACTCAGTTTTGTTTCCATGCTCCTATCTTGCATTAATCTATGATCCTTTCATTCAGATGCAAACTTATTCTACGATGTAAAGCAATCGGCATATCACAAACATGCTTTTTAAGACAGTATCACATACTCGTAATGGCCCTTTAAATGGTCCTTACTTGAAACATCTAAAACTTTTTTTTTTTGCCTGTTTTTGGAAACCCTGTCTTCAAACTCAAAGAACGATCTTAAAAATATAAATAAATAAAAATGTGAAAAGGTATTTTAGCCTGCTTCCTGCTTTCACTCAAAGACACAAAGAAAACCTGCATAACATCTGCAATTACAAAACTACACTCCGGTATTGACTGCCAATGAACATGGGGATTTGTCAAACTAAAAAGTCTTTAGATGGAAATTAAGATTGTAGATTTGAGGGGACACTTCCAAATACAGAAATCATGGATGAAGAAGAGAACTGAACAAGAAGCATTATACACAGTTTTGTCTTTTTTTTTTGGAGCACTGCAGATCAAATTTTCATGTTTTTTTTAATCCTACCAAATGGAATCTAATTTTAGAATCTAATCCATTCATTTCTCTCTTTTTCTTCATGGGAATCCTCTATGAAAGGAGAGCACAGTGACCATTGGGACCAAGATCTCCCCCGCCATCCAAAGGTGATCTTGAACCTCTTGAAAGCTTTGAAACTTCACTGGGTGGATTCCAAATGGGTAAAACTATGTGTGTGTTCGTGTGAGTGTGTTGATATGATTGTCTGTGAATGAGTGTGTTTAAGTCTTAAATAAATTAGGTGCATCATTTATTAATAAATATCCTGCAGTTTCTCGTTGTCCCATTCCAACGAGCTCAAGTTCAAATGTCAAATGAATCAAGCTGGCGGGCATTTCAGTGCATAACTGGCATCAACCTTGAGGGTGCGTGTTAATGTCAGTCGATACGGTTACCGCAGATAGTAAAGCGGTCAATCTCCAGCAAGTCTTTTTTGGGCGCCCTGTGTGTAAGCTCAGTATCGTCCTGAATAAGGCTTTTATCTTCTGATTCATCTGGTGTTGTGAGGAACTGATCTGATTCGCTGGTGGGGAGCTGAGGGGCGGGGCATTCATCCCTTTTGGTGGGTTGAGTGGTGACTGATGCAGACATGCCCTCCTCTGCTGGTTCACCTTCAGAGGGGGTGTGGACACAATTAGTCAGAGAGAACAAAACCTTTATAAGACTTTCAAACTATTTTCTCTCCGTTTTCAAGGTTTTCTTGTGTTACCTGGTGGTTCTCGTGTGTGTTTGGTCCGGTTTGCTCTGCTGGACACTCTGCTGGGAGTTGCAGAGGGGGGATTTTGAAACAGCTTCTCCTCCATATTTGCCTCTTTCACATACATACAGGATTTCCCCAATAACAATATACTGTTCAGCACCTTCAGGGTGATCATTCTGAATAAACGCACAGAAACACACTCAGTGCAAACTCAGTGCAACATTTGGATTATATACATTACTGGTCAAAAGTGTGCAATCGATCAGTATGATTTTTGAAAAGAAACAAAATCCTTTAGGGTCCAATTTTCACAATTGCTATATCTAGTTTCTTATTAGCATGCATATTACTGAGCTATTGGCTGTTTTTTAGTACTTATAAAGTACATATTAATGCCTTATTCTGCATGATCATATTCTACATCCCTTGATCCTACCCAATACCTAAACGTAACAACTACCTAACTAACTATTAGCATAATAAGCAATAATTAGGAGTTTATTGAGGCAAAATTCATAGTTAATAGTTTTTTAATAGTGACAATTGGACCCTAAACTAAAGTGTGACCATGAATTTATTTGATCAAAAATACAGTAATATTGTGAAATATTAGTTTACACTTTATTTAAAGGTGAGCTTGTTATAGTGTAATTATTAAACATTTAAATACTGAGTAATAATAATGTACTTACCATAGGGTTATAATTAGGGTTAAGTTTAGGGTTAGTTGCATGTAATTATGCATAATTTGTTCTAGTTATTACAACAGTAACTACATGTAACGTGTAACAAGGACACTGTAAAATAAAGTGTTATCAAATATTATTACAATTTAAAATATTTTTCTTGTATTTTAATATATGTCATTTATTCCTATGAAGGAAAAGCTGAATTTTCAGCATCACTACTACAGTTTTCAACGTCACATGATCCTCCAGAAATCTTTCTAATATTCCAATTTGGTGCTCAAGAACCATTTATTATTACTATGACAGTTGGAAATGGTTGTGCTGCTTAATGAAGCATGGAAATAGTGTTTCCTTTGAGGAACAAAAAGTATGAAGAACAGTATTTATTTGAAATAGAAATATTTTGTAACTTTATAAATGTCTTTAGTGTTCTTGTTAATCAACGTAATGTATACCTTCTGAATAAAAGTATATTTTTTTAAAGAAAAAACATATTGATCCCCAAAATATATTAAATTAAAATGAATACATTTAGAAAATGTTAAAACAAGAAAATATTATTTATTAAAAATGAATGTATATATTTATTAAAATATAATTGATTAAAAAAACTACTTTTGAACTGTTAAAATAATGTGAACTCGTACCCCAGGTAGAAGAGCACGACACATACAATGGACAGAGAACCCTGGATCTTCACAGAACTGGTCACCACCCGGATCAACTGTCAATCACATACTACATGAGTATAACTAATAACAGTTACTACACATCACAGTACCTTCGCTGTCAATGGCTTTAAAAGTATTAAAAAATACAGCTTGTGTAAGTGAATGCAGTGCAGCCTACAAGAGTCACTTTAAGTGATAAAAACAACACAATAAAGTATATTAACAAGAGCTGTGCAACAAAATGACAAATTGTAAATGAATGCAAACATTGTAAGGATTTATGTTCTTGCTTTTACATTGAACTGTGTGATAGATTTGGTATTGCGATTAAATAAAGATGAGGCAGGTTACCAGTAAAGCAAGAGGAAGAGGAATGAAGCCCATCCTCCTGGACACACTGTCACTGTAGTCTGTGTATGCCTGGAAAACACACATATTTCGGTATCTGATTAATAAAGCTGGACGAAATGCTCTTCAATGTGATCAGAACAGGAAGAGACAAGCCACTGAAAAACATTAAGTCATTCCTTTCAATTACAATAATCGATCATCTTTGATACATAATTTGACAAACACTTGGCTAAAGGTTCGGAAGATTACAGTCTTGTTTAAAAAGGGTCTCTGATATGATAAATGCACATGCACTTACATTTTTCTGTCTACTGCTGACCAGATCAAAGGCCAAGCTCGCTCTGTATTCACTGTAGACCTGCACACACACACACACACACACACACACACACACACACACACACACACACACACACACACACACACACACACACACACACACACACACACACACACACACACACACACAAGGAATTATGACTTGCGATTCAGTAACTGAGTCAAATATAAAATCAGTAAACTAAAAAGGCACATTAGAATGATTCCATCAAATAACTCAGGAGTTCAAGAGTCTTTTGAAGGATTCTTTAAAGGGTTAGTTCACCGATGTTAGTATAAACATTCATCAACGCACACATCAGTTGTGGTAAACAGAAGCTCAAGCATGCTTGCTTGACGTACGAGAACCAAAGGGTTCATTGACGTTTAATACGTTTTAAAATGTTATTTATTTCTATGACAACAGCACTGAATTTTCAATCTAATGTGCTGATCTGGTGCTCAAGAAACATTTGTTGAATGTTGAAAACAATGTTGAAAACAGTTGTGCTGCTCAATATTTTTGTGGAAATTGTGAAACATTTTTGATTAGAAAGAACTGCATTTATTTAAAATAGAAATCTTTTGTAACACTGTAAATGTCACTTTTGATCAATTTAATGCGAACTTGCTGAATAAAAGTATTAAATTCTCCAAATTCGTTTGTGTATTTGGTAACAATTAAGAGTTTGGCTGAAATGCTGATTCTGATTTAAAAAAATCAATTTGAGCCATTTAATACAAAATACATAAACATTAAGATAAATTGAATATATGGTAAAACCACTGGAAATTATTCCAAGTTGTTTTTTTTGGCTAGTGTCCACCTCTAGGAAAAATTCAGTACAGGAGAGAGAGAAAAGTGTGCACGTGTGTGCTGTGACACTAATCTTCCTGCCAAAACTAAGCAGATCTGTCTCTAATCCCTGCCAGTAACTACACTCCTCTTTCTGTCATTACATATCGCTCCCATCCACATTGTATTTTGCTGCTTAACCCCTATTTTCTTCATCTGTTCCCTCTATTTTTCCTCTCTCAGATACTTGTTAGTTTAGTTTGTAGTGCCACTGATCCTTCATTTGATGAGTATCTCAACAGCAGAGGGGCTCTACACAGGACAGACGCTGAGCTCTGTGTGTGCGGACAGATTTGGGTCAGTGGATCTGTCAGGGTTACTCAAGACTCTGAGAGCGGTGCTGATTTTCAGACACACCCCCAGAGGAAACCTGTATCTTTGTAAAGGCTTCTTCTTGACTGAGACAGAGGTTGTTGTTTTTTAGACAAGAAGGAACAGTCTAGAATATGTGCATAAGGAAACCCTTTGACTTAATTAGGTCATGTCACAGTTCTCATGTTCTTTTTTTCTTTAGTTTATTCTAGATAAAAGGATACATGTATTAGTGTATTGTCATTTCAGTAGCGTTAGGTCACGCTCAAAAAACCTTCTCTTTGCACTAAGACCTAGTTAATGTAGTTCATTTGTAGGTGATCCAATGTTCATATAATCTACCTAGTGTTTCATATTTAAACTACTGCCTTTTCAAAATCTTAATGGCAGAATTTACCCAAAATTGAAAATTATCCCTTTAATCACAACCACAACAATATGATACCAGCAGAAGTATCATGATATCAATTAGTATGATGATACTAGGGCTACTCATGTTGTATGAATGCAAATCTTTTAGCTCTGACAGAAAGTGGTATGTACTGCTTTTAGGGTTTGTTATAAAACATTATTTATTTGTATTTAACATTACACAATTACTTATTTATTATTATTATTATTATTATTATTATATTTGAATATTAACTATACTCCACAAAATAATTATATACTAGTTATTTTGGTTAAACATATTAAAAATGTATATTTCACAAATGCCAAATTAATTAACCTTTTAATCTTTTGCCAGGATAGCAAGCACATTAGCATTATTATTAATATATGTTTTTATGTTTATATATATATTTGTAATATGTCTAACATATAATATATTTTATGATTACCGTCTAAGGAATACTTTGGCGCTGCCAGTATTTTAAGCCTGGTATACCGTGCAACAATAATTTGAACTCACATCTGCTGTGATGTCATTAAACTTGGTGATGAAGGCATGTTTGACAACGTCCACTGCAATCTCTGAGGCGATTACCATACAAACATCAGGAAACAACACCCATAGGTGATCTATGAGCAATAATCAATGATTAATTCACACATCAATGTTGCGTATACACAGATTCTGAGATGTGTCAGTTGTTAACTGGATACCTGGATTCCAGGAGAACTGCTCCATGTTTCTGAGACAGACGATTAGCAAGAGTGTGTAGTTTGTAAATCTTTCTTTAATGTCTGTAATGAGAAAGACAGATAGGAACACTGAGACAATTCATCAATGACAGTTTGAGAAGACTTTATTTACATGGACCTACCACTATTGGACATCTGGAAGAGGTTGTTTTTCTCAAACTTCTTGAATACACTTCCTTTGATTTCAACAAACTACATAAAGAAAAACATACATTTATATAAACCCTACAAAAGAAGATGCGAACGTATGTGCTGCTGTATAATGTAATATACAGAGACAAATGTAGAGACTAAAGTCACTTGTAGTGTATTTAATTTAACAAACTAGCTGTGCACGCACTCACATTATTAGACATCATGATGGTGAGCAGTGACTTGTTATGCGAATTGAAAGCCACGTTCAGTGTGGTGGCCTGAACCATAATTAGAATGGCATGTAGAACTGCATTATTAATTAAGGAAAATTATAACTTATGACTGATTGCAATATGACAACTGTGACACAAAACTTGATTTAAATTAAATCATAAAAATGCATAAATATAACTGAGCAGTTTCAGTGTAGTTAAAGTCCCCCTGTGGTGAAAATCAAGCTTTAAATGTTGTTTATATGTCTATGTGGTATTTTTAATATGCTTTAAGACAAAACATGTGCAAATGCATAAATCAACACCATTGTTGAGTATTTTCTCCTTAAAACTGCAGTGAACCAAAGACAGTTAAAAAATGTGGTTTGAAATTACTGGTGTTTCTGACGTCACAAACTACCTTGGTACCAATCATGGCAACGAGTGGATCTCTGAGCTGGTGTGAGTGAGTGGAGGCGGGGCTAATTTGCATATTCATAGAACCGCGTATACTAAATGAGTTAAATTCAAGCTATTTTAAGGCTTGAAGAATTTTTACAGGGGGACTTATAATATATTTCTTACAGAATTTGATACTGTAATTTCTAACTTGTTAGTTCTGTATTTTTGTATTAATTTTTACAATTCATTTTATTACGCACAGAAAAATATTTTAAAAATTAGCTATTATAATTATTATTAGACTAATTATTCAAATTCTTAATTTGAATATTTAATTATTAAAATCTATATACAGGTCCTTCTCAAAAAATTAGCATATTGTGATAAAGTTCATTATATTCCATAATGTAATGATAAAAATTAAACTTTCATATATTTTATATTCATTGCACACCAACTGAAATATTTCAGGTCTTTTATTGTTTTAATACTGATGATTTTGGCATACAGCTCATGAAAACCCAAAATTCCTGTCTCAAAAAATTAGCATATTTCATCTGACCAATAAAAGAAGTGTTTTTAATACAAAAAAAAGAGTCAACCTTCAAATAATTATGTTTAGTTATGCACTCAATACTTGGTCGGGAATCCTTTTGCAGAAATGACTGCTTCAATGCGGCGTGGCATGGAGGCAATCAGCCTGTGGCACTGCTGAGGTGTTATGGAGGCCCAGGATGCTTCGATAGCGGCCTTAAGCTCATCCAGAGGGTTGGGTCTTGCGTCTCTCAACTTTGTCTTCACAATATCCCACAGATTCTCTATGGGGTTCAGGTCAGGAGAGTTGGCAGGCCAATTGAGCACAGTAATACCATGGTCAGTAAACCATTTACCAGTGGTTTTGGCACTGTGAGCAGGTGCCAGGTCGTGCTGAAAAATGAAATCGTTATCTCCATTAAGCTTTTCAGCAGATGGAAGCATGAAGTACTCCAAAATCTCCTGATAGCTAGCTGCATTGACCCTGCCCTTGATAAAACACAGTGGACCAACACCAGTAGCTGACATGGCACCCCAGACCATCACTGACTGTGGGTACTTGACACTGGACTTCAGGCATTTTGGCATTTCCTTCTCCCCAGTCTTCCTCCAGACTCTGGCACCTTGATTTCCAAATGACATGCAACCACTGAGCAACAGTCCAGTGCTGCTTCTCTGTAGCCCAGGTCAGGCGCTTCTGCCGCTGTTTCTGGTTCAAAAGTGGCTTGACCTGGGGAATGCGGCACCTGTAGCCCATTTCCTGCACACGCCTGTGCACGGTGGCTCTGGATGTTTCTACTCCAGACTCAGTCCACTGCTTCTGCAGGTCCCCCAAGGTCTGGAATCTGTCCTTCTCCTCAATCTTCCTCGGGTCCAGTCACTTCTTCTCGTTGTGCAGCGTTTTTTGCCAAAGTTATTCCTTCCCACAGACTTCCCACTGAGGTGCCTTGATATAGCACTCTGGGAACAGCCTATTTGTTCAGAAATTTCTTTCTGTGTCTTACCCTCTTGCTTGAGGGTGTCAATGATGGCCTTCTGGACAGCAGTCAGGTCGGCAGTCTTACCCATGATTGCGGTTTTGAGTAATGAAACAGGCTGGGAGTTTTTAAAAGCCTCAGGAATCTTTTGCAGGTGTTTAGAGTTAATTAGTTGATTCAGATGATTAGGTTAATAGCTCGTTTAGAGAAACTTTTCATGATATGCTAATTTTTTGAGACAGGAATTTGGGGTTTTCATGAGCTGTATGCCAAAATCATCAGTATTAAAACAATAAAACACCTGAAATATTTCAGTTGGTGTGCAATGAATCTAAAACATATGAACGTTTAATTTTTATCATTACATTATGGAAAATAATGAACTTTATCACAATAATGCTAATTTTTTGAGGAGGACCTGTATTGTCCTTATATCCAAATATTATATGACTATGTGGCTTTTAAAACAAAGCTAGTGAGAAGGATACAGACGTAGAGAACAGCCATTAAGAAATGTGGGATGACTCCTATATGAGCTCTCTTTCTCTCTTTTGGTTCAGTGGCAGTCCAGTACAAAGCATCCAAAATATCCTGACCGAAAGACGAAAACAAGCGATCTGCCACCTAGAGGAGAAACACAGAGCATGTCCATTCACCTACTGTTAATATAATAGTAACAAATGCAAGTGTTGTGATACTGTACCTCCAGCATGTTGTAGATGATGTAGAGTTTTATGACAGACTGACCCCGGATCAGGTGGTACATCATGGAATAATCCACATAATGCATCATGAAATAACACAGAACCATGATGAAACCCTTCAGAACATCACACACCTGAGCGGGCTGCAAGATACGAGATCCACTGCATACACACACACACACACACACACACACACACACACACACACACACACACACACACACACACACACAAAACATTTTCTGGTTAAATTGGTTCCATAAACATCTGGAATTGTGCAAAGGAAGAGTAGATGATTATAATCACAAAGCAGTTTATCTGTTGGTAAGATCTTCCACACACACAGCCACTGGGTTAGTGATCACGAGTCACACTCTCAGTGGTCCATGCGTCATGCTAAAGATTTTACAACACATGACTTGTGCTGGGAGAAGATCAGCAGTGTAAACGTACCCAAAAACATCAAATAAAGCTGTTTAAAACATTTATTAACATTATTCTAAAACATAGCATTAAAATATTTAGTATTTTAATCGTATCCTAATAAAAGGCAAAAACGCCAAAAATAAATCTTTAAAAATAAAAAAATACAATTATTTTTTTCATTAAATTAATTAATTTATTCATTTTCACTTTAAACTGAGCTAATTTGACTATAATAATAATAACAAATTTGACTATAATAATAATAACTATAAATATTAACAAAATGTAAATATTTGCTGTAAAAAAAAAATCCATTAGGAGTTTTACTAAATGACCTGATGCATCATTAAAGGGATAGTTCCCCCCAACATTTTAATTCTGTCATCATTTACTCATCCTCAAGTTGTTCCAAACCTGTATGACTTTCTCTCTTCTGCTGAAAACAAAAGAAAATATTTATTTTGAAGAATGTTGGGAACTAACAACTATTTTTTTTCCTACTATGGACGTCAATGGGGTATATGAACTGTTTGGCTACCAACACTCTTCGGAAAATTCTCAAAATATCTTCTTTTGTGTTCAGCAGAAGAAATAAATTAATACAGGTAAGGAACAAATTGAGGGTGAGTAAATAATGACTTGGGTGAACTAAAAGATTTTTGGGTGAACTATCCCTTTAAATATGAAACTTATCACAATTCATGACTGATTGTTTCAGTTGGACTCATAATTATTTACATAAATATGATTAAATCATAAAATGTAACGGTAATTCCTAATGGTAGGAAATAGGAATCATTTACATTCACATGCTCAAGAATTGTATTTTAAGTGACTATTTGCTACAGTACAGATGTAAACGGCACCTGCACTGGTAGAACAAGTATATGCACGTCATCAATAATTGGCAAAATAAAAATTTGATGATGTTAAAGTACCAGGCAGGTACTACATTTTTTGTGTAAAAGCTCTTAAAGCCCTGAGCTCTTAAAAATGCAAATGCTGCGTTACTATTACAGCATTATAATAGTACATAGACTACCGTTCAAATGTTTGGGATTAGTAAGAGTTTTTGTTTTTTAAAGAAATTAATTATTTTATTCAAGCAGGACAAACTGATCAAAAATGACAGTAAATTAATTAATAATTTACAAAAGATTTCTATTTTAAATGCTGTTCTTTTAAACTTTCTATTGTCATGGTTTATCAATACAACACTGATAATAATAAGAAATGTTTCTTGAGCAACAAATCAGCAAGATTTCTGAAGGGTCATGTGACACCGAAGACTGGAGTAATGCCTGCTGAAAATACAGCTTTGCCATCACAGGAAAAATTACATTTAAAAATACATTCAAATAGAAAACTGTTATTTTAAATAACTGTCTTTTTGATCAAATAAAAGCATCGTTGGTCAAAATAAGATATCTTTCAAGGACATAAAAAAAAATCCCCAAAACCTCAAACGGCAATGCATATTGATATACTATTATAAAAGTTTGTTACTAGACAAAATGCACATTGTTAGTATTTACACTGGGGTACAAACAGTATGTGCAACTTATTTACATTTACTGTAAATAGAATCTGTATTCCTTTACACATAATTGGCTTCGGACAAATATATTCTAAGGAATTAATTGTAAGTAATACATGCACTGAATGCAACTTACTGAATTTCCATTATCAGATGCATTTTACAACTAATAAAAACATATTACATTAATATATTGCATTAATAATTTGTTTCTCCTTTATCAGAGCTTTGCTTGTTTACTGTGGTCACACTGCCATCCTGTGTCTGATCATGCAAGTACACCCTAAAGACAAAGAACAACATGGCCATTCTGAGAATGATCCCAAATGATTTTAGTATTCCAGTGTGAAATCAAAGCACAACAGTGCAAAATTAGACAGCTATGGCAACGGAAGCCAGTGTGAGAAAGAGAGTGTGTGTATGAATGTCTGTTTGAACACAGCCGCTGCAATCATACCAGCACGGGTGTGTGTGCTTAAAGCAGCTGCAGTCGTTTTTTTCTGCATACCTGCTCTTTTTGCAGTAGGGACATATACTAGCTCTGCAGGCAGAAGAATATATGCACAATCATTTTAAGTTTAAGTGTGTGTAGGTGTGTGTGTCTGCAATAACACTGAAAGAAAAAAGAAGAGAGCTCAGATGTTTCAACCTGTTGGTTTATCAGAATCGTATTACAGTCCTACTTTTGGGAACATTGCTCTGAGCATATCCTGAGTACAGTGTGTGTATTACCTGAGGCCACAGCAGGGCAGTGTCAGCAGTCTGATCAGGGCCAGAAGCACTCTGAGGGGCAGCAGAGTGAACACGTACAGAAACACATCCAGACACAGGAAAAACCCAAAGATCATCAGCTAAAGAGAGAGAGATAGAGAGAGTGAAATCAGTGATAGTCCTGGATGTGGTATAACTTACATCAAAGGCTCAGTCTGTCAAACTCTAAATGATAAAAAAGTACTATACATTTCATAAAAGTAGTATATAAAACTTGTGCACTTATTGCAAATATTCTTGTAGTTATTTGATAGCTTTAGATCAGACCTTTAGATGCATCATGTCAGGTTTGACTAAAATGTCACATGACTGACAATTTCTTGAATAATGTTTAAAATATTTATTTGGTAACACTTTACAATAAGGTTTAATTAGTTAACTTTAACCATGAGCAATACATTTGTTAAACTTTGTAAATGTTAGTTAATAAAAATACAGCTGTTGATTGTTTGTTCAAGTTACTTCACAGTGCATTAACTAATGTTAACAAATACAACTTTTGATTTGAATAATGTTCAACATACAACATTTGTAAATGTTGAAATTGACATTAGCAAAGATGAATAAATGCTGTAGAAGTGCAGTTCATTATTAGTTCATGTAAACTAATGTAGTTAACTAATGTTAACCAATGAAACCCTACTGTAAAGCATTACCATTTATGCTGTATGTACAAATTTAGAAAATACATTATTTTTTATAATAAAAATATATTTATAAAATTAATAAAATAATACATTATGTTTTAATAAACAATTAAAAAACTACATTATATTTATAATGAACTATTTTTATAAATAAGACAAGAGTAAATAATTAATTAAATTAAAATGTTAATTTAATTAAGCCATTTATTTGTTTTCTACCCATAAAAAAACCTAAATGTAAACACTGAGAAGCCATCAACATGACAACAACCATCAAGGGAGTGAGTTTGGGACACATCTGTTTTCAGATGAGGCGAGTGTTAGGAACATATTTTAACATTAATAATATTATATCATTATAATATATCATTATGGTTTTAATTCTTTTGGTTGGCAGACAAATAAAACAACGCACAGATATTGTACTGAATAGTTATTTGATTGAGTATGGATTGTGTAATTTTGTGCCATTGTGTTTGGTACCTTCTCCAGTTCTTTTGGAATACGCAGGCAGGTGTAAACCTTCTCTCTCCGCTCCGTGTATTTGGCCTCATTGTGTTCCAGAAAATATCCTCTAGTCAACTCAGCACTAATAAACCTCACCAGAGAGAGATCTGCACACAGACATACAAGCAAACACGCACATGAATGTGTAGTCACATGCATCCAGCACAATGAAACCATTTTACTCATTATTTAGCACTATACTGTACACAGAGAAGTGCAGAGGATGGAAGCTCAAAATGTTCCTGTGTGTGTGAAAGGAGGGTGAATAAACAAGTGTACCAGCATAAACCTCTCTCCATCTCTCTCAAATATGTACCATTACAAAAAAAATAGTCCACTTGTGAAAATGCCGTTATGATTTTAGAATTTAGTTTTCCAATATAGGATTTTGTTTTCCAATTTAGAATTTTAGATCATTTACTAATTAAAATTAATGTCATAATTTTCACAATTTTATTTGCAAATACATTATTTCTTTAAAACTTTGTGAGTTGTGGGTCTTATATAGTACTGATGTTGTTTGCATTGCAACAGCAAAATAATTCAGTGCTTTTAATGACAATTGTTTCTGTAGGCTAATAATGCTGAAAGGTTAAAACACCAAAACAAAACAAAAAGTTGGATGCAACAAAATGACCAATTAGCCCTTCGAGTATTATGCAGCGCATTCATTTTTGTACATAATGATTCTTTGTTTTACATTTTTAAAAACTCTTGAAATGAAAATTTAAATCCTAGATTTTCCATATGTGAAGCTGCACGATTAAATCATTAAAAGATTGTGATCTCGATTAAAACACCCATGCAATCTTATCCCTAAATGACAACGATTCAGCCATGTCTATTAAACCTTTGAGAGAGCAGTTGTCAAGTGTATGAAACTGTGTGTATATCAAGTGTATGTATGTCTTTTTATCCATACAGTAAAACTATTTCTGTGTAAAATATTCAAATTGTCACAAAAGTACTCGTGTAAAGTTGATAGTCCGGATATAAACACTGATGGTAGCAAAAAAAAAAAAAAAAAAAAAACTTTTGAAAGTAACTTAACTTTACAAGATTGTATCGATTACATTGTTACACCAGTAGGTGGTGACAAGTGACTGTTAACAAATGTACTTGTCATTGAATCATTATTTAAAGCTGCAGTCGGCAAGTCTGGCAGATTCAGGGGACTTAGCCAAAATTTTGATTGTTTACTTACTACTTTCATGCCCCTCCCCCACTACCACCGGGCATCTTCCCATCGAGGTCGTGCTCGTCAGTGTGTGCACCAGATTTTCTGTGAACGCGCCCGTCTCTTCAGCAATGATCTTTCACCTTCATTTCTACAGGTGTTTTCTTTTCTTGGTTGTTTTGGACCTCCTAGCTCTGGTTGTTAACGGAGGGATTGGAAGCTTGTTAGTAGATTTTCTGTCCGCCATCACGCTTCGTACAATCCAACGCACCTGCGAACTTCAGGCGTCTGCATGTGATATTGTAACGTGCATGAGAGGGGAGGGAGGATCTGTGGCGTGTGCACGAACTGTGATTGACAGTCAGATCTCACACAGCCCAGCGCTGATTGGACCAGAAGAACCGGGAGCGGTGGATTTTTGCAAAACAAATAACAGGCTCCAGGTGGAGGTAGAAGCGCGTTTTTTTTCTGATTTATGATTGTTCTGTCGGAGTATAGTGTCCGTTTCAGTGAATATGATCAAAAAAAATCTTGCCGACTGCAGCTTTAAGAGATTCGTTCAAAAACGCTGATTCATACAGTAATAAAACAAGTGAAGTTTTTTTTTTCTTTAATTAATTGGATTTTTTTAATAGAATGCTCCAATTCACACTTTGTCAGAACGTCTAGTAAATTACATGTTATTTTGTAAAGCTGTCTATTCAGAATAATGGGAGAATCATGATCTCTATTTTAAACAAAAAGAGAGAAAAATGTGATTCTCAATTCATCCAGAATCGTACACAGACTTAAATAGTAAATTTAAGCAATCTTCAAACAAAGCCACAATAAGCAACTTTTCTTTGTATTATGTTTTCATATCACAGCAGTAAAGGTTTAGTGATTTGATCAGGAACATTGTTGACACAGTTGCTGTGCGATGGTGGTTCTCTGTTAACACACACTTGATCTACAGCAGAGCAGATCAGTGACATAAAAGTTCAATTTAAGTGGAACAGAAAGTCCTGGACTGTTTTTAGTGCATGTTTATGTTGACCTAAGGCCAAACGTGTTGTGATAAGGGCAAGAAAGCGTCCTGAGTTGAACAGCACACATTGCAAATGTGTTCTGTTGCCAACGCACACAGTACTTTCTATTTTTAACGGTAATAGAGAAGGATAAACTTGAGGATGAACACAGTGAATGGGAAACCAGAGCAGTGAAAGATTGAGAGAGAGCCAGAGAGATACCAGATTCTCATCTGTGTGTGTCTTATAACTAAGTTACATGATAAAATTAGTAAATTTATCATCCAAAAAAAAAAAAGCTTTCTAAAAGAAAACCTCAGAAAAGATGCCCTCAGTTTTATGTTTTCCATCCATTTAAAAGGTTGATAAGTTTGTTTGGATTAAAGCTGCCGTCGGCAATTTTTTTTTATCATATTCAGTGAAATCGACACTATAATCCGACAGAACAACTTAAAGTGGTTTTAGAAAAAAACTCGAGCTTCTAACTCCACCTGGAGCGTGCTATTTGTTTTGCAAAAATCCACCGCTCCCGGTTCATTGTGTCCAATCAGCACAGGGGGGTGTGAGATCTGACTGTCAATCACAGGTCGTGCACACGCCACCCCTCGCCCACGTTACAATCACATGCACACGCATGAAGTTCGCACAGTAACGAAGAGTGATGGCGGAAAAGATTCCAATTCCTCAGGTAACCTCAAGAGCTAGGAGGTAAAAACAACACAGGAAAAGAGAACACCTGCTTAAAAGAAAGAAGTAAAGAAAGAAAGCGACCGTGCCCGTAATAAAACCAGGATCAACATCGGATCGGCATTTGAAAGGTGAAGAGATTTACGTGATTTAATTGGGTTCAAGCTGGATGCAGAGCTTGCAACATTTCTTCTCGACAGGTAATTGTGCTTTATCAACCAGTTACTTTATTTCTTCGTGTTATGTTAGTAATCTAAGTATGTTTGCCCAAATGTGTTGGTATGGATAGCTAACCTTAGCACTTGTTGGGAAGGTTTGTGGTGCACACGCACTGACGAGCACGAACTCGGTGGGGTGGGAGGCTATTCGTTGATAGTGGGGGAGGGGCACGAGAGTTGTAAACATTCAAAATTTTGCCTAAGTCCACTCAATCTGCCAGACTTGCCGATTGCAGCTTTAACTTTGGCTTCCTGCGTTCTGTTCCAACTCAGGGATTCCCAAAACTTTTTTTGTAAGACAAACATTGCTGCAAGAATATTGACTTGAAGTAAGATTTTAAGTTAATTTTAGTAATTTAACAATGCATTCGAAAGTTCGGCTTCTGTGTCTGATCTTGTAGATAACAAATAAAATTAGGAATGAATAAAATTAGGCTAGTGTGGTATTTTGATCATTTTTATTTATTTGATTATATTAAATTGCCTTTTTATACTATTTATATATTAATTATTAGCATTAAACGCCCACAAAAGTGTCTGCAATTCTAGTAGCATATCCTCGCTTCTTACACAGCCTAAACAAACACCCACACTAAAATCCCAGCATTAATGATAACTATATAAAGACTGTTTTATTTTATGAACCTGAAGCAATTCATTTCCTTATTAATTTCCATGAATTTTCCAGGCAGGGAAATAACAGTTTGCACCCACTTTAAATTGTCTGTATACTACTTATGTAGTACAATAGCACTTATACCCTACAAAAGTGTTCACCAATACAACATGAAAACAATACATTGTACATAACATTTTTTTTTACACAAGTACTTAGACACCTAACATAAAGTGGGACTTTAAAATTTCCTGCAGAAATCTTGCTTCATAATAACTTCAATTAATAATCCATTAACATATCAGTGATTCATGATTATTCAAATATGAATGATGAATCAACGTCATGTGATAACTTTGATTATGCATGTTACCACTAATTACTGCATTACATAATATTAATAGTTACTGTTCCTAAGCAACCTCGTGTAAACATCTATAACATCAGGTCTTTCCATCTTCACACCTGATCAGCTGTCTTGATCCTTGTGCTTCTATAGTTAAGTTAGTCTCATTATGCAAGCGGCTGAATGCGTCACATGAGCCACACTGGTACGTTACCTTAAATAAACTATGTCGAACTATCTGATCTTGTTAAAGGTAAACAAACTTTGGTAACTGATAATGCTGCAGACAGTAACTTAGATAACGTTAGATGCAATGCGTTGTGGCTGTTGTGTATGGAAGGTTCAAAAACTGCCTAGCTTCCTACCTAGACAGTATTTTTTGGTTCATTTGATACATTGGTTACCTAGATCTTTGAGACGTGCTTATGATGCCGATACATACAGTTTATGTAGACAGCTCACTGGGTAGAAAACAATGTGTGTTTAGCGCACAGAGCTGATGTCTGTCACTCTTACCTGACACATTGCTTTTTCTCTCTTTGCATTTCGCCTTCCTCTCGTAAAACCCCAGAGTTTCTGTAATGTCTGATGCAGCGGCTTGCTTCTCCGTCTTTTTAACGCCGCTGTAGAGTAGTTTCTCCTTATCCTTATCCTCATTTTCAGTCTCATTTTCGTCTCCAAGCCCCGCCGATACTGAATCCGCCATCTTCCCCACAGACACAACATTCAGGCGTCACTGCCTACGTCACTACACATGACTACAATTCCCATAATGCAACTAGACAAATTCATACACACACACAAGCACATCCTCTATTGTTCTAAAACCATGTTTTAATGATTTTATTCTTCTTAAATCAGTTATAACAGTTCTTAGGCTCTAAGTCTATAATTTGGATGGATAGGTAATTACAATCACAGTACAGTAGCCTAATACAGTTTCAATTTCTTCAATTCCTCCTTGGTTATTACCTTTACCAAATGTCTACCTTAATATACAGCAGGAATTGAAAGATAATTTGGTACAACTTCCAACATGGCTTATAGTCCAATATTATTTTAAGGAACATTATCCAGAATCAGGGTTTTTATTTACAGATGGATCGTTTTACTAAGAAAAGAGTAACCAATCATTTGTCAGTATATGCAACAGAAATGTTGGTAATATTACTGGCCCTGCAGTGGATAGAGGAGAAGAAAATAAAAAATACTGTCATTGCATCAGAAAGCTACTCATCGCTTGAAAGTATACGATCTGGCAGGTCATTAGTTAGGATAGATATTATGAATGAGATATTCTGTAAGATGTATAATATGAAAATTTTGGGTATCTCTACACATTTGATTTGGGTTCCTGCTCATGTTGGTGTGGAAGGAAATGAGAAGGTGGACATTCTGGCTAAACAAACTCTAAGAATAAAGCAAGTAGATTTTCAAGTTCCGTTAAGAAAACAGAAGCTAAAGTAAGAACATTATGCACAACCAGTATGGCAGGTATATTGGGATGATAATGAAACAGGTAGACATTTATATAATATACAAAAACAAGTTGGTGCTGGGAGAAGGGAGAGCAGGAATCGAAGAGAAGGAAGTATCATAACTCGGATGAGAATAGGTCATACTGGACTTAACAGTGCGCTAAATAAAATTGGAAAACACCCAACTGGGGAATGCATACACTGTAGCCAACTAGAAACAGTTGAGCATGTATTAATCCATTGTAGGAAATATAATAATGAGAGATGTCACCTTATTCAATAATTGAAGAAAGTAAAACATCATGACTTTACTTTATCAGGTCTATTAAGGGAAACAGATAGTAAGGTGTATGTTGAAATTATTAAATTTGCATAAGAAAGTAATTTATATAATAGAATATAGCGGTTTTTGTTCTGTTTTTTGTTAATTTATTATGGTTTATTTTTCAGTTTGTTTATTTGTTTTGCTTGGTTTTTATGTTTATTTATATTTTGTATAAAAGTAAATAACTTGATCCATATTTCATTCCAGTTGGTGGCGGTAATGTACCAATAAGATATACACCATAGAAATAAACACCAAAGAAGAAGAAGTCTATAATGTGGATTAGCAATTTATGTGTTCAGAGGTTCAATTCCATATGACTCGGATTATGTGAAAAACACAAAAAATTAATAGAATGCTCGTGCACACTCTTCTTTTTCCCTCGAGCTCAGCTGAACGAAAAAGTAAGAGCAGAATCAATATATAATATATATTGTCAATATAATATAATATAATAAAATATGTAACAAATTTTAAAGGGATGTTAAAGCAAATTTGCATTGCTGAGTAGCTCATTAAGACAGCACATCGATGTTTATATGTGAATAAAAGCTTACATTTCAACCTGTTCATCAAATAAAGAGTCTCTTCAGAAAATGTGGATTAAACAACTCAATTCATATGGATTAGTTTTACGATGTCTTAATGAACAGTTTGAAGCATAAAAGTTTTGTAACTGTCAATGGCTGAAACGAAAGCTCTGATTTAATAAAAAAAGATCTCCATTTGTGTGTTCCGAAAATGAACGTCTTATGGGTTTGGAACGACCCTGTGGGAACGACATGAGGGTGAGTAAAATAATGACAGAATATTATTTTTGGTGAACTCCCTGTGCATGTACCACATGTCTTTAACCACTAGAGGGGGCAATATATTTAGAGATTACTTCGTATTAGCGTTATAGAGTTACTATTCTCTATATTTAAGATTAATTTCTTTGTAATTTTTTGGATTATAACAATGAAAATCTCTAAAAATGTTTTACATTAATACCAATAACCAAACACACAGGATCTGATATAACCAAACACATTTTATTAATGCAAATTATTGAAAACAATACATAAAATACACAACTACAGCACAAATATGAATGTTTTTTTACAATATGCATTAAACTTTAGAGCAATAAAGATATCTGCGTTTAGGCTGAAAATGCTATAGCGTTCACAATGGGACTTTTTTCATCAAGTTGTTGTAGAGAAACCAAACCATTGTGGTACAGAATGAAGCCAACACATCCACTGAGCTTTAAAAAAAAGTGTTGAAAAATGTTGAAAAATGTTGATATGAAATGAATTAATATCTGTATATTTACAAGGCTTGCAGTGTTTTGTTTTTGTTTTGAATACATAAACTAAATGGTTGAAGCATGTCTCAAGTATGGAATACTGTAATATAAACGCAAGCATGCAAAAACACACCCCCACATCCACACCCACACACCCACACACACACTCTCTCTCTCACACACACACACACACACACACACACACACACACACACACACACACACACACACACACACACACACACACACACACACACACATACACACACACACACACACCTTCTCTCCAGCAATGTCTCCTTTACAGTTGAAAATACCCCCATCCCTTGACAGCACCGTTGCCATAGCTACCCACTGTCAGATCACATTACTCCAACTGCTGCGTTGCCATGGTATCAGGCTTACTGTCCTGGTTGCTAGGGTGCTGGCCATTCCAGGAGCTGCCGTTTCCAAGTGTCGGTGAGTTGGCGAAGTCATGGAGACCGTCATCATGGAGACCGTTGACAGGGTCGATTTGTTCATTCTCTAGGCGTGTGATCAAACGCTCGTCCACGTCACCCAACTCCCCTCCCATTAGAGAGGGCTCCCCTACCAACATCACATCCTACAGCGAGAGAGAGAGAGAGAGAGAGAGGAGTGAGAGTTGACGTAAACAGAGACGCAGGGGGTCGAGAGAGAGGGGGAGAGAGAGAATAGGCGGGGGTGTAGAAAGAGAGAGAAGCAGAATCATTTATGGCTGTTATTCTTGCAATAGGGCTAATGCAAGCATACAGTAAAAATGTGCACAACTACAAACAAAAAAAGAAATGTGTATGATAATGTATATATGTACTTTATACATACATAGAAGAATGTGGCGTACACACGCTTTGTTAAATACGCAGTCATACACATACACACACATATATGCACACAAACTCGTCTCCAGACACTAGCTCTTTGGTCTTTAATTAGATTTTTTTTTTCAGATAGAGAACACCTAAATAACAACATATGTGCTAATTAAGCAAATTTGCATTGCTAAGTAGCTCGTTAAGACAGCACATGCTGCGTGATAACTGTCTGCATGTGTCACTCACCTACCTAAGCTCCGCCTCCAGCCACCCGCCACCCCTCGTTTCCCCGGCGACACGTTTAGGCTGGGGACCAGAGACGGACAATACTAATTATCATCAAATCAATTTCCAGCTAATTAGTCTCAATTACAAACAAATGAATCAGAATAGACAAATGACTATATTCAAAAAAATTACTCTAACATTACAAATTACAAGCACACTGAAAACTGATTGTTAAACTTATTTATAAACAAAACAAACAATATAATTCAAGTATTGATTTGTAATATAAATGTTGGAATAAATAATACATTGTATGAAATATTACAATATGGAAAAAAATAAGATGGGTTAAATTATTAAGCTGCTCTCTCTGTCCTTCCCTTTCTATACGGCTTAATCTTTATGTTTTTTCTTTACACACACACACACTCACACACGCGTACAGACATCCAGACACTCTCCATATATTTTTATATATATCCATATTATATATTTCCATATACATTTTAGTATATCTCTCCTATATGATCCATTCAGTGTGGACCACTGCTTCTCTGCAAGTGTGCATTTGACTGTTCAGAATAGAATACTTGCTTAATACGTACTGATACTGTTCATTATATACTTAATTTTAAAAATAGTAAGTGAAGCGAGAGGAGTAATAAATGTTTCAAACAGACACTACAATTGTTACGTAACCTCTTAATGTGTAATTCAATTAAAGTTGCTCCAAGTATTGTGGCATTTACAAATTAGAAATTAGTTTATTTCAATATATTCATCTAACATAAAAGTTTGTAAATGTATAATATATGTGTTTGTGTGTGTATATACAGTATATATATATATACACACACACACACACACACACACACACACACATACACACATATATATATATATGCATATTTACAAACTTTATACACACATATATCATATAACAAACTTTTATGTTAGATGCGCGATTAATCGATTTGACAGCACTATATATATATATAAATGCTGTCAAATCGATTACTCACACATCAGACATAAAAGTATGTTTATATAATGTGTATATATATATATATATATATATATATATATATATATATTATATTCTGTGTGTGTATATGCTGTATATACACATACACATATATTCATACATATGTATGTGTGTATATGTATATATATATATACACAGACATACACACACACATATATATATATATATATATATATATATATATACCCACACACACGTTTATTATATAAACACAAACTTTTGTTAGATTTGATAACACTGATATACATATGTATATATACACACACACACACACACACACACACACACACACACACACAATTAATAGCATCTATATGAACATTTTATATATTTATATAGAAAATTAGCATACTGTCCACAATATAAATACTATATACTGCAGCAATCGTAAGGGTAGTATGGAAGTATGCTATATATAGATTCCGAACATAGGCTTCGAGTTAGCATATGTGTGTATGTGATGTACCTGTGAGGGTAGGCTGAAGTTATTGGCTGGGCTGCGCTTCTTGCTGTTTCCTGTGCTGTTATTAGACGCACTACCAGCTGAGTTCCTCCTCCTCCTTCTCTTTGCTGCTGGTTTGGCTGGCTCTGCTGTCAATCAAAATTTGAAAGCAGCATAATGCAATTGGAATCAACATTGCTTTCCGTGAATTTTGTAAAAAGTTCTGAAAACAGAGTGAACCTGATTAAAAATGAGTGGTTAGTCAGGTGTGAATACACAGCATACTGTATCTCTGCTTTAAAAGACTAATCAGTACTGCAAATGAAATCAACATGAGTGGTGGTGAAGGAATAAGCAAAAGTCAAGATGATATTCTAATGATTTTCTTTACGATTTATGGAGAACAGAAAAAAATATATTTGCAATCCCTGACAGAAATGGCAGTGCTTGCAACAGCAACATAAGAATAGTGTTCATTTTATATTCTAGGCTTCGGTTTTGAGTAAATGAAACTCAAGACTGAGTACGCATCTCGTTTTTCAGTCAGCTGCACACAGGAATCAACACATAGGTTGAATTAGGAATAGCATACTAGCATAGTACTAAGTATTAATAATACTAAGAGTAGTATGGCATGTTATTTGAATTCAGCCATAGTGCTGTGCATTGCGCAGTGAAACTATGGCTTTCCAGTTAAATATATGCAAGAACTGTAAGATCAATCACAATTCAGTACACAAACAGATGTAAGAACAAAGACCAATCACAATATAGAATGTAAATATTACATAATTTCTGTTGGCACCAATTTTCAATACAGAACATTCTAGCAGTATCAATAGGACATTTTTGAAGACTAGTAAAAAAAAATGTTTTATATATATATATATATACGTACACAACAATATATATTTAATATTTAAAGCTATGAGTTTAGAACACACCCTAACTATAATGTTTAAGGTGATAACAGATATACATACATTTTTTGGAATTAGTGGGAAATATTTCTGTCTTGAAGTTTGGTGAGGGTCCAACTAAAATGAAAGAAATTAATAACAGTCAAAAACACCACCATACCATTATTCAGAAACAAACATTAGCATATCATTTCAGTAAATAATAATGAGGATGCAAAACATTAAAGAAGAAAAATTGAGGAACATAGAAAGAGAGAGAGTTGTCTGAAAATAACATTAAGATTATTGTTCAGGCAAAGTGAAGGAATTATTGTCAAAGAACAGCAGGAGGTAGTTTTTTTTCTTCAAAGAGCAGTAAAATAATACATAAATAACAACGCAAGGTCAAAGTCTTCATTAATTACTGCAGATCACAAAACCCTTAACAGCCTGTGCTCAGTACTTTGAAATGTTAATAAGGAATATGAAATATGTTTACAATGTATGAAACAAACTACTGTAAATTTAATGACATTCTGTAGCTCTTAAAGAGGAAAACAACAAAAAGAAATGAAACGCCGGAAGGGAAAAAGTAGCTAAACAATGCTGGTGTTACTGTATTAATCTTTCATGACAGACTATATTTAAAAGAGAAAGAAAGCTAAGAGGAGCCATGAAACGAGAACTAATGAAGAATGTTGGAGCCATGTTAGATATAGTTAACTAAAACTACATCCTAAAAATGATTTTTGTTACTTGAAATAAAATAAACGTTAATGAAAAGGCAACATGTCTCATTTTTCATTTAGTTTAACTTGATGTACTAAAATAATTCTAACTTTAACTATAATAATGACTTGTAATAATTTTAACTAAGAAAAATTACACAAAATTACTCAGATGTTAACTCAAATTAAGATATACATGAAATTATAAAAATAAAAACAAATCAAAATATTAATAAAAATTATAATAGTAAATTAGTAGTAATAGTAATATAATTAAAATAACACTGGTGAGACCGTGAGGCTGGGAGGGGTGAAGGGCGAGGGGTGTGTGTGTGTGTGTGTGTGTGTGTGTGTGTGTGTGTGTGTGTGTGTGTGTGTGTGTGTGTGTGTGTGTGTGTGTGTGTGCGTGCGTGCGTGTGTGTGTGTGAGACCTGGTGGTGTTGTCATCCTCTGCCACTGGTGAAAGAGGCAGGTCTTCAGACAGTCTCTGGGACTCAGTCCATACGTCTTATGCCTAGACATGAGCTCCTGCATTGGCTCTAGAATCACACACAACTGCACACAAACAAAAATAATCTTTTCACTCAGTTGTTTAACACAATTTAATGGCCATTCGTAAGAGACTGAGTGCATTTAAATGTGTTTATATGCGATTGTAACATACTCTGAGGTAGTTCAGTGTGAGGTTGGTAAGTCCCACTCGACTGATGTTTTTGGACAGTTGTTCCAGAGCTCCAGGGTCTTGTGCCTGATAAAGACACACACACACATGGACACACAAGTCCATTTATTCTCTCTCTTATTTTGTGCTCCACCCAGATAGAGCTCTAATTCATTACAGAATATGTTTCCATAGCAACATCCTGACAGCTTAGCTAAAAGGTTTGGATGCTTTCACCTTGATTGATAAAAAAGGGCTGAAATACATTTTGTTGTACTATAACTGCTACCTGTGAACGTCTGATAACATGCAGGGTGAACATAAAATGAAAGGAAATTGGATTATCTAGAATACAACTAATTAGTTTTTTATTATTCTTGAATGAAAGTGGTGTAGTGTTGTGAATGTTAAATATGTACAATGTTATTTACATTAAAACATTTAGCTAAAAGCTAAAAGCATGCACAACAACACTGCACTCAAATAAGCGGTCCTTGGCTCGTGTAAAGAGAAACTGACTTGTGAGAATAATATTTAAAATACAGTATCAGAACAGTGTTTTACTCATGTTAACAATGAGTATGAGCCACATGAATTGCTAATGCAAAGAGAAGGGCACCTAATTAGAAAGTAAAAAAGTAAAAGTATTTGACTTTTACATTTAGCAAAGACACTTTTATCTTAAGCAACATATAGTGCACTCAAGATTCTTCTGCTTCTCCACAATTTCTCCACTTAATATTCAGCAATATTACTGATTTGAATGCACTGACACTATAGGATAAGAACTCAACTTAGCTAGATGACGACATCACGGTTTTCTGTAGAGCTGCTTTATAGCTGAATTGAACTTATTTAATAATTGATGTACTTTACACAGATATTGAACTGAAATTAATCAACACTGAACTGATTACAACTGAATAATGACTGTTTACTTTTTTCTTTACAGCAGAATTGAAATCTGTTTGCATCAACTGTAAAGCTGCTTTGAAACTATCTGTATTGTATAAAAGCTCTATGTAAATAAAGGTGACTTAACTATTCGAGTTGAGTTGAGCAGTTTGAGTTACCACCGTGAAAACTGTATACTGCATATTATTTTTAAAAATAGGATGTGAAACAGTGTGCAGCATTCAACAATAAACATTTAAAATTGTTGCTTGCTGCCAAATGACCTCACATTTACATCACTGAGAGGAGGCCAGTTATTGCCGAAAACAAAAATAATAATTAAATATACATTTTTAATGTTTAAATATTTCCTTAAGTTTGGATGTCTAATCAAATCCAAAGTCACAAGCATGGAACAAAATCAGCTTAGCAATCACAGAAATAAATTGCATTTTTAAATGTATTATAAAAGATTTTTTTTTTATAAATTGTAATAATATTTTTAAATATTACTGTTTTCAATGTATCTGTGATCAAATAAATGTAGCCTTGGTGAGCATAAGAGACTTCTTCCAAAAAACAATTAAAAAATCTTACCGACCCCAAACTTTTGAACAGTAGTGTATATGACAGAATGCATTATGAAACGATAAATATTTTAAATATTAGTATGCTACATTGTAGTGCATGTTTATGTTTAATTCGTATAAACAATCAGAGTGGTGTCCCTTTATCATCTCGAAAACAAGTCTGGTGTAAAAATGTGTTTTTGGACTCTTGGCAGTCCATTTAAATTTTAAATGTAATTTTATTTCATTTTAATAATCAAGCTGTTAAAATTGTTGTTGCTATAACTTCTGCTTCATTTGCAGCAATGGAAATCAAAGGTCAAGTCTAGTACATCACAATTATAGGATAAAGTAGAATAGTGAGCTCTGTTAAAAGCTGCAAATTTTGGCCAATGTAGATGGTCATCCAAGTCATCTTGTATGATAAATATTTAGGATTAATTGATTCATTGAACTCACATTAACAGCCAAGACACTGCGGGGAATGAGCTCACTGTAGTGTGTGATAGTGAAGTGCCATGTTTTGATTCTCATGAGGTCATCAAATGTGAACACCAGAATCAGACGACCTTCTGTACAGACCTGTGAAAAAAAGCAGGAAGAGAATCAGGTCTGTGTTGTCCGACTGTCCCCTTACACCATTCGGTTTGCTTAACATTCAAATAACTTTTTTTTTTTTTTTTTACTTTCAGGATGTAAGGAACATCATAACATCGAATTGACCGAAGAAAAACATGCGAGAGAATTACATCTAATGACATTCTGTTTTTCATTAATTTAAAGCAAATCAAATTACACGATTCTCTCATTAAAGCAGTATTTTCAGCACAAGCAGAATTCTGTGTGGAACTCTGAACCCCAACATTCTGTTGCCGGGGGAACGGAGGGTAGCTGCGAGGTTGGCATAGCAACGGGAGGGATGTAATCCCAGCAGACAAGCTCTGATCAATGCCTCCAGTACACACACACACACACACACACACACACACACACTTGGGAACTGTATCTGTATAACTTAGCTACAACATTCAGTCTTCCAAATCAATATTTAATTCACAAATGTTCATTCACTAAAAAGCAAAGTTGGACAAAACTCTCTCTCTCTAATTGACAACTGAGAGATTCTGCATCCTATAGTGGCGTACCATATGAATATTGCATTGGACGCTCAGGAAATCACACGTTGCACTGGTCTTATTAACATGACAGCTTTTGGGAACTAAGTATTTATGTCATCTGAAACAAATTATAGAGGCAATAGCATTTTATGAACATTATTGTAATATATAAGAGGTCTCAAAATAGTGTAACTAACAGACTTTTCTATTAAGATCATATCATTTTAAAACAAACCTATAGGATAGGGGAAAAAAGAGAAGCTTTTTTTGAGAGAGGCAGAACGAGGGAGGGAGGGTGAGAGAGAGTGAGGAAGAAGCCGAGATAGAGCAGGAGCGGGAGGGAGAGTGGGGGTTATATTTTCCTTTTTTGTTTTGTGCAGTTCCAGCCCAGAATTCACAATGAGGAATACATTAGTGCTGAAAATGAGGAAGCAAAGACTCACCGAGCCACACTTGTGCATGTGCGTGCAGTACCTTAGTGAATGTAGGTTTGCCATGTTGTGTTGTCATTGTACAGTGATGAGAGTCGACAGTAATAGCTGAGTTGTTGAATGACTCCTTTGTTTGTTTCAGCTCAAAAAACAACTCATAGACTCCTCCTTCGAACAGAGAACTGAAGTAACGAGGGATCAGGGTGCGCCCGATGGCTGGGGAAGAAGGAATGAGAGTGAGAGAAACATATGTGGAGAGGAAAATTTCAGTTAAATGATAAATGGTAAATGAACTGCATTTATATAGCGCTTTCAACAGACCCAATGGCCACCAAAGCGCTTTACGTATTGCCTCACATTCACCCGTTCATTCACTAATTCATACACCGACAGTTGCATTCGCTGATTACAGAACAGAAGGAAAGGAATGGTGTGGACTCCGTGCCCAAGCATTTATTTATTTATGCCCATATGATGAAAGAGACTCGAAGTTAGGCGGCACACTGGTCGAACACCTGAACTGGAGACCATAAATGTGTGTGTGTCTCTGTGTGTGGTCCCCTAAGAGTTAGAAACAAACAGGCTACTGAATGCCGCAGGCATTAAGTCCAGCAGGCTGTGCAAGCGCACAGAACAGTTAGTGCTCTGGACCTGTCAATCACTGCAGTAGAAGTGTGTGAAGTCTGCAGGCCCATATTTATTATACACCCCAGACCTGTCAATCAAATCTCACAATACACAGTGAATAAGGAATGAATGAGAATAAGTGAAATCCAGTACAACTGTGTCCCAGTCTAAATCTGAACAAGCTGAAATTAATTCAAACTCTACCATGGAAAGAGAACGAGAGACAGGCGGATAGGAGTGAGCCAGAGATAAAAAGAAAGTGTAGCCTGTAGATTCAGGTTTAGATCAGTTTTATGAGTAATACGCTCAAACACAAATATGCTCACAGATCTTATTCTCATTTATTTGATTATTAATAATTAGTACACCATGACTTCATAATAGTTTGATGTTTACAAAATGTACAGACAAAAACTCAAGGACATGGCTGGCTCAATGTCCTTAAAAATCTCGTTTAAAACGTACGAGTAACATAGCGTCCTTGTTACACGTTACATGAAGTTACTATAATAACTATAAATTATGCATAATTACATGCAACTAACCCTAAACCAAACTTAACCTCTTAACCAGCGCCCCTATTTTTGAGAATTTTCTGAAAATTACATACCCAAATACATACACCTAAACATAAACCTACAATGCAATAAGTACATGTAATTAGTTAATATTACGCAGTACTTAAAAGTAAAGTTACACTGTAACAACCTTTAAATAAAGTGTAACCAACACATGTGCCAAGTTCTTAGTGGTTTTGTCTTTTCGTTTTCAATAAAAGTTTTAATTTAATTAATTTAAAATTAAAACATTTACAAATGCCAACTAAAATGTAATAACACATGTACACATTTTAATCATTATTTTTTTTATACATTTTTAAATATATTTCACAAGGTAAAGGTATTTTGTATAAATAGCATAATGTTTTTTTTTGTTTTTTTTTTTTACATTTTGCAATCTTGCATGTCATAAAAAAGGACTTACTGACATTGACACAAAACCATGAGGGTCTGCAGAGGTCTTATGAATTTGTTGTTTACACCACAAATATTATTAAGCAGGTCAGCAGTTTTGTTCAAATATTTTCCCAGGAAATAATAATACAAGAAAATGATAAAGAACAAAATTCTATTTTTTTTTCTTTATTATGATATTAGGACAATTGTATGTCATTTCTTTATTTCGTGCATCAAAATTAATTTTAAATCAAAAATGAAAAACATTAGTTATTGGGAATGTATGAACTGCATTTTAATGTATTTTTAATACATTTATAAATACAAAAGAGAAAAAAAACAAGCAGCGACCCAACCAACTGTTAAATATTTAGGGGGACCAAACGTAAAAGTTAAAGAATCTACCATTGAAATGGACCATTTATGATATGAATAATGTGGTGGTGTTCAGGGTGGGGGTCCCCAATCTATGGTGGCTATGGCTCTGCACACACTTACTGTATGTCTTGGGTCCCTCCTCCAAGCAAAATGAGAGAGTCAGCGTGGCATCTTCTTCAAAGAACTCAGTGCAGAATGCATCCCACCACAGAATATCACAGTCCTGTGGGATCACACATTAACACACATTTAACACTGAGTGAGACAGAGGAGAGGCACAGAAGTACTTGGCCCCTGAATGACCCAAAATGACCATAATTAGGCCTGGCACAGTGATTATCATTTCAAAGCTTCCTGTTTATTATAAACACACACCCAGGTTGACTCGCCCCATTAAGGGCAGCAATTTACACCACAGATTCAGCCAACTACCGCTGGCCTGCTATAGAGATTCACTTGATTATATTGAACATGATTATACCAGCCCATAAAGCCACAATAAACTGTATTGTGGAAGCTCTTGTACTTCAGTCTTTGTGTGTTACAAACGTGTGAAAGAGAATTATTAAGACTTTGATAAATGGGTGCTTCTATATGTCATTATTCCAATAGTTCAGTCTCTCTTACTTAGCGCTAACCATCAAATTATTATGTCCAGGTGTGCAAAACATTTATTCGCATTCCTTTTTCTGAGTAGAGGCAATATTCTAAAAGTACAATTTATCATAAATTATTTTTGTACATATACACCGACGGCATCAGAAGTAGCACAGCTTGCACTGCAGTTTAAATTGGGACCTAGTGAGGAGAAGAATTATGTTCTTTTTTAAATACAGTGTGTCATACACATGGTACACCATTACTGGCCACATTGTACTGTTTGTCCGTTCTCTGTCTTATAGCTAGTTCTATAATAAATCACACAGTTACATAAACATCACAGAACAACACCTTGCTGTTTGTGTTCCTGAAAAAAAACATAATCCATAGTGCATTTGGTACTAAGTCCTTGAATAAGTTCAGTTTGTAACATAACAGTGGGACGCAAAAGGAATAAATAGATTTTTAGGAAATGTATTCCATCACGGGACCTTGAAATATGAATAAAAAAAACTTATTGAAATTATGTGTCATCTATTTTAAGACCTGCGTGTGTGGAACATGTCGGATAATAAAGATCTGATCATGGCTTTGGCAGCCTTTAAGTACACTTTGGTATGTGATATATTCAGTTTTTAGAGATAATTATTATTAGACAATCAAATTGTTATTATAAATTATTCATTTAAATAACCGTGACAAAAAAACAAACAAACAAAAAAAAACATTGATTAAAATTCTGATCTTCTGCTACGCTACCTGGCAGAAATGTGCTTCATTGTTCACTTCTTATTTCTATTTCCTATTATTAACATATTTTGAAAATTGTTCTCTAAAACGTTATGGAAACGGAACATCATGTTATGACACAACTGATTTTAAGTCCTTTTTGGGAAAAGTGCAAATTAGAAATTCCGATTTAAACACTTTTTCACCATTTTATCACAAAAGTAATTTTGAAGGGAAATGTTTTTTCAGCTTTAAAATCCTCTTAGTGGAAAGAAAAGTTTCCCTTAGATTACACGATGAATCTATTGATCTGTAATATATTATCTTATCTAAAATTAATGTTTAGAGGTTGTAAGATTTATACTTTATGAAGAACGTATATAAAATTGCTAAATGCAAAGTCCTGATCTATTGTTTTATGTTTGGTGATCACCCACCTCAGGCCGGGACTGGAGCCGTTTGTTGAGCTCGTGCATCCGGTACTCAGGCTGCACCGGGTAGGGCGCGTGTCTCCGGTAAAACGGACCGAACGGAGAGGAATAGAAGGGGTCGCGCGGCGCGCCGGTCATCGTTTCTGTTACCGACAGCGCGCGAGGAGCGCATCCACACGCCGCACGTGGAGCACGACGATCGTAAACATACACACAAACATACAGAGGAGAGGAGAGCAGGAGCGAAGGAGAGGGGGAGGGAGGACTTCACGAAGGGAAGGGGGATACGAGGGTGGGGTGGGGTGGGTGAAAGGACAGACGCTTCTGTAATTGGCGGGTCTTTCCTTACTGTACAGTCAGACAAGTTGGCCAATTAAAGCAAAATTCAATGGAATGGAATCAGTTTGCTCGGATAAAATAACCAATACATGTCATCAATATCTACTGTAGTCTTTGCTTCTGTTGGTTATTGTAGATAATAGTTTGCTAATGTGCAAATAAACCGCGAACCGCATATCACATATTTAATCCAGAACTGCAACTACAGTGTGTGTGTGTGTGTGTGTGTGTGTGTGTGTGTGTGTGTGTGTGTGTGTGTGTGTGTGTGAGAGAGAGAGAGAGAGAGAGAGAGAGAGGAGAGAGAGAGAGAGAGAGAGTGAGAGCGCGCGCGCGCTTTTCTAGCTACTTGTATTTTTCCATCTCGCTTTCTTTATGACTCACACAAGAGACTTGCTCTCCCACATACATACATACATACATACATACATACATACAGACACACACACACACACACACACACACACACACACACACACACACACACACACACACACACACACTCTCTCTCTCTCTCTCTCTCTCTCTCTCTGATTTTCCCTGTCTCACACACTCTCCCATTGTTTGGACATATAGGCAACACATTTTTTTTTAAGATAATTTACTCTTTCTTTACATGTCCCACTCATTTTCAATAAATAATGATCTTATGCAATGAGAGAAAGAGAGACAGATAGGACAGACATGTAGAGAGAGAGTGAGTCCATATGGATTCTATTACTCTCTTGTTTTAGGGGGGAAGCAGGGCCCCAAAAGTTCACCTCCTTTACTTTACTTTCTTTCCCCCCTCTTGGTCTCTCTTTCTCATGCCCAAAACCAAGACACTTCCAGTGTAGAGTGTAGAGAAACACATATTCACAGTGCCTGTTGCTTCATTTTGTGCATGTGTGACTGATAGTTCAATGCTTATGTGGCTTCACATTGCAAACCGTTGGTATAATAGTAAAGAGGATCAGAGGTTCTCTCTCTCACACACACACACACACACACCCCTCCCCCTTCAGGTCAGTTAATAAGAGTGGTTGCTGGGCTCTTTGTGTGCGTTGTGTCTCATGGGGAAAGGCGAGGAGGGAGAAGGGGGTCTAAAGGAATGAAATTTACCCACTCCACTGCAGTAAATGGAGAGAGAGAGTGAACAGGATAATGAGAGGGCTCTCTATCCATATCTTTGTGTTTATCAATTTTGCTCCCATCTCCATGGCGACTTGATCAAAGATGACCACAAGATGTCACTCTCTGATTTCTCTTTAGTTAATAGTAAACAGCAGAAGGATTGAGAGTAAGAGAACTTTTGGGAAGGCCAAGGACTGTTTCTTGAACAGGAGAACACACAGATTAGTTATTTATTTATTTTTTACAGTGAGATTCAAACGCCTGAGGCTACATTAAAAATAAGAGATAAACAGAAATGAATAAACAGAATGTTTTAAGATTAAAATGTAATGATGTAAAATGAATACAAAATATTTAAGGGGCTCCACACAATTTCTCTATCACTTGCTTAATTTCCTTTCACACAAAACACTCTTTGAGAGATTCTAAAATCATGCTGGACAACATGATCATTAAGATTTGTATGAATTCATGCAGCTGGAGTGCTGCTTGCTATGAGTGCTGTACAACATATTAAACATTTATTTTGTCTTGTTCCAAGCAGATTTTTAAAATACTGAAAACAACCACATACTAGATTTTGTTAAATACGAAATGCCAAGAAAATAAGGATTTTGAGTTAAAAAAAAAACAAAAACAAAGTGTTAAACACAAATGTTTGAAATTAAATATGCATAATGTGGGGTCCTCATTAAGAAAAAAATAAAAAAATAAAAGAGAAACTTAATATAGGTAAATTCCAGTGAGATGAAGATCATAATGAATGTCAAAAGATGTTGCTCATCATTTAGAGTAGACATGCGCTCTCTGACCCTGAACAAGCAATTCCACTAAGTAGCATGTGTGAGTGTTTTCTTGTGCAATTACTGCACGCCTACCCCCCAACACACACACATACAGTATGCATCTATACTGTCTGTCTGTATGCATAAATAAAAAGAAAGATGGAGAAAGACTGAGTCAGAAAGTGAGATATCCTCATGGATTTCATTGTTGAATCCTTTGATTAAATATTAATGCAACCTCAGATTCTCTAAAAAAAGAATCCACATATCCTATACAATATATAGGAGTGAATATACGCACACACAGGATCTAGTGAAGAAACTCATTCTCAAACACAGCCCCAAATGTTTCTCCCCATCTTACACACCAAGACACTCCACACACTGAAAAAATGTCCAAACTACTACTGAACCAGTCCACTCAACCCGCTGCAAAAATCATATTCTTTATCAATTTATTTGTCTTGCTTTGCAGTACAAATATACATTTTTAAAACATGATGGTTTTTACCAGAGAAACAAACTGTACAACATATGAAGACTTTAGAGGACACATTTTAAAAATAAAAATGTATTTGTTGTGTTCCACTGCATGGCAGTTTTAAATCAACCCCCCCATTAGATTTCATTCTTTATTTATTTTTTTTGCAGATGTATATATGTCTATACCTATATATGTCATGGTGCAGGCAAGGTAAGAGGAGCAGATAATCTAAATTGTAGCAGGAAACATGGGAATCAAAGGAAACCAAACATAAGATTCCACAAACTGAACATAACCAATACAGATGGAAGTACAGGTGGAAGTACAGTCTTGCTGGACCGAGATGGAGACGGGGCTCAGCAGATCAGGGCAAAGCCGGTGGGAGTGAGGACAACGGTGGAGCCTGAGGGATGGAGGAGCTTGGTGGAGTCAATGGGGTGGAGAGACAAGGTGTGGCCAGAGGCCCGGAAGTCTATGGCGCAACAAGGGTAATGATTGGCCAAGGCAGAACCGGAGGGACGAGGGAGCAAGACAGAGCCTGAGGGACGTTGGACCACGGTAGAGCCGAGGGAGCGTGGAGCCAAGCTGGAGATGATGGGTCGATAGGCCGAGGTGAAGTCCAGGGCTCGGCAGCCCAAGGTGGAGCCAGGATATCCTTAGACCTTAGCCAAGCTGGAATCCAGAAAGCCAGAGGTGGAGCCAGGCTGAGAAGGAGGGCTTGATGGGACCAGTGAAGACGGTGGAGGAAGGAGTGGGAGGCAGGACCAGCGTTGATGAAGACTTGAGGCTCGGCGGAACCAGCAGCGATGAAGAAGATTTGGGGACCAGTGGTGGAGACAGGGCTTGAAAGTAGGAGGGGATCAGGGAATCCAGGTGTTGACGCGGAAAGGAATATATTTCAGGGTTAGGAGTAGGGTTGGGAACCGAGAATCTGTTCTTATCCAGAACCGGAAGTGTTTTTTGAAAAATACCGGAACCGTGCGAAATTCCTAAGTTTCGGTTCCGAAAAAGGTTCTGGTGCGATGTGTGGGCGAAGTGCTGGGAGCTTATCCTTTATTAGTGACGGTTCACCTCATGAATATTAAAAAAGAAATGAATGTACTGAAAAGTCCTCATGCTACTCAAATACGCTTTGCGTCAGATATCAATGCAGAGAGAGAGTATAAGACAGTAGAGCTGCACGATCAATCTTTAAAAGATCTCAATCTCGATTCAAACACCCACCCGATGTTATTCCTATATTACAAAACCTTTGACAAAATCACACCGGAACATTCATTTCAAATCTGTTTGCTCTGTCACTGACCCAGAGAGTGCAGTTGTCAATATATAGGTATGAAACAGCTTCTGTTTCACAGTCTTTTTCAACCACACACAGTATCAATATGTATGTTACAAATATTCAAATGATCACAGAAGTAAGGAGATAAAAGTTTGCAGTTCGGCTATAAACACTGATGTCTACGGTAGCAACTAAAATAGAGTAAATCACCTTTTGAAAGTCGCTTCAAATAAGGAGTGTATCTATTACATCTGATGCTTCAAAATGTTCATTAAGACAAGTGATTGTTAAAGCTGCAGTCCGTAATTTGTGTTCAAAATGTACAAAATTTAAATAATGAGTGAGTACATCATGAATGCATTTTCCAAACCGTGTTTTTGTCTTATACTGAATCACTACGGTAAGCCTATAATAAGTGTTTATATTGGGTCTACTTTGGACCGGTCGGGTCGGCAGCACTGCGGAGTAGCCCAGTACCTGCATGACTCGTCATAGACATAAACAGAAAGAAGTTGCTCTGGCTACAATGTTCTTCTGCAAGACGCATGCAGTTCTGTTTATTAACAACTAGAGTAGCCTCTAGAGTAGTAATGTAGCCTCATTCATCCAGTAATGAAACAAGTTAAGTCTTTATGAATCAATCATTCAAACCGATTTAAAAAAATATTGTTTCACCTGTCTGGATCTGAAAATCTGCTTCACGATCTCCAACTCCACCAACATCCCTCAAGGATGAACATAGATACCGGCTCACACGCCTGAGTCGCTTTTCAACAGTTGTGCCAAAAGGTTCTACGAAAAGTAAGGAATGGATCCAGTTATATTTCCACTTGAGCTTGGTTCGGCACGCCACTGTTGCCTGGCTGCCAGTTTCTCTGTAGCGAAGTAAACACAAGTTAATAATAGAATTAAAAGAAATATCTGATAATCCTCAATAATGCAGTCGCTAATTTACATCTCATACCGTCTGTAAACTCTTGCGTTACCAAGGCAGCAACTGACACCTTCAGCAGCACAGTGGGAAAATTAAACTATATCCATAACGGCTAGGCCAGATCGGCACGGAATGGAATGGTTAAGCAATGAGAAGGCTTGGCCCAATGGTGGAAAAGCACCAACAATTGATGGGTAAGCACATTCCAACCAAAGGAGAACGGCTTCTTGCCACGTAAGATTCCCTATGTCCAGTAAATCCAGTGGGCCATAATATTTAGCTCCCACCCCAAAAAAAGATTTTAATGTACAGTAGGACCGCTGGGCCAACTCACAGAACCTGGCAGAGTATTCCAACCAAGGAAGACCTTCTCAGGTGAGGGCAATGAAGGCAGCTCCTAGAACAATGTTTGGTCCTGTATTCTGTCACAGTCCAGGCAAGGGAACAATAGCAGAGGATCTATATTGCAGCAGTATTTATTTTTAAATTTACAAAACAAAGAAGGCAATCCAGCAAGGGAAGAATCAACATAACAGCATCACACATGTAAAGACAATACAGGACAAGGTAAAAACTAAACTGAGAACTTAAATACACAGCTAAATAAGGAACCAAACAACACACAGGTGAACATAATCAATTAACCAATGAGTAACCATTGAAACAAACTAGCAACGCAATAACTAAACTCAGTAAGGAAACACGGGAACCTTAGGAAACACAACATTTTTCAAGATTCAAGATGTTGCGATATTAGAGCGTGACAATCGTAGAGGTGAAAATCTGTCTGATGATATCAGCATTGAGTTTGTGGTAAAGCCTTTTCAAGTGCTTGCATTATCTTACTGTCTGTTACTGCATATGATGAATCATACTCGGAAGTTAGAACTGAAGTGACATTCATTGCAAGATGACCAGTTAAAACATGCATTATACACCTGCATTGTTTTGCATTTTGTGACTTTCAGTTGAATAAAAGACTATTTTCCAGTCATATATTTCATCATTGAAGTTTTCTTACAAATGTCTTAAAATATCATCTTGTTAACCCAATATTGTATATCGTCTTGTAAGCTCTTTTTTTTTTTACATTACAATATAAAATGAGGACATTTAAGAAATGGTACTCACATTGCAAGCATACACAGACAGAAATGATCATTAAGAGTTATTCACATCTAATTAGCAGCCACGATTCTAACTAGCCAAAGTCAGGTTATTTAAGAGTAAACGGTGGTAAAGAAAGAACAAATAATGGCAGGATTTCATCAACTCAGGAGTAACACAAACACAACTTCAGCTTTGCTTGCTGGTTGCTCCTACCATTCACTATTCTTTAGATGTGACGTTGCCATAGCAACCTCAACTCAGTGACCTCGTTCTTTCAGCTCTAAAATTATGGGCTGCCCGGCCTGATAACAGGCACAGAGAAAGAGAGAGAGAGACCATTTTCCCCTAGTTTATCTTGCCTTTGCTGCATTACGATGACATACAGTAATTTATGAAATTATGAATAATCATTTCAATTTCAATCAAGTTTCAGTTCCCACTGAAATTTGGCATGAAACAAAATTTGCGATAGTCTTTTCTTCCCTATTGTGATGTATATCGGAGTGGAACGACTTCTGGAACAATACAAATTTAGGACGGGACTTGATTTTGTCAATGGGGAATTGGTTGGATGGTTGTGGTTTGCTATTGTTGTGATCTCGTGTGACTGACAGGTTGTCCCGCCCTCACGCCAGTAAACACGTCATTAGAGAAGAGATGCCACTGAAAAAGCGAGATGTTGCTTTGATAAGAGATTACGAGAGCACATAAATTAAAAAATAAGAATGGCCAATTTGATTTTATGGTAACTTTAATTTAGCTAATAGCATGGATTCAGCAGACACTTTCTCAACAAAATTATGTGATTTAAGGCAAGGAGGAATATATTCTGTTATGATCAAAAACAGGCTGATCAATGGATTCAGCTCAGGCTTGTGGTGAATGTTTTCTTGGACCTCAATCAACCCCTTAATATCAACTCCAGCATAATTTGAATACTGTTTCAGAATGTGTACAACCATGTATGGCCAAATCCTGAGTGCACTCAGATGCACAGTCTCAATAGATCCAAAAGCAAACATCATCTGACATCATATGACATGCACTGCAGTGTCCTAAGATCTTAATTCAGAAGGACTGAATGAGGTAGAATGGGAGTTTTTTTGAAGGCCTACAGAAGGTGCACAAAATCCAGCAGCAAACAAACCTGCTCATGAATGTTTCGAAAGGGTTCTTAGTCGTTGCATCATGCAGAATCTCATTATATTAATAAACCTCCAGAAAGACTCACTGGTGCAATCGTGTAACATTTGACATTGTCATTATGCAGCACAGTCATTTAATTTACATTTAAAAAGATGAAAGTGAAAAACCGATCAACATTTATATTGCAGAACACTTAAAAGAGATGTTAGGCAGAATGTTTATGCTCCTTTATTCCATTTAATGGTGATATGGGGCTGTCAAGCTCTAAAGATGACCATTATAAAAACAAAATAAGCCACACAATTTCATTGTGTTTATGTAGGCATAGATCTTCCAATATGATTTATATAATATAGGTCTAGACTTTTGACAAGTCTATAAAAATAGTTTAGTTTATTATATATAGTTTTTAACAATAGCAAGCACTGTACAAAGCTTATAGATTGCATAACATTTTCAAAACAACGTTCACAACTCGTTTACAGTGCTTTTGCATAAAAACACATTTTTATGATAATCAAATATGATTCGCTGAGAAACAACAGAAAACAAGGATAAACGCGCAGTCACATGCTCAAACAATCAACATTAACGTCGCCCTAGATGTGTAAAACAAGTGGAAAGCGCGGGCGCGGGCGCGCCGCTGTCTCCTTTCCACAAGCGCTTCCTCTCCCGTGGGGTCAGTCGTTGCTATGCAACCATGAACTGCGCTATCTACGATGAAAAGGGAGTATCAGCAAAAGATTAATTGATTTCTAGCCCGTGCATTAGCTTTACAACTAGATATATTTATGGAGATGAAAAATAATGAGGCGCCCTGTACAGCTATGATCAGCTGTTCGGGCGAGCATTCAATGTTGTTATGCAAACTGATCAGTTAACTTAGTTCGTTGCTGCCGCGCTCTATCACTCTAGCACACCATAAAGAGATAGATGGTTTTTAATGTTTCAATTTCGTGATTAAAATGACATAATTTGGAAGTGTATAATTTCTTCACAAACAGCTCATTATGACTCAAAATGTTAGAACTATATTCGCACTATACAAGCTAACCTTGCGGAATGGTTTAAATTATGCGCAATCCCGCATTCCCGCACCGAAATTCAAGCCCTGATACCGCATAGCGAGGATCCTCTTCAGACTACTTTGAAGAACGACCAGACAGACGACATCGTTGCTCCCTCACCAAAGGCAAAATGACCAGCTCTGACTTTTTTGCCGCCCAGTACCTGCTTCAGCACATTATGTGACGTGTAATGTGCTCGTGCAAAAACAAACATCCCTGCCGCCACACTCACATGCCTACACACCAGCTACACACACACACACACACACACACACACACACACACACACACACACACACACACACACACGTCAAATACACAGGAATGATTATCGGCTTGTTCACATGGCCCTATTTTGACATTGATATGTAAAAAATTTACCATATCGGCCGATATTATATCGGCGGCCGATATATCGTGCACCACAAATGATAATGTAATTTAATAAATATACTATAGATCAATGTGAATTCATACTCATTCATTATACATTAACCAATGTTAATTTATACAAATTAAAATGTTATGTTTTATAAGTGCAGAAATAACATTAACCTAAATGAATACATGCTATAAACAGGGACGTGCACAGGAATTTTGAGGGGCAGTCAGAGTTTTTCAGTATAAAAGTAAATCGGGTTTAAATGTCAGGAGTTCCTGTCGGGACTTGTTACTTTTGTCCCGCTACAGTGAAAACATATAGTTACATTATGTTGAGAAGTTATGTTATGCTTATTTAATTTAATTTTCATATTTTTCATGTTGAAAAAACATTTTATAAAATGGATTGACATAAAAAAATTATTAAAACAGTTACTTTTGAAACATCTGATTGAACTGAAATTTAAAATGAAAATGTAAATTACCTATTTTGCTATTTTATCTTTTGCAAAGATAAAGGCCACAATATGTTTGCAGTTATATAACAAGGTCACTCAGGTATATTTAGGCTAAAAAAAACAATAAAAAAAAGATCTAGCAAAAAAATCTAGCTTGTATATTGTTGTTACTTTCGTCCCAACTGACAGGGTCGAAAGTAACATGAGCAGTCTTATGTTCAAAGTGAAACTATAATTAAGTTGTTCTACATTTTTACAAAATACCACCTGGTATTGATAGACCACACTTGTGAGTGACTGACCACATCAAAAATGTATCTCTGTCTAAAGCATCATCTTTTAAAATTATGTTTTTCTGAAAAATGTTACTTTCGCCCCTGCTCTCCCCTATTTATTAATATATTTATATATATATACACAATATATGTCTTGTTACACTGCAGCATAATAAAATGGTTCTCACACTCCAGTAATATTTCTGTGAATTGAATTAATCTTGCACTTGTTCATAGTTTTTGTATTATGTCTGAATATATTCAGTTGAATTTTGCCCTTACAAATTGCCTTATCTGACCGTGTTTATGTCCAAACTCAATGCCTCATGGTCTTATTATTATTTATAAAGATTGCAAAAGTCAGAGATGGCAGGTTTATGATATACAACTTTGTAAACAGAATAGAAAATGTATTAACTATATATTAAATGTCACCAAAATACACATGAGAAAAAGAGTTCCTCATATTATTGTTTTTTGTTTTTATTATTATTATTTAATTTTTTAGTTTGAAAAGAAATAATCTGGATTGAATTGACAGATGAAAAAAAACCCTTTAGATTTCGGAAAAAATACAATCCTTTTTTAACCTTTTGGTGTCCCGTACATTAAGTTGTGCTTCTTGCTCGTATTCAGTTTTGATGGTACATATGGTAACTGGGAAACTACGCATGATTTGTAGTATGGTTGCGTAAAGGGAACAGGAATTCCGGTAGGGAACTGAATCGACTGACGTGCAGCGCTGCAGCCACATAAACAGAGTTTGCCCTTCCCCTACTGACTTTCACTTTCGGTGCCCGAATGGAAGTGAATGAGGCTTTGCGTTTTTTTTTTTTTTTTTTTTAGAATCTAGGCCTACGTGAAATTCTTCATCCATTGTAGCTACAATTTTTTTTTCTCGGAAGGGCAATGCGAGTCGAGAAAGGCATATGGGAAGTTGCCCGGGCAACCTGAGCAACCCCCCTGTGCACGTCCCTGGCTATAAATGTATTAATCATTGTTACTTCTTTTACACACATTAATAATAGATAATACATTAATGTATTATTTTACCATAATGTTTTAAAAATGCTTAAAAGTGAGTACTTTTTCTTAATGCAAAAAGTGTGTTAATTGCCCTTCACTAGCATTCTTGTTCTGTGTTTGGTGGATATTCAAATCGCATGAATAAAATGAGGGGATTTCCAGTAAATACATAGTCTTTCCTTTACATTCCTAATATATGGCTTGAAGAGTTTTGGATACCATCTCTCAAGCTAACCCAGTCGGGCTAGGTGCTGAAGGACCTGGTCTCCGTGTTCGCAGGCCAACTCCTGTGACTGAGATAAAATAACCCAGTCGTCAAGGCCTTCGCGACCTTTGTGAAGATGAGAGGAGACAGGGCAAAAAGGGAGGACCTTGTACTGATATGCACATCCTTCGAAGCAAACCGAAGAAGCGGTTTGTGCTGAGAAAAGAAAGTATGCGTCCTTCAGGTCTATCATCGCGAACCACCCCACGATGTCTGACACGTGTTTGACAGTGAGCATCTTGAATGGGAGCCTTTGCAGGGCCTAATTCAGTACTCATAGATCTAGGATTGATCTCAAATCACCACTCCTCTTCGGTACAATGAAATAAGGGCTGTAAAAACGCTTCAACTCGGCCGGGGGGTCTGGTGCTGTGTACCGGTGTGCGACCGACGAGAGAACGAGAGCCACGAACACCGTGAGTGTTAGACCAAGGAAAAGAGAAAACTGCTCTTTTTGTCAATGTATAAAAATTGGCGGCGCCACCTGCCTGCGGGAAGACCGCTGGGGTCTAGCTGCCGGCCCCGGCTGAGGCCGACCTAGATGATGACCAGGCGGTTCCTGAGGCCTTAGGACCCTAGCTTCCCTGGGAGCGGAGTGACGGCGAGGCAGGATGTGCTTAATAGCTTTCGTCTGTTTCTTCACAGCAGAACACTGTTGAGCAAAGCCTTGGGAGACTGGGGCATCAAGAAAGTGAGCCATAGTCCGAACTCTGAGTTGGAACCACCCTTATCCAGATCTTTCAACACTTGATATACTTGCAAGACAGCCATAGCGTGGAGGGTGGAGGTGGCCTGGCCAGCAGCAGTGTAAGCCCACGCCATCAGAGACGAGGTAAACTTACACGCCTTGGATGGAAGGGCGGTGGAACGTACTCAAGACCAATGCTCGTGGCAGCCAGGGCAAGCATGGCAGGCAACTCAGCGCCAGACTCAGACTGAGGTAACACACCCGAAAGAGCTGACAGCTGACACTTCAGCGTCTGAAAGCATAGGCCCGCCCTCCGATGCTGGCAAGCGTCAACTCATCATCTTCCATGCAAGCCCCGAATGAGTTGACTGCCAGTTCGGTTCCCGTGTCCAGGGAAAGCGAAATATTTGTCGTATCTTTCTTTTAACGTTTAAGGGTATTTACCATGAATGGTCGCGCTGGTCAGCATTCCACAGCACGAGGAAGCCGAGGGAAAAAAAAAATCAAGGAGTCACGCATTGAATCAATGCCATTGGTCTCTATTAAGGGAAGCATCAGCTTCAGCGTTACCCATGCGACGCATTGCTGGTCAGCTGAGCCTTGAAAAGAGGAGCTCAAAGTTAAAAATAATTAACACCTTGTTTACATCCATGTTTTAATGAATCAGCGTTTTTGAACGTGTTCGTTGAATGAACGGTTATGACTCACTCTAACAGTTGCTGTAACAATGAAACTGCGCGCTGAGTGACAGCCTTTCAATGCACAGATACGAGGTTTGTTTCAGTTACATTGAAAATTTCCTCGTTTTGTGCATGCTGACCACATCGTAACACTTATTTAGCAACAAATAAATATAAATAAATCAAAATAAATAAATGGCGATAAAACCGCATATTGAGCCATTCAAAATTACCGCAAGGGAAATTCCTTCACCGCGACAGCCCTAACCCGGAGGAACACTTTTGCACTTATTCGTGCACTATGAGAGGACTGCTGAACATGCCCTATTTCCAGCAGCGACGAGGTGATTGGAATGCTTCTCACGGTTCCCAGACGAGACGCACTGCTTCGGCTCCGAAGAACAAAGCTGGAGTGCACTTGTACGCTGGCTGGCTTATATAACCGTATGTACGGGGCGTGGTCCGTTTTTTTGGCCTTTTCTGATATTTTCAGAGGTGATTGGGGCTCCCAAGAGCGAACCCCATATGTCGGTTTCGACACACGTCGAAGTAACCGTCAGAAAGGGAACTTTGATTTTGATTTCATGGGGACTTTAATATGTTGTTTTGAAACCATAGACAGTAGAAAATGCTTTGACAAGTGTTAAATTAAAAAAAAAATCCTAAGGAGATATTGGAATTTTTTTTTACAGTAGCCATTTAAACAAGCAAATAAATATATTGTTTCCATGCAATATGAACTCATTAAGAGTGTAATTGGTAACTGAAAGAACATCTAAAAATCAGGAATTGATTTCAAATGACCCTTCTCTTTGTTTTTTGTTTTTTTATCATCAGGTGCATCTCTTTTCAAGTAGGTCCGGATCCCATTTTCATGTTTCCATTTGATCAAAATTACCAAAAATTAAAGGCTCATTCCAGGATCCATTTAATGTTGTAAGCCCACTTTATTAAGATAAGGCACCTACTTCACTAAATTAATATCTAAGTTCCATAACTTGAAATCCACATTTTTTCAATGCTGACTCACTATTCTAGTCTGATCATAATCCCTCTGTGTATGGACTCAAAGGGGAACCTTTAATTAAATTAATCATCAGCGCCACCCAATGGTGAGAAACAGACTGTGACTGTCAAAGAATATTTGATAAGAAAAAAAAAGACAGAAACAAAATTCATCAGAATAAAACGGTTTCATTTGCCATCACATTTACAAAACAATATCTTTCACATTTGAATGCAATGATCCTATTTTTAAGACCTAGGATTTATTTACAGTAATTTGATGTTTACATGTAAACAAAAAGGCAGTAAGATACAAAGTAATGCAGAGACTGTGGTGAGTTATTGGCTTGGATTGAAGGGTTTTGATTACCATAAATCATATTGATCATAACATCGGCGTAGTTTCTGTTTTTCCATCAGCAGTAACGAGCTGCATCAGAGTACCTGAAGGGGGTCTGTTCTCTCCTGTAGTCCACTTATAGAACAGCCTAGAATGTAGGAAATGCATCATGTCTGGTTTACTATCTTTGTGGGGACTCTCCATAGATTTTATACTGTACAAACTGTATATTTTATCTCCTTACACTAACCCTACCCCTAAACCTACCCATCACAAAAAACTTTCTGCAATTTTATATTTCCAAAAAAACTCATTCTGTATGATTTATAAGCTTGTTTACCCATGGGGACCTCTATTTAGGTCCCCACTGTGACACGAGTCCCCATGAGTCTGTGTGCAGTCAGGTTGAAGTCCCCACTAGGATAGAAAAACATGAACACACACACACACCAAGTATACAATACATACTTACTCCGTTATGTACTCTAGTGATGTCCAGGAACTGACATCACCATCTGGCATGAACTTTCTATTCATGGGTGTATCCAAAGTCACTCTAAAAGGAGTAATTAATAACGCTTTTAAAAACAGAAATTTGCATGGATGTAAATTAGTTACTTGGCATTTTGTTGTTCCTTACGGGAGAATTGCTACTGCAGAAGATCCTGGAGGAAGACCACTATTTGGCGCGCTCAGACTTTGGCACAACTGATGTACTGCTGCCTTAGCCATACCATAACCAATGCATCCTACAATGACAATGAGATAGAATTGTACTGATACTGCTATATACAGTGAGGTAAATAAGTATTTGAACACCGTGCTATTTTGCAAGTTCTCCCACTTAGAAATCATGGAGGGGTCTGAAATTGTCTTCGTAGGTGCATGTCCACTGTGAGAGACATAATCTAAAAAAAATAAAAAAATAAATCCAGAAATCACAATGTATAATTTTTTAACTATTTATTTGTATGATACAGCTGCAAATAAGTATTTGAACACCTGAGAAAATCAACGTTAATATTTGGTACAGTAGCCTTTGTTTGCAATTACAGAGGTCAAACGTTTCCTGTAGTTTTTCACCAGGTTTGCACACACTGCTGGAGGGATTTTGGCCCACTCCTCCACACAGATCTTCTCTAGATCAGTCAGGTTTCTGGGCTGTCGCTGAGAAACACGGAGTTTGAGCTCCCTCCAAAGATTCTCTATTGGGTTTAGGTCTGGAGACTGGCTAGGCCACGCCAGAACCTTGATATGCTTCTTACAGAGCCACTCCTTGGTTATCCTGGCTGTGTGCTTCGGGTCATTGTCATGTTGGAAGACCCAGCCTCGACCCATCTTCAATGCTCTAACTGAGGGAAGGAGGTTGTTCCCCAAAATCTCGCAATACATGGCCCCGGTCATCCTCTCCTTAATACATTGCAGTCGCCCTATCCCATGTGCAGAAAAACACCCCCAAAGCATGATGCTACCACCCCCATGCTTCACAGTAGGGATGGTGTTCTTTGGATGGTACTCCTCATTCTTCTTCCTCCAAACACGGCGAGTGGAATTATGACCAAAAAGTTATATTTTGGTCTCATCTGACCACATGACTTTCTCCCATAAGCCCTCTGGATCATCCAAATGGTCATTGGAAAACTTAAGACGGGACTTGACATGTGCTGGTTTAAGCAGGAGAACCTTCCGTGCCATGCATGATTTCAAACCATGACGTCTTAGTGTATTACCAACAGTAACCTTGGAAACGGTGGTCCCAGCTCTTTTCAGGTCATTGATCAGCTCCTCCCGTGTAGTTATGGGCTGATTTCTCACCTTTCTTAGGATCATTGAGACCCCACGAGGTGAGATCTTGCATGGAGCCCCAGTCCGAGGGAGATTGACAGTCATGTTTACCTTCTTCCATTTTCTAATGATTGCTCCAACAGTGGACCTTTTTTTACCAAGCTGCTTGGCAATTTCCCCGTAGGCCTTTCCAGCCTTGTGGAGGTGTACAATTTTGTCTCTAGTGTCTTTGGGCAGCTCTTTGGTCTTGGCCATATTAGTAGTTGGATTCTTACTGATTGTATGGGGTGGACAGGTGTCTTTATGCAGCTAACGACCTCAAACGGGTGCATCTAATTTAGGATAATAAATGGAGTGGAGGTGGACATTTTAAAGGCAGACTAACAGGTCTTCGAGGGTCAGAATTCTAGCTGATAGACAGGTGTTCAAATACTTATTTGCAGCTGTATCATACAAATAAATGGTTAAAAAATCATATATTGTGATTTCTGGATATTTTTTTTTAAGATGCTTACGCATGGAGAAAGCTATACATCTATTCAATGCATCTCAGATGGTCTAAAAGACAGTGGATATGTGTGTAGTGGTCAGATGAATCCATGTTTAAGCTTGTTCTCAGTCCCAAAGAAAAAAAAGGACCATCCAGACTTTCATCAGTGAGTCCATCTGGGATTACATGAAGAAAATGAAAAAACGGAGACAAACTAAATCCAGAAGAACTGCGGCAAACTCTTAAAGACACTTGAAGAAACCTACCTGAAAAATTATGTGCAAGTGTACCTGGACAAAAGCTAATTTAAACGCAAAGGGTGGGCACACCAAATATTGATTTTATTTAGTTAATAAAAGTTGTGACATTATTTCTGAAAGCATCCTCACTTTACAGGATTTTTACACAAGTGTCTAAAAGTTTTCACAGTGCTGTAGCTTTGCAGGTATGGGTTTCTTCAAGCGTCTTGGAGATGTTACCACAGTTCTTCTGTATTTAGTCTGTCTCAGTTGTTTCTTCATGTAATCCCAGATGGATCATTGATGTGAGACCAGATCTCCGTGTGGATCATAACGAACTTGTGCATACAAAAATCTCACTAGATTATTACAAATAATGGCAAATGGCATGTTTGGAAATGTAAACTGATATTTCCTACTGACACACTACAGTGAAAGATATAAATAACTGGCTTAAAACCTTTTTGGGGGGGTTAAAATCCTAACTTGCCAGTACTGACTGTGTGTGTGTGTGTGTATATATATATATATATATATTAGGTCTGTCAGTTAAACGCATTATTAACGGCGTTAACGCAAACCCATTTTAACGGCGTCAATTTTTTTATCGCGAGATTAACGTTCTTTTTGGCCTAGCAAACTTTGTAGTTTTTTTTTTTTACATGCTTTTGCAACAGGATGCGGCATGCGCGGCGCTGCGCTATGAAACCCATTCATTTCAATCATGATTTCAATGGCTTAAGTTGCGCCGCGCGAGGACGTTTTGTTGCTTTGTCAACCAAAGCGCAAGCGCAGTGGCGCGCACGCCACGGTCAAAGTTCGAAATAGTTCAACTTTTGACGCTGCGAATTCTTCGTCCTGTCTGAAAGTTAAACTACAACACCACACCGGATCTAGCTAGACCGAAAACAACAGGCACGCGCACACACTTGTTTGAGCTTGCGATCCGGCCAAGGAGAAGTAGGCTGGGTTAACGTTACGTTTTGAGTGGATGACGAGCGCGAGACGCCGAAATGGATGCCAATAAGATTCTGAATGGAAAGTTTACTTTTAAAAAGTTGCCAAATGGTTCCATTGACAAGACCAAAGTGATCTGTGTGTTTTGTCGTTGTGAACTGAGCTATCATCGCAGCTCGTCCAGTCTGAAATATCACTTGATGGCCACACACACACACACACACACACACACACACACACACACACACACACACACACACACACACACACACACACACACACACACACACACGACGCGAATTCTCCGCCCCCTCGTCAATATCAGGACCTCGTCAGTATTTCTTTAACCCTTTTTTTTATTGATGGACAGCGTTACATCGTGTGAGAGATTATTTGCTCCAAGTGAGAATGTAAGTGTGAAATTGAACACAGTATATGCCAAAGTTGTTTTCAATAAAAAAAAAAACATTTGCACAAAGCAAGCCGATCCACTTTTCCATGTTGATAAGAGCATTAAAATGAGAAAAAAAAATAATGGGATAAAAAGAAATCAAGAGATATTTAGAATAAATAAAAATGTGCGATTATTTGCGATTAATCGCGAGTTAACTATGACATTAATGCGATTAATCGCGATTAAATATTTTAATCGTTTGACAGCACTAATATATATATATATATATATATATATATATATATATATACACACACACACACATAAATGGGGGAACACCCTTCGCCGTCAAAAAAAGTCTTCTCGTTTGAGATGTGTCTGCGAAGCGAATATTATTTAAAAGCTTTGTGTTTCAGAAATGGTACTGTATGTTTATCAAGTTATACAGTTTAATGACGATTCTTAAGCTAACTTGCTTTGTGCTGTGAACATGAACTTTTTATCATGCTGAGAGACAAGCATTTGTATGTATGTGAGGAAATATCATATGTTAAAAAATTAAATGACACTGGTCATGAGAACAGTATAAATATAAAATAATTGTTTAAGCTAATCTAAAGGTCAGGGAGTAAATACAAGCATACATACCTGCTGTTGGACCCAGTGCTGCTTTAGCCCCTGCTAGTGTGAGCAACCCCCCCTCTCTCAGGTGTTTGGTTGCTAGGTGACTGCAAATTGTTGAGGTCCACACACTCTGCTTCCACATCAGATCAGCATTCTTATACAGAGCTGAGGCATACAGAATACATTCATATGAAGCATAAACTAATATAATTATATACCAGAAAAATGTTCACTTCTAGGACAGAATAAGACTCAAGAGATTAACGCCCCCTTGTGGCAATACTGAGAATGCAATACATTTCAGAAAGCCATAACAAAAGATTAATTTTGCATAGCAGTTAGAATTTCTTGTGAAGTGAAGATTTCTTGTCCACACGATTTCGCCTCTGCTCTTTGCGGATGATGTTGTCGTGTTGGCCCCTTCAGACCAGGACCTTCAGCATGCACTGGGACGGTTTTCAGCCGAGTGTCAAGCGACTGGGATGAGAATCAGCACCTCCAAATCCGAGGCCATGGTCCTCAGTCGGAAAAGGGTGGTTTGCCCACTTCAGGTTGGTGGAGAGTTCCTGCCTCAAGTGGAGGAGTTTAAGTATCTTAGGGTCTTGTTCACGAGTGAGATAAGGATGGAAACGGAGATTGACAGACGAATCGGTGCAGCTTCTGCAGTAACGCAGTCGATGTCGTGGTGAAGAAGGAGCTGAGCTGCAAGGCGAAGCTCTCGATTTACCGGTCAATCTACTTTCCTACTCTCACCTATGGTCATGAGCTGTGGGTCATGACCGAAAGGACAAGATTCCCCAAGATTCAGGCGGGCGAAATTAGCTTTCTCCGCAGGGTGCCTGGGCGATCTCTTAGAGATAGGGTGAGGAGCTCGGTCACTCAGGAGGAGCTCAGAGTAGAGCCGCTACTCCTCCACATCGAGAGGAGCTTGGTGGCTCGGGCATCTGTTCCGGATACCTCCTGGATGCCTTGCCGGGAAGGAGACCCCAGGGAAGACCTAGGACACGCTGGAGGGACTTTGTCTCCCGGCTGGCCTGGGCCTCGGTGTCCCCCCGGAAGAGCTGGAGGCAGTGTCTAGAAAGAGGGAACTCTGGGCGTCTCTGCTTAGACTGCTGCCCCCGCAACCCGGCCCTGGATAAATGGAAGATGGATGGATGGATGGATGGACAGACATTTATATAACGCTTTTCTCTGCACTCGAAGTGCTTTACATGGAAGGAGAAATCTTCTCTACCACTACCAATGTGCAGGATCCACCTGGATGATGTGACATACTGCACCAGAACACCCACCAGACACCAGCTTATTGGTTGAGAGGAGAGAGTGATGAAGCCAATTAGTGTATATATGGGGATGATTAGGAGGTGATGATGATGGACAGAGACCAACGGGCAAATTTGGCCAGGATGCCGGGGTTACCCCTACACCTTTTTCAAAGGATGTTTTTATTAATGACCACAGAGAGTAAAACATGTGATGGACGGATAGACAGACAGATAGATAGACTTTGAATATTGTGTTCAAATTAAAAAGTCTGAAAACCTCTGCTATAGATTTTGTGGGGCCTCTGTGTGTAAATGTAATAATAAGTATGTACTAACTTTTAGCCTTGGCGCTGCCCCCTGCCCAACCTCCAGCCACACACAAGATGGCATCAACTTTATCTTCACCTAACAGCTCACCGACATCAGCTGTCACCTAACAAATATAAAAAGAAAGACAGAGATGTAACATGTTTGAATATAACACACAACATTACAAATCAAAAGTATGTCGATCTTTGAATACAGACAGGCAAATAATTCAGGCAATAACATGAATATCAGCATCGGTCGATAATCACGTCACAAAATCTAAAAGCCTTGTTAAATGAGTAAAAGACACGCACACGCACACACACACACACACACACACACATATATTATATATATACAGTTAGGTCCATATATATTTGTACACAGGAACAATTTTTCTTTTTTTCAGGTATTTACCAACACATATTCAAGCTATAGTTATTTAATGGATATGGGCTGAAAGTGCACACTCTCAGTTTTGAATTGAGGGTATTTACATCCAAATTGGAGGAAGGGTTTAGGAATTACAGCTCTTGAGAGAGCCACCCCCCCCCCCCCCCCCTTTTTAAGGGACCAAAAGTAATTGGACAATTGAATCAAAAGCGATTTCATGGACAGGTGTGGGCTATTCCTTCGTTATTTCTTCATCAATTAAACAGGTAAAAGGTCTGGAGTTGATTCTAAGTGTGGTATTTGCATTTGGAGTATATTGCTGTGAACATACATCATGCGTTCAAAGGAACTCTCCATGCAAGTAAAACAGGCCATCATTAGGCTTCAAAAACAAAATAAATCCATCCGAGAGATAGCAGGAATTTTAGGAGTGGCCAAATCAACAGTTTGGTACATTCTGAGAAAAAAAACACAACAAGGTGCAAACCATTAATAAGCATCAAGAAAGACCAGAGAAAGGCCAGAGTAGACTTTGCCAAAAAGCATCTAAAAAAGCGTGATCAGTTCTGGAAAAGCATTCTTTGGACGGATGAAACTAAGATCAACCTGCAGCAAAATGACGGGAAGAAAAAAGTATGGAGAAAGCTTGGAACAGCTCATGATCCAAAGAATACAACAGCTGGCCTCCTGGCTAAACTGTGCAATTGATGGAGAAGGACCTTGGTTAGAGTGGTGACCAAGAAGCTGATGGTCACTCTAGTTGAGCTCCATGATCATATACTGTATATAGAGATGGGAGAAAATTGCAGAAGGACAAACTTCAATGCAACACTCCACCAATCTTGTCTTTGCCAGACTCAAGCCTCTCCTCAGTGAAGACACACAAACCCCACTTGGAATTAGCTAAAAAGCACCTAAAGGACTCTCTCAGACTGAGAACAATAATTCTCTGGTCTGATGTTCCAAAGCATCATGTCTGGAGGAAACCAGGGACTGCTCATCATCACATGCACAATACCTTCCCAACAGTAAAGTGTGGTGGTAGCAGCATTATTTTTCAGCGGCAGGGACTCGCAGAGTAAAAGAAAAGCTAAAGGTAGCAAAATACAAAGATAGCCTTAATAAAAACCTAGTCTAGAGCATTCAGAATCTTGAACTGGGCAGAAGTTTCATCTTCCAACAGGACAATGACCCTACGCACACAGCTAAAACAATGCACGAGTGGCTTATAGACAACTCTGTGATTGTCCTTGAGTGGCCCAGAGCCTGGGCTTGAACCCAATCAAAAATCTCTAGAGATACTTGAAAATGTCTGTCCATCGACAGTCCCTATCCAACTTGACAGAGCTTGAGAAGATCCGAGGAGAAGAATGGCAGAAAATCGCCAAATGCAGATGTGCAAAGCTTGTCACATCATACCAAAAAAAAGACTTGAGGTTGTAAAGGTGCTTTAACTTAGTACTAAGTTAAGGGTTTAAGTACTTATGCAATGTACTTATTTATTTGCTAAGTTGTCACAGATCTGCTTTTTGCATTGTCATTATGGTTTATGGAGTGTAAATTGATGTGAAAAAAAGTAATTTTTAAAGTATTTTAACATAAGGCAGCAACATAAAATGTGGAGGGAAAAAATGGTTTGAATACTTTCCCAAGGCACGGTTTAAAAGAAAAATCAAGTTATTTTACCTTGATATTGCTAGCGCCATGCTTCACAATTGTCACACATTAAATATATTTTTGTACCTGGCTGGCTTGCTCAGTGAAGGATTCAGTGATTTTAACTGTAACATTGGCATTGGCTTCTTCATTGGCATTGAGATCTATAGAGGCAACCCACTGTAAATTACAAAACACAAAGCTGAAATTACATTATTGACATATGACAGGCAACAAGAAATGCAACTTATAGGTATATTTAATAAGAAATGCATGACACTGGTAGCTGTGACAAATTAATTAATAATTAACACCATTACCACTTAAAACACATGTAGCATGTCTGATGGCATAGTGAAAAAGCAATTCATTTTCAATTACGTGAGCTGTCTTTTGGGTTGAGACAACTTACCCAGTTTTTTGCTCTGAAGTATTGCACACATGCAGAGCCCAGAGCTCCTTTTCCTCCGTAAACAATCACTTTATGGGCTTCTGCAGCAGCCATGCTGTTTCTTTCTTCCGATGCACAGAAGAGGCCGTGTTATGCAAAACACAAAAAGTCACACGCGCCCCCTACTGGAAAAGATGAGAGGAGCAACCAGAATTGTACTAGAGTTGGTTGTTCAATCACTTTACGATGTTTGTATGAATTTATCATCCATTTTTAAATTATTATTTTTTCCCAATTGAATGCTTGAACATATTTGACTAAGACTAATAAATGTCAAATTCGGACAGGGCGACAAATGTAATATTTAGTTAGACCAGCAGGTGGCAGACGACGTAGTTGTGAATAACAATTAAAAACATAGAAGAAGAACGTCGCCTTTCTAGCAGGAAATTCATGTACGTTAGTCGTGTAGCGTCGCTAGCATTATTTGACAAGCTTCTCTTTTAGCTTTATCACTACGTTGACAACATATGGTCGCTTCAAATAATAATTAATCTTTATCTGAACTGTTTCTCTCTTTGAGAGAAGGCAGTGAAACATTCAGGTAATTATCCGAGTTAACTTACTTCTTCATTAATTTGTGGATGATTTGCTGCATGTTTTATGTGATGTAACATGTTTCTGGTGTTTCTGGTGTTTCTGGTTAATTTATTAGTTATGTTTATTGTGGTATTTTGTTTTTATATTAAATATATTATGAAATTTTTCTATACACATAGTGGTTAATACACAAAAAATAATTTCATGTCTCATGTCACAACACATTTCTTGACAAACCAAAAAAAGTGTTTGTTTTTAAATGAATGGACCAGTTGCTGAATGTAAAGCAGCCAACGTAAATTATTTATAGCACACATGCGAAATGTCTGATTATGATTATGAATGTTCTTGCGTTCTTATTCTTAAGTTTAAATAATAATAATAAGAACGTCCAAACGTTTGATTGGTAGCGTGTAACCACAACACAACATCTAACTTACTGAGAAGATGTGTTCAGTTTATAGTTTAATAATGCACTGATTTATAGTTGTATTTTGTATTGTTTTCAGTTGTTGGTTTAATAGTGCACTGATTCATAGTTTTGACTTAAACCATAGCAGTCAAACAAGCCAAACCCTCTATAGAATTTGTGTAGTTATATATAGAGCCTTAAATATTTTTTTTATTATTCAATTTCCAGCCTCATTTATAATGTCATTGGTCAAAATTACTTATATACATTTATAACCACTCAGTCAGTGGAATAATTAACTGTATTGTATGTGTTGTGTTTTGTGTAGGATGGATCCAGCTCTCCTGAAAGAGCGAGAGCTCTTTAAAAAGAGAGCTCTATCTAATCCTGCAGTTGAGAAGAGACCAGCAACCTCTGAGGCCTCCGGATCCTCCAAGAAGAAAAAGAGCAAACCAGACAAAGATACATCATCCTCCAAAAACAACACAGGTCAGAAACTAGATTTGTGTTTATTTAGAATTGACTCACTCCTCACTTAGTCACAATAACTCTCTGGTTGTATGTCATTAAATCGCTTTTAGGGCTGTAACGATACACCAAACCCACGATTCGGTTCGTATCACGATTTTTGACCCACGATTCGGTTCGTATCACGATTCTATCACGAGGGTGGGGCTTGCAAAGTAATTATACTTGTGATTATAGTTTCTTTAGAGACCTACCAAAAGGTTCCATTTTTCAGTACACCTGATATTAAAGAACAAATACATAATATACTACTTTTAAAATTGTGAATATCAGTAAAAAAACAAACCAATCAAATCATCTCTAGCTCTCATGATGACTTGTTCTAGACATTTATTGAAGTCATTTAAATGTACTTTTGGCAGCAGCTGATGATATCTTCTGTGACCCTAATGTGAACCACACATTTTTTGTGCTTATGATTTTTATTATATAATTTTAAATACACAATTTTAAGGCATTTGCAATGATGCAATAATTGGCCTTTAGTGTGCTTTTTGATGTAGAACTATTATTATACATAACACATATTATTATAATATTCACATATTAAATGCCACCTAACAGGGAATTTAAACATACATATAGATCATTCCCTTTACTCCAACTGTAGTGAATGTTTTGCTTTAGGTAGTCAAAATTAATACTGTATTTAGCTTATGGATTCCACAATGCTGACATGTACATTTTGTCATCCCGCATAAAGGGAAAGATTCATGTAAACACATCTCAGAATATTCAACAGTTTAATATAGCCGACTCATTAAACGATAGTACTGGAATACTGACTATATGCAATGAAACAATGACGTGCACAAACAAGCACATTTTTCCTTTTTTTTCTGGTGTAAATCTCATTTAATATTTTAAGCCATCGAGATGCCAGTGCTGTGTATTGCTGTTGGAGCAAGTGGGAGTAGAGTGCTTCTGTCTCTGTACATGTTTGGCGTGTTTTTGAAGGAATCCATTCTGGCGAAGAGCTCTGTCCGAATTTGCATGCTTTTCCACCAATCTACTGTTGTGGTTCCTTTGGAGACCGTGTCCGCTGTCACCGTGGTTACAACTAAACCACCTCTTCGTGCTGGCGGCGCAGATCACGAACGGTTTTGGTCTTGGTGAAGCATCCACAGTCCAGCAGCTCATAGAGGAATGCCAGTGTGGCGAGGGAGAGGATGGTGAGAATGAAGAGGAGGAGAATGATGAAGCAGGCAACATTCCAGCCATCGTGGAAGGGATAGATCTGCTGGATCAGAGCAGAACTGCTGGACATGTTCATACTGCAGAGAGACCTAGAAATACAGTCAGTTATTAAAGAGAAGGATGAGGAAGGGTAGAATAATTAGCGTGGGTACGAACAGTGATCAAAATCAGCTAGAGGCAGTGTAATTGACAGATTTGAATGGCAGTTTCTACATGCAAATTTATATGTATTTTTCAGTGTTGATGAGAAAAGGACATGTATTAGAGCATCGTCAAAGGCACAGTGTTTTTTTTTTTTCATACTGTACTTTAGCTGTCAGTCAGGCATCTTTAGTCGTTGCTTTGCATCTCATTGTTTTTGAGTATCTTGCAGCATGTGTAGGGTTTCCACTACACCTGCATGTGAGATTTAGCTTACTACTCCAAAGAAACGCATCTTTTTGGGATTAGGTTAAACCAAAATCATAATTGTTATTCAGGAATTACTTCAGATTGATTAGTCGACTAGTTTAGTTGTTTACCAATTAGTCGCCTTGGAAAAACTTGTAGATTTGCACAAACAGTAGAAAGACATTAAGTACGGCGTGTGTTCATGCTAAAATGTTTAATTACTATTAATTATTATTAGTTCAGTATTAGTTACTAAGGCTACATATATTTGATAAACAATACAGTAAAAACAGTATCAAGAAATATTACAATTCATAATATATATATATATATATAATATTTTTTTTTTTTTAAATATAGTTTAAAAAATACATGTGGCTAAGCTACATTTTCAGCATCATTACTCCAGTTTTCAGTGTCACATGATCCTCCAGAAATCATTTTGATATGCTGATTTGTTGCTCAAGTAACACTTATTATAATCACTGGTTAACACTGTTGTGGTGCTTAATGTTTTTGTGTAAACCATGATGCATTTTTTTTTAGGATTCTTTTATGAATAGAAAGTTCAAAAGAGCAGCATTTAGTTGTAATAAATATAATTTTTTGTAACAATGTAAAAGTCTTTTGTTAATTATGATCAATTTAATGCACTCTTGCTGAATAAAAGTATTAATTTCTTTAAAAAGAATCTTACTGACTCCAAACTTTTGAATGGTAGTTTTTAGGGCTCTACGATATTGGAAATAACTGACATTGCAATATTTTGTTTGGTGCAATATATATTGTGATATGGAGAAAAAAAAAATCACTAGATGACTTTAATAGCTCTATTTAGAAAGAATTGCATATGCATATTTAAATACAATAGTACAAAGATGTAAATTAAATAAACAGTGCTTTGTTTTAAGTATTCTGGTACAGAAATGGAAAAATCAGATATAAAATACTGTATTGTCTTCACTGTATTCATTAAATATAAATAATCTTAGTTACAGCTACAACAGTGATTTTCTCTTTGTATTTTGTTTGATCAATATTAATGACACAGACACAACACAGTTGGAATATTAGGCTGCTGTCACTAAGACTGAATGAACAGATACAATAGAACGATATGCATCCGTTTCCTTTTTCAATTGTTTACGTTCACGTAAGCTACAAGTGACAGCGTTTAAGAAGTTACTAGCCAAGATGGGCATTTTGATATAATTTTGTGCACGTGTCCGTTCAAGTTCAAACAGACATGAAAGAAAATGTTATTCTATGTTCGCGTGCTGTCTGCGCACACAGAAAAAAGTGCAGCCCGGCAGCTTTAGCATACTATTTTCAATGTGCTTTGGTTTGGGATGGACTAATCCTAATCTTGTAGCTTGTAGCCTATATTATGTTGGACAAATAGCATGCAAAATGGGATGGAGCCATACTAGAGACATGAATTGAGATGGATCAGCTGACCTAGTTTGGTTGAGTGGTCATTGTGTTGTGTAGGTTTAGAGCAGAGTGGAAGCTGAAAAATGATACATTCCATTACGCTTTTGGATTTCATTAACAACATTTCACAGATAATTTGATTTACATATATGGTGTTAAAAGTTGAATCTTATGATTTTTCAATATTTTTTTTGTTGTTGTTGTTTTTTTTTACCTGTATTGCATATATTGCTAAAGCAAGATCTGTACATGTAAGGAATGTAATTATGTAATTGGGTTAACCGTAACGTGAGCCATGTAAAAGCATTTCTCACGCGTGTCTGATTGTGCACATACGCTGCAGGAATACAGCTTCACTTTCAATTCACCCATGACTCAGAAGAATCCCATACCTCCAAAAGAGATTTAAACTTCACGTTCATTTGTTACCAATGTTTCACAGGATTTATTTTATTCTTAAAAAGCTTAATTTCGGAGACCTGGTCCTGTGACCTTAGTTTAACTCTTGTAGACTCCCACACACACACACACACACACACACACACACACACACACACACCTAGTCTTGTCTGATACAGACAGATGGCTTCTGCTTGTACTGGCCTCCAGAGACCCCCACCCCAAGCATCCCTTAGTACTGTGCTACCGTTTCTTTCAAGCTCTTTTCCAGTGTTTGTCCTCTTTTTAGAATTGTAGGTGCTAATGGATGAGTTTTTCTTGTTAAATATTCAGTACGCAATCAGTTTGATACTGTCTAGTAGTGTAATGATTTAGAATTGCACAGTCAGCTTTAACTATCTGGATCTGTGTGCTTGATGTATGTATGCATGTATATAGGTACACTAATGAATTTCAATTTATGCGTTTGTGACACAATATATACATTTATTATTGATTTGCAGTTTAGTTAGTAATAGCTGCATGCCTTGGTGATGCATATTCTCAATATGAAGAGTCCATTACTAAAGGAATCCTTTGAAATTTGCAGAATACTAAGATGTTTTAATCTGTGTAGTATTTTAGTATTAGATGCATTGTTTTGTTCGATATAAAAGCCGGACGTACCTGGGTGTTAGTGTCTGGGATGCAGGGTAATGGAGCAGCCTCTTGCTTCTCTCTGTTGTCTTTCTTGCCGTTGACGCTCTCTCTCCCCCTCTCCCCCTCTCCCCCTCTCCCCCCCCCCTCTCTCTCTCTCTCTCTCTCTCTCTCTCTCTCTCTCTCTCTCTCTCTCTCTCTCTCTCTCTCTCTCTCTCTCTCTCTCTCTCTCTCTCTCTCCCTGCCCCACCTTAATTTGTAACCGTGTATTGCACTGGCTGTTCTAAGTCTCTGCTTTGACGCCATTGGCTGGTTGTCCTGTCTTTCTAAGCATCAGCCATCCAACCTACTGTAATGCATCTGCTCTCAGCATTAGGTCCCGCCCACACGATGAATCATTCATGAGTCAATGCCAAGATGCGGCTGAGACTGGCTGTGCTCCCGTTGCCAGGGGTTGAGAGCAGGGTGCGGAGGAGGAAGAGGACGTGATGCTAGAATGTGATGCTAATTTGTCAAATTTCACTGGCCCATTTTTCATAGGGGATGAAATTCTTTGTGAAATACTGGTCTTTTTTAACATATAAACTTTTGGTTAATAAGGCAAGGTAAACCTTTATTAAATAAATGTATAACTACATAAGCATCAAATAAAAAAAATGTCATGCAAGTTATGTTGTGCATATACACATGATTTTGACCACCTGCTTAATATGCTGTTGTTCCTATGTATGCTGCCAAAACAGCGCTGGCCCGCCATGTAATGCACCCTACCTGAATGTGTCCTATGCATTGTGGCAGGGTGCATTATCCTGCTGAAAGTGTCCACTTCCTCCAGGGAACACCATTGGTCTGCAACAATTTTTAGGTAGGTGGCACATGTAAAAATGTTGTCCACATGAATGGCCTTTCGACGGTGGACAGGGGTCATCATAGGCACTTTGGTCTGCAGCTACACAGCCCCATGCGCAGCAGATTGCGATGCACTATGACTTGTGACACATTCCTGCCATAACCATCATTAAAATGTAGACAGAACTCCTGTTGGCTCGGACCAGACGGGATATCCTTTGTTGCCGTCGCGCATCGATGCCAAACACCCTGTCACCAATTTGTGGTATATCACTCCTCTGACCACTGTTGGTAAATTCTCTCCTCTGTTAACCGGGAGCAACCCACAAGCCTTGCCGTTTTAGAGATACTCTGACCCAGTCGCCTTGCCATTACAATTTGTCCCTTGTCAAAGTCGTTCAAATCTTTATTCCTGGCCATTTCTCCTGCATCCAACATGTTCATTACAAGAATTGATTGTTTGCTTACCATCTAACTTATCCAGACATTAATATGCAGAGATATGCTGCTTGTTAGGAGATGATCAACGATCTTTGCTTCACCTGTAACTGGTCATAATGTTTTGGATCATCAGTGTGTGTATGTGTATTAATTCAGCAAACTTACAATTGAGAGCAAAAAAAAACTTATTTCTGTGGATTTGACCATTCACGTATTCCATAATGAAACGTCTTCAGTAGCATTTAGCTCACAGGAACACTGATCTCTACAATCGTAATTCTAACAGAAATAAGGCGGAGCTAAATGCCTGTTTCACACCGTGCACGCGCAAAGCAGAGCGGATGCAGCGCAGAAGGTGTGCGTATGCAGAGCGGGAGCAGTATGCGCCCATTTTGCTTTCACACTGGCAGTGTTTGTCACATGCAGCTGAACTGCAGCTTGTGTACTATAAATACAGACGATTATCATCCATTCTGACGCCTTTTGACAGTGTTTTCCTCCGACCACTGTCTATCACATGCTTTGATGTGGCAGCTTACTCTGCTGCGACCGTGTTCCTCTCCTTCTGTCCCACACATATAAAATGCAGTATACATGATAAAAGTAATCTGAAAGTTAAGATATAGACCCACAAATGAGGAGTCAAAATGTGCGGATTATTGAGGAATGGTGTGCTATGACTTTTATAAGCGACCGGGGGTAGCACAGTGTTTGCCCCAGAGGCGAAAAAGCAGCCAAAAAATCCGATAGCCTTAACATTATGACAAACTTTGACGAGGATTTGCAAAAGTTGCACCCCTGGGGGGCAGGAGCTACCCAAAGTTGCCCCATTGACTTACTAGGACCTAGGACCTAGGACCGCCCATGAAATGCATAGGGATTTTGTATTGAACATAGCTCTGGATCACAGTGTCATAGAGACAAGGGGTGGGCTCATTTAACTCAGACGACCAATCAGTCTCTCAGGATCATTGTGAAGGTTTCAAGCCACGCCCTAGCAACCATATTTAGAGCACCTTAGCAACAAGTTCCATAGACTTCCATTGAAAGAGTTCAAAGGGATATCTCCGGAAAGAAATGTCATAGAAACACGAGGGTGGTCTCGTTTGATTCGGGGCAGCAAATAGCCAATCATGAATCACCTCAACACTTCCTAGCCCCTCCCTAGCAACCGTTGTCGAGCACCTTAGCAACCAAAATCCATAGAGGGATATCTTCTATTCTGAATGTCACAGAGGCATGGGAGTTGGTTTGTCAGAGTTTCATGATTGGCAGCTACCAAGCCACTCCCTAGCAACCAAACAGAGTACCCTAGCAACCATTTTGCAAGACCTATATCTCTGCATCAGAACATAGTATCGAGATGGGGGTTGGCTCTTTTGACTCATGCTAGCAAACAGGACTTCCAACATGCTACATATGCTAACTGTGAATAGCTACATGCTAATAGCGATTAGGTGCTAAATCATGCCAAGAAAATGCTTAGAACTTCAATAGTAACCATCTGTGATAACAACCAACCACCTAGTAACACCATAGCAACCCCCCAGAATATCTTAGCAACTGCCCTGAACACCCTAGCAACCGCCTAGCAACACCATGGTAACCACCCACAATACCCTAGCAACCGCTTAGCAACACCATAGCAACCACCCATAACACCTTAGCAACACCATAGCAACCGCCCTGAACACCGTAGCAACCGCCTAGCAACACCATGGTAACTACCCACAACACCCTAGCAACCGCTTAGCAACACCATAGCAACCACCCATAACACCTTAGCAACACCATAGCAACCACCCAGAATACCCTAGCACCTGCCTAGCAACGGCTTAGCAACCACCCTAATACCCTAGCAACCGCTAGCAACACCATATCAACCACCCATAACACTTTAGCAACACCATAGCAACCAGCATGAACACCCTAGCAACCGCCCCCGCAAAACCATAGCAACCACCCAGAACACCCTAGAAACTGCCTAGCAATTCCCTAGCAACCACCCAGAACACCCTAGCAACCATTGTCGAGCACTTTAGCAACCAAAATCCAAAGAGGGATATCTTCCATTCTGAATGTCAGTGACGAATGAGAGTTGGTTTATATCATTCATACTGACAAGCAGCATTTGGAGTTTAATCATTGGCAGCTCCAAGCCACTCCCTAGCAACCTAACAGAGTACCCTAGCAACCGTTATCAAGACATATATCTCTGCATCAGAACATCGTATAGAGATGGGGGTTGGCTCGTTTGTTTTGGTTGGGAAACAGTATGAAAATATCACCATGGTAACTGTTACCACACCCTAGCAACCGTTTAGAGACACCTAGCAACCATTTTGCAACATATAGAAGCCATATTTCAGCTCCACAACATCGTAGACATGGTTGTTGGCTCGTATGCAATCATGTACAACACCCTAGCAACCGAGTTGCAAGCACCCACTCACATTTTCTTCAGGAAATGTACATTCTAGTTTATTTCTGTTATTGTCATTTATACTGTTATAAATTCCTATTTCACAGTATTAGTATATACATTTTTATAATTTGATTGCCCCCTTTAAGAACAGGTGGGTTGTCTGGTGAATTGTAGGCTGTTTTGCATCATGCAGATGAAATCTGTTTTTATCAGAGTTTTATTTTGCATTAGAGAAAGTGTTTTCAAATGGATTATATCAAAGGAATGAATTAAGGCATCTGACTGGCCAGAGTGCTTTTTCACTTTGCACTTGGTCAAAATAGACCTCTTTTTGTCAGTTTTTTTTCTGCTCTTTTCATTTTACTCTTGGTTTCTTGTGTCTCTTTAGGAAGAAATTGTCTGCTGGCAACAGAGAGAGTTATAAATGGTGTGGAATATAACAGCGAGAAACTCTTTGTTTGAACACAACGTGTGTTATTATCTGTTGTCGTTTGAGAGGGTTGGTTATAGTGGTTCTACATTAATAGCATAGTAGTTGCTGCACTTACTTATTTAAGTCTGTTTTCTCTTCTTATCCTCCTTTCCTCTTTTCATCTTTCAGATCCCAGCAATGGCTCCTTCAATCTCAAAGCACTTTCTGGGAGTTCAGGATACAGATTTGGAGTTTTGGCCAGAATTGTAAACTTCATGAAGGTAATTCAAAAATATGCACATTTTCTAACATTTCCACAATCCAGTTCAACAAACAAAAGTTTGCAGTGAAAAAACTGCAGTGTCTGTCATCTTTCATTGTCTTGCTTCTTTATGATCATTTTCTTCTTGCATTAGTGCACATGACAGACTGATTTTTTTAAAAAAAAAATTTTGAGTGAAAAGGTTTCTTTTAACTCAGAAGGAGATTTCGGCAGTTCATAATACCTAGAGAATGACACATGGGGAATGAAATTATCCGGAGCTTATAATGACTCATGGGGAATGAAATTAGCCTGAGCTGAACAATCCACACTGTCATTAAACATATGCTCCCTCCATCAAATGCCATGAGAAATGTCTTCCAAACTTGCCAGTCTTGTATTCGTACCAATATTGTGGTCAATAATGAAGGTTTCTTCAACTGAAAGTTTTTCGTGTTGTGTGCTTGAAAAACCAAAAAAAAAAAAAACAGCCCCTTGCTCTCCTAACAACTGTTTCTCCATCTGACGTAAATAAACATTGTGTGAAATTTCACACTAATATGACTAATACACATTGTCAGAGTAATTTTATAATTGTTCCATATTATAGTAAGCAGTCTTTTTTTGTGTATGTCAGGCTTGGCAGTTCCCCACAGTGAAATGTACTCTCTAACATGACAGTAATTGAAGGCTGTCAGCCTGTAATCCACAGATGTAGATGTAGCTGTGACACATTTAAACTCTTTTTGCATCTCTTTGTCTTTCTCTCTCTTTCTTTTTCAGACGAGACACCAGAGAGGAGATACTTATCATCTGAGCCTAGATGAAATTCTGGATGAGACCAAGCTGCTGGACATTGGCATGAAGCAGAAACAGTGGCTTATGAGCGAGGTGTGTGTGCATAAGAGGAAGACATTGGGTCTCATTCACTAATTATTGCGTAGATTATTCGTATTTATATGCACAGAAGAACTTCTCACTAAAAATATATATTTCACAACACGTGTACACGCACACAAAGTTGTTCTTAACTTTGAATTTTGGAGTATTGTAAATGAGTGACTGCATGTCCAAGGTTAGTAATTTGCATAAAATGCATTCATATAAGGAGTTTTTGCACAGCCTTTCATCACTCTCAGCAAACATAAAACACTCTATAAATATGCACTCTTGCCTGAGACTTTTCCATACATTTTATTAGGGCTTGGGTTAAAAATCGATTCTCATGTTGGTGAACCTAAAGTATATCGATTATCAAACCCCAAGAATCGATCGACGAATGTAATTTAGAAAAGTTATCATAACATTATTATTATAAAAACTTGCTTATGCAATTTAAATGTGAGCAGCCTATACAAATCAGTTAATTTTAACCTTTAATATTAATGTACCAACTGGGGTTCCCTGTATATTTTACAGCAATAGTTGAGAGATATTTATTTTCCTTGAGAAATTTGTCATATACTGTACCTGATATGTTTTAAATATAAATTGGAATGTAATTGAATTGCAAGTTTGTGAATCGAAATTGGATCGTAACCCTGATATGACGCACACAATTAGTGAATGACACCCAATGTTCCCTTGTTAAAGGAACATTGGAGGTTATTTTATGCTTAATGTACAGTATTTCAACCGCTTGTATATCATACTGCTAATTACTGCTGACTGTGTCTATAGTACACCATACATGTATCCATAGATATTAGCTTGAAAATGTATTTATTTTATTTATTGGTTCATTTAATAGGGACCAGTAGGTGGTGCCAAGCCACCGTCTTAACGAGTGAGTTCAATCATTAACTCAGACGATTTGTTCGAATAGGCTTCTGATTCTTACAGTGCTCCATTTCTTCAAGTCTATCAGCTGCCTCTCTAAGCAGCTCAGACACACACAAAAAAAAGAATAAAGAGTAGGCCTATGTATGGTAAACCTATATAGCTACATACAGTTAGGGTGATATTAAAGGACATAAACCGTGATATAAGATTTTGGCCATATTGCCCATTTCTAAGTCATTTATTTCCTGCGTGATAACCTCTTGCGTATTGTTTGGTCACACCACAAGGTGTCACTGTGGCCTCAAAGCTTCAGCACTGCCACTCTGAGCTCGATTGCTATGTCTGAGGTAAAACAGGCCACCCTCATTAGCATACAGAGCAATAAATGTATAAATAAATGAAGACATAAATACATGTATACATAAAAGTGGAAATAATTAAATGCATAAATAAATGTGGAAAAATATTGAATTATACATAAGGTTATTAAAGTTTAAATAGTTTTTTTTGTTTTGTTTTTACATTTCTTGTTATATTTGCTTATTTATACATTTTAAATTGCTGCAGGTTTGGTCCTCCATAGTGTACTACCTCCGCTTTCAAGTCTTTGGAAAAAGCCATGTAGCGTGGGGGGTGGGTGGGGGGGGGGGGGGGGGGGGGGTTAAGATTATGTAACACACTATATACCAAACAAGCATACTTGAAACGTTTGAAATTTTCAAAGCTTAAAAATATATGTCTCTCTAAAATATCGCAATGGTGAAATGACAATGCCTTTTTAATCAAAAGTTTTTATGGCTTTCTTAAAGGGTTAGTTCACCCAAAAATGAAAATTAAGTCAATAATTACTCACCCCCATGCTGTACCAACCCCGTAAGACCTTCGTTCATCTTCGGAACACAAATGAAGATATTTTTGATTAAATCTGAGAGCTGGATCACTGCTACATAGGCTGCCTAAGTTTATCAAGCGACGAGACTAAATTTTGTGCGGAAAAACAAACAAAAATAACGACTTTATTCGACTATTCCTTTTCTTCCTTGTGGGCCTGAGACGAGAGTTCAAGAGATTTCCACGACGCATGCACGAGAACTGAGATGAGGACGTTCTTCTTCGACTCCTTCTTGTTAGCGGCTGCTCACCGCTTAGAAGTATTACCGCCACCTACCGTATAAGATGACGTGTTGGAAGCGCCAAACTTTCTGTTTACAAGCAGAGGAAGACGCGTGCTGTACATAAGCTTTTCAATTCGTAAATATGTCTACTGATTTCGACGTAGATGAAGACTTACATTTTTTTAACCAACCGTACCTATTCGAACCAGAATACACTGACACTGAACTGCAACTCTAGTTTAAACAAACCTACTTACTCTACTGATAGTGTGCCACCTGGTCCTTCTGGTCTCGGACGTCGTTTCCAGTTCACTTTAGGCAAATAAAAAAAAACTTCTAAAACACTGCGACTTAGCAGGGGCGGAAAACCGGGATCCTCTGTTATACAGCTAGATACACTCGTCCCATTGTCTGCGTCTTCCAGATTTTCCAGTTGTGGCATTACAATGTCCCAATCGATACAGCACATGCTCTCCTGTTCGGTAGGCATTGCTTGGCACTGATGGCATTTACACCACCAGCTCTCCAATGCTCTCAGTCTTGCAAGAGCTTGGGACTGCGGTTGTGTTGCAGCCTCTTCCATCTCTTGCAGTTCAGTGTCAGTGTATTCTGGTTCGAATAGGTACGGTTGGTTAAAAAAATGTAAGTCTTCATCTACGTGGAAATCAGTAGACATATTTGCGAATTGAAAAGCGTATGTACAGCGCGCGTCTTCCTCTGCTTGTAAACAGAAAGTTTTGCGCTTCCAACACGTCATCTTATACGGTAGGTGGCGGTAATACTTCTAAGCGGTGAGCAGCCGGTAACAAGGAGGAGTCGAAGAAAAACATAGACATAATAAATACATAGACACCCTATTGGCTGCTGGAGCGTACGTCAACGGCGCCGCCATATCAAGGAGGGCAACTTGCCCATACCTCTCATTATGGGAATTGAGAGAAATGCCTGTTTCGTGCGCTGCTTGGGGCTGTACAAGTCGCCACACAATTGAAAACAGGTCTCGGGGAATTACCTTTCACAAACAAGACTGAGCATTTTTTTCTGGTTGTATTTGGTAATTATATAATTAGTAATAGTAACGTACACCACGTGCAAACCACTGAAATCGGCTGATAAATGTAAACGTTATTATTGTTTTTATCCAGGAAAACCGCAGCTCACCCGTTTACTTGCATTTGTTCACAGCGCAGTCTTGCCCTCCGCAAAATGGCGGACACGTTGACGTATCGCAGCAACGCTCCAAAGCGGCCAATAGGGCGTCTATGTATTTGTTATGTCTATGAAGAAGAACGTCCTCATCTCAGTTCTCGCGCATGCGTCGTGGAAATCTCTTGAACTCTCGTTTCAGGCCCACAAGGAAGAAAAGGAATAGTCGAATAAAGTCGTTATTTTTGTTTGTTTTTCCGCACAAAAAGTAGTCTCGTCGCTTGATAAACTTATAATTGAGCCACTGTAGGCACATGGAATATTTAAACATTTTCTTTAATGACTTTCTGGACCGTCAAGTTTCAGTCCCTTAGGCAGCCTATGTAGCAGTGATCCAGCTCTCAGATTTAATCAAAAATATCTTCATTTGTGTTCCGAAGATGAACGAAGGTCTTATGGGGTTGGTACAGCATGGGGGTGAGTAATTATTGACTTAATTTTCATTTTTGGGTGAACTAATGCTTTAAATAGAGATACTTTTTAGAGTATATATGCTAGTATGTATATGCTAATGACCCATTTGTAAAACAATACTCAATATGTGAATTGAATGATAATGATTGGTTGACTGTACATTATCTCCTATTTCAACTTAAATCAAATTAATTTCTGAACACCCTGCCAGGTTTATTTCATGATGTGAGAAGAGACTGTAAAGATTGACGAGGATGGATTCTGATTGGGTGTCTGTTTTTATCGTTCATCAGCTGGATAAAATCGTTTTTAAAGTGATTCCAACAATATAGTTTCTCTGTGCAGTTATTGTTATAGCGGTGGTGTGAACTCTTCTACTCTTTAATATGGAGAACGATTTTTAGAACTATATCTTTATAGTTATCATCCTTGGTGTGAATGGGGCCTTAACACTTCACTCACTGTTCTGAAGTCCAGAGAAGTCTGTAATACAAGCAAGCTGTCAGTCTGTCTGATGTAAATGAATAAATAAATGCGGACAGAAAACAAGAGCACATCTTTTGTGAATGGCCCCTAAGTTGTGTTTCTGTCATTTTAATGAATTTATTTTTTGCTTGCTTTATAGTGTGGTATTGATGTTCCCTGAAGTAGCACTGATTGCAGAATTTGCACAAATATGCTTTGTTATTTGGTTGCACTTAAATTGCTTGTGTGGTGGGAACATTCTTATTTGAATTTACGTACTTTTTATTTTGTTTAATTTTACTTTTATTATTTTTCATTTTTCATTACAGATTAATGCATTACACATTTTTTGACCACAGGTTACCATGATTGACCAATCAAAATCATATGTTCCATAGAGCCTTGTAATAACACAGAATATTCCTTTTCAAGGACAAGAGACACATTCAAACCAAAATAGTAAATCTAACCTCTCCCTCCCTCCAGGCATTATCAAGTAATCCTAAAATTGATGTGCGGGAAGGGAAATATGCCTTTAAACCCAAGTATCATTTGAAGGATAAGAAAGCTCTGCTAAGACTACTGGACAAACACGATCAGCTGGGACTAGGAGGAGTGTTACTGGATGACGTTGAAGAGGGTCTTCCCAACTCTGCCAAGGCGATTAAAGTAACGTACTAATGTCAATCCTTAGGAAAAAATAGGTAGATAATATTCTAGACCATACATTTAAATAATCAGTTGCACAGAAACTTCAAAATGTATCGGGACATCATTGAACAGACACACTGTGATTATTATTATTTTTAAAGATTTTCAAATACTCCTTTTGTTTTAGCACTTAATTTGGATATAATATTTATTTGGAAGTAATTAATCTGCTTGCCAACATTGTGTATTTAATGTGTAGTTTTTTGTTTAAAAAGCAGCAGATGAGCTTTTTTTTTTTTTTAAAAGATTTGAAATATTATTATTATTATTTGTTAACTTTTTTTTTTTTCAGGCACTTGGAGATCAGATTATATTTGTTACCAGGCCAGATAAGAAGAAGATTCTTTTCTACAATGACAAACACTGCCAGTTTGTTGTTGATGAAGGTGTGTGATGATCATCATAATTAAAGAGTGATTAATATTGACCTAATCCAGAATTGTCTGTTCGAAGAGTGTTGGTGATGTGGGTGGAGCTTCTCTATCGTGACATCAGTATCATTCATTTTCCAGAGTTCCAAAAGCTGTGGCGCAGCGTTCCTGTTGATTCCATAGATGAGGAAAAGATCGAAGAGTATCTGAAGAAACAGGGCATATCATCCATGCAGGAGACAGGACCAAAGAAAATGGTGGGTTCTATCTCTCACATATAAAGATAAACATTTCCACACAGAGATACAAACAGAGATTGGCTGGTTCATGCATATTTGTGTGGAAGTGAACGGTTGCCGTCAGGTTGATGTGATTTGTGATTGGCTGTTACAGATGCCCATTCAGAAGAGGAAGAAACCTGGAACACAGAGAAAGAGACGGTTTAAGACTCATAATGATCATCTGAATGGAGTACTGGAGGACTACTCTGAGGGAGTTCCCTCCAAGAAGTGACACACACACACACACACACACGGCTGAAAAGACAAGACTGATATCTGTGTGATGTTTGTATATCTGATCTAACGTCTTATTGCCAAAACCATAAAAACATGCAGACACACACACACACACACACACACACACACACACACACACACACACACACACACACACACACACACACACCTTAGAACTGTACTCAGTGACACAAATGTGAACAGACTGTAAATATTTTGTTTTACTTATTGCTAGTGCTTTAAGCAATGACTATTAAGCTCTTCTTTTTTTTAGATTTAATGATTAAACAAGAGCAATCAAACCACATCTATTCTTTTCTTTCAAAGTTATTCATCATATTTAAAAATGCCTTTATATATACATATACAAAGTGTCTTGAAATGTAGCGCGTGTATATATAATGTATACCACCATTCAAAAGGTTGGGGCCTTGTGTAAGATTTTTTTTTTTTTTTTATGAAATCAAATTTATTCAGCAGATGAAATTGATTAAAAAAAATATAGCAAAGACATTTTTAATGTATCAATAGATTTCTATTTCAAATCAATGATTTTATTTTGAATTCTAGAATCCTGGAAAAAAAAAAGAATTCTAGTGGTTTCCCTGAAATATATTAACCAACACAACTGTGTAATAACAATAGGAAATTATGTTTCACAATATTAGTGTTTTTACTGTATTTTTCTCCACCCACTTTTGGCTTCAAAAATGCTCTTCAGAAACCTACGGCTGACGTCACGGACACTGTTCTTTTTTTTTTCTTTTTCTTTTTTTACAGTCTATGAATTTAACCCAGCAAATTAGACAGTTATAGACCACTGTTAAGGCTTGAAATGAAATAGCAACAAGTGTTTTTAAAAACGATACCAGGTTTTCATATAGGCGAGCTAAAGATATTTGTAATAGTTTGGTTTTCAAGTATGACATTTTAACAGGTAGTTTGACGCTTACATCAGAGCAGGTCTTAAGGACTTTCATAAGGACTTTCAAGTACTCCACACAACTTTTTCCAGCACTTCAAAGCTCAAAAGTCTGAATATTATTCTATTTAAATGTTATTTATTTGTTCAATTTGTAAAACTAAGTTTCACTATGTAGGAAAATGAACACTTGGTGAAATATAAACACATTTATTTTAAAATAACACGAAATTAGCTCAGTAGTGTTATCGGTAGATGAGTACTTATTGGCTGATAAGCCATTTTCTCTTCCTAACAGTTTTTATTTCTCACACGCTTTGCTTTTTAATTTATTTTTTTAGAGATTATCAAATCGCTATTATAACATTAAAAAAAAGTTTGATTTGCTTGTGCCATTTAGTGGTAGGGTTATCATATATTTATTATACCTTATATGGCGCTTTTCCACTGCATGGTACGGTACGGCTCGCTTCGGCTCGCTTTAAATGGTACCACCTCTGTTGAGGCTCCAAGCGTACCGTACCGATACTAAAATGTGACGTGGAAGCACTGTAGATCACTGATTGGTCAGACAGACAGAATCGTCACTACCAGCGTCATTGTATTTGCGAGACATCAAACCCGCTACATTTAAATAGCCAGTAACAGCCACCGCTGTAGCACCTCTTTTAAAATTACTTGCTTGACTTCCTTGAAGAAAAAAAAAAATTCCAAAAAAGAAATGGCTGAATCGTGGTCAGTGGACGAGAAGCGCAGACGTTCCTCTTGTTGGTTGCCGAGGAGCGGATAAACTATAACGATCAGTCATAATCCCACCCAGTTTGAAGCGGTACTTACTGCAGTGGAAAAGCAACCGGGCTCAAGCGAACCGAGCCGTGCCGCGCAGAGCTGAGTCATACCCCGCAGTGGAAAAGCGAAGCGAGCCGAACCGTACTGAGCCGTACGAGCCGTACCATCCAGTGGAAAAGCGCCAATAGACTCTTAAGTTCGGTACAGGACTGAAAATAAGACTATTCACATTTAAAAAAACAAAAAAAACAATGCAGGGTAACACTTTATTTTACAGTGCAATTGTTCCATACGTTACATGTACTATAATAATAACTAAATGATGCATAATTACATGAAACTAACCCCAAACCATAATCCGGTAACGCTTCATTTTACAGTCCTGTTACCCATGTACATACTATGCACTTATAGTAATTACAATAACTGGGTAATAACTAGTTACTGATCCTGAACCTACCCCTAACCCATGTTCTTACCTTATATTAGCAAGTACTTTCTAGGTAAGTGCACCTACTTTAAAAGGAAGCGTTACCCGTAATCCTACCCCTATAGTAAGTACATGTAGTTAGTTAATATTACTAAGTATTTAAATTGTATAATTGCAGTGTAACAAAGACACCAAAAATAAAGTGTAACCCAATGCAGAGTTCTTGTTGATATTTTGCATTGCAGCATAATCTGTTTGCCTGGTCTACATTCATACTCCACATACATTTACATAGTTTATTTTTCATTTACACAACTTATCTAGCTTTTTTCTTACTGAATGTTTAAGGCAGTGTTCACAAAACAAGTTTTGCTTTATAGGTTTAACAATGCAAAAACAAAATCAAGTTCCCCCTTGAACCTGCTTAAATACCCATGATTGGGATATCTGTTATAGAGAATAAATTGTATTTAAATTTTAAAAATAAACTTCCAGTTCTAATCTAAAGAACCCGTGGCTATGAAAAACAAATTATCTTACACAAAAGCGGTTCTTGCACTACGCAGGCTCACACAAAAAGTGTTTTCCAATGAATAGATGCACTTGATCAGAACACCTCTTGTCATGCACAAATGTGAGTGTTGAACGTCAGAAGCTTTTAATGGTGGTTTTGATGGCATGTTACGGCTATGCAAGGGTTCTGCTTTGTGTCAAATTGATTATGTGTTTGTAGGCTGAAAGGTTTCATATAATACAGTGTCTTCATTTTCAAGGCCCAGGCTCAATGGAAAAAAAGCATAATTGCTTTGCAGGCTGATGTTTTGTTTAGAATGTTTTGTCCCAAAATTCGCCGGGAAGAAAATAAATGCTATTAAAGGCAATTTATCGTAATTCAACTGTTAAAAGCTGACATTCTCATGTGGTAATTCAAAATATTCTAGTCAAATATTTCTCACTGCTTACAACAATAAAGCAGTCTGTTTCACCTCCTTAGAATTATGGAAATTAATCTCCAGTTTATTAAATGTAATTTCACATTTAATGAATGAAAAAGCAATCTTCATAAAATACTGCAAGATCTTGTGTTTGCTGAATAAAATGTCTGTTGGATTCCTGCATTTACAAGGGGTTTTTCCATTAACATGACTAAAACTTAGTGTACCTTAGTGCTTCCTGATCCCTGATGGATTTTGATGCCTTGTTTGTGGATCTGGTCTTGACAATGAATACATTAGTTGGAGTAATGTTTCTCCATCTGTTAGGAGACTTTCTTCATGCATTGCAATGTTTAAGGTTATCTAGGGATGTTGTCATTATGTAAAGAATATTTACAAGGTTGTCTGACACACAAACAGGGTAGAGTATGTGTGAGTATTCCTTATTTATTTTGTTTTTAAGTGCTTGTATTTCTTAATCAGTTCTTTCAAAAAGGGACTGTCTTATTTGCATTCAAGAGTTGGTTTTACACAAAGGCAACTTGAAAGAATGACAGCTCTTTTGGCAAAGATGCAGTACGCTTTTGAAGTTATAGATTTTTAATCAAAAAAGATATCTAATCGAGATTTTATTCATTATATACATTAAAAACAAATTTTTCTTCGCGTCGTGCCTTACAACGCCCATCAGCTGCAACTTAATCATGATACAGCACTGCCACTCTGCTTACTTAAATGAAAACTAAAATATTCTACAATTTATTTTAGCTTTACATTCATCAAACACCATCCTTAGTTTGCCTCATGGCTCTGGTGGATCTTGGGCCTTTGGGAAAATTGAACTTTGTAAGAACAGTTGTTGAATCCACTGTAATTTTTTGGCTTGTCTGAAAGCATACTTTCACTTCAATTTCACTCTCACGCTATTTTTTTCTGATTCTGAGATCATTGAGTGAAATGGAAACTTGACTTCCTTTTTGTTGTCAGTGGTCTATCATTTCACAAAGGTAATTTTCCATTACCCCAGCCTTTCCATTATACATGATGTAATCATGTTCTGTTGTGAACAACCGTCCTCGTTTTTTGAAGCTCGAAATCAAATAATAATATTTATAATAATTCAAATAGGCTATACAAATATGAAATTGTTTTTATATGACGCACATGTTTGTATTATTTTTGTAATTTGGCACCTAAATGCCTATCTGAATTCTTGTGCATTTTTGAATGAATTCTGATAGTTTTCTATATCAATGATCATTGCTGCTGAAAAACACATGTGAAGTCTTTCGTAGGCATCAAATTAGTCACCATGCCAACAGTCTCACAGCTGATTAACCCAAAATACGGGGGCAAATGCACCCTTAATCACTACAGCAACGTTACCAGCATAGCAATGCAGCCACACACACACACAAACACACACACACACACACACACACACACAAAGCAAACAACAGGTGTCTTCCTTTAAAATAAAAAAAATATATTTAAGAGTCTGTCGGTAATGACAATGACCTAATAAACTGAACTGATGAATAATTTATGGTGGGTCGCTTTTTAATATGCTGAATGATAACGCATAGGCTACATCATTTTGCAACAATGACAGTTTGATTAATGGATATATTTGATAGTGCTTTCGTGAAGATTGGATGTTTTGGAATTAATAGTTCTGCCAAATAATTGTGATTTGTAGGCCTATAGCCTACAATATAAAAAAAAATATTTTTAGATTGTTTTATTTTATAATCGCACAAATTGCCCTATTACCAGACAAATAAAAAATACATAGGCATATAGCCTACATAAAGCACATCTTATAAACATAATTTCGGCGTAATTTCCAACCCAAGCAGCTTTCTGTTGGTCAACGAGGCCAATCCGAGTGTCCAACTTAAATTCGAGCGAAATCTGCGCTGGGAACTTTTTCTCTCTCCAGCGAAACTCGATCGCGCGGATTACTATTGAAATCAGTGCTTCACCAGCTAAAAATCGCCCAACACCGCTAAAAGCACGTGACCGCGCCTTAATGAGCGAATATGAATATAGCCTACGTCATTCAGAATCTGGGGATAAACTCACACGCTTTAGCTAAACTTTAATTACTCTTCTTGAAGTTTGGTTGGATTAACAGCTGCGTCATGGTTGTGTGTCAACAAAAGAACAATATCATTCATTTACATATAATGGCTATTTTATTTTTATTTTTTTGACCAGGTGTTTCCTCCTTAACCTTTCACACACTAGCCTACTTGACCCCTTCAAAACATAGAGCTCTATTTTCTCCACTGAAGCGCTTCACATGTCTGTAGCCTATGTTCCTTCCTGTTTTAGGATATGCTGTTAGACATAATGGACTAATAATACATCCCATTATATAAAATAGTGGAAATGGTTTTATGAGCTATGACATCCGGGTGATAGTGACCTGCTTTGATATAAGCGTCAAACTACCTGTTACAATGTCATACTTGAAAACCAAACTATTACAAATATCTTTAGCTCGCCTATATAAAAACCTGATATCGTTTTTAAAAACACTTGTTGCTATTTCATTTCAAGCCTAACCGCAACTACACTACATTGTGTCCACTTGGTGGCAGTGTTGCTGTTAAAATTTCTTGCGTTTGGTGCAAATGGGACTAACACTAACACACAGCCAATAGTAAATTGTTCAAAACGAGATTAATTTAAGGTTACATAATTATTAAATTGGTTTCTGTCCTACTTTGTAAATCAGATCCAGGAAACCTGTTTGAGCTCGTTACTTTAGGGGTGTTGTTGAAGTTCAAGCTGGCCACTTCTTGGAAGCTTTCGTTCATATGCTCCAAATTAATTAATTAAAAAAGTAAACACAACAACAAATTTAGTTTTTATAAAGGACATGCAAAATATTATTCACACAGACAAAAATATTATATTTTTCCACAAAACCATTTTCAAACATTTAAGGATGTAACTTGTGTGTATATGTATATATAAAATCTTACAATCTCAAGTGTTTGATGTACAGTTGCTAGTAACTGACAACAGCAGTGGTTTGGAAATGTATTTATAAATATTAAATAATATATAGGCCTAACATAAATATTTGATTTCTGTTAAACCCCGGGTTTCATCATGCCAGTGAAAGCGAAACAGTAGCATAAAATGGGATACGTTTGTGCTTTCTTCTCAGTGTATCATTAAACGAAAACTAAAATTGTATAGATATACTGTGTATATACATAACCTACTCTGTGTATATATCTAAACCTTTTTTCTCACGGTCACAGAAAACACTCATTAAGTTCTGTAAAATTAGATCCATGGCATCCCAAGAGTTTTGATGGTAGGATCCCCTGACCCTGTCTAATCCAGATGCATTATGAAGATCTCTTAGCAGCAGGAAGCCCACCCGGACACATTTGACCTTTCTGAATAAGGTGCCATGAGAGGCAAATACTCTGACCCACGGCTGCCCTGCTGTGTTTATCTTTGTGTCTTTCATTTCATAGCATACGCTTTTAGGTGCACATGGGATTGAGTCTGAATGGAATAGCAGGGTCCTTACATATATTCAGAAAATGCGTCTGTTCTCTTTCTCTCTTTCTCTGTCAAACTGCAGCAGAACAGATGCCGTGGGAATGCGTACAGCACACACTAGTGCAGATGTTGCTTATTGTTTTCATACGAGACAAAATTGTATATGGCATTTTCTGTCATACTGCACCTCTCGTACCTTTTAGGACCCATTGTGTAGCTGACAAACTCAATATACTTGACCTGACACTGGCTGACAGCAGGACACACAAGCATGGCTTTGCAGATGCAATAGTCCTCAAAGCTGTTTTCAATGAAAATCAGGAAACAGATGCTTATGAAGGCTTAGGAAAGTTTTAAAAATAGACCTTGCCTTATTTACTTTCTTATACATGGTTCCTGGTCTTAAAGTCACCATGAACTCAAAATTGACAGTTCTATTTTTTTCCACGCAACACTACCATGTTTATTATAAAGGATTTATCTGTGCACAATCATTTTTTTTTTTTTTTTTAATTCATGTGCCCTTGTAATCTTTAATTAAATCTTCCCATCCCCCTCACAACAACATCTCTTCTCTGATGACGTGTGCATTGGCACAAGGGCTGAGCGATCTTTTTTTTCCCTCCAGCAACCTGTTACTCGCATGAAATCACAGCAATTAGCAAACAACAATCCAATCATCTCCCTCTTGGACAAAATCAAGCCCCATCCTACATTTTTTTTCTTGTTCAAGAAGCCATATTAATCACAAAGAAAGGATTATCACAATTTCCATTTCATGCTGACTTTAAAGGGCGTTCACACTGACAGTGATTTGCAGCAAGAAAAGACACAAGACATCTTTCATTTTCAGAGCTGGCAATCTGGTGTACAAGATTCTATCCCCCCTTATTCAATTTTATAAACAACATTATTATGATCTTGTTCTAGCAAATCATAAGAGCTTTTACTAAACTAAGCTAACAGACTAAGCTGTTTGCTTACTAATTGAAGGCTACCTGAAAAAACACAATGTACTAGATTTGATTATTTAGACTTTTTTAGCTTTAATGTCATATATACTAAGACATTAACATTTTGTCATGACTAATACTAAATACAGGAAAAGCAATTTATTATTTTTTCTAACAATTACAGAGTATGTCATCCATGCAGCACTCTATTCAGTGCAGAATAATTTTTTTTATGTTATTATGAGTATTTACGTATTTAAAAGAATATAACATGCAAGATTTGCAAGATAACTGGTGCGTAGGGGTGTGCAGGGCACAACATAGTTGTAACGCACTTGTTTTAAATACTTCCACAAAAGTTAGCATGATAAAACTTAGTGTATTTACTAGTTGCCATATCAACACTATATAGAGAAAAACATGCACCAAAATTCAGAAATATTTGGAAGATATCTCTGAACATTTATTTAACCATAGCAAATGTTAATTTCTTGTACATTTTTCATCTAAAAAAAATGTTCATCAAAATGTGAGAAATCTGATATTATTTTAAATCCCAATCTGTTATTCAACAATTGAGATAGTTCTTTAGTGCTTCACTAACTAGCAGAAGACACTAGCCAGGTTTAAATCTCAGTTGTGCAGGTGGAGCATGTACAAAAACACGTACAATGTGCCCCTAATAGAACTATGCTATTCTGTGATGTTAGCAAAATATAATTCACATCAACAACGTTTATGAATTATTTTAAGAAGCCATAAAAAGAGGTGAAAAAAGACTGAGAATCAATGTTCAGAAATTATTAATTATGATGTTTTGCATGTTGTATCCCGTGTGTATGTTGTCAAATAAAAAAAAACTTTATTTTTAATTATTAAAACATGCCATTATTTTATATGAAAAAGTTAGTAATTGTATTTTATTGAGATAATATTTTAGATATTTTAGATCAGATCACATTTTAAGATGTCATAGGGTCATGTTACAACGTACCCCACCTATGGGGGCATGTTGTCACATTTGTCTTCCATTGTTTCGGGTAAATCAATAAAAAAACTATACACTGTATTAACGAAATAAAGCCACATAATTATACTATGTGTGAAACTACTGCGGTAAAAAAGAAATACTCTAAACCCTAAGTAGCTTTACACAAACTGCCTAAGTAGGTTTACACAAACTGAGAGTCAAAAGCGTTAGGTTGTGCCCCACTCTCCCCTACTTGCTTATCATATTTCTAGCACAGTATAGCATGCTAGCTTAGTCTATACCCTTCACATACCCAACACATAATTACAACAGTCCTTACAGCTTTTAAGGCATTACAAATGGCTATCCCCTGGGGTCCTAGGCAGACTCGATTCATTGGGCTGACAGAATGGACGGACATATCTGTGTTATAAGTGATATTTTTTGCAAATCAGCATTGATACAATGTAGCAACCACTAATGAGAGTGCAGACAGTTTATTCGCCAGAAATCAACAGCTCAGCGACCTCCAGAGATTAAATCACTGTCAGTTTGAACAGCTTTATTCATTGGTGCATGTTATTCCAAACAAAGAAAAAGTATAAACTTTTCAGCTGATGTCATTGATATTATTCAACCCCCTATCTCCAGCCATCTGGCTCCATCTTAGTATGTAACGCCCACTTTTTACAATCCAATCAATTTCTGATGGATAAAATCAAGTCGCACTTAATGTCTTTCTTATCTTGTATACCATGTTTTACTCTGCTCGGAAGTACATCAGATTAACGAAGTGAAATGGTCCTGAACACTGTTCCATGAATTAAAAAATTGAAGGCAATCTTTCGATCTTGTTTCAATCAAACACATACCAAAGATTATTCAGGGGATATTTTTCTTCCAAAGCAACATGTAGGACCTCAATGACAGGGGCAGTTGGCCTGGAGCAGTGCAAAGTTAAGTGCCTCACTCAAGAGCACAATAGAAATAAAGATCCTTTAGTAATGCTCTAATTCACATGTCCTGCTATCTGGGATCAAACCTGTGGCATTTGAATTACTGTCCCAGAGCCTAAACCAGTAAGCTACAAGCACCAGCTGACCTGGCCACTGACCCACTGATGCATGCCTCCATCCCAGCCCTCAGTCAAATACATTTATATAAAAGTCCTCTGTGGTTTTCATTTAACAAAGGGTTAATGGAATAAAAATGTTTGTGAGCTGACATGTACGAGACGCTTGAAGAGATTGAGTTTGATGAGCTGAAAAAAGAAAATCTGCTTTACACAAGCTGCCAACTGCAGAAACAGAACACTCATATGCGCACACGGGCTGCCAACTGTGATATGGAGACAAAATCGTCCCTCACACTGAGTTGTTTTTGCCTGTAGGCACATCAATACTTAAACACAACATGTTTATATCTCAATCTTTACACAAATAGACACTTTAAAAAAGCATTAGCAAAAAAACATTATTTTATGGGTACGCATGCCACATTGGCATATGCACACCACCACACTTTAAGGCTTTGCTTGTAATTTTCTAACCGTGGCTCAGGCAGTCACCTCTGACCTCTTGAAAGCTCTTCTGACAAACGGAAACCACGACAACAGGTGAATAAAATAATCACCATGGAAACCAGAAGCATATGAAACCCTTCGCTTTGGAGGAGACTAATTCTTTATTTCCGAGAGGCTGTGCTCTATGGTCACATTAAGAATTCTTCATGTGTATGTGTGCCAGATGTCAGCACATGGGTCCACACTGCAGGCCTCGTGATAATTAATGGCACTTTCTACACACTTAGAATCAACCATTACACAGGTTAAATAGAAAACATAACATAACATATAACATAACCCTGTTACTTCATGATTTTCACCCTTGCATTACAAAAAAGTAATATAGGAAAAAATATATTGTGACCCCCAAGAAGGCCCCTTTCAACTTGTCATTTAATTATAATTTTTTTTACACAATTGACTGAATTCATCACGTGCAAGCATTTTTCTGTAATTTATGGAAACTTTTATCAATACTTCTACTAACCAACTAGCTAGCTCCTGAACTAATCTTGATCGAGCTCCATCGTTGTCCTCATTCCCACAGGCTCCATCCCCGATCCTTTGGCTTTGCCATTGTCCTCACTCCCACAATCTCCACCCCCATCCTCTGGTTCCACCGTTGTCCTCACTCCCACAGTCCCTACCCCGATCCTTCGGCTCCACCGTTGTCCTCACTCCCACAGTCTCCACCCCGATCCTTTGGCTACACCATTGCCCTCACTCCCACAGGCTCCACCCTGATCCTTAGTCTCTACCATTGTCCTCATTTTTACAGGCTCCGCCCCAATCCACCGGCTCCACCCTCACTCCCACAGGCTCCACCCCCATCCTCTGGCTTCACGTTGGTCTCCACTACCGATCTAAATATTTATATAATTTATTTTTGTCTATATTCATTTATATAGACAAGTAGTCTCCAACTCCTCTGGCTCCTCTTCAGTCTCCCAATCCATCAGCCATGGTCAGTGGTCCAACAAGCTCAGCCATGGATCGTTTTTGTAAAACAAATGATTATGGCCATGAATTTATTTATAGGGTTTTAACTACCATTGTCCTCACTTTTACAGGCTCCGCCCCAATCCACCGGCCCCACCCTCATTTCCACAGGCTCCACCCCCATCCTCTGGTTCCACCGTTGTCCTCACTCCCAGTCTCCACCCCGATCATCCAGCACCACCGTTGTCTTCACTCTTAAAGGATCCACCCCAATCCACCAGCTCTGTCATGGTCCTCACTCCCCCAGGCTCCACCCTGATTCTCTGGCTTGACCATTGTCCTCACTCCCCGAGGCTCCACCCCGATCTTCCGGCTTCACCGTTGTCCTCACTCCCACAGGCTCCACCCTGATTCTCTGGCTCCACCATTGTCCTCACTCCCACAGGCTCCACCCCGATTCTCTGGCTCCACCATTGTCCTAACTCCGACAGGCTCCACCCCGATTCTCTGGCTCCACCATTGTCCTCACTCCAACAGGCTCCACCCCGATTCTCTGGCTCCACCACTGTCCTCACTCCCACAGGCTTCACCCTGATTCTCTGGCTCCACCATTGTCGCACTCCCACAGGCTCCTCCCCGATTCTCTGGCTCCACCATTGTCCTCACTCCCACAGATTCCACCCCGATTCTCTGGCTCCATCATTGGCCTCACTCCCACAGGCTCCACCCCGATTATCTGGCTCCACCATTGTCCTCACTCCCACAGGCTTCACCCTGATTCTCTGGCTCCACCATTGTCCTCACTCCCACAGGCTCCACCCCGATTCTCTGGCTCCACCCCAATTCTCTGGCTCCACCATTGTCCTCACTCCCACAGTCTCCACCCCGATTCTCTGGCTCCATCATTGTCCTCACTCCCACAGGCTCCACCCCGATTCTCTGGCTCATTGTCCTCCCTCCCACAGGCCCCCCCCCCCCCCCCCCCCCGATTCTCTGGCTCCACCATTCACCTCACTTTTACAGGCTCCTCCCCAATCCACCGGCTCCACCCTCACTCCACAGGCTCCACCCACATCCTCTGGTTCCACCGTTGTCCTCACTCCCACAGTCTCCACCCCGATCATCCAGCTGCACCGTTGTCTTCACTCTTACAGGATCCACCCTAATCTACCGGCTCTGTCATGGTCCTCACTCCCCCAGGCTCCACCCTGATTCTCTGGCTCCACCATTGTCCTCACTCCCCGAGGCTCCACCCTGATCTTCCGGCTTCACCGTTGTCCTCACTGCCACAGTCTCCACACTGATTCTCTTGCTCCACCATTGTCCTCACTCCCACAGGCTCCACCCCGATTCTCTGGCTCCACCATTGTTCTCACTCCCACAGGGTCCACCCCGATTCTCTGGCTCCATCATTGTCCTCCCTCCCACAGCCCCCCCCCCCCCCCCCCCCCGATTCTCTGGCTTCACCATTGATCTCATTGATCTCTGTTTTTGTAAAACAAATGATTATGGCTATGAATTTATTTATAGGGTTTTAACTATATGCATTATTACCACATTAACGTATCACATTAACTCACCCTGTTTTAAGTCACCACTATAATGCAATAATAAACACTAATATCTCATGGCTAAAATGTTCCATCATACCTGGATTTGTTCTCCCATTATCAGACGTTGTGTGCTCAAGTATTACATTTGTGACATTCATTAAAAAAAATCATTTGACAGTTGTCAGTGATCAATCTGTGTTAATGGAGTCAAGTTATTGTTCACCCACTGAAGGATTGGGAAAGTTATGTCTGTGACGCGGCTTCATTTGGCTACTCTCCGAACCCTTTGTCTGAAGTAGAACTTAATATAAATATGTATCAGTATCAGTATGGGGTGTGATAGTGTGTTTATGTGTTTGTTCTCATTGAAATGCTCAGATACCAAAAACAATAACTTGCAGCTAGGGTTGTTATTTTATGAGCAGACAACTATTTGAACAATTGCAGTGTACTAAGCACACTTTACAGTTGGTGAAAATATTAAATATGCTAGCCTCAAATTACCAGCCCTACTTTATTATACCTTACTGAAATACTGTACAGGTATCTGTTTAGGCAAGTTCTAGAAAGAGGTACCTGTTCCGTGTGTAAACATAGTTGGTGCATCTTTTATTCAGTGTATGTGCATCTGTGTACTTAAAAAAAACTGTTTTACAAAAGACTGAATTATGTCTAAATAAAAATGTGTGGTCTGTTTTAATGATGTGACCATAAATACAAAATTCTGTCATGAAACGTCTAGATGGTGCAGACTAACATGTCCATAATTTAACCTATAGGGCACAGCTGAAGGCCAATAGCTTGCGTGCTCAATCTTCAAATGCTTGGTTAGCATTTTCCTTAGAAGTGCAGTGCGCTTTCAGAAACCCTCCATCCTCCCCAGCTCCACCTGTATAGATCTGCTATGGAAATTCATCAATGCTATATTGTACAGCAGCAGCAGCAGCATGTCTTACTTGCTCACAGCAGCGTGGTGTGTATGTAATGGCAGTAGCAAGTAGCAGATCTACTTCACCCAGACCAAATGTATCAACATTGTCATCCCCATACATTCCCATGCTAAACACTCCGAAAGTTTTCATGACAGAACATCCCTTTCACCAAAACAAATATATGTTTGATAATGATGTAGCTCATAATGTGGTTTTGCATACATGTTTTAGAATATAATTTTTTTAATATGATTTCACATTCACTGATTGTTCAGTTCAGCAATATCGAGCATGGTCAAATGTGCAAAATGTGTGGGACCTGTTGTGGCGCTTAAGTGGATTGGCCTGAGATGTTATACAATGTCTTGTTCTAGTTTTGGAGCATGGTGTGTCTTAATTCCTTAAAGGTACACTATGTAGGAATTTCTCCCATCTGGCGGTGAAATTGTATTTTGCATTCAAATGAATAGTGCTCTCTAGCGCCTCGCTTTTTCAAATGCGTGTTGCTACTACGGTAGCCGTTATGTACCAAGAAGCTATGACAACATATCTTCCAATAGCACTTCATCGAATTAACTATACATGTTCTACTGTTATGCTGCCTATATAATGAATTACACAACCAAGCAATGAAAAAAGCTTGTAATTTAGGCCGTACCACTTGACTTACCTGTCGAGAAGAAAGCAGGCAACTTCAGCGTCCCTTTAAGAGTCTTTCTCCTTTATTAGTTCTTTCCACCTGAGAAAAGCTATCCCGATATTTACCCTAGTTTTTTGAATCCGCTGGTCACGTTTCCTTTTATTTTTTTTGCTTTTTTTGGCGACAAGGATTCCTTCTCCTGTGGCTCAGAATAACTAGGGTCCTGCATTATAAAGTTTTTCAAGATGGCGGAACGACATGGAAGCCTTCATGGACTTACCCGTCCCATGTAAATAAAGATAAGCAATGATTCGCTTACGAGGATAAGTCAGATCATTGGCAGAGGTAATTTTACACCAATGAGGACATATTTATGAATAAAACGAATTATTAGCTTGATTTTAGCTAATAAAATAGCATAGCTCTTGATTTTAGCTAATAAAATACTTACACAGTGTACCTTTAATTGAATTACTCGGGTTCTATTGTGAATTCAGCTCAATATTATATAACTGTTGAAGTACAGTAGGTGATTATCAGACCATTGTTTATGGCCAGATGTGTAAAACCATTAATAAGAATATTGGTGTGTAATATTATTTTCACATAATTGTATGTTTAGACATAGAATCTCATGTTAACATTGTTGGAATGTTGAACTTGTCCTGATAGATGATTTCCCTCATAGTGTGCTCCAGTTTTAGGCACAAGTCCTGCTATTCAAAACACAATAGAGAAGAAAAGACTATAGCAACTTCTGTTTAATGCTGACTTAAAGATTAGATCTTTACATCTTTCCGTTACTTTGAAAAAAAAACTGCTTGAAATGGGTTCATTATGGATTGAAATGGTACTTAATGAAAAACACAACATCAATAAAACAGTATAATGGTGTGTGTGTTTGTGTGTTTGTGTGTGTGTGTGTGTGTGTGTGTGTGTGTGTGAAATTAATACAAACTTTATTTTAAAAAAATTCAAATTATTCACAAGTCATTGACAATGGTGGCTATTTGTTTCAAATACGTAAGTTTTATCTACAGTACTGAATACTGTTTCTTACGACAACACACATTGCATGATACATTCTCTCAGCTAAAGACCTGCTGTGATGATTTATGATTTATAGGAAATGATTTATACTGACAACCTTTAATGATCAAATTTTTTTATCATCTTTTTTAAGGCATTGCACTCTGTGTATATACAAATGAATCATTTTCTGTGACATTTATCATTAAGACTTACCCAGAATCTTAATTTAATTTAGTTTCGTTTAATTGGTTATCCACGATTAAATCTCAGTTGTCATTGTCACTTCACACGCTGACCCAGCTGAATAGATACATTTTTGAAAGAAAAAAAGGACTAATTTATGAAAAGTTTCATTTTATTTCAGAGGAAAACCATAAAACTATGTAGCACTCTAAAAAAGTATACAGTGGCTTAGTAAATATCACAGTAATAATTAACTTTATTAACTTAATAAAATCTCTGAACATCATTTTCTTGATGGTTTGAGTTGAACATACCAAAATAATTGAGTAAAAATCGAACAGTTAATTTTGTCTAAAATTAACAGTTATATTTAATTTTTTTTACTAAAATAATTTAGTATTTGACTAACCAATTATTTATTTACACTTAATATATTTGTGAAATTTCTATCAAAATATTTGAGAACGGAGAATTAAACCGGTCTGTTTCAAGAACCACAAATATTACTTACTTCAAATCAATATTATTAATATATTTAACACACTCTTAAGAAATTGAGTAAGTTTACTCAATTAAAACAATGCACCCCTCCCCCACCCTCTGACATGAAGACAACTCAATGGTTGAGTGCACGAGCTGTTTGAATTCTCTCCAGTCTCCAGAACAGTTCTCTCTTCTCTTCTCAGCGTCGCAGAATTGGTGCATTTCCTCAGTGAAATTCAGGTGTGTGTTTGTTTTATTTTATCTACAAAATCATTACTGTGCTTTAAATCATTTTATCTAATGCAAACATACTGGGAAGCAATTTGAGTGCCCTAAACGAGTATCGCATCTGTCTTTTCGCGTGATTAAAATGGATGATAAATGTTCTCAGAACTGTGCTCTGTTTGTTTATTGGCAGGTTATCCAATAGATCCATATAGTGTTAGTAAAACAGTGAACATTGAACATACAGTAAAGAACTGCAGTCAAAACCAGTTTCTGGGGTTTCCATGGAAGTTAGGTGTAAGTTTAGGTAATTTCTCATTTTCAACACAGGGTTGCAAAACGAAAAGAAAGATATAACTTTCACATCAGCTAGCTAGGGTTATTTAAATCCTAAAACACAGGTTACCTCCACTAGCCACATTAAAACCACAGAACATTAACCTGATTGAGGCTTTGAAGTGATGAACACTTCTTATGTCTACTCCCTACTCTGAGGTCACAGGCAGCCCTGACGCTCACTCTCCCTGATGAATCTTTGTTTGAAACTCTGGAGAATTGAACATCATTCATGTTATGCATACACTTAATTGTACATTATAAAAACCCACTGGATCAAATAGCCTGTCAAGTTGTCAAAGTTAGACAATAACGTTAACTAGAGCTAACGTTAGCTAACTTGCCTTCACAGTTGTCGATGTAACTAGATAGATATATCTTGAACCCTTTTCCCTTTTGCTCCTTGGGGCTCAGCTTGCCGCCTGTACTAGAGCCGGTGTACATCGCTGATGGTACTCTTCGGTAGGTCTTGAAGGCATCTTGAGTAAAACAACGCCATCCTTCGAAACGTCTTTTGTATCTCGGGACCGGAAGTGTACAAGCGTACACTCATTAAAGCGGAAATAGAAACACTTCATCCCGTGCAACTAGTCTATAGCGCAGCATCTTTCGGTCTGAAGTTCGAAGTTAACCCGCAGAACAGGAGTCCATCTCAGGCACGAGAACCAGCGCTGATAGGGATAACAGACCGGTTGATTACACTTTAATTACTTTTTAAATTTTTAGATTTTACTTCTAATATGTTTGTTATATGAGTTTAAATGTAGGAAATGTTGTATACATGTTAAAACAGTTTAAAATATGCTGTATTGCTGTAGGCTACTCATCGATAATAAAGGCCAATGTCATGTATAACGTTACCTGTGGTTGTGTGGAGTATTTTACAAAGGTTTACAGGAAATTAAAAGTTAATATTACTCATACTATAAAAGTTAATATTACTCATAAATAAAAACAGTTCCCTTTCAGTTCGGTCACTGTACGGTGTGTCGGTGCTTCTACTGGAAGTCTCTCCTGGTGCTGGTGTGTCTACAGCGCGAGTGTAGCGATGATTGCGAGCCTTCTGAGCTCTCAACTGCTGTTTTAACAGAATTCTTTGTGTTTGTTTGTTCTGACGGTTGGGTAGAGGGCGAAGAAGGTGAGTGCTTCACTGGTACAGGCTGCACCATCTCCTGTCAGTGTTGCCGTGGTCATTCCCGTGTGCTCCGGCACTGGTGATAGCACTATTTCCTGAAAGAGCAACACGGGTGTGTCTGCGTCTTTTTCAAGATGCCATTCCACCAGTGCGTTTCTGGATGCGGTCATTCCCTGTCCCCAGCTGACAGTCACAATAGATGCATCACATGTTTAGGCTCACAGCACGCTGAAGCAGCTTTTGTGGATGGTTCATGTTCTCATTGCGGGAACATGACTATCTCGGTGCTGAGATCAAGACTCGCCTTCATCCGTGAAGGTGGAGTCTCCATTTCCATGCCCCGCTCTAGCACCGCTTCTGGCCAACCCCAGAAGAGAGCTATTGCGCCATGTGGGATGGGTGATCTGAGGATCACAGTGAGGGCTTCCCCACCCAGTAACCAGTTCATGTGGGCCCCTCACTCCTCTGTCGCACTGCAGCCGGTGGAGCTCCCTGTGAAATGTGTTTCATTTCAGTTTCGTTCAGGGCTCCTCCTGAGGACAGGATGTCGATCGCTGCATCGGAAAGGGAGCTGGACTCTGTAGATGATGACTCAGCTGCGCTACCTTCTTCTGGTAGAGTAGTGTTGCCCGAGCCGTATCCAGAAATGTCAGCTATGCTGAAACGGGCCACTGAGATAGTCAGGCTCACGTGGAACCCTCCACCGTGTCCCGAACCGCCTCGGTTGGATGATTGGTTTCTCGGGTCGGGCCGTTCTGGTCCTCAGCTCGCCGCCCCTGTGCCATTCTTTCCCGAGGTGTATGAGGAGATTACAAGGTCATGGACGACACCTTTCTCTGCCAGAAACCGCCTTAATACCTCCTCCCTACTCTTAACAGAGGAACGGCGAAGGGTTACGAGGCTATCCCTCCAGTAAAGTGTTCTATTGCGATGCAACTGTGTCTGGCAACCGCTACCTCTTGGAAGGGTGATCCTCGTCCCCCCTCTCGGGCTTGTAAATTCTCGTCCGTTCTCATGGGCAAGGCTTACAAAGCCTGTGGGCAAGCCGCTTCCTCCCTGCATGCCATGGCATTTCTGCAGGTCCACCAGGCCAAAGCACTCATGGACATGCATGAGGGTAGTCCAGACCATGAGCTCATGGATGAGCTCCGCACCGCAACCGACCTCGCCCTCCGGGGCACGAAGGTTGCGGCTCATGTGGTCGGTCTAGAGATGTCAATTTTAGTGGTCCAGGAGCGCCATCTCTGGCTCAACCTGGCTGATATGAGGGAGACTGACCAGTCTCAGTTCCCGGACTCCCCCGTTTCCCAGGTTGGGCTCGTCGGCAACGCAATGGAAAATTTCGCCCAACAGTTCTCGGCCGCCCAGACGGTGGCAATTCGACACATCCTGGCCCTCTCCCCTCCTGCTAGGCCACAGCAGTAGCCTTCACCCAGGCCTCAGTGTGGAGCCGCCCCACCCCAGCTGCCCCACCCCGGTTACGTCTGTGATGCCTCTGGTCCCCCTGGCCCGGTTCGTGAAAGCCTGAAGAGTGCTTCCCAACCGGTCCAGCTGGCTCGTCCGCACCATAAGACTCGGCTATACGATTCAGTTCGGCCGGCGTCCGCCCAAGTTCAGCGATATTCGTTACAATTTGGTGTTGAGTGAAAACGAGCCACTGTCATGCGTGCGGAGATCGCAGCCCTACTGGCGAAGGATGCGATAGAGCTTGGTACTTCAAGCGGATATGAAGACTTATATGAAGCTTATACATTTTCGAATGCATCCGTCCCCGAGATTGGTTTGCAATGATCGACCTGAAGGACGCGTACTTGTGACAATCACCCTGGCCTGCCGCCAAACCCTCAGCCCATGGTCAGACTCTTCTTTTCTCCGGACCACAGTGCCCCTAGAACAAGTCTTCAGGTATGCTGTGGTCTCCACAGATGCCTCCAACACTGGTTGGGGGCCACGTACAATGGGCATGCAGTAGCGGAGCTCTGGGCAGGCCCCCAACTGCATTGGCAAGTCAACTGCCTCAATTTGCTAGCAGTACACCTTGCTCTGAGACGCCTCAAGACAACGCTGCTCGACAAGCATGTGCTGGTCCATACGGACAACACTGAGACCGCTGTGTACATCAACCATTAAGGTGGTCTACGCTCCCGGTGCATGTCGCAACTCACCCGGCATCTCCTCCTATGGAGTCAGAAGCATCTGAGGTCGCTTTGTGCCACTTATATCCCCGGCCTGCTCAATCGTGCCGTCCACGAGTTCTCACTACAGCCTGTGGCCCCGGGAGAGTGGAGACTCCATCCCCAGGTGGTCCAGCTGATTTGGGACCACTTCGGGGCTGCACAGATAGATCTGTTTGCCTCTCCGGACTCGTTTGCCAGTTGTTCTACACCCTCACAGAGGGGATGTCTCACTCCACCCTCAAAGTGTATGTTGCCTCTAATGCTGCACATCACGATGCAGTTGAAGGGGGATCCTTGGTGAAGCAAAACCTGATCTTCAGGTTCCTGAGGGGAGCGAGGAGACTGAATTCGCCCCCCCCCCCCAGTGCCCACGGCACTGCAGGGACCTCCCTTTGAGCCTGTAAGGGGTATACAGTCAAAAACCCAGAACCAGATATGAAGAATGAAGACCCAGAGTAGGATATTATAATAAATTAAAGAAAAGTTTTACTGAAGACAGTTTGCAGTTTCTTCAGCAGAAGTCAGCGTTAAGACTCACAGTAGTTCGTAGTTCGCCCCGCTTACAGTTACAAAGATCACAGCAGTTATACCATTTTCAAGGTCTAAGTTATGTCATTGTTTACAGGTTGAATGATTCTCATTGGCTAAGAAATAGGTAAACAGTACTTTTCCACACATATACAGATAGACGGAAGCATATCTCCATCGATTATGCAGCTGACACATTCGGACCCTGAGGTTAGGCACGTCATGACCCTCCAGGTCGCAGATTTGGGTTGCGGGTTGCCAGCATGTCTTGAACAACAATTCACTCTATCTCCAATAATGCCAGTGGTTCCTTAACCTGTAACCAAGAAGACTAACACACACACACATCGACACACAGCTACTCCAAGGTTGAGTTTGGCCAGTCCTCTCAAAACATCAAGATGATGCGTTCTTTCTCTCAACTTTAGTCTAACTGGAAAGTAAGGATTTAACAAAGAAATGATCCCTTAAACTATTGGCTTCAATGACCCCTATATGTTTTAACACGTTGAAGACCTTTATCAAATACAAAACAAGTCCCTATTTCATTTCTGGAAGCCGGGCTAAATAAGCAAGCACTGTTACTGCATTCAGATATCAAATACAGACATTAAAGAATACATGAAAAGAACATTTCAGTAATCACACTGGTAACTTATAAACAAAGTAAAATCTCACAAGCCTAGAGAAGTCATTAAACTCATTTAATATTTAGAAATAAAAATATTGATTAATACCTTGATTATAATTACTCATAATTACATATACATTGAAGCAGCAGTGGATTCTAATCCACCCTGTCCTGGTGTTTCTATCGGCGGTTTATTCGCAATTTCAGCCAACTAGCCGCACCTCTGACTGCCTTGACCTCCCCCAGAACTCCGTTCAGGTGGTCAGATACAGCCGAGGCTGTATTTGCCAAACTCAAGAGCCCCTTTGTTTCAGCTCCCATCCTCATTGCCCCTGATTCTTCACGGCAGTTCGTGGTGGAGGTCGATGCGTCAGAGGTGGGGGTAGGAGCAGTTCTGTCCCAACGCTCTTCCACAGACGACAAGATGCATCCCTGCGCATTTTTTTGTCACCAGCTGAACGCAATTACGACATTGGTAATAGGGAGTTGTTGGCAGTCAAGCTAGCGTTGGAGGAATGGCATCATTGGTTGGAGGGCTCGGGGGTACCTTTTATCGTCTGGACCGATCACAAGAATCTAGAGTACATCAGAACCGCCAAAAAATTGAACTCCAGGCAGAATCGGTGGGCACTTTTTTTCGGTCGTTTTGATTTTTCCCTCTCGTACCGTCCGGGTTCTAAGAACATCAAACCCGACTCTTTATCTCGCATCCCGTCTACTCCCGAGTGCATTTTACCGGAGACCCTATTTGTTTCCACACTCGTATGGGAGGTCGAATCGAAGGTCAAGACGGCCTTAGAAGGGGTAATGCCTCCGCCCCGGTTGCCCACTGAATAGTTTATTTGTGCCGGAGGGATTACGGTCTGACGTGATCCAATGGGGTCATGGCTCCAACGTGGCTTGTCATCCAGGAGTTAATCGTACTAAGTTTTTAGTAAAGCAACGATTTTGGTGGCCTCTCATGGCTCGTGACATTCACAGTTTTGTTTTGGCTTGCTTGGTTTGTGCTACTGGTAAGACTTCCAATCAACCTCCAGATGGGCTCCTTCAACCGCTGCCTGTCCCTTCGAGACCCTGGTCCCATATCGCTCTAGATTTTATCTCCGCCCTCCCACCCTCCCAGGGTAACACAGTCGTTTTGACCGTGGTGGACCGGTTCTCGAAGGCGGCTCACTTTATTTCCTTACCCAAATTACCCTCAGCTAAGAAGACAGCGTTGACAGCATTGACACGTCCATCCTCCCGATGGACGTGGTCTCCGACAGAGGACCCCAATTTGTGTCCAAATTTTGGAGAGAATTTTGTAAGTTACTGGGGGCGACAGTTAGTCTGTCCTCAGGGTTTCATCCCCAGAGCAATGGCCAAACCGAGAGAGCCAACCAAGATCTGGAGAGAGTGTTGCGATGTTTGGTTTCCAAGAATCCTTCCTCATGGAGCCAACAGCTGTCTATGGTGGAATACGCCCACAACACATTGCCAGTGTCGGCTACGGGCCTATCTCCGTTTGAGTGTAGCTTAGGTTACCAGCCACCTATTTTTCCCACTCTGGAATCCGAGGTCACGGTCCCCTCTGCCCACGCCTTAATTCAGAGGTGTCACCACACTTGGACTAGAGCCCGTGAGACTCTACTCCAAGTGGGCGCGCGCACCAAGGCTAAGGCCGATCGCCACCGGTCAAAGCCTCCCGTATACGTCGTTGGTCAAAAAGTGTGGCTTTCTACCAGGAACATTCCTCTCCGATCAGTCTCCAATAAACTTGCTCCCAAATTCATTGGCCCGTTCACTGTCACCAAAATCATTAGTCCGGTGGCAGTCCGCCTTAATTTACCTCCGGCCTACAGGAGGGTTCATCCCGTGTTTCATGTTTCCAAAATTAAACCCGTGTTTCATGCTCGCATTAATCCGCCAGTCCCGGTTCCTACACCGCCGCGTCTCGTAGATGGGGATACCACCTATTCGGTAAATCGTATTCTGGATTCTAGGCGGAGGGGGCGTGGATTTCAGTACTTGGTGGACTGGGAAGGTTACGGTCCAGAGGAGAGAAGTTGGGTACCTGCTAGAGACATCCTGGATCATTCTCTGATCGATGATTACAATCGACAGGTAAAGTAGTCTGGGAACGCCAGGAGGCGTTCCTAGGAGAGGGGGTACTGTCACGGTATACAAAACCACTGGTTCCTTCTCGTCTCGTGTTTATGTTGTTGTATGAAAGCACGTGTGTAGTGGGTGTGACTGAGTGACATTCCTTGATCCGCTCCAGCTGTTCATTATCTCATCACCAGCTTTAGCCGATATATACTCACCGTTTTCTCATTTCCTTTGTCAGATCGTTGGTTGATGTCTCGTGTGTTGTTCCTGTTCCGTTCTCCTGCCGTTTGCCTCGTCGTGTTCTTGTGGATTCGTTGTCTTGGTGTTGGATCGTCGTTTCGTGTCTTCATTGCACGGACTCCTCACCTCACGGATTGCACTTCACGGATTCATCTTTTCACGGACTTCACTTCACGGATTCGTCACGCTGGCCATCAAAGTCCCTGTGTCATCCATCCACGCCCGTGTCATCCTTCTATGTTCGTGTATTTCTGACCAATAAATTGAGTAACCTGCTTTTGCTTCCTGTTTCGTTTATCGATCATGACAGATAGCTGTTGATAATACTGAAGGAGCTTGTATATGTATACGGTGAGAGGCGTCGTATTCCTATAGGTAGACGTGGATCAGCTGAGAGTCAGCTGATGCGAGCTTGACTAACGTGACCTGCCAGAACTAACGCTACGCTTGATATTTGGTGCTTTGTATCTAAACAAGACCTAAGAAAAATTATAAATGATTTATTATTATTTAAAGTATGATTTTAATGTGCCATTATTTGCATTACTTGATGGTCTTAAAGGCAGGGTAGGTGATATATTCCAGAATTTGTTTTTGTTATGCCAAGTTAAGTGGTCTAAATGTTTATATATACAGTATATATATATATACAGTATATATATATATATATATATATATAGGTCCTTCTCCAAAAAATAGCATATTGTGATAAAGTTCATTATTTTCCATAATGTAATGATAAAAATTAAACTTTCATATATTTTAGATTCATTGCACACCAACTGAAATATTTCAGGTCTTTTATTGTTTTAATACTGGTGATTTTGGCATTCAGCTCATGAAAACCCCAAATTCCTATCTCAAAAAATTAGCATATTTCATCCGACTAATAAAAGAAGTGTTTTTAATACAAAAAAAGTCAATCTTCAAATAATTATGTTCAGTTATGCACTCAATATTTGGTCGGGAATCCTTTGCAGAAATGACTGCTTCTATGCGGCGTGGCATGGAGGCAATCAGCCTGTGGCACTGATGAGGTGTTATGGAGGCCCAGGATGTTTGGATAGCGGCCTTAAGCTCATCCAGAGTGTTGGGTCTTGCGTCTCTCAACTTTCTCTTCACAATATCCCACAGATTCTCTATGGGGTTCAGGTCAGGAGAGTTGGCAGGCCAATTGAGCACAGTAATACCATGGTCAGTAAACCATTTACCAGTGGTTTTGGCACTGTGAGCAGGTGCCAGGTCGTGCTGAAAAATGAAATATTCATCTCCATAAAGCTTTTCAGCAGGTGGAAGCATGAAGTGCTCCAAAATCTCCTGATAGCTAGCTGCATTGACCCTGCCCTTGATAAAACACAGTGGACCAACACCAGCAGCTGACTTGGCACCCCAGACCATCACTGACTGTGGGTACTTGATACTGGACTTCAGGCATTTGGCATTTCCTTCTCCCCAGTCTTCCTCCAGACTCTGGCACCTTGATTTCCGAATGACATGCAAAATTTGCTTTCATCGGAAAAAAGTACTTTGGACCACTGAGCAACAGTCCAGTGCTGCTTCTCTGTAGCCCAGGTCAGGCGCTTCTGCCGCTGTTTCTGGTTCAAAAGTGGCTTGACCTGGGGAATGCGGCACCTGTAGCCTATTTCCTGCACACGCCTGTGCACGGTGGCTCTGGATGTTTCTACTCCAGACTCAGTCCACTGCTTCCGCAGGTCCCCCAAGGTCTGGAATCGGTGCTTCTCCACAATCTTCCTCAGGGTCCGGTCATCTCTTCTCGTTGTGCAGCATTTTTTTGTCCACACTTTTTCCTTCCCACAATCTTCCCACTGAGGTGCCTTGATACAGCACTCTGTGAACAGCCTAGTTGTTCAGAAATTTCTTTGTTTCTTACCCTCTTGCTTGAGGGTGTCAATGATGGCCTTCTGGACAGCAGTCAGGTCGGCAGTCTTACCCATGATTACGGTTTTGAGTAATGAAACAGGCTGGAAGTTTTTAAAAGCCTCAGGAATCTTTTGCAGGTGTTTAGAGTTAATTAGTTTATTCAGATGATTAGGTTAATAGCTCGTTTGGAGAACCTTTTCATGATATGCTAATTTTTTGAGATAGGAATTTGGGGTTTTCATGAGCTGTATGCCAAAATCATCAGTATTAAAACAATAAAAGACCTGAAATATTTCAGTTGGTGTGTGTTACAAGTACCGGCTGGTATCATGTAAACGGCTTATATGCTCTCGCTCTGAAACAGGAGAAATAAATGAGACAGGGCAAAGTCTGCGTCCGTCTTTCATCTCGCTCAGCAGAAAGAGAGCCAAGAGGATTTATTACACAATCACAATTAAAATCCTACTTGGTTACAAACACACAATGTTTTCTCATGAAATAGACAGTTCCAACAATAAAATACAATTTGTCTTTTTTTCATCTTTCAGCAATTACTGAGATATAAATTGTGTGTGATCAAATAAATCAAAATTGACAAAAACCTCTGTTACCTTGTAAGTTGTCTCTTTTCAACTTAATATAAAACCTAGCTTATGTTATCACTTGCATATAACTCCTAAATGCCTTTTCAACTAGCATCATATGTACTCTTCCACAATGCATGAGCTGACAGAACTCTAACTTGTTTTTAAACCACTTTTAGAATATAAAACGTTTGGTTTTAACACTAGCTTTTCACACATTACACAATCTCATACATTTCAAAACTATCTACTTTACAAAAATGTTCAAAGAACTAAAAAATAAAACTCCGTTCGACGTGACTTTGGTAATCACAGATGACGTCACCGGGCGCGAACATACAAACACTGCTGTAACGTCATATCCATATATGTCCACATTTTCATAACACAGCCTTGTTACACGGCCCTTAAAACATTCAGCGACATGTAAACATTTTAGATTTCAGTTATTTAACTTAATTTACAAATATACCAACCTGAAACAGGAGAAATAAATGAGACAGGGCAAAGTCTGCGTCCGTCTTTCATCTCGCTCAGCAGAAAGAGAAAGATCGCAAAGCGGGACAAACTGACGTAACGCCCCGGAAACACAATAAGCGCTACACTGCCCACTGCTGACGAGCTCCAAAATTACTCCTGCCCTCTATATAAAATATATAGTGCAAATGAATGGTAGAAAACAGGTTAATTACCCCTGCACAAAATTAAAAAAACATTTCTTTATAAAATTACAAAAAAAACTACCACAAATGTGATAATTTACTGGGCATCACACACTCCCTGACAAAAAAAAATGGCTTCTGACATTTCCAAAAATCTTTATCTCTAAACTGTTTAAGCATTTTAACTCTTAACTTTGATTCTCAAATCTCTATTCAATGAACAAGCATAGTAGGTGGAATGTATGTGGCTGGAGCTTGGTAAGGATATGGTAAGTATGGTGTCTGAGGGTAATGGAGTAGATACGGATATGGAATACAATAAGGCGGTATGTATGGAAAGAGTGAGTGTGCAGGTGTAGTGTGATGAGATGCTTCTATGACAGGTACATAAGGTGCTGTGTAACCAGTCATTGAATTAACTGTGGCGTGTGCCTGAACTGATGGTTCACCTAATGACTCATATGTGAGGAAACGGCGTGGCCTTCTCTCACGAGCTGACCTTCTAATGTCTGACTGAGTGTTTTCTACGGGAGGGGTCAAAGGTCGAACTTCTGAGTCAGAGTCTTGGTGCCTATTGTTTTCTTCTTCCTCCACAGGTTCAATGCATAAAGGTAGGTTTTCATCACCGTTGTGTCTTGTCTCAGTAGGGTTTGGTAAGTGTTCAGGTACCGTATGACTTTCTCTTCTTACAGGTGTTGGTCCTGACCCCCGAATCTCTGGATACCTGGTTAGTTCCTCCTGGTAGATAACAGGCCTTTCCTCTGTCCTTACGACTGGTCTCCTTAACCAGTATCCCGAGCCAGAATCATCGTCTGAATCATTTTCACTATCCTCACTCGTGTCTGCCTGTCTTTGAGTGTCTGTCATTCTGTCTTGGTTTTGTCTGTTATGTGTTTTCCTCTCAGGGATAGGTCTGGTGTCAGATGGAAAAACATCGACAGGTAAATCGTTCACCAGCAACAGGAGATTACGGTGCAGTGTCCTGCTCTTCTGTTTGTTTCCAGTTTCAGGGCAGACAACGTACACTGGGTTCTCGCCAAGTTGACGTTCGACTATGTATATAGTCTTCTCCCAGTACGCCCTTAGTTTCCCTGGTCCTCCACGTTCGCTAAGGTTCCGGACCAGAACTCTGTCCCCTGGTTGCAGTACCACCCCTCTTGTCTTCTTGTCATACGTCACTTTTCCCCTGGCACTGGACTTTCTACTATTCTCGCTAGCAATGCGGTAGGCTTCTGTCATCTTTTCAGCCCATTTCTCTGCAAATCCTCTAGGTGAGTATGGTTCCCTTTCTCTATCCAATCCAAACAGCAAGTCGACCGGGAGATGTGGGTGACGGCCGTAGAGGAGGAAATACGGTGAGTAGCCCGTGGATTCATGTCTGGTGCAATTGTATGCGTGTATAACATGCGGGAGGTGGTCCTTCCACCGTAGTTTCTTACTGTCAGTCAATGTTCTTAACATCTGGAGGATGGTGCGGTTCAACCGCTCGGCTGGGTTGCCTTGTGAGTGGTAGGGTGACGTCCGCGAGTGGCCAACCCCTGCCAACCGCTGTAAGGATCGGAATAGCTTGTTCTCAAATTCACGACCCTGGTCATGATGTAGTTTAGATGGATATCCCAACCGGGGTATGAAATCATTGAAGATGCGCTCAGCAGCTGTTTTCCCGCTCTTGTTCTTCGTGGGGTATGCCTGAGCAAATCTAGTGAAGTGGTCAATTACTACTAGGATATATTCATATCCTCCACAACTGGTTTCCAGATGCAAGTAATCAATACACACAAGCTCTAAAGGGAAATTAGATGTGATACTGCCCATAGGAGCTCGAGTGTGCGTTGTGGGTTTCTTAGATCTGATACAGGGACATTTTCGGGTGACATGGTCTTCAATTTCTTTCGCCATAAAGGACCAGTAAAACCTTTCCCGAGCAAGATGGAGTACTCTTTCTGTGCCTACATGACCCATCTCATTGTGTAGATACTTCAGAGCTATTGACCTGTATTTCAGAGGGAGGACTAACTGCTTGTGCTGGGTCGTCCTTCTGTACAGGAGTCCGTCTTCAAGGTGCAACTTACTCCACTCATGCAGCAGCTTTCGGGTGGCTCCACTTACAGTTTGGCGTATGTCATCCGTCAGTTTTGTGTTTGACTCCTTTAACTCAATAACCTTGCCTATTGCTTGATCCTCTCTTTGAGCTTTAACAAGATCATCATGGCTGATAGTTGGCAGGTGACAATGAGGTTGCGGAGCAGGTTCCGGGGAACGCATGTTAAGTGCTGCAACCCAGGCCACATCCTTCCGTGCTGCTGCCTGACTCCCATCCCATGTAGCACGTACTGCCTCGTTCGAGAACTCCTCTGTACAAACCACCTCATATTTCCCCATGTCCAACGGGAGCCGAGACAGTGTGTCTGCATCTCCATTTGATTTTCCAGGCCTATACCTGATGTCAAACCGGAAGTCTGAGAGTTCTCCCACCCACCGATGACCAACAGCGTTGAGTTTTGCTGTACTCATGATATAGGTCAGGGGGTTGTTGTCCGTGTACACAGTGAAATGGGGAGCGTAGTACAGGTAGTCCCGGAACTTTTCACACACAGCCCATTTCAGTGCGAGGAACTCCAGTTTTCCACTGTGCAGGTGGTAATTACGTTCAGCCGGTGTCAACGTTCTCGAGCCATAGCCAATGACTCTCAGCTTTCCATTCTGGCGCTGATAGAGGACCGCCCCCAGGCCCTGGTCTGAGGCGTCTGTATGCAGCGTGAAAGGTAGGTTGAAGTCAGGATAGGCTAAAACAGGTGGAGTTATAAGAAGATCTACCAGTTGTTCTAAGGCTTCCTGATGCTGAGGAGTCCAGTCAACAGGCTCTCGGGAAGGCAGCTGTGGGCGTTTGGTGGTTTTCCCACGTTCTGGAATCTGGGTTTTCCCTGGCTTGAGTTGGAGCAACTCATAGATTGGCTTTGCGATCCTGGAAAAATCCTGGATGTAAGAGCGATAATATCCTAAGAAACCAGTCAGTTTCCTTACCTCACCAACTGTCTGTGGTGTCTTGTTTGTCAAGGTTTTGACTGCCTCAAAGTCCCTTGGGTCTATCTTTACACCATCAGCTGACACAAGGCGCCCGACGTACCTGACTTCTTGTCTGAACAGTTCACATTTTTCAGGCCTTAGTTTTACTCCGTGCTGTTGAAGAGCCTGGAGCACTTTACGGAGAGCCTCTACATGCTCATCAAATGTTCTGGCATAACAGAGCACGTCATCCAGATATGGGATGCAGTATTCATCCCTGAGTGTGCCTAGCACCTCCTCCATGCTCCGCTGGAATGCTGCTGGGGCGTTTGAGAGTCCGAATGGGATACGGACCCACTCGTAGAGGCCCCACGGGGTGATGAAGGCAGTCAAGTGACGTGACCCCTCGGCGATGAAACCTTGATGGTAAGCTTTTCCCTGGTCAAGGATGCTAAACCAGGTATAGCCCCCCAGTGTATCTGTCAGGTCTTGTATTCTGGGCAGCGGATGTCGATCAGGTACAGTCTTTTTGTTCAGGAGGCGATAATCAATACAAAGCCGTAGGCTGCCATCCTTCTTCCTAACACAGACAACTGGGGCAGCATATGGGGACTTGGACTTAACTATCCAGCCTTTCATCAGCAACTCCTGCACGTATTCCTTTACCTCTTTAAACAGTGGCTTCGGGACTGCTGAGTATGCTCTCTGCACAGGAATTTCATCTGTGAGGGTGATCGACATTTGTAGGCTTGGTAAACATCCAATATCATTGCTGTCATGTGCGAAAGCTCCGGCTTCTTCAAACAGCATTTTGTTGACTTTTTCCCTTTGTGTCTCATCAAGGTGACTGAGGTCGATGGAAGGTTGCCATGACGTTGGACGGACGTCCACAGGTGTTGATACAGTACTGTTAACAGTCACTGTGGGCTTGGGTGTTTCAGGTGAGTCTGTGGCGATCACTTTTTCAACACCGTGGATGCTGCCAAGTGCTGTCTTTCTCGGCAGGGTTACTGTATGTTTAGTGTTGTTACCCACAGGTACAGCTACATAGGGTTTTCTTGGATTTTGTACCTCCAACAGACCTTCACCCACGTCCAGTTCTGTCAACTGCACATTGTTGTCATCAGGCTCAAATAGGATGACTGTGTCAGATGTACTCATGTGAGGAGGAAGTTGACACTTGACCCAGGCTACCTGACCTGCTGGGACAACAATGTCCTGTATGCCTGTCCGTAAGCGCCCGCACTGTACAGAGGGTTTGCTGGCTTGGATGAAGCTCACCATTAGCTCTGCCTTCTCTGCTGGTATACACAAGGCATTACAGAGTAGGACGACGAGGGTTGAAATCAGCTTTTCAGGTTGTTCTTCCATCATCTCTTCCAGCACGTTGAAGCCCAGCAGTGGTCTCTCCAGAACAAGACTGCTGACAAGAAAAGGCACAGTGATTGACAGATTAGGGTCCTCATTCCCCACCAAATTGACTGTAAGGGCAACCCAGCCATCAAATGGGAGGACGTCACCGTTTACTGCATACACCCTTAACTCGTCTTCGTCACCAATAATGTCACTGAGGGGTCTTATAGGAGTGTCAGGTAAATATCTAGTCTTCCAGTCTCTATCAATCATGCTTACTTGAGCACCAGTGTCTGGCAGAGCACTGACTGCTAATCCATTTAGGTTACATTGGGTGAGAGCTCTCCTTCCAATGAGTTTGGCTAGGCGTTCCCTTTTGCTGTGAGGTAAGTCCTGAGTGAATGGATTGGTTGTCTTGTTTGGTCGTTTCTGTTTCTTTTCCGTGATTTTATCTTTTGTGTGAGTGTTTGAGTCTTTTGCCAGTCTTTCATTTTCAGGTTGAACAGTATGACAAGTGTCAGGTTGGGACGATCGCTGAGACCCGGTCACTGTTTGTCCCTCGGCAGGGACCGGCTCCAGTTTCCCTGACGTGTTGGTCTCTTTAGACAGCCCACTGCCCGGTGGCCTTCTTCACCACAGTGGAAACAGTGAGGACAGTCGGGACGATTTTGCTCCACACACTTGTCACAGCCATATGGTTTCTCTCTCCTGCGGTCTCCTCTGCCTTTCCTATTGTGGCTGAACTGTCCTGCCACCTGTGTCTGCATTGACTGTCTCATGAGCTCAACCATACTTGTAAGCTGTTCAAGTTTTTCCGTTAACTGCTGGATCGTATCTGTTTTTGGTACCTTCTCCTTTACACTAGGACACGGTGCAGCGTTGACTTCAGACTGAGCACTGTGCACATTTGTTGGTCTTTGGCGGGTGGCTGGACCTAGCCTTCGCTGCCTTTCGCTTTCATCGCACATTATTTTCTTCATCTGTTTCAGGATTGCCTCATCCGATACTCCGGTGTCCCCAAGCAATGACTTCAGCTCTCTGCGGACATCATCATGTTTATGACCTAGGCCCTGATACACGGTATGAAGAAACACATCCTGCACTGTACTTGCACTGTACTTGACACCTGTGTCAGCATGTTTTGAAGCTAGCATGATCTTCTGTTTAAGTCCAATGACTCTGTATAGGAACTGTTGGGGTGTCTCACTGTCTTTTTGTTTGGTGCACATGAGCTCCTGGAACAGCTCGGTGTTGCTTTGCTCACCCAGGTGGGAATGGAGAAAGGCTTTCAGTTCTTCGACAGTCAGATAATCCTTATTCATCAACATGTCTTTAAAAGTTCCTGGCTTGATGACTTTGAGGACAGCTCTTACAACCTCTGCATCACTGAACTGCTCCTTTAATCCGTCTTCCATCTGCCGACAGACACTGTTATAGCTGAGATCTGACCCCTGGTCCCCAATCTGACCCCCCTGAATCTTCAGTTCCCTGCGATGAAGGTAAGACAACTCTCTTAAGGAGAGCAACTTGTCATGTGTTAATGGTGTCGAGTTTTCACTTAAACCTCTGGGGCCTGCTACATTACTACTCTGTGAGGTGTGTCCTATCTTTACAGATGACTGAGGTACAGACTGTGGAGTGCGTGTGTGTTTGCACTGTATAATTTTCTGGCTTAGCTCCTCATAACTAGTAAGTAATTTCTGCAGCTCTGTGTCATGTGTTTCACTAGCCGTAGAAAGTGCCATGTGGGTTGCACTCGCAATCCCAAAATCAGTAGCATCACTATCGTCAGCTGGGTTAACATTATTATTAGCATCACTTACATCCCCACTGCCCGATACATCAATTGCTACAGCAACTTGTGAAGCATGACCCTGAATGACTGTGTCGATTACCTCCTTTAAGTTTAATAAATGTGCCACCCCAGAATCCTCTAACTCTAGTAAAGGCCCACTGGACATGAAACTGCAAATGTACTCAAAACAACCCTCCTCGTCTGTAGGATTGACGCGAGACTCATCCGTTCCTGGCACTCCACCCACTGACTTGGCAATCTGGAACAGTTCATCTACGGAAAGAGTGAGCAGGGTCTTTTTGATGTCCCACACCAACCTTTTCCTCTCATCATCCGCCATAACTGCTTCCAATTCCACGCACTTGGTTTCCAAAGGCCAGGATTACAATTCACGCGCTGTTCTTGACGAGTGGTGATTTCAGCACAGTTACTATTCGTTGTTCATAACCGGTAACCTCTTCATTAGTAGACAGGATCGGTGTTATTTGGAGATTTCTTTCACGGGCTGCAGCTCGCTGGTTGCATCAGGTCACTTTTGGTCCGAGGTTGCAGTATCACTGGATCAGCTTCCGGCCACCAGGTGGGAGTGATCCCGGACGAGCCCCCAATAAACTGTTACAAGTACCGGCTGGTATCATGTAAACGGCTTATATGCTCTCGCTCTGAAACAGGAGAAATAAATGAGACAGGGCAAAGTCTGCGTCCGTCTTTCATCTCGCTCAGCAGAAAGAGAGCCAAGAGGATTTATTACACAATCACAATTAAAATCCTACTTGGTTACAAACACACAATGTTTTCTCATGAAATAGACAGTTCCAACAATAAAATACAATTTGTCTTTTTTTCATCTTTCAGCAATTACTGAGATATAAATTGTGTGTGATCAAATAAATCAAAATTGACAAAAACCTCTGTTACCTTGTAAGTTGTCTCTTTTCAACTTAATATAAAACCTAGCTTATGTTATCACTTGCATATAACTCCTAAATGCCTTTTCAGCATCATATGTACTCTTCCACAATGCATGAGCTGACAGAACTCTAACTTGTTTTTAAACCACTTTTAGAATATAAAACGTTTGGTTTTAACACTAGCTTTTCACACATTACACAATCTCATACATTTCAAAACTATCTACTTTACAAAAATGTTCAAAGAACTAAAAAATAAAACTCCGTTCGACGTGACTTTGGTAATCACAGATGACGTCACCGGGCGCGAACATACAAACACTGCTGTAACGTCATATCCATATATGTCCACATTTTCATAACACAGCCTTGTTACACGGCCCTTAAAACATTCAGCGACATGTAAACATTTTAGATTTCAGTTATTTAACTTAATTTACAAATATACCAACCTGAAACAGGAGAAATAAATGAGACAGGGCAAAGTCTGCGTCCGTCTTTCATCTCGCTCAGCAGAAAGAGAAAGATCGCAAAGCGGGACAAACTGACGTAACGCCCCGGAAACACAATAAGCGCTACACTGCCCACTGCTGACGAGCTCCAAAATTACTCCTGCCCTCTATATAAAATATATAGTGCAAATGAATGGTAGAAAACAGGTTAATTACCCCTGCACAAAATTAAAAAAACATTTCTTTATAAAATTACAAAAAAAACTACCACAAATGTGATAATTTACTGGGCATCACATGTGCAATGAATCTAAAATATCTGAAAGTTTAATTTTTATCATTACATTGTGGAAAATAATGAACTTTATCACTAGATGCTAATTTTTTGAGAAGGACCTGTATATATCGCCTGTGGAATGCGAAGGAACATAACATTTTCATCCAGTCAATACATTTGGTCTGAATTCAATGATACAATGTCCTACCTGCCTGTCAGCATATGTATTTTAGTACCTCCACGCTCACTGCTCGCGCAGACGTCACACGTCATCATTGCGTTTCATGCTATGCAGGTGTGACCGAGTGAGTAAGGATTTGGTATGGGGTGAAGCGTGTATATTTCACGCTATAAATAGCGTGATAGCGAGTAGACGGGATAACTTCCTGACTCTTTGACCTTTTCCATCTCCTTCCGGTGTGGTGATCCCGAAGCGTCATAGCAAGCTGTGAGTGTGGCAGTTTTGTTCTAATACAAAGATGTTAGTATGTTTTTATTTATTGATTTTATGTTAAACGCAGGGCGGAAGTCCTTGATGCAAGAGTGTGAGCGTGTGGGTGATTTAAATGGGCTAGTGCCGAGCGCTGGATGCCATGTTTAATCCATAGCCACAAATTATTCACCCAGTCTATATTTTACTCGTGGATTAGGACAGAGGTATTTGTGTGTTGAAATGTCTGGTTTGGTGTTAACATTTTATGTTTAATCATTTAATTATCTAACAATTTTGTAAGTTGACGGTGTCATGATGTTGCATGGAATTTGTGTCAGAGGTCTATTTGGATCTGCATTTTAGATATTTATTGTTTGTTTTGTGTTTATTTGGCAGATCCTCCTTTGTGGAGTCCTATGCACGTGGACCTCTGACGTCTAGGCCCTGCTGTTTTGTTTATGATTTATTTTTCGTTATAATAACCTTAAAGTTTGGGTTATATATTGATTTTCTGGTTTTGTTTAATTTATGGCTTCTTATTTTGTGTACTGATTATATTATTTGAGTTTGGTTTAGACCAACCGCTGTGTTTGGATGTGATATGTACCGTGGAGTGTTAACTTGTATTCCTTTGTGTCCTAGGAGCCAGCCTGTGTGGGAGTACTTCCTCTGGGGTCATTTGGGTCTTTCCTCCACTGCAGCTGGTGTGAGATTTCCTGCACTGCATGCGTATTAATTTGGGAATGTAGAGTGATTGGTATTATGCACTGAATATGCTTTTAGACGTGATTTTTATCCTCTTGAGAATCATATACGCGTGGTGTGTGCTCTTAGGGCGGCGGGTCCGTGGCCAATGACTCTTCTCGATTTTCACACAGGCTTGGTCACTCCTATGGTAAGACTAATGAATTGTGCCATTTAATAATCAACCTAATGTCTATGTTTTATTGCTCCTTTTATAATAAACGCAACTAAAAGTGATTATTTATTCAGATGTTTATAACTCCTTGCCAATAAAAGTTATTGAACCTGAAGGTCACGTCTTCGTTCTTTTACCAAATTAGGCCTACTGTTTGTTTGAACTTGGGTTGCTGTTATTTCCGTGGGTATATAACCCCGGTGGCGTAGTCGGGACTATTGTGGCAATAGGACGCCATGGTTACACAGGGTTAGACAGACGTCAGTCACCAAGCACTGCAACAACCTTTTACATTTACACCTGAACCAAAACAACGAGCTTATGCTGCATTCACGACATAACTACCATAGTTTGGAAGAGATGGAAACACGTGGCGTTATACTCGGAGCGGTTTGTGACTTGAATTTATGTTTCAATAGTGAACACTATCAATGCCGAAAAGAATCTGCAGCAGTCAGGTGGTACAGGTCAGGACTATTTAAGTTATGTTCTTTATTATTGTAATGTTATGTGCTTTGAGACATGAGGTAGTTTAACACCGTCTCTCATGATACTTTTGTTTGCTCCTTGCTGTACACTTTCATGCGTTTTGGAGGAGGCATGGCTTTGTAGAGCGCTCTGAAGGGAGGTTGGGATCTTATGCATTCAAGTCTTATGCACTAGCTCAATATTGCTAGCCTCTCTGAAAATTACCTACCCTAGCTTTAAATGATTTTAAACTTCACTTATTTCTTTTTATTTTTGTTGTAAAGCACTTTAAATTGCCATTATGTGTGAAATATAACATATAACATATGTTTCCACTGACAGCAGCAGATGAAGGAGATGAGGAGCTGTTTCCACACTGTGGTCTTGAACACAGCTTAATAATTTGCCGATTTTGTTTCGCTATTTAAAATGTATTTGAAAAGTTATAATTGGACCATAAACTCGAGTGCCACTGATATCAATAGCTTTTGTACCCTTGTCCAAGACACTTCACTAAAAGGGGATTGTGATGGCAACTGCTGACAGGTCTTGATCCCAATCTCATCTTGTCATTTCCTGTTCACTGACACAGTCAATAAACAGCCAAAAAATATTAGATCCACCCAGTAGAACTGTGGTTCCCTTTTGAAAGGGAACTCGCATTGCGTCGAATGGCGCTAGGGGGGAACGCCTCAGGCGTGACAAATGTCTGAAATCACTATCCAATCACAGCAATCACATTGACCGGCGACAGCCCGTGAATCATTAATGTGAATGATTAATGTGCGACCTGGAAGTATAAAAGGGCGCCTTGCAAACATGACAATCATCTTTTCATCTTCAGGGAATGTTTTGTCTGTAACTGCTTTGAAAATCAGGTAATTATGAAATGCACTGAGAAGGAGTGCTTTCAAAAGTGTACAGACCCTGCTCAAGATATCTGACACCGGGTGACACACACAAACTGTGCGTATTTCTGTCTGGGAAGGAAGAGCGCACACAGGCAGGTCTCGAGGGAACTGTCTATACAAATTGTGAGCATTTTTCTTTGACAACGTTCCGCTCTCGTCTGGCCCTCTTCTCGAGAGAAGAGGTTTCATCGTCTGGATGGGAAACAGATGAAGCCCGCCAATCGTCCACAAAGGGGTGTAATCCTCTCAGACGATGCGGCAGCTGACGAGGGTAAGCTGCAGGTGGATGATGAAAAAAAAAAAAAAAGTAGTCCGGCAGCGAATGCTCTTCCGGACAAACAGGAGATGGCAGATGAGGGTGGTGATAATCAGATAGATCCTGAATCTTCTCAGCCACCCTGCCCCGTGTATGCTGAGCTGGTTGGTGTGATGTAACGTGCCGTGGGCAGGCTGCAGCTGCCGTGGCTGCACGTTGGGGGAGAAATCGCACGCGATGAGAGCTGTTTTTCCCCGGTCATAAACCAGCAGCTCAGGTGAGCTTTTCATTTCTCATGACATGTAAGAACCCATACTCTGCCCGTATCCACCGACATGTTGATTGGATAGCAGAGCGTGGGTATGCGTCGATGGGACATCGACACTGAGAGCTCCAACCCAGCCAGTTGAATGGCAGAGCATACACGCCAGTGGGTCAGGCCGGTGCTATCCTGCACACCATGGCGGTGCTGCAGGTATACCAGGCCGATCTGCTGGGGGATCTCGACCAGGCGGTTACTGAGCTGCGCCGCAAATGAAAAAAGTTTCTCTCCGGGCCACCAAACAGACTGCTGCCACGATCGGCCGGTTGATGGCAGGCCATGGAGAGATATTTGTGGTTGAACCTTGCCGACATTGGGGAGAAAGAGAAGGCTTTCTCCTCGATTCACTGGTTTCGCCCTCTGAGCTTTTCGGCACCTCCGTGGAGGCGGTGGTTGGAAAGTTCAGAGAGGCGAAGGCGCGCTCAGTTGTATTCAGGACCTACATACCGCTGAGATCCGTATCCACGCCCAGACAGACGGGAAGGCCTTGCCCATCATGGTCTATCACATCCCTAAAAAGAGTCGGGGATCTGCAGGCGCTATCTGTTGCTCCCTCTTGTCTCGAGTTCACTCCTGGCAGAGTGATAGCCATTCTCCACCCTAGACCCAGCTATGTGCCTAAGGTGCCTGCAAATGTGGCACGGTCTGTAATCTTGCAGGCATTCCATCCTCCACGGCATGTGTCGGCTGATCAAGCTAAGCTACATCTAATATGCCCGGTCCGAGCTCTGGAGGCCTATGTAAACAGGTCCTCGGGGTGGAAGTCGGACCAGCTGCTTGTGTGTTTTGGGTCACCTAAGAAGGGTTACCCTGCTTAGAAACGAACTATTAGCAAATGGATAGTAGAGGCCATTTCTTCAGCTTACGAGGCACGCAGTTTGCCTTCGCCTCTCCTGATTAGGCCACTCAACCACTCAACTGGAGGAGTGGCATCCTCTAAAGCCCTGCTAGCAGGGGTCTCCCTTCAAGAGATCTGTGATGGCGCTGGCTGGGCCTCCCCACACACCTTCATAAAACATTATAGTCTGGATCTGCTAACTACACCGGCTTCACAAGTTCTCTCGTCTTGAGGGTGCCAGATTGCTTCACACTAGGGCGGGTACTAGTCAGTGTGGCGCAGTGGGCATTTCGTTCCTCAATGTGTCGATTCTCTACGCAGCGCAAGTTCCCTCAAAAGGGAATGTCTTGGATTATGACTGTAACCTTCGTTCCCTGAGAAGGGAACGAGACGCTGCATCCCTCAGCCACACTGTCTGCGCTCCTGAGAATGACTTGCTGCGACCTATCAGAAGCTGACGCTGTTGTGATCCGGCGTCCTTTTATAGCTTCTGCATCACTGCCACTTGCGACGTCAAGAGTGACGTAATGACGCAACACCAATCAAGATTGGACTAGTTCCATACAGACTTCAGACGCATCACGATACAGTCGTAACCCTAGATGTTTTCATATTGCAACATTTGTGTGCTAATTTGGATTTGTCACTGGAGTTGTTTAACTGTGTTATAAATGTTATAATAGGAATGCAGCAGCGTTCCATACTGCTGTGTTCAATTTACGTTTTCTGCGGTCGAAAAAATGCTGTTCTTTTTTTGTAAGGGTATGGACAAGAGCGTAGGAATGTTAGAGTGCATAAGTGATGCTAAGAACTCTGTTATCTCAGTAAGACTCTTGTTTCTTCCTTTGTTGTTCCTTTACCCAGAATCCCTGCTCTCTGTCTGTCTCTCTCTCTCTCTCTCTCTCACACACACACACACCACACTTATCTCTGCTGGCTGCGAGAGCTCTAGAAGCACTGTTATGATTCTTCCTCTGATATCCTGCTGTTGGCGTTTCCATGGTTACTCCGCATTTCCTAAATCCTAAAGAGAATGAAAAATGGAAGTTAGATAAAGTTTAATAAGCTAGAGATAGCATACGGAGAGAATTAGGTATAGCTAACCCCATCACCATTTACAATAAAGCTTGTTGACACTTTGTGCTCACAGAACATTTCCCGCATACCTTTGCACCTGTTCAGAAAGCTAGTTTAAGGTACTAATGTACTCAGAGCTAATGTCGGTTGATAACCATAATATAAGAACTAGACGACTGAGAACTTGAAAATTTATATTCACTAGTCCAAGCTGAAATTTTTTGAACTAAATCAGGGAATTTTTTTTATTTTGCCTGATTTCATTGGTGATTTGACAGATTTTAACACATATCTTACAGGTGTATCTAAGCCCTATTTGAACAGGATTCATTTTACAAGGGTAAATGGAGTAATATAATTTTAACACAGGATGTCTGTAATATTAATGGCCAATTCGCACGGTATAAGAGATCTCAGTAAAACTAGCAGAAGTGGAAGGGGTAACTCGATTCCTTCCTGTCGTCATGTGCGTATCACGTTGCTTACTGATATCATGTGTGCAAACACATATAACCTATATTTCTATAAATAAAACAGTTAGGTCCGGTCGAACTGTGTACAGCATTAATTAAATTCAGATTGGATTATGTTGGAAATAGGCACTTTACCTAACGCTAAAAGAAGTTTCATGCCTCTAACAAGTGCTTTCGACCTTCTTTTTGATCTGAATGGTTTGTGGAAAACACTTGAGTTTTGCCACAGACTTGCCCCACCACCTAGAACGGGAAACTGAATAATTTTTCAAGCACCTCCATACCGAGGAAAACTGCTTTTAAATAGTAATAAAATAAATAAAAATAAAATAAATAGTAACTGAATATTTACGTCCATAGTTACAGCGGGTCTATTTGCATGGGATTAGTATTACCTGAGTTAATTTTTCCTGACCTTTTTACAGAAGGTAAATGTCGCTGTAATCTTTACACATTGTTACTGACAAGAATTTGGGTTGCCTTCTCAGGTCGACCTTTAGCTGCCAGTCCCGGGCTGTTGCCAGAAGTCCCCCTAATGGGTTCCTGCTCCATGGTGGTTTCTCTCCAGCCTTAACAAATGCAATTGAATGCTGTGCTGGCTGCTGGTGCCTGTTGAGAAAGAACCCTGTGCTGATGGCTTTTATGATTACCCTTAGCACCTGGTCGTGGTGCCACTGATAACGTCCTTCCCCAGGGCTTTAGGGCAGCAGTAATATGTGCTCCAGGAATCCTCTTTTTTGGCATAGGGGGCATGCAGAGGTGTCTATCAGGCCCCAGGAGAAGAGGTTGGTTGGGCTGGGGAGGACATTGTAGACTGATTGGATAAAGAACTGGATCCGGTGTGGCTCTGCTTTCCACAACTCAGACCACGAGAACTTACAGTTCGTCACCTGTTCCCATTGAGTCAACACTCCTTGTTGTCGCATCTCACCATCCTGCTGATGCGTCTTTCCTCCACCCCTGCTCGGATTTCTTCTTGGACCAGTTGACGCCTGTTCTTTCCCCGGGCCTTGTTGTATCGAGGTCTTTTGATACAGCCAAGCCCTGCACATCCTGATGCCACTCTCCCCACCTGGAGAAAGCACTGTGCCGTAGCCACGCTTCAGTCTGGTCGCTTGCCTCCTGGGCCCTACTTCCTACCCATCCTCACCTCTATGCCAGCTGAGGAGACTTTGGTGTCAGTGGACTTTCTGTATAGCAGCACCTCTCTTGCTCAGGAAACCACGAACTCCTCCGACAGGCTGCTGAAGGAAAGTTGTTGCTTGTTCTTACTCCCGCGTACAAGGCTATGCTGCTGATGTTGCGAGGGAGACCAAACCACCTAAGCAGAGAATGACTGTTCTTCCTCTCAAAGCCCTTGACGGTGGTTGGGGGGATGTTCCTGGCAGCCCTGACTTGTCCACTGCAGCAAACCAGGCGTGCAACTCTTTTCCGGTTTCATAAAGTGTCCCTATATATACAGTACTGAGTAAAAGTAAGTACACCCCATGAAAGATTTTGTCCTTGTGATAGTGTTATTTTCTAGCAAAATATAAATAATTAATACACAATGAAATGTATGAAATAAATAAAGTAGAATGGGTGTATTGTGTATTTGGCCTAATTTAAGCTGTCACTTAGTAGGCGTTTGCTAGTTTGTGATCAAAAGCTGGTTTGAAGTTAGTGATAAACTTATATTTTTCAAAAAATAAATACAAAGAAAAAGTTTGATGATAAAATTTGAGAAAATAGAATGAGATTATTTGCCTATGCTGAAGAAAAAATTATACACACCATGACTAAATACAATTTATAATTATAATAAATAAATAAAAAACTAGAATGGGGAACAGAGTTGTGAATTTAATGAAATTTAAGTTGTCACTGTAGGTGTTTGGTAGCCTGACATCATCATACTCATATTCTAGTCAGAATGTGAGTCTGATACTGCTCCATATGGCTTTGATTATGAGGCGTGTCTTAATCGAACCAGGAAAAAAAACAAAACTCTGCACTCAATTGGATAGACCTACAACCAATCAGAACAACGCAGTAAGTGACGTATGTTGAGCAACAGTTGTAAACAGAAATGAACGGCACTCACTTTGGAAAAAATATGTTAAAAAAAATGAATATCAACGACCTTTGTCGGTGTTGCAAAAAGAAATTAAGGATTCAAGGAGTACTTGCAAACTCGAACAATATTTTTGAAAGAAATAAAAAGGTGAATATTTACGAACAAGTTCTCCGTTTAGGATAAGATCTCGACAATAAAGACTGCAAATCTGCTTGCATTTGTCGGTCTTGTCTCAATTTCATAACACGGTTGGAGCGCGACTTGACTAATTTTAATAAATGGAGAGACGACGAAAGACACCAGGATGAAGAAGCGTGTTCATTTGAGTCTTCAGAGAAAAGAGACCGGGAGCCTAGCTGCTACCCCTTCCAAAACGTCCACGGCTCTGAAGAAGTTTTGCCCGAATCCTTCAACTCCTACCGGTACAAGAACGCGAAAAAGCATGACAGAGGTAATAAGCTTTTTATTTAATTTTCAAACCAAGCGGTATTTGATGACGTGAGGATTACGTTACTGCAGATCATCTGTCCATCATCGTATAAAGCCCGCCCTGGCAATTTGATTGGTCCGAACATTTTTTGACTGATCATAATTACTCCTCAATGGATCGAGTCCAGACCGAACTTCCCGACCAAAAAATGTTGTGGGCGGGGTTCAGGCTGGCATCCAGGCTAGGTGTAGTTTGGGACCAAATGTTGGTTTAAAGATAGTGATTAACCCTTGTGCATTGTTCAAATTCACTACCCTTTCGTTATGTTCGTGGCTGAAAACAGCCACTACTTTAAACCGCTGTAAAAATGTATCAGATAAATATTTTTTTCTAATTTTTTTGCATAAACCTATTAATCAACCTCAGTCCTGATCAAAACTACTAAATGTTTAAAAAAACCCCAGGATTTTAACTCTTTAATTGCCAAATTCATAAATGATGTCACTGATTTGAGGAAAAAAAACAATCAAAATGACTTATTTTCAATATAAAATGTGATTGTGGACTGGATTTTTTTTTTACCTTTTATCACAGTCTTGGACATGTCAAAGATTAGACACAACATTGGTTTTGATGCATTGTTAGTTTTTGTGCAGCATCAGATTTGAACTTTTTCTCCCTCATTTACTGTTCGTGGCTGTTTTTGCCCCATTGACTTCCATTATAACCACATTTTTTGATTGCAAAGCCATGACACCATATAATCATGAATTTTTGATTGTTGGTGGTTTTCCCCGTTGGGAAGAGGTAAAATTTATAATTTTTACTTTTGATAACCAGGTGGCACCATTAACCCTTTAGATAGCCCTGTGCAAAAAAAGCTTAGTTTCTGGACTTTTACATGGAGTTATACGGAGTATAATAGCATATTAAAGTGTGTTTGTGTGTGTGTGTGTGTGTGTGTGTGTGTGAGTGAGAGAGAGAGTGTGGGAACTCACCTTGATGCGTTTGAGAAAATCAAAACATACACATGTAGCAATAATCAGATGATCAGCGCAATCATGTGGTTTTAATCAACTAAGTCTCCAATTAAGTAAACACTCCTGTTTCTTTCACAATCTGAAGAATGGAGATGTCATGAGACTTTTTAAGTTACTGATTCACACACAAGCAAATGGTGATGGGACTTAATTAAATGACCGATGCCAGAAGTGCCCCCGCGGCGTTTTTCGCTGATAAGTAATCACAGGGTCCTCTGTCTTACCACATGTGACCCAACAGGAGCGCCTCTCTGGCCGGAGATCCCGTGGTGTCCCCTCTTCAGGACACCTCACAAACACAGACAACCTTGTGTGATGAACCACACTGGTCATTGTAACCAGACTTAAAACTCATCAATTCAAAGAATACGCACACACATATCATTGCCCGGGAGGGGGGTGAGCAAAAGTTCACCACATCTTCACCAACGAATGACCCAGCCACGTTCACAGTACACACACACACACACACACACACAAGGACTTTTTCTCCAATCTCCTCAATTGAGAGACTTGTACTATGATATATTCGATATGTTTTTATGTTTGCCCATGTTCCACTGGGGTTAGATGTGATCGTATTATAATTCTAAATGAACAGAGGTGCTTTTAGATGCATTTTTAATGTAACTGTGTTTTCCTATAATGTTTGTATGTCGTTCTTCACACCTTTAGAATCCTCTTGATCTGACCAAACCATATATATATGGGTGCAAACCGTAAAATGTATGTTACTATGTTTTATCATCTCTGGAGTAAAATTGAACGCATTTTTACATCACGGTCATGAAACATGCAAAGTCGATCTCGAGGGAACAAAGGAACACTTATCCGCACACTTTCCTCCCAGCTGATTGGTGCATTCACGCCAGAGGAGGCGTAAACAGAAGTGTCTTTAAAGAAGGCCACCAAGCACCTCATCTTTAGTTTTGGTTTTGTTTGGGGATCTTTGAGGAGTAGTGAGGAGTAAGGAGGGGGGAGAAAGAACTGCATCTTTGGGGGAACTCCCTTCTTCGAGGGAACTTCGACTTTGGTCTGGACTCTTCCCTCTCCTTCGATCCGATGTAACCATCATACTCGTGATCCCCGCCCTGGGGGATCTTTCCTCTTCTTTTCTTTTGTTTAAGTTTGTTTTTCCTTTGTTCATTTCACCAGAAATGAACTTAGTCTGAATTATTTATTTGGTAATTTACGTCAAAGACCTTTAAGCCTTCTTTGAAACTGCGCGCTCCAGACCGCAGCAAACCACGTGACGCTCCAACGGAACACACAAAGACCAGCCGCTCACACACGCCGCAGGGCTCAGACACATGAGAACTATATGCAAGTATATTTGAGTTACCAAGATTTTAGAGCATTAAGACTGTTTTTCCGTGTTGTCTCTTAAAGGTTTAAATGTCCAGGTGAATTTTGCCAAACTGTGATCCTACGGATCTCTCTCTCTCTCTCTCTCTCTCTCTCTCTCTCTCTCTCTCTCTCTCTCTCTCTCTCTCTCTCTCTCTCTCTCCCTCTCATTTTTATCTTCCTCTCTCATCCTATTTTAATTCGTGTTTGTAATGTTTTTCGTTTTGTTTGTTTCGGGTGTATATACATATATTCTGTGTGAATTGTAGTTCGATGTATTATTAGTCCAACTATTAAAACCATTATATTCTTGATTGCCTTCTGTCTAAAATGCTCATTTTACAGAGTCAATGAAATTTCGATCATAGCTACAAAGCTTTCATTATTGACTACGTTGCGTAGTCTAATTTTATAAACACAGGAAAATTAATGTTCACGGCCAGAAAATTGATATTTCTTGGAGTTTATAAGAAGGGATAACTTTGTTGAGAAGTTGATAAGTTAATCTTACGGCCGTTTGCTGGACAAACAGTTCGATAGCTAAATTAACTCCATTAAAGGTTATCTCATATAATCGATCTTAAAATGGACCATTGACATATGAATGAGGAATTATAATTCGTTGTGATTGATCATTCGTGTGTACAATCAATCTATTTTCAACTTCGATAATTTAACTGTAATATGCAATATATTAATCATATTCATGATTAATTATTAAAATTCCCTATATATAATTTGAGCTAATTTAATGTAAAACTAAATGTTGTTACAGTTTTGGTGGAGGACGCTGGCGATTTCAAACTTTGTTTTATGAGCAATCCAGTTTCAATCTGTGTATATGGTTATTATGTTTTTTTTTTTTTTTTGCGCGCTATGAAATTATGAAATTGTGAGATAAGTCGCAACGCGAACTCACTCCTAACCGACCGAGGCAAAAAGCCGAAGTCAGTAACGTTACATTTTTAACAAGTTGCTAAAAATATGCCTAGACAATTGTTAGCACTGTTAAATGCTAAGACTGCAGTACTTTAATATTACAAATGTCCTGTTAAGAGATGAAGAAATACCTCTGCAGTTGATACATTTCTAATATTTGTTTTAAATCGCTGTGAATGAAGAATTCTCACGTGCGTATTACCGGTTTGAATAAATATGTTTTTAAGCGAGACTCCTTTTAAACATAGGCCTTGCATGCAAATATCGTTATTGAATTCGGGGTTAACCCAGTGATATTCAACAAAAACGATAAACTCCTGGTCAAAAAATTGGCGTAGCTACCCAATTGAAGATCTAATACATTTAAATCATAAGTGCTATTGTGAAAAATGTTTATTGGAGTTCGAACCAACAGACGAAAATTCCTGTTGTCCACATTTGTGTATGTGCGGCGAAGAAATCCCGCCATATACTCTTGTGCAGTATAGCACCAAAAAGATCCGCAGAGATCTTAATTGTATACTTGTGATTTATTCCAGAAAATCAGTGCGTGACGCGAGCTGAAAGCTCTTAGCTTTTGAATCACATTAAAAAGTGGTTGTAATTCCGCTGACTAAACACTAGAGGGAGTTTAGAAGTCTCAAATTACGCCCCGCCTTCTAACTTCGGCATGCATGAGTGCTATTACGCGAGGGCCGTTTCAGATAATGCTCTCTTACTGCTAAAAGTCCACCACCTAGTGGCCACCTTCTAAGTCGGCTCACTCAACTCTCCTTTTCTCTCTTTTCAAATTCTGTTTTGAATTGCCTATCTCTACTTTTCTCTTTTGATTGTTTTATAGTTATTGATGATACTTTGCTGTTATCGTTAATTATTATAAAATATTATCCTGATTTTTCAATTCCCTTACACGCTTAATTAAATTTGGTTTTAAACCAGTTTGAATTTAAATTTACATCGTGTTTGCCTGTCAGTCACTGATACCCACTTAGAGGGACACGCACCCTTGTGGCATCCCCTGCTAAGACGGTGTATCACTTTTCCTCCTTTCATTCTGTTTTGAAGTGGTATATTTCCAGTTTTTCATTGGCTTTATTTTATTTATCACTGATACCTTACAGTAATCGTGATCATCATCAGATATAATTTTGATCTTTACTTTTCTTACACTTATTCAAATTTTGGTTTGAAACAAACAAATTTCGAATTTAAATTTGAATTAAGTTTCTGAGTTCAATTTTTTTTAACTTATTCTTCGTATTGATACATCATCACAACTGTATCCTTACTAGATTAGATGTTACTTAACATCTCTTTATTTACTTATTTAAATTGAGTTTAAACCAGTTTGAATTGCAATTTAAATTAAGCTGCCTTTTCAACCAGGTTGACCACTGAGAGGAAGTACGCCCCCTTGTGGCACAAACCCGCTACTACAGCTTGCCTCCTCCTGTGTCATCCTGCGTTACTTATTGATATCTCTTCTTTTAGGGATTAGGTGATTCTGATAATTAACATTGTCATAATTCCCTTTTGTTTTTACCATTATTTAGTAAAGCCTTTGCTTTTTATTTTCTACATAAGTACTCAATTTGGTTTAGACAAAGAAAGCCTTAATTCACTTTAAGTTTCACTTGTTCTTCATCCTGTTTTGTATTCATAGGTAGAACACTCTCTTATGCTGTGGTGATTTGACAGTCATCCCTGGTTGGTTTCCAGCGAGCGGGGTCGTCTGACCGGCGTTACCGACGCCTGCCGTGCGTGAGTCTCGGACCCATTCTGTTTCTTTCCATTGGTGCGGCACGCAATAAGACTCAGCAATTTGGCACTCCAAAGGGAAGTCAACCACACTAGTCGACACACAAGGCAATTTTGGAATAATTACTCAAACCAAGGCCCGAAGAGGGGCCACTCTTTTTGAGGGTTCTGGGGAAAATCCACTTTGCTGTGCCGTCTGGCAAGTTGACACCTTGGTATTGCCGGTTGTGTTTAAAGTCAAGTTGTTTGAGAGGGCGCACCTTGGTACAGATGAACGGAGGGGCCCGGGGACACTGCGGTTGAGTGTTAAGGGACGACGGAAAGATTGACCGCGACGCTGGCTCCGACCAGGGAGGACCTCAAATCACCCCAGGCAAGCTAACATAAGGTAAAACCCATCCACTTAGTATAGGCCACAGAATATTAGATATTCCCCCGGTCATTTAAGTTTTTGACCCATCCCCTTTTCTCCAAGCCACACATAGCAGGCTCAGGCCTCCTTATCCCCTGTAACACTTCCTGTGTTATTATTCACTCCATTTCATTACAGACCTATTCACTTTTATTGTTTCATTTTACTTCCATCTTTCCCATCTTGCTATTTTTCTTTTCTGTTGTGATCTGTTCCTTTCAGTTCACCTAGAGGCAGAACCTACGAGAGACACCAAGGAAAGCTAAATAACAGGTTGACAACCAAGCTGTTAGCATCAACAGATGGCCCACTAGGCTACCGCCCTGTCAAAATCTTTATTTAGGTCCCACGCTGACCTACGCAAATTGTCCCCACATAACTCTAACTGCCTGCATCAGTTAGCCGAAATTCTTGTAGACGGCATCGCCCGTATTAGTATTATAGCTCGTAAAAGAACTTGCATTGGTCTCTTTTTGTGTGCTGTGTTCCTCTCGCCCACAGTGAGCCAGTATGTTCCGGTCTTCCAGCCCCGCAGTCCACTGGGACAACCTCGAGACATGGCTGAAAGCCATGACGACTACCTTCCTGCCCAAGGTCGCCAGTGACTCAGAGCCCCCGAGCCAAAAGCAGCTGGACGCCGACTTGGACAAGCTGACGGCTCACGAACCGAGTCAAAGCTACAACGACAAAGACTGGGCCTGACACGTCGGAAACCTCGCTCACAAGCTCATTGCACAAGCACGCCTCCACGAAAGGAGCCGCATCGCCCTGGAGCATGAAGTAGCAACGCTAAAGATGCAAGCGGAGGACGCCCGGATCCACAGTCGTCTAGAACAACTACTCCTCGAAACCAAGGAAGAGGATGACACCGACCCCGAGCTACAGAAGGAAGTGGAAAGACTTCAAACTGCCCTGTCTGATCTTCGTATACACACAGACCGAAAAGAGCAGTCAGAGAAAGGAACCAGAGAGGAACTCAACAAGAAACTCCGAAAAGGTGAAGCTCTCCTTGCAAGAGCAGAGACTGAACTAAAAGAAAGAGACAATAAAGCCAAGGCCTGCGAAAAACACTTGCAAGCGGCCCAAGCTAAAATCCACGAGCGTGTTCAGCAGAGACACGATCTCAAAGACGAACTTGACATTATTCACAGAGAGCTGAAACACTCATATAGACTGCAGAGTGACCGGGAAGGGGAAACACACACCACAAAGTTTCTCCTGACCAACCGGTCCGCACCTTTCAGCCAACAACCCAGAGCTGAAAAGAAGGGCGAAAGCCCGCTGTTCAAAACACCACCAGCCAGCCCGCAAGAACCCCCGTCAGCAGCGAGGGGGGGGGAGCCTTTCCAAAGAACCCCTGCCACTAACCACGGCATGGCTCCCAAAGAACTTGACAAGCTGGCCAGAAACATCCCGACGTTCACTCTGAACCCTGCAGGAGGCCACAATGTGCACGCATACCTGCAAGACATTGACTTTCACTTAGGCATCCTGGCCTGTCCCCGTAGCATGTCTACCCAGCAGCTACGAGACTTGGCCCACAAAGCTCACATTAAGCAAAAGACTGTGTACGAAAAGACTTTTAAAGACACCACAATCTACTCTGTCTCTGAACACTACTCAGAGCTGCCTCTAGAGGGCGCCCCACAACACCACAGCCCTTTTTACAGAGAGTCAAGACCGTTCCAGGCCAGCAGAAGGCAGCACGGCCGTGACGGTGCTCATCCAAGGCACCAGAGCGAGCGCTCTGAAAGATTCTGGGAAGCCAGCCGGCGACCCAGAAATAGCCAACCCCCATCACCAAGAGACTCAAACCCAGACATCCTACGTCTAAGCGTAAGGCCTGAAACAGGCACCCAGAACACTGCTCATCAGCATCAGACCACAGAGCTTACTGTCACACCACAAAGTGACAGCATCACCCAGCCACCACAGCTGACAGCTGCACAGCCTAAGCATGACAGCACAGTTTCCCACGACTGGGTCCAACATCACAAAGACCCAGGAAATGCTGCTTTGTCTACCTGCCTCCACAGCGAACAACACGAGACCGGCCCTAACCGCCCATCGATCACCACACCAACCCGGACGCCAAAGCTCCTGGGGAACCTGATCGAAAACGGGGTGGCCCGGAAACCCTACCTAGCCATCACTTTGGAAAATGACGTGAGACTTGAAGCACTGGTAGACACCGGCGCAGACCTTACTTTGATATCAGCTGAACTTTTTGGAAAACTCAGAGCTAAAGCTATGAGACAAAATCGAACTCTTACATCCGAATCGTGTGAGCTGAATGTGCAGTCGTACAGCCAGAACGACATCCGGCTCGAACAGGTAGCTCCCATTCACCTGACAATTGGTTCTATGAGTCTGATCCACCCGGTGTACATCTCACAAATGGACACGTACCCCTTTCTGATTGGCAAAGACCTGTTAGACTGCTCTGAGCTTTTATTAGACTTATAAACACCTGACCGTCTGGGCCCAAGTTCAAGAACCCAACCCCCTCCGGTCACAGAGGTCACGAGAACTACAACAAAGCCAGACTCCAAAATCACAGAGTTCCCCGGAACTCCAGCAGCCATCCATGAAGACACAGCCTCAGCACCAAGTCAAGGTTCAAGTCCGCTACCCTGCACCTTCCAGCTCGCCAAAGACCACGCAATGCCCACTCAACGATGCGTGACCTAATGCAGAAGGCCTCTTCTGAAAGAAGTCCTAAAACCCCACTGATTTTGAACTGCAAAACCAAAAGACACTGCACGAACACAGTGCAAGACTCTGCTAAAAGGGTCCCTGATCAGCATAGGACATAGAACTTTTAAAAGTAGATGAAAATGTGTGTTCAAAGAGTTGCAAGACTCTGCATTCGTAAAATTAGAATTTTACTGAGTTAAAAGAATCTTAAATGGACGTGCAAATCTCAACGGCCAACAGACTATGCACGACTCTTTTGAAACAAACAGTTTCTAGATGCTGGTTGAATTGGCACTGCTAAACACTAGGTTTCCTGACAATGAAGGGTTACAAGAAACACTAACTCCAAATAGGGCATACGTCACCTTACCGCCAGAGTGTAGGAAAACCACCTCAGCCTTAAACTACTGTTAACCTACAGGCGTGCATTTGATCTTTGCGATCCAACTAGAACACAACGTGCAATAAGCATTTTTGATCGCTGGCTTGTCTAAATGCAGATAAAACGATAGCTGGAATTGACATCTCTACTTTAAGTGAAAGAGTCTTAGATTTCCAACTAATATCAGTAAGTTCAGCCGTAAAGCGTAAGTCTGTGTGACAAAGGAATCTCATTTCAGCAGCCTCTAATCTGTACCGATATCTATTCTGCTTTGGTTAAAAAGAAATCCAAATTGCAGTATGACTAAACCTGTGTCTGAAAAGGAAAGCTCAGAACAGAGTTGTATATATGTAGACCTGGGTGATGCTCCCCTTTCTACAATGTAAAGGCCTTACAAATTATTGTTAGATTGATGTAATTCACCTAAATTTTAGCTGCATCTACAAGCAGAGAGCTACCTAGCGATCAAAACTGTTTACTCGCTGAAAAGTCAGCATTTATGCATGAGAGGAACGTAACTATAGATGCTTAGACAACCTTTGACTTACAGCAAATCTATTTCCTTACTCGGTAAACAAATAGAATAAGTTGTGTAAAGTAAAGAGCAGAGTTACATGAGTAAAATTAGCAAATGCCAAAACAGTCGCATTTTACTTAATGTAACATCAAGTTCTCGAAAGACTTAAAGTATAGGCGCCCCCTTTTAACCCGTTAAAAGGTGCAGACACTTTTCAGGGACTGTTGAATTGTTCTGACATACTCTAGTTCCCATGACAACAACTTGTCACAGGAAGTGCTAACTTGTGACGTCACTTTGTAAACAAACCAGCCTAGGTGGCTAAGCTACCCTAACCTAGTATCCATCTACCTTAGGCTAAGCTAACTTAACCTAGCATCCTTCCAGCCTTAAGCTAAGTTAGCCTAACCTAGCATCCATCCAACTTAGGCTAAGCTAACCTAACATAGCATCCATCCAGCGTAGGCTAAGCTAAATAATAACTTCCACAGTTAGAAGTTAGCATCATTTACTTGAACCCTTAATCACCGTTGTTTTTTTTCCACAGTGCAAAGTATTCTAGAATACTTTCCTTAACACCAGTTAGGATTTCTAATTCACTTTCCGTGTTTGCAACTCTTCTTAGCTAAAGTTCACCTTCACTAGTTTAGGCATAGTCCTTGCTAACCGTCGAAGGCTAACTTTGCAGATGCCCTGTTAATTAAACATAAGTTTGACTACATGTAAACTGTGTAGCTAGAGAAGAATTCATATAGCAATAGGAATTTTCATCACTAATGCTACTGATTATTCTCGCCTTCAGATCATTCCCGTTGTTTTGATCATTTTATTCCCTTTTGCTTTTAATTTTAATTTGTTTTTGTTCTTTGTTAACTCTTTCATTTCTTTGACTTTGATAATAATAGCAGTCAGCTATTCCCTTGGCTATTCAGTCATCTATATGATTTCATTTCATTTCCTCTCTTGTTCAAATGTGGTTCCATTCCCCATAGGGCCCAGAAAGGAAACAGAGACACCCTTATTTGTTATTTTGGCGTAGTTTCAACCAGTGTACTCATTTTGTGACCCTGCAACACAAGTAATTTCAACAATTTACTAGGGCACAACTATGGTCCAGAGGATTGATAATAAGCACAATTCAAATAGGAAAGCTGTCCTTTTCCCCCTATCATTCACTTCGTCAAGCCGTAGTGAACCACTAGTTCAGTCCAGAGAAATAATTTAGTCATAAGAACCATCTTAAGTCATTTATTTCATCTTGGCTATGCCCCTTCCAGGAGATACTCTCGGAACCACATACATCTTAGCCTCCTAAGATCCACAGCTAAGATAAGATACAAGACACATTTCACTAGCTAGCTACACGTGAAACACCTAGCTTTATGCTACAGACCTAGCGAACCAGTTAAACCGTGGTTCTGAACTTTTAAGGTCATGCATGCGTCTCTCACCACAAGTATGACAAAATGTCACAGAGCCCCTGCTTCACCTGACCTTAACCTTCCAGCTAACCAAAGACTATGACAAAACAATGGACAATATGAGAAACCACCTCTCAGACCCCTCCAACCACCCAAGCACGCCGTCTGCAACCACCAATAACCGGTGCCCCAGACAACTGCAGCTCACCAAACACATGATGCGTGCACAAGACAACATTCTACGTTATGCACCTGATGCCATCACAGCGCCAAGGCTTGTGGTGCCACAATGCAGAAGGGGGGTCATGCCAATGTATGCCCATGACGCATCACGTGCTGCACACTGCAGCACCAGAACCACTTACAAGACACCGAAGCAAGTGACACACCGTTGTCCTTGAAGCGAAAAGACTGTCCTAGCCAAAGAAGGACGACACTCGCTGAAATTTTTCCTACCTTTCTCTCTCTTCTTTTTGCCTTTACCAGGATGCTGCCGTGGTTTGCCATTCTGAGCCTTCAGCCAACCAGAGGGCAGCCGCAAACGGACAGCATCTCACCGGGTCCGGCATCAGGCATCGTCCTAAAAGAACAAATGGGATTCCTGATAACCAACTGCCGCACACACACCCAGAAAGTGTATGTTCAAGTGGACCCCCGCAACGTGTACCTAAAACCCTACCCCAGCATAGTAGCCCAATTCAGCTGGGCCAGTGCCCGATGGACAGAGGACTCCCTCGCTCACGCTGAGGCCAATGTTGAGCACATGCTCAACCAACTTGATAAAATGACTGTCACACAAGCGGACTTAAGTGGACACAACCGCCGTGCCAAACGGATCCTGGGAGCTTTGCTCAGAGCCGCCGCTGCTGTCGGAACTCTGTTCAACGTTGACATATCCAGTGTCAACGCAGTGAACCTAGCCACCGTGAGACGGCATGTGACTGAAATTCAAACTGAGATCCCACTGCTAAAAGAGCAACTTACGACACAGAGTGCCTCCCTGCAATCACCCACAAGACATTTAAGGGAACAGTGGTAATTCTCAACACTCACAGCGTTCTGCTGAACCAGACAGTGAACTCCATGAAACAGCTATTTACTGTCTCCCAGAATGACTTTGCTCAAACTCAGCTGGTCACAGCCCGGATGACAGACCTGCTGCGGGAGGTGAGCTCCTCCATTGACAGCCTAGCCATGGGTAGAATTCCACCGTACCTGATACCCTTAAGCCTGGTGCAAACCATGCTGGATCCTGCCATCACCACGCCAACTGACCCTCTACAAGCACACCTTACCTACTCTCTGGGTAACGCCATCCCACTCCGCGTTGACTCCGAGCAGAGGAAAGTGGGTTTTCTCCTGAACCTACCCATCATAGAGTCAAGCCGACTCTACCAAGTAAAAGACATTGTCAAGGTCGGATTTTTGAAAAGTGACACGCACATCAAGATTCGCACTCCAGACGTGGTGGCCTACCACGACAGCAAGACACAGCTGTACCTGGCCCCGAACCTGCACATGTGCACATTGACCAAAGACATTCACTATCTCTGCCTTAACAGACCCTTCCTCAGAGACAACACTGACGGAATCTGCAGGCTGCAGATCAGCGACACCCGCTGCCCTGCCGAAGCAAAGCCTCGCACTCAAGGCATCGAGACCCAAGCAGAGATTGTAGGTGACAGGTGGCTCGCTAACACTCCTGTGCGCACAGCTGCACTCACTGCACCATCCTTCACCTGGACGACCTAGCCCTGTACCACCTTCCGAGTGAAGAATACCAATCCGAACTGGAAAAATGGATTGAAGAAGGGGGGGGGGGGGGTCACAGATCATCGACATCGCTGCCCTTGACACAGCCCTCCAAGCATTGTCCAGATTGCCCATCCTGAACAATTCACCTGTTGTTCAAGCATGGACCGCCGCTGACACAGCACTTTGCATTTCGACAATCATCATGCATACCGACGACTCAACGAGATGAGAGCCTCAACAGCCAGGCTCACCCAAGCCATGTCCGGAGGGTTCCGTAGGGGCCCTCGGAAAGAAGACTCCCCGCTAGAGAACGCGGAAAACCTCATAGAGCTGAGCCCTCAGCCCTAACCATCATCTGCAGCATCCAACCTCCATGATTTACCTGCCACCTGACCAATGCGGTCGTGATGGTTCAACGAGGCCCACCCACACGGGTCCTGCCGAACCATCAAGGGGGGAATGTAGCAATAATCAGATGATCAGCGCAATCATGTGGTTTTAATCAACTAAGTCTCCAATTAAGTAAACACTCCTGTTTCTTTCACAATCTGAAGAATGGAGATGTCATGAGACTTTTTAAGTTACTGATTCACACACAAGCAAATGGTGATGGGACTTAATTAAATGACCGATGCCAGAAGTGCCCCCGCGGCGTTTTTCGCTGATAAGTAATCACAGGGTCCTCTGTCTTACCACATGTGACCCAACAGGAGCGCCTCTCTGGCCGGAGATCCCGTGGTGTCCCCTCTTCAGGACACCTCACAAACACAGACAACCTTGTGTGATGAACCACACTGGTCATTGTAACCAGACTTAAAACTCATCAATTCAAAGAATACGCACACACATATCATTGCCCGGGAGGGGGGTGAGCAAAAGTTCACCACATCTTCACCAACGAATGACCCAGCCACGTTCACAGTACACACACACACACACACACACACAAGGACTTTTTCTCCAATCTCCTCAATTGAGAGACTTGTACTATGATATATTCGATATGTTTTTATGTTTGCCCATGTTCCACTGGGGTTAGATGTGATCGTATTATAATTCTAAATGAACAGAGGTGCTTTTAGATGCATTTTTAATGTAACTGTGTTTTCCTATAATGTTTGTATGTCGTTCTTCACACCTTTAGAATCCTCTTGATCTGACCAAACCATATATATATGGGTGCAAACCGTAAAATGTATGTTACTATGTTTTATCATCTCTGGAGTAAAATTGAACGCATTTTTACATCACGGTCATGAAACATGCAAAGTCGATCTCGAGGGAACAAAGGAACACTTATCCGCACACTTTCCTCCCAGCTGATTGGTGCATTCACGCCAGAGGAGGCGTAAACAGAAGTGTCTTTAAAGAAGACCACCAAGCACCTCATCTTTAGTTTTGGTTTTGTTTGGGGATCTTTGAGGAGTAGTGAGGAGTAAGGAGGGGGGAGAAAGAACTGCCTCTTTGGGAGAACTCCCTTCTTCGAGGGAACTTCGACTTTGGTCTGGACTCTTCCCTCTCCTTCGATCCGATGTAACCATCATACTCGTGATCCCCGCCCTGGGGGATCTTTCCTCTTCTTTTCTTTTGTTTAAGTTTGTTTTTCCTTTGTTCATTTCACCAGAAATGAACTTAGTCTGAATTATTTATTTGGTAATTTACGTCAAAGACCTTTAAGCCTTCTTTGAAACTGCGCGCTCCAGACCGCAGCAAACCACGTGACGCTCCAACGGAACACACAAAGACCAGCTGCTCACACACGCCGCAGGGCTCAGACACATGAGAACTATATGCAAGTATATTTGAGTTACCAAGATTTTAGAGCATTAAGACTGTTTTTCCGTGTTGTCTCTTAAAGGTTTAAATGTCCAGGTGAATTTTGCCAAACTGTGATCCTACGGATCTCTCTCTCTCTGTCTCTCTCTCTCTCTCTCTCTCTCGCTCTCTCTCTCTCTCTCTCTCTCTCTCACTCTCATTTTTATCTAACTCTCTCATACTATTTTAATTCGTGTTTGTAATGTTTTTCGTTTTGTTTGTTTCTGGTGTATATACATATATTCTGTGTGAATTGTAGTTCGATGTATTATTAGTCCAACTATTAAAACCATTATATTCTTGATTGCCTTCTGTCTAAAATGCTCATTTTACAGAGTCAATGAAATTTCGATCATAGCTACAAAGCTTTCATTATTGACTACGTTGCGTAGTCTAATTTTATAAACACAGGAAAATTAATGTTCACGGCCAGAAAATTGATATTTCTTGGAGTTTATAAGAAGGGATAACTTTGTTGAGAAGTTGATAAGTTAATCTTACGGCCGTTTGCTGGACAAACAGTTCGATAGCTAAATTAACTCCATTAAAGGTTATCTCATATAATCGATCTTAAAATGGACCATTGACATATGAATGAGGAATTATAATTCGTTGTGATTGATCATTCGTGTGTACAATCAATCTATTTTCAACTTCGATAATTTAACTGTAATATGCAATATATTAATCATATTCATGATTAATTATTAAAATTCCCTATATATAATTTGAGCTAATTTAATGTAAAACTAAATGTTGTTACACACACTTGCATGTAAGCCTGCTGGTCATTTGATGGTGAGAAGAGTGCAACGTTCATGGAGGTTGGTCATGCTGACAATGAGGTCAAGCATCTCCTCCGTGAAAAACAGATTGAACACAGAATCCATGTTCTGGACCCTTGCGATTGCATAGCGCGTCGGCCCTGGAGTCACGCCTCTGGCAGGCTGAAGAAAGGGAGTTGTCTCCGCGTTGGTGGAAAACCACACTTCGCTGTTTCTCCCAATCCACTCAGATCCAGGATCCTCTGAATCCTCCTCGCCTTCAGTGGAAGCTAGAGAGGATGATGAGGGTGCCACATCCAAATCAGGATCTGAGTCTGTGGTGTCAAAGGGAGAAGACAGCTCGCTGGAGGGGTCAGGCTGCATAATCATCTCTAAAACTTCACTACAAGTCAAGCCCTTTCTCATGTTGCTTGCTGCTCTTCTCACCATCAAATGACCAGCAGGCTTGCATGCAAGTGTTTAAATCCACTTGCTTTGTTTTTGTTTAGTCTGCTTTTTTTTTTTTACCATCAAAAGGCACTTTGTTTTTGTTTACTCCATGTAGTTCTGAGAGCTGAGGTGTATGTTTTGATTTTCTCAGACGCATCAAGGTGAGTTCTCAAACTCTCTTTTTCTCTCTCTCACACACACACACACACACACACACACACACACACACACACACACACACACACACACACACACACACACACACACACACACACACACACACACACTTTAATATACTATTATACTCCATATAACTCCATGTAAAAGCCCAGAAACTAAGCTTTTTTTTTTGCACAGGGCTATCTAAAAGGGTTAATGGTGCCACCTGGTTATCAACAGTAAAAATTATACATTTTACCTCTTCCCAACAGGGAAAACCACCAACAATCAAAAATTCATGATTATATGGTGTCATGGTTTTACAATCAAAAATTGTGGTTATAATAGAAGTCAATGGGGACGAACAGTAAATGAGGGAGAAAAAGTTAAAATCTAATGCTGCACAAAAACTAACAATGGATCAAAAACAATATTGTTTCTAATCTTTGACATGTCCAAGACTGTGATAAAAGGTAAAAAAAATCCAGTCCACAATCACATTTTATATTGAAAATAAGTCATTTTGTGTGTGTTTTTTTCCCAAATCAGTGACATTTATGAATTTGGCCATTAAAGAGTTAAAATCCTGATTTTTTTTTTAAACATTTAGTAGTTTTGATCAGGACTGAGGTTGATTAATAGATATATACAAAAAAAATTGCATTTTTTACCAGATACATTTTTATAGCAGTTTAAAGTAGTGGCTGTTTTCAGCCACGAACATAACGAAAGGGTAGTGAATTTGCCCACAGTGTACTGTTGAGTTTTTGAAAAATTTCAAAGCATTTTCCCAAAATATGTGTAAAAATAAGATTTGTCACCAAAAATCATTCCATTTGCTGAAACACGGAAAAAGTTATGGCCAAATTAAGACTCAAAAATACCCCATAGTGGCTGAAAACAGCCACAACAGCACACAAGGGTTAAGTAGGCACTGGAGCTTTATTTATACATTGTGATTGGTGAAGGTTCAACAAAAATATCTACACAAAATAAATGGTATTTTGTGGGATTTCCCCTTTTGGCAGAAACAAATTCTTCAAATTTCTTCAAATAATCTTACAGTCTCTTCATTTTTTCCATGCAGAAGGTATGCTTATGGCTCAGCTTTGATTTGATTTCTTTACAGATGGCCTTACCTTCTCCTCATGCTCTCTTTGGTGTTATGTGGACTTTTGTTGGTATTATAATGGCAAGTTTGTCTGGCCCTGAAGCAGCAAAACACCCCCAAACCATAACACTCCCAACAAGCTTCACAGTTGGCATGAGGTTCTTATTCTCAAATGCACTGTTTGGTTTTCAAGAAACACACTGTAACATTTGAAACTGTGGCCAAACAACTTCAACCTTTGACTCAATGTCCATAACACATGTAGGTGTTGGATCACATTGGATTTTTTTGATAGCAGAGGCTTCTTCCGTGCTGACCAGGCATATACAGTTTTACTTTGTAAAGCTTGACGTACATATTGATTGTTTCCAGAGTTGCCTGTAGATCCTTTGACACGCTGGATCTTTCTGAAACTTTCTGAAGCACCTTGCATTTTTTAGGGGGTTGAGTGTTTCGCATTATGGATATTTTATAGTATTTGCCACTTCAGTTCTGCGTATTTGTGGTCTGTATTGTGGCTGATTTATTGAATGTTTTTTTTACATTATTTTTAAAGTAGCCTCATTTCCTCATTCATTTCATTTTCATTTTTGTCACACTAACATACAACCAGATATCATTCCAGTTTATTTTTTAGTTTGTAGAGCTATCAACAAAGTAAAGTCTCATACCATTTAGAGGAAGGGAATTTTTTAGACCCCAACAGTGCATTAGGGTTAAGTTTAGACTCAGTAAGGGTTTGCTAGTTTGGGATCAAATGTTGGTTTGTAGATGGTGATAACACATTTTCCATAAATTCAATTAAATATTAGTTTGATTTTTTTTTTCTTACGATAACTTGGGTAACAGGGTTGAATGTTTGAGTATGATAAATGCAGTCAAAACAATTTGTGTAAAAATATAATTAAAATATTTAATCAATTGTTATACAGTAGAAAGTGTTTCTTGATTGGTATCACAATTTTAAGTAATGTTTAAAAGTAAGCATTACCCCCCCCCATTTAACCATCCAGTTTTAAATCCATCATGTATATTTACAATATGCATATATTTATTATGTGACAATTATATTGTCCCAGCACACCGAGGGTATTTTTATTTCATATTTGTCTAGTGCACTGTTACAGGAATGGGCTTGTGTGGTTAAAACACTTTTGATGTTAGAGTGGGCAGCATGGGTAAAAATGTCACGGGCATCACTAAGTGAACACAGAGCCCATGCTGTGACACGGCCCCCATCTTCTCCAGTCTCATTTAATTACCCTAAGACCAAGGCAAGAGAGAAGGAGGAGAAGAAGAAGACTGCAGTCTCTGACATCTTTCTAGATCAGTGGCTCTCAACCGGAGGCCGGGGCCCACTGGGGGGCCTCAGCAAACCATTCAAGGGGGCCACAGGATGACTATGTAAAAAATGTTTTAAAAAATGTTTTAATTAGAATTTTTATCATTTGAATTCAGTTATTTAAAAATAAATAAATTGTTAAATAAATAAAACAATTTAAATACAAATTTGAAACAGAATTTATTATTTAAATATAATTATATTTGAAAAACTAACTTAATTCAAATAAATTTGAAATTTTCTTTTAATTGAAAATTATACAGAATCGGAATCTCCTGGAATTACAGAATGAATTGTGGTCAGTTATTTTTAATATACCAAAGTTTGAGGAAGTATATCGGAGGAAATATATTGGGTGTGTGGGAGTAGTGGCTTCTGAATATTGTTTTAAGTCACCTTTAAGTCAAAAAGGTGGAAAACCTCTTGTCTAGATCATTTCCCTCCTCACCCTCTTTGTAGTAGCCAAACTTTTAGATTTCCCCTTCTCAATTTGGGTGGTATGTAGGCTGTAGGTGGTTAAAAGTTTAAATGATGAACAGTTTCTTTTTGTAAAAAAAAACAAAAAACTTTTCAATCTCATCGGCTTCCTACAGAACGAACAGACAAACACACACACACACACACACACACACACACACACACACACACACACACACACACACCCGTAACGTGCGGTGACATCTTGTCATGGGTAGGCTGTGACCTATCAATGTGGCATAGGCTATATATATTCATTCAGTTAATGTAGCAACCCAAGTTCATATCAGGCATCATCACATCGCTGCCTGGATACAGCAAAGTCAGTCATATGTGAAGAATGCACAATCAAATCTAATAATCAAATTAATAGACACATCTATCACTTTTTGCCAGGGTCGATATTGTCCCCACCACTTTTTAAAACCTCTCACGGCGGCACGGATGTACCAATAGAAATAAATAAAACATCTCCAGCTGGCAGAGCTTTCATTTCGTTTGTTTGTTAAATAAGAGGCGATCTAGCGCTGAAATACGTCGTTTTTTAAATCAAGTGATCAAAGTGGCGATCGGTGGCGCGGTTACAGTGTTATCTTGTGGCTCACGCACAGTCTTCACATGCATGCGCGTTTCAATCCATTTCGGAGACTCTTTGTTTGTTCCGGTGAAATCACAAAACAAAAATGCACACAAACGTGTCCCTGCTTGATATAATACAACCAGTGATTAACTTATTCGGTTTTGATTAAAAAACAAAAAAACTTTACGAGTGCGGAATTCGAACCAGAAACCCAGAACATCTGACATGCTCGGCAAAAGTTCTACCACTGGACTATTAAAGGACACACACCTGTTCCACCCACTTTTTAAAACAAAGTTACGCCACTGATTTTAACCCTTACAAAATGCACCATAATCGCACAGATAGACATACAGTACAAATGTGGCAGAGGTGATGGCGGGAAGCGCGGAGTGAGTGAGAGCGAGTGGATCACGTGACATGAAGCAAGCTCAGTCTCTGCCTCAATGTTGATAATTCAAGACAGCATGAGAACTGACTGAGCATGCGCAATTCTACGTTAACTACGGTCTATGGACCAAAGAGGCACTGATAATCTCTGCCTCAATGGCCATGGCCTTGAATTTCCTGCATGAAACAATGGTTTTTAGAAGCAAACAATGGCAAAAGGAGTATATTATGTGTATTCCTGAACATTTTTGTTACAAAAATTAATATTTGGAATAAAATTAATGCAATTAATAATGTGGTGAATTAATAAAGCTCTTGGAATTAATAAATGTAATGTCAATATTTCCTTTGGTGAGGCACTGCCTACCCTGCCTACCCTGACCGCACGTCCCTGACACACACACACACACACACACACACACACACACACACACACACACACACACACACACACACACACACACACACACGTCAAAGACAGGACAGGGCTCTAGAGTATGGAGCTATATATTCTGCATCTTTCCTTCATTTCAAAATGCTCAAGTGCCTGTCAAAATGGCTTATAAATATTCATGAAGGTGGTAACATTTGGCAGAGCGAACTCTCACTGACACTCTCACACGCGCAGACTGTCTGACATTTGGGTGTGTTTGCAGACAGACGTGTGTGTGTTTGCATGGAAAGACATGAAAATCAATAGGTCGTAATTACACTGTTTGTGCTGACGCTCTTCTCAGATGTGCATAATTAATTGGTACCGCGTTCGTTTGATTGGTTCCGGTACCGAAACTGGGTCAGTGAAGAACGACTTTTAAAGTCTTCCGGCTGGTTTCCCAGACAGAGATTAAGTCTAGTCCAAAAGGATTTTCAACAGAGAATCACAATCCACAGTACAATTTACTCCATGACAATCCTTCCCTGAAAAACTGCCCAGAGGAGTCATGGAGACATGACCATTCCTCGTCCAGTTGAAAGTGTCAGTCTATAATTGAAAGAGTGAATTAAAAAGCAAAAAAGAAGCAAAAACTCACACCTCTCCCCTGTGAAATATTGTAAATATTAATTCAGTCATTTTATTTGTTGGCAAACAACTTTCACTGTTACAACAAATATTAGTAATGAGTTCATTCGGTTTAGAATGCATATGAAAAGAATAAATAATAATTTCATTGATATTGTAATAATAATAATAATAATATTGATGATAATAACAATAAAAAATATCTCAGTGCCGATCCGATTCTTTTCCTGACGCTCTCAAAGATCCTACATTTCTGATCTGTTGGAAAATAAAAAATAAAAAAACGAGACTGAATCACAGGAATAAATATGCAGTCAATTTTCTGTGGGTGGGTTAACAAGGGATAGATGTGCAAGCTACAGGGAGTCTCAGTTTGAGAACAAGTAAACAGTAGTTTCAGAAACCGACCTTTACAAGGTTGTTTCCTTCTTCCAAACCACTCCATTAAAATCCTATTCCTTTACATTGTATATGCTCCACACATGATTTTTAATCATGCTTTGGCCTCGACTCTGACCTTTTCCAATTCACATCCCGCAAGCCTTTCTTAAGGTTCTTAATTAAACTGTTAAAAACAGACTTGATATGTAAAATCATCACAATAATAGACCATCTTTTAGCCTGAGAACAATTTTAGCTGTGTCAACACGTATGACTGGAATATCAATAAGTTGGAATTCTTCAACCTGCTTCCAATGGGCGATTTCTGCTCTTACACATAAAAGATGAGGTGTTCAAGGGTAAACACTCTAGAACTCATGACATGACGACATCCCAGCACCATTGGGATCCCATCTGCAGTAGCTGTCATTCACACAACAGTCAGTTCCCCAGAGTCTCTTGGATATCATCGACACAGTGAGATTTAGAATGACGAAGTGTTGCATTTGGAAAAAGGGAGGAAGCCATGGTCATGCTTCCAAACGAGAGTGTGTATGTGTGTATATGTAGGTATGTGTGCATGTGTGTGTGCTGTGCGGTACTAAGGGATAGTATTTTGGAGGACCAGCACAGCATTGTGGGATTCCTCTAGTCTACAAAAACACATACAAGGGGCAAAATATCTCAAAAAACATGAAACGCATACGATCATATGCAATATATCGGGAATCTGTACATTTTACATGGAAAACTGTTCCATTTCTTTGTAATTAGTGAAGATTACTTTTCCCATAACTGAGATTATTACTGAAAAACAAACGTAAGAAAACAAGATGCGTCCTCAGTCTTTAAGATTAGATGCGTCCTCTGTGATTTCACGCTCAAGAAACGAGATCGGTGCTAAACGAGAAGGAATGTGTGCAGCAGAGAATCATAGAGAAGTCTAGAGACTTGTGGGTGTAATGCAGTTCAGTACGACAGAAGAGTTCAGAGTCTGGATCAGAGGTCTCATTATCATACACGGTCATTTAAAATGGCAGCTAGTTTTCCAATCTGTTTACACGCTCTCCACAATCTGTGGTGCGTTTCGAGGAGAATCAGACAGCCATTGGATGAAGGTTTTCGTCAAGGAGAGCTATGCAAATGATCAAGGGAGCAAAAGTTTGTCCACGTCTCCAAACTGACTATCCGCAAGAGTTTTTACTCAGCAGATTGAAAAAAAAAGTCCATGAGACCTGCCTACACGCGGTAGTCCTTGTTCTAGCAAAGGAATGGATTACTAGTTCTGGTTATTGGTTCTAACTGGAGCAAGATTTTGGTGACGGGATACTTGTATGTACTGAAATCGGGGGGCTATCTGGAATCAGTCTCTCTAGGGGCTTCCTATCAGTGCAGTAGGTAGTGTATCCCATGCCTTGTGCATTGTGTCACACACACACGCTAACTGAGAATGTGTGTGTGCGTCGGTGTCTATAGGCTGGTGACCAGCTGTGAGGGGTCTGGTGGCTGTTCTTCGGGTGACGAGTCTTCTTTCTCAGGTGGGCCGATGAACCCGTCACTGCCACCGCGTCCCATCTGATAGTAGCTCTCCAGTTCCTGTATGTGGTTCCTGGAGCCCAGGTTCGGCATGCTTTTGTAGTACACGTCGTCCGCTTCCATGACGACCCCTTTGCCGTTGGCCAAGTGCAGCTCGCTGCCCTCTTCCTCCTCGCCGTCGTCATCCTCATCGTCTTCGTCGTCATGGAGACCGTTGATGAGGTCATCAGTGCCGTGCGGGAGGTCAGTGAGCGTGGGCATGCTGGTATAGATCGAGTCTCTGAGGGGTGAGTGCGAGTGTGATTGCGTGCGGGGAGTGTGTGTGTGCGAAGAGTGCGTGTCGTTGGGGAGCAGAGGGAAGAAGCTCTCGCTGTTCTCCTGCGGCAGGCGCCGGTGGGCTGAGAACGTGTGCATGGGGGCGTGGTTTTCTGGATGGGGCGGTCTCGGTGGGAGGAGTGGCGCTTTTGACTCCTCTCTAATGAGCTCCAGGCTTAACCCGCCCCCGTCGTCATGCCGATGAAACGCTCCGGGGTTGTCGAGCACCATGACGTCATCCTTTGCAATGGACGAGGACCCTGCGACCCCTCCATTGGCCAGGTGGTTGTTGAGTTTATTAGTCAAGGTCCCCTGGTGGGATTTCCCTTGTCGCTCCTGGGTGTTCAGGTACGATGGGGCGTAGTTTGCCGTCAGCTCTTTCAAGATCTTTTTCTCAAGTGTGGTCGGCGGCTCACTGCCACGAGAACTGTAGGTAAGGTAATCGCCTGCTGCCACACCGTAGCTGTTGCCGTGGTTACCATTAAGCGGCAGCGTATCCATGACACTGGAGTCTCGTGCGTTGTTCAGAATGCCCTCTGTAATTTAAGAAATGGAACAAAATTACACAGAATCACACACATAACCTCATTTACAGTTTACATTTTGGCACATAGGCACAAATATTATTTTATATACGGTATTTATGATTGTTGGTAATATGAATCAGTTCATTTACAGTATGCTTTATGAAAGATGATATCAAATAGGATATTATATTTTATATATATAAAAAAACATGAATACAGGTGGAATGTAGATTCAGTGGGGGAAGGAGAAGGGAATGGGAGTTATGAGAAAAGGGAGAAGATTAAAGATGAGAAGAAGCAAAGGAGAATATAAACGTGGAGCTGTTGTGAAAGTAAATGAATCATACTTGAATCTCTGTAGGAGGCTGCAGACCCGCATGAAAGGAGAGACAGAGAGACAGAGATAGAGAGACAGAGAGAGAGAGAGAGAGAGAGAGAGAGAGAGAGAGAGAGAGAGAGAGAATGATTACACACATAAATGCTTATGGAACATATCCACAGAGAGAGAGAGAGAGAGAGAGAGAGAGACAGAGAGAGAGAGAGAGAGAGGGAGAGAGGGAGAGAATTATATTCAGTTCAGACTGTGACAGTTATTAGTGACTGAATGCTAACCTGCTGAGTTTAGGACAGATGCTAGGCTGAAATGTTCTTATATCACTAAATTATTAAACTGAACAGATGGACATATAAACAACATAAACAAGCTCATTAAACAGACACGGGAAGTATGTATGCAGGATATCACTGCTAACTCCGAATAGTTTTTCAAATTTGAATTTGTTGTTCCAAACCTTTATGGACAACTTGAGAGCGAGTAAATTATGACAACAATTAAAATTTTTGGGTGAACTATCCCTTTAAGGAAGTTTATTTAAAATAAAAAGAATGTAAAATAAATCCACTGTTGTGTAGTTTAATGTATTTTTCAAAGTGAATTATAAGCATTTACTTGTAACACACACAACAAACAGTATGGAGTGACATTAGATATAATAATCAGTGTGTGTGTTTGTGTGTGTGTGAAAACACACTACAGAGCAATATGAAGAAACCAACACAAGTGACATTTTAAAATAATCATTCAGTTAGACTAATTAGGACTGTTTATTGCCTTATACTGTACGTAGAAAACAAAATATTCCAAAACAATTAAGTTCAGCAGAGATTTTAATTTTCTTATACTGCACCATAAAATTATAATCACCACATAAATAATAAATTAATCAAAACGATAGGATTATGGGTAATTAAAGAGAGTTTTCAAAAATAAAAGTTAATTAATTATTATTTTTTAAATAGATGGCATTTTAAATACTAATTATTATATGTTATATTTCTGGAAATACACCATTTTGTGTGCAATATATTAATCAGTAAATCATACTAAATTAAAACATTTATTAATATGAATTATTATTAAGAACATAAAATAACAAACTTATTCTACATAAATATACATTTGTATAAAATTTATATTTGTAAAAATGTATATAAATCTAAATAATTTAATGATAATAAAAACATTATTAAAAATGTCAATTTTAGCAGAATTGTTGCTTGACAGTGTCTGTCCCACTTTACTTTCATTGTATGGAAATGAGCAGTGTGAATATTCTGCCTAACATCTCCTTGTTTGGTGAGAGGGAAAAATAATCATACAGTTTGAGTAAATGATGGAAATGATGACAGAATTTTCATCTTTGGGGTAACCTCATATTTTTAATTGCAATAATGAATTCTTTTTTTTTTTTTTTTTCAATGAGGAGCCCTGTCAATTTTCCATTGCAGTTGTCACCCTGAGAGACAATTAGTACCGTCCGAAAAGTGCTAAAGTTTGTAAATGTGTATGTGAGAGGCAAACCTTGCGTGTTGAACATGTTGGCAGTAGGGTTATTGTACACAGCAGACTCTCCCAGTAGTGTGTTATAAGGATTAGTGCCATGAGGACGTAACAAAGCATTGGAGATGAGATGGTTAGCCATGGTACCTACAACACCCACAGAGAGAGAGAGAGAGAGGGAGAGAGGGAGAGAGGAAGAGAGGAAGAGAGACAGATATGGAGTTGATAGAAGACAGAAGGAAGGTGCAACACAGACAGAAAAAACATGTACAATAAACAGTTAGAATGATGCAGACAAGAAGTCAGTAAACTTGTGTTTAAACAGCTTTAAACATCAGCAGTCGCAGCATGTTAGCTCGAGTGGACAGGAATGTAAAACCTCCCATGTGATATCAGTACAGAGCTCTGCATAGATGATGTTTATGTTGGACAGCTGTTGATGTTTGACATTTTGTCTTGCCAGTGTGACTTGATTGGGAGCATTTTTCCATGGCTTCAGCACTGATGTCGCTGGAAGACTTTTAAAAGCTCACATTCTTGTTTGCACAGGACAGAGAAGACAAAGGAGCTCAGAGGAGCAAATCATATTAACGTTTGGACATAACAGAGGCAGGCAGGGTTTGAGAATGAGCAGAACATGAGCACACAAACAGATGTCTGAACCATTTGGACTCCAGGGTCAGAAAGTTGGAGGACTTCTCTGTTGCTTTCCAGATTATTCTGCAGTTTCTCTTTTCTCTCTCTCTCATGAAACAAACATACACTCAGACAATTCATTATCTATTGGAACTTTTGTCTTTGTGAACTCTTTTAAAATCTTTTCAAACTCTTACTAGTTTATTTTATTTGTCTACTAACAAAGTCCAACAGTGGACACACATGCATCACAGGAAAATTCTGTAATTTTTCTGAACGTCATGAATTCCACCACAGTGTCATTTCCAATTGTGTTTTGTGTTTACTGGCTTTCTGTGGTGTAAATAACAGTGATGGAAATTATATTTGCAACATGCTTGGATACACCCACACACACACACAGATTTTGTCCCCATAACCTACGGTTTACCAGGACCACACGTACACACACACACCAACACACAAAACCTATTGCCAATTTTTGCAAAGCTTGATCGGAAATGAAGTACACTAAAAAGTTTTGTTTATATTCACCATAATTGTTCTCTTCACATATCACATGTTCATATTACATGTCAAGCATACTCTTCACTGACATTTTTGCTTCTTCAGAACAAGCACTCTATCAAATTTATTAGTGGCAAAAATATTGGTTGTGATAGAAATGACAACAACTGAGGGACAATTGTTGTGTAAAAATGTATATAAATCCTTTCCACACAATGAATATTGAAATGGTTTATCTTTATATCACTCTTTGCTTATATTTTCTTAGTTTTTAAAATGTAATCATTCATATATTTATGATGGATTTTCATTCAAATCTAGCTCAATGACAAAGGTAAAACAATAAAATCTATACATTAAAGGCACTCAAGTACAGCAGAAAATAAATGAAGGCCTGGTAAAAAAAAAAGTTTTTTTTTTATTTTTTTTTTTATTTAATTTATTTTTTTATTGGAGAAATATAAAGAGTACAAAATAAGCTTCACAGAAAATATATCCAAAGATATCCTCCGTCTTTTAAAAAAAATGTTTAATGCAACTTTCATATAATAAAAAGAAAAAAAATTGAAATTTGTTTCAATGTTTTTGAAATGTTGACAGGCTAAAATAATGTCCACGGAACAAAAAAGAGCCCATAAAAGCCAAAAAAAAAACCCAACTCTTTTTTCAGGGTATATTATTGTTTTTTGCCATGGCAAAGTTCATTGGTCAGAATTAATCTCTAGGAGTCAAATGATAATTGAACTGGTTTCTGTTCCACTTTTCTCATATCTGATCCAAACAACCTGTGTTTGTATATATGAAACAGTTTCTGTCAATATGTATGTGTATGACTAGAGTGTACATGTGTACACATGGGTGCATGTTTGTGTGTGTGTGTGTGTTGGCTTTACCTCTGTTGAGAGTCGCTGAGCTGTTCATATCAGCGGTGATGAAAGATGACTCGGACTGCTTCCTGACAGTGTCATTCCACATCCTACGAATACGACTCTGACAACAGAGGAAGAGAGGGGGTCGATTTTTAGATTCTGAACAAAGAATGCAGCTCACTTATTTTACATATTCAATCTTATGTTATACATATTACAGACATCCCATTACTTTGGTTGGTTTTGTTTCCTTTTTTGTCTACAGTTATCGGCAGTGAACAGTTGATTGGAATATGGTACTGAAAACCTTTCTGATTATATTCACGAATAGTAAGGTGAGCAGAATGCTGAGTGCACCGTTTAAAATAAGGCTGAATGTGAAATTGGGTCATGTGGGACTGTATTCACCCATGAATGAGAAAACGCCAGAGCTAAAGTGCTTTCTGTGTAAAGAAATAAGCCGATGACTGCATTGACCACTGACAGCTTCAACATTCACTGACCTAGAAAAATCACTTGAGATGGGTTCGGAGGATCCCCTCCAGGTGTGTGTGTGGTGTTTGCATGATACCTGCGAGTTGGTGGAATAGCGTCCAGGTGTGCGGGCCGTACTGGTCTTTGTTGAAGTGGAGATGGTTGACTCCACACTCTTCCCACTGCAGCAGTGTGTGCGGAGACATCGGCCATACTCCTTACGCACCTGCAAAGAAACATATAGACAGTTTGGTTAACTAAGGTTTAGGGGAAGTGAGAAATGCTTCAGTTCACAATTACATTTAATTGAATTAAATCTCAATTTAATTTTGTACAAATAAATAAATATAAATAATTTTGTGCTATCAAATAGATTAATCGCGATTAATACACATCTAACACACACACACTCACACACACACTCACACACACACATATATATATATATATATACATACACAAAATTATGTTAGCTGTGATTAATCGATCATACATACAGAGATACATACACTACTGGTCAAAAGTTTGGAAACATTACTATTTTTTATGTTTTTGAAAGCAGTCTCTTATGCTCATCAAGCCTGCATTTATTTGTGAAATATTATTATTACAATTTTAAAAAATGTTTTTCCATTTTAATATACTATAAAATATAAATTATTTCTGTGATACCTGAATTTTCATCAGCCATTACTCCAGTCTTCAGTGTCACATCCTTCAGAAATCATTCTAGTATTCAGATTTTTTTTTTATAAATGTTGGAAACCTGTGATAATTTTTTCAGGATTCTTTGATGAATAATAAGTTTAAACAATAACAAGATCCACTACCATTGAAAAGTTTGAGGTCAATAATCTGTTTTTCTTTTTTGAAAGAAATTAATAGGCTACTTTTATTCAGCAAGCATTATTTAAAAAACAAACTTTTAAAAAGAATCCTGAAAAAAGTATCACAGGTTCCAAAAGAATATTAAGCAGCACAATTGTTTCCAACATTGATAATAACTGAGTATCAAATCAGCATATTAGAATGCTTTCTGAAGGATCATGTGACACTGAAGAATGGAGTAATGGTAGATGAAAATTTAGCTTTGCATCACAGAAATAAATAATATTTTAAAGTATATTGAAATAGAAAATCATTATTTTAAATTGTAATAATATTTCACAATACTACTGCTGCTTTTCTGTATTTTTTATAAAAAGAAAATGCAGGCTTGATGAGCATAAGATACTTTTTTCAAAAACATTAGAAATAGTAATGTTTCCAAACTTTTGACCGGTACTGTATAAGGGGTGTACGATATCGATTCTGTCAGCCAGCGATACGATATTTGTCAATACCTCAAATTCTGCGATACGATTCGATTCAGGGTTAACTCACAAATGCAACCAAAATATTGAACCTGTATGTTTAATTAAACTCTTTGAAAATTGCACACCCTCTCCTAATTGAGACATTTACAACAGAAGAGGTCATTTGCAAGAACTCCGTTCTTGTTCATTTTCATAATTTTTATTTTTTAAAAGGTAATGTGCAGCTGCAGCTGGTATGATTTGATTAATAGACAACTTAAAAAAAATATAGGTTAATTACAAAATTAAAGTTAATTGAAAGGTAACTGTTTTTTAAATATTAAAAGTTAGTTTTTTTAGCAGAGAAGATACATTCACATTTCATGTTTCTGAGTTAAACAAAACCAAGTAATTGCTATGAGAGCCTACATAATACAACACTCGGTTAATCTTAGTAACGTTATTCTCCTCAACTGACATAGACGCCTGACAAACTTTGTTGTGATTAACGTAAACGCAATACCGTGAGATTTTCCCTCATCACTAATGTGTGGTCTACTAACACCCCTAACATCACTTTAGTTAGGTTCCGTGAAAAAGTTTCAGCTTTTATTTTCCTTTTTCGCCCCGAAGAGGATATCACGGGTTCATCAAGTTCGTTGAAATTATCCATCCTCGATCACTTTTAGTCAGCTTTGAGACTCCTCTCAGCTAATGTTAGCGCATCTTTTCGAAGTCACATCTGACATGAATACAGCGCGCTGAGTCCCTAAAACGGACTTATCGTGTTGTGTTCACTAACAATGTCATGTGAGTGGCGGATGAGAACCCAGGCGCAGACAGCAGATGCAAATAACACAGGATTTATTGGTCCAAAAACAGGAAAACAAAACCCACGAGGGGGCAAAACTAGACAGGACTATATGGAGACTAACTAGACAACGACACTGACAAAATACTAGAAAACAAACAACACTACGAGAGCTACTAACAATGACTAGACTTTCAATGACAAAACTTTCACAGGATACTCACAAGTAACGTTTGGCAATGAACCGACACAAGACAGCAAACACAAGGGGATTAAATAAGAGGACTAATCATGACATGACAGGTGACACAGACTAGGTAATAATGACAAGACGAGGATAACAAGGGGGCGGGGTATAGTAACGAGACAACACAAGCACATGGCCCAAACAACAGGCCATGCGCTTGTACACAAAACATGGTTCTGCCATGATCCTGCCACAAGACTAAGAAAATCAAGAACATGATGGCAGAATCATGACAAACAAGGGTGCTACTGCTTGTCGGTTTCTGCTGTTAAACATGAACTCGCCATGGCTTGACAGTGGACAATACCGGCTTTTGTGACAAAACGTGTTTAGGGTTCAGTCAGTCTTGTCAGGCGTAGGCTATATTTCAGCCGAGGAGATTAACGTTGTAAAGACAAACAGGAAAACAGATGGGGAGTAAACGAAAATGCTCGCTTTTGCGGAAGGATGTTATGTGAGAATGTGGAGAGTGTAAAAGTAGCTTACCTTATATCGATATTTTACGTGTGGAATCGATGCATCGAATCGTTAGACGTTATATCGATGCATCGATCCCATATTGATGTATCGTTACACACACACACACACACACGCACACACGCACGCACGCATACACACACACACACACACACAAACATGATGTGTTTTCATGTTTTATGGAGACTTTCCATAGACATAATGATTTTTATACTGTACAGACTGTATATTCTATTCCCTTACACTAACCCTATCCCTAAACCTACCCATCACAGGAAACATTCTGCATTTTTACGTTTTCAAACAACATCACTTAGTATGATTTATAAGCTGATTTCCTCATGGGGACCAAAAAATGTCCCCACACGAACAAGGATTTTGGATATTGCCATATATCCATTTTGTCCCCATAACGTAGGGTTTACCAGGCCCCACACACACACACACACACACACACACACACACACACACACACACACACACACACACACACACACACACACACACACAAACAAACAAACAAACACAAATGCAGTTGATATAGACAATGGCTTGAATGAACCTCTTCTATGATAGGCCTAAGCACGTTTTTTTATTCATGAATTAATTTATTTAATTCGTTTTTTAATTAGTTTTTTTTTTTGGTTCATTCAGGTTGAAAATGTCATGGGGTAAGACTCCCTAAAACCCAATGATATTTATGGAATAATAATTTGTTATGTAACTTTTTATAAAAATAATGACTAACACAAACATGTTTTAAGGAAATATGTCATTATTTTCTAATTGATAGTAACATTAAGCCTTCAATTGTGACATTTTCTCTGCAAATATCGATGTATGTGATTAAATGCAATTTGATTACTTAGTCAGCATTTCTTGTAATTAGATTGCATTTTTTTCATCGATTGGCCATTGCTTGTGTCCTTGTGTTAAAGAGTTTACTCAGTTTATCTCAGTTCCAGCAGGTTACAGTGTGTCTGTGCGAGTGCAATGTGTGCTTGTGAACAGCAAAGTGAACTTTAGTGTGCATGGCTGGAACTTTCATATTATTTTCATGACCTCAATAGTTAGCATGCTGGACGACCTTCCTAACGCTGTAGTCTTTATCAGGAAAAACACATGTACATTCAACATCATGACCTTTACCTCATTCTCAAACAACAAGGACCATAACTTGTATTACTCCATCCAAAAATCTAGACATAATAACAATAATGACCAATATTAGTACAAAATTCCCCATTGTATCAGCAATAATACAGCTATAATTGCTTTTTAATGTTGTTAACATGGACGTTGTGTTATTGTTTGCGCAGCTGTTGAAAGAAAACTCTCTAAGATCGGCCAAATAAAATCCAACGGTTTTATTCCTCTGTCTCTATGGATGACTGCACACCCAACTCCTCAAAGACCTCAACCAAACAGGACTTACGGCTTTAGATATATATCACTGCTGTCTCCACAAAACCCAAATAAGCCTAGATCAGTCCCTCGTCTTGTAAAAACAGCTTTGTGTGGGTCTTTGAGAGAATATATACTACGTTAAGAAGATCCATTAGGTATTTAGTCCAATTTATTAGTTAAAAATGTTATGAATCAATGTTATGAATCAATTATCAATCACTTTCGGCTTAGAAGTTGCCTGCACGCACATCTATTTAATGCAAAAGAAACAGGATAAATTGGCATTTCGGCTTCAAGGTTGGCCAGCACAATACATAATCAATTTGAACAAGTCCAATCATTCTGTCCGTCAATACATAAGAAAATTAATACATACACATATTATTTTTCTCTAATCGATATCTGTTTCCTTCTACAGCTAAAATTCACCGGAGTAATGTGTACTGTATATGAGCATTTTCATGCTAAATTACACTGGAAGCTATCTATCGGTCGGCCATCACATAATTAAATGGTTTAAAATCTATCATGAGCTAAATAAATCTGATGAGCTGAGGGTCTCTAATTGAGCATGCATGTGACAGAAGGGTTGATTAATGAGATCGTTACTAATGAGAGGCCAGTAAACCCTCAGTAAAATGCCCAGGAAAGAGGTCAATTGAGCCTCAGTATGAGTGTGTGCACGTGATTGTAATACTGCAGATGTTTGCATAACATACAGTACATGGGTGATTCTTCAAGTTAGGGCAACTTTTCTGTCAGCTAGGATGAATTAATGAAAAAGAAAATTCTTCATCAAAAAAACAAAACCAATCATTCTACTTTCAGAGGAGAGATTAAATTATTATAACAATTATATTTATTCTACATTTATTAAGAAAATCAGGGGAATTCAACTTCCAAATTTCCAAAAACTTTTATAAAACTTTTATATATACAATATTTTACAAAAGTTTGGGGTCGGTAAGATTTTTTTTGTTTATTAATGCTTTGTAAGTTTAAACTTATTCACTGCTAGCTAACTTTCTTTTTTTCTCTAAAAATAGAAGGAAGATCCACTCGATCAATCCAAGGTTGCTCAAGGCCATGATCTGATGTGATAAATTCTTTAATGCATATGAAACAGCTTGAAAAGGTTATTTTTCAAGCTCTCAAGTAGTCAAAAGTGCCCCTAATTGAAGAATCACCCTTATGTGTATGTGTGTTTGTGTCACCTTCTTCTGCAGGATGCAGTGAAATATGAAGATGAACATTCCCTGCAGCGAGTTAAAGACGGTAAAGAGGTAGGCCATGATGACTGTACTCTCATTGATATACATCAATCCAAACGCCCAGGTCAACCCCAGCAGACACAGAAGAGCTATGGCACCTATAACCCAGGACCTGAGAGAGAGAGAGAGAGAGAGAGAGAGAGAGAGAGAGAGAGAGAGAGAGAGAGAGAGAGAGAGAGAGAGAGAGAGAGAGAGAGAGAGAGAGAGAGAGAGAGAGAGAGAGAAATTAAACAGATAAAGTGCATAACTCTCACTCAAGCACTGTTGACACTCACTTCCATGTATGACCTTAGCCAGTTTATATTATCTAATTTTATTAAAATGTTAAGTTATTAGTCTGTATATGTTTCCTCAGTTCAACACTAGTAGGATGAGGATATAAACTGTCTCAGAGAGAGGCATTATTCTATAGCAGTCAAATGTCAAGCTGGCTCCAGCCACAATGTCTACTAGTCTGTACTTAGCACTGAGCCTCACACTCATTTAGTGATGTCATATACTATTTGGGGTCACACACACACACTTAGACTCACATAATCAGCTTGCAACCCATTTATACTGTGAACTGAGCTAATGTGACAGGCTAATGTTTGGCACTGAAACAAGATCATTAGAAAGTATGAGAGAAAGAGAGAAAGAAAGAGAGAGACATACATACAGACAGACAGACAGACGATATACAGAGAGAAAGTCAATATGAATTATTGTTTCCATCAGAGACAATAATAAAAAATATAATGGAGGATCAAGATGGCAAGACAGACAGACAGACAAAAATGTTGATTTTGAACCAACTCGAGACTGATGCAGAAAGAGAACACGCACTCATGAAGAATTATAATTACATTGTTCATTTCAAAGAGCCACGTTGCAGAATTGATGAATCACTTAAATCATTTTAAAATTCAGAGAATCAATCAAACAGTGGAACTACACAACTAAACACTCCAATCAGAATGTTAGATTCGGAGAACTGGCACTCTGATTGGCTGAAGACCCTTACCAGTGACTATCCATAACAAGCCATGCCTCAACAGAATGCTGAAATGTAAAACAGAAAAAAAGGATGGAAAAGGAAACAAAGAAAAAAGACAGATGAGGCTGATGAATGATTCATAAACATCATAAATAAAACAAACTCAAGTTGGAAAACACAAACAAATAAAATGAAAACTTTTTATGATGATGATGAAATATGGTTGAATTTTTGGTCAACACATTTGTCTGCCAGTAAGTTTAGGAGCACTTTGTGACAATTTCAAAGTGAGAACTGCGATGCTGGGTGGAGTCAAGCTCTCAGAAGCCAATCACCTTGCTGGAGCCAAGATAATCTATTCTATGCACGTCAACTTCTAACTTTAAATTGATACAGAGATAGAATTGAATAAATCAGCCGTGTATCCTGTGTTTGTAGAGCCATTTGTCTCTATTAATTTTTCTGTTACTGATTTGTTGACAAAGAGACTAATTCTGATCAGACAGAACGCGTTTTTTTGCAGTGAGAGGCGCCTTTTTAAAAACTGTATATTGGCAGTGACCGTTTTGTTCGCTGTTTATGCACCCCGGGTGCCTCGAGTTTTTTTTCTTTTTTTCAAGAACTTTATTGAACAATATAAACTACCATACGCTGCCTGCTGTGCCTCACATTTTTGTAGGAGTGTTCTGAGCGGCTGAAGTTATTTTTTTTTTTATCTCTGAGCAGAAAAGCACCAGATGTCATTCACGCCAATGAATGGAGAGGCAAGCCTCCCGTTGTTGTGACGAAAATTTACAGTTGCTTGTCTATAGTCCGGAGACTGCAATGATGGAGGAGAAACCTGTGGTGGCTGTCGTGGGTTAAATTATGTGAAGTATGACTTCACAAGCCCTCTGCTTGTCCTCGATTTTTTTGTCCAAATTGCTGCTAATATGACAGTTTACTTAACAGCAAACCAAAGATTCTAGAGCACTCGCGCTAAAATCCTTGATTAGACTGACAGGATGGTGGTTGCCTAGCAATATAATTTTTTTTTTTTTTTTTCTTAAAATTTCAAAAATTTTCTTAAAGGAACACTCCACCGTCTTTTCATATTAAACTATGTTATTCCCTTAACTAAGACGAGTTGATACATACCTCTCTCGTCTCAGTGCGTGCACTTAATCGCTCTGGCGCGTGGGGAAACTTTGATAGCAGTTAGCTTAGCCCAGTTCATTCAATAGGATCCAAACAGAGATGAAATTAGGGAAAACGTGGAGGTGTTTGGTCGCTTCTATTTAAATACAGTTACACAAGTAGTTACACGACCAAGTATGGTGACACAAAATAAAACGTGGCAATTTTCTAAGCGGGTAAAATGGATAACTATATTGCATGGTGGAATAGCACTTTGGAGCACTTCGACTCGGCGCAGTAATATCATCACTCCAGGAGTGATGATATTACTGCAGGAGTGATGATATTATGTAGTTAAATTGTAATAGAGTAAAAAGTAAGATATTTGACTTTGAAATGTAGTGGTGTTAAAGTAAAAGTCTCGCCAAATTTAAATACTTCAGTAAAGTACAGATACGCAAAAAAGCTACTTAAGTACAGTAACGTTACATTTACTTTGTTACTGTCCACCACTGGTCACCATACTTGGTTTTGTAACTAGTCGTGTAACTGTATTTAAATAGGGAAAACGTCGAGGTGTTTGGTCGCTTCTAACTTCATCTCTGTTTGGATCCTAATAAATGAACTGGGCTAAGGTAACTGCTATCAAAGTTTCCCCGCACGCCAGAGCGATTTAATGCACGCACTGAGATGAGAGAGGTATGTATCAACTCGTCTTAGTTAAGGGAATAACATAGTTTAATATGAAAAAAACGGTGGAGTGTTCCTTTAATTAAAAAAAGTCAACCAAAAAAGGCAGTGCTGTGCGCCTCGCGTTTTCAAACCTGAAAAACACGTTCTGTCTGATCGGGGCATAATAGTGCTAAGGTTAGGGTTAGATAATAACACACTCTAGGACTTTGTAACAATGTTGTAAAGAAAGATCATATGATGTATGTAGTATATTATGTATGCTGAGTACACGGTTGCCATAGATAAATACTTAAATGCCTAAATATTTAAATTTTATATATATATATATAATTATATTATAAAATATTATATATAGTTTCATTTATTGTAGTATTTCACAATGTTACTGTTTTTACAGCGTATTCGAACGTACCGTACTGATTGGGATTGCTTTGAGAGACCAATCTACTTAGAGTGTAATTAAACGAGCAAATGCACATTGGTATGCAATAATTGCATCAGCTGCTCTGCCTCGCAGCGCGAGTATTTAATGAGCAATAGTGGCGACGGGACATACGTAACCGAGACGTTCTCTTTCAGTTCGGTCACGTTTGACGTAGTCAGACGAGCCATACTGATTGGAATCCCAATTAACAGAAGGATCCCAATTAACCAACTGGCCTCGTAACAGAAGAAGAGCTGGTCTGAGGTCCTGAGGCTTTGCGTTCTGTCCACGTACAGGTGCAGAGCGTGGACGGGAATGAGAAAAGCCAGGGCTGGGTCTACCTCCTCTGGGGGCAGCGCTTGCAGGTTCACCACCTGGTCCCAAAGGGGAGTGGTAGGAACCTTGGGTACATATCCAGGCGGGAGTCTCAGGATGATGTGAGAGTTGGCCGGCCCGAATTCCAGGCACGATTCATCGACCGAAAATGCGTGCAGGCCCCCTACCCTCCTGATAGTGGCCAAAGCAAGCTGGAGAACTGTTTTTATAGACAGGACTCTGCTACCTGCAATGGCTTAAAGGGAGGTCTCTGCAGTGCCATCAGCATCAAAGATAAGTCCCAAGAGGGTATAGAGAGGGTGGTAGATCACCTAGAACCACCGCGCCCCGTCCAGGGACCAGACATGGAGTTTCCAGAGGTCTGGACGCGGGTGCCATACGGTGCCCCGTCTCTGAGAGAGGAGGTCCTCCCTGAGAGGAATGGGCCAGGGAGGGGCTGTCGAGAGGAACATCAGTTCGGGGAACCAGGTCCAGTTAGGCCAATAAGGGGCAACTAACAAGACCTGCTCCTCTTCCTCCCTGACTTTGCACAGTGTCTGTGCGAGAAGGCTCACTGGGGGAAACGCTTACTATACGGAGGCCCTGGGGCCACCTGTGTGCCAGTGCATTCGTGCCGAGGGTCCCCTCGGTCAGGGAGTAAAATAACTGGAAATGGGACGAGTACGGAGAGGCAAACAGATCTATCTGTGCGGCCCCGAAGTGGTCCCAAATCAACTGGACCGCCTGGGGATGGAGTCTCCACTCTCCCTTGGCCACAGGCTGTCGTGAGAGCTCGTTGGAGGCAGGATTGAGCAGGCCGGGGATATAAGTGGCACGAAGTGACCTCAGATGCTACTGATACCATAGGAGGATATGGCGGGTGAGACCACCTTGATGGTTGATGTATGCAACGGTCGCAGTGTTATCCGTATGGACCAGCACATGCTTGCGAAAAAGCAGCTGCGTTTTGAGACGTCTCAGAGCAAGGTGTACTGCTAGCAACTCAAGGCAGTTGATGTGCCAATGCAGTTGGGGGCCCGTCCAGATCCCCACTACTGCATGCCCATTGTACGTGGCCCCCCAGCCAGTGTTGGGAGTATCTGTGGAGACCACAGCATACGTGAACACTTGTTCCCGTCTGGTGGACCGAGTCCAGCTCCATACTGAGAAAAGAGATCCTCTGCACGGGGGGGAGTTTGCTTTTTTCCCAGTTGACCCGAAGACCCAAATGACTGATATGCTGGAGCAGCAAATCCCTGTGCTTGCACAACTGCTCCCGAGACCGAGCTAGTATCAGCCAGTCGTCGAGATAGTTATAGGACAGATAGGATAGTAGAGATAGGACACGAACACCACGCTCTCTCATGGGAGCAATGGCCGCCTCCGCGCCCTTCTTAAAGATGCAGGGCGACAGGGCCAGCCAGAAGGGTAGGACTTTGTACTGATATGCTCGACCCTCGAATGCAAAGTGCCTGTGTCGCGGGAGGATGGAGACATGAAAGTATGCATCCTTCAGGTCGATCGCTGCAAACTCGGAGACGGTAGAACTCCAAAATGCGTTTCTGCATTAGCATCTTGAACAGAAGCTTGTAAAGGCCCGATTCAAGACTCGCAGGTCCAAGATTGGGCGTAACCCACCACCTTTCTTGGGTACAATGAAGTACGGGCTGTAGAAACCGATCTTCATATCGGCTGGAGGGACCGGCTCTATCGCATCCTTCGCCAGTAGAAATGTGATCTCCGCGCGCATGACAGGGGCATGTTCGCTCAACACCGAAGTGTACCAAACACAGCTGAACTTTTACACCCTTGGTGACGCACAGAATGAGGGGCATTTGACTATGTCAAACGTGACCGAACTGAAACAGAACTATAGTTTTGTTTATTGTTTCCTATATGTTTGTTTTGGTGTTGGCAAACATTGTTAAATCAAAGACACATTAACACATACTTGTCCATCAATATCTGACTGTTAATTAGAGGTGTTTAAATGACAACTGGTTTTTATTATCTAATGTACTGACATACATTTTTAAGAGTGGTTTAAATAATTCTGTGGCAAATTAATTTAGGTAGCTGATAAAATAAAGTTGTGAAACTTGTAAACAGTTATGTTAACTGTTAACTCTTGAAGTTTATACTTAGTAACAATTTCAGACACAATTCTGGAAGTTACATTGTCTAAATTTGGTCATCCAATGAAAATAGCCTTATTCTGATTTGGCTACTTTGAAACTAAGTAGAAATAATGAAAAAGAAACTAATATAAATGATGAAAACGCATAAAATGACTAAAAGATAAACTAAAATAAAAATGAAAAATGAAAATATAAACATAAAAGATAATTCAAAATAAAATAGTTAAATAATACTAAAAGAACACAGGTTTGTTCATGGATAAATCTGTTTTTTAACAATTTGGTTAAGTAAATGATTCATTGACTCACTCAAAAAGACATAGGTGTGTTTGACTTGAAGGGGTGTGTTTGGTGTGTTTGTTCAAATAGGTGTGTTTGACTTGAAGGGGTGCTGCGCATCCATCTGCTCTATAATCGCTCTCGCAGTACTTTGATGTCATGCATTGATCAGTCTGCGCAGTGCCACTTCAAGTCGAACAAACCTGCGCTGCATCCAAAATTACATACTTCCCATTATACAATATTCCCTACTATATAGTAGGCGAAAAACAGAATGTGACAAAAGTATGTCCGAATTCACAGTATTCATAAAAGAGAATGCAAAAAGTCCCCGGATGACCTACTACTTCCAGCGAGATTCTGAAGTGCGCATTCGATGGACACTTTACCATCCCATGAGGCCACGGAAGGGTATTTATGAATGGAGGTGAAGCGACGCAACTGACGCTGGTAGGTCACATGATAATGACAACATGATGAATGTAGTACGTCCAGATTACATTCATACTACACACATTCATACTATATAGAACATACAGTGTTCTGATCTCTTGTTTCGTTCCTGAATGAATCAATGTTTTGAACCATGTTTCATTTGTGTGAATGAGTCAATGACTCACTCATAAAGCAGTCACTTGCTGCCACCTACTGGCGAATAGATGTAGCCTACAGAAACCCCCACCACTAATGCACAAACTGACATTTCGGAATGTCCCAGACAGTGCTGTTGTACTATGTATCACCAGTTTTGTAACAGCGCTTGTCCAATCATTTAAGAGTACTGTAACTGTTGTATAACATGAACATTTGTTCAGAACAATAGAACTACAGCAGAAGATCTGCATTTGGGTCACAGATTTGAACAGTGACTCCTCTGCCTGTGTTCTGAACATCAAAAAGAATAATCAATTACTGGAATATGCTAACTAACCTAGATTCAGCATGTACTGTCTGCCAATGGGCTGCAGTGCAAAGATGAGCCATACTACACACTGTGCATTGCACAGTTTCTGATCCCCCACATTACTGGCTGTGTTTCAATACACCCTAATATGCCAGCCCCTTGTGTCCTAGCACTCTTAAAGATGATGCTGACTTAATTTGAATAAATAGCACAGGGAATGTGATTTATGTGAAGTTTTTTTATTTAATCATTACAGATTCTGTCCCATGAGAACTCAAACATCAAGGAGAAAGTGTCAGATGAAGACACTTTAAACTGCGTCTAACTTTAGATATGCAGTAGAACATTCTTCTAATTTAAACACCTCTAAGGAGCAGTTTGAAATTAAAGGACAATTGTGCGTTTAGTGAAAATGAAGACAGTTGCAGTGCAAGCAAGAAAAGCAATAAAGTACACACACGCACACACACACACAAAGTTGGTGCAACAGCATTATGAGGACTCTCCATAGGCGTAATGGTTTTTATACTGTACAAACTGTATATTCTATCCCCTTACGCTGCTCCTATCCCTAAACCTACCCGTTACAGGAGACATTCTGCATTTTTACATTTTTAAAAAAACATTGTTTTTTTATGTTTTTAAACTATTTTAATTATGAGGACTTTTGAAATGTCCTCATAAACCACCTATAAGTTGTAATACCAGTGTAATACACATGTTATTATACAAATTTGTGTCCTCATAAATCACATAAACCAACCCACACACACACACACACACACACACACACACACACACACACACACACACACACACACACACACACACACACACACACACAAACAGAATAAATGCCTTACTTGATGTTGTCCAGGCAACCAGAGTCAGGTTTGAGAATTGCAGTATGGTGAAACATCTTATATAGTGCAATGCCCAGGAAAATAACATTTAGCTGCAACACAAAATCATAAAATGCATGAAATTAGAAGAAGACTCTCACATCATTAATCAATGCATTTCCATGACTTTGCAATTCATTTGTAATTGGTGGATACAGATATTTGAAGTCCTTACAGGGCATATATTCATTTGTATGTCAGGAATGAATAAACAGAATTAAATGAATAAAATAAAGCAGAATCACTCAATGGTGGATTCACCTTTATGCACGCAAATTTTCGCATGCCTTTTCTAACCCTGGAAATCACAGTTTTTTAATGGGAAATACCAATGCCCCAAAATGAACTTTCTTGGCTACTGGAACTGAAAACCCTAATTTTAACTTTGTTAGAAATAATAATGTTTAAACAATCTGATAACTGTATAAAACAGCATTTATGCATGTGTCAGTTTTGATTAATGTGATGTTGCCTATACCAATGTTGTATGTTGTAACTCCAATGCTGATGTGTTTTTTTTTTCAATACAAGCACATCCTTACCCTACAGTATAATAATAGGATAAGATAAGCATAAGATTTGTATAACGCATGTACAAGACAAGTGCAAGTGTGCAACCTGTTCGATAAAAGAAAACCTCTGGATTAAGCATCCAAAATCCAAGGGGAACATCTTGGAAAATGCAAGCGCATATATATGTTATATTTTTGAGTTTTAATATTTTATTATTACAATGGTGTTTGAATTGTCTCACACATTGTGTGTGCACATTTAGAAACAAACAAACAAATGTAAACTGCATTCATTTTTTACATTTTGTCTGCGTACATTTCATCATGCGTCAAAGCAGCTACTCATCTCGTCAACTGTAAATGTGACATTTTTAAGGGAAAATATGCTGATGTTTATATGACAGGTATGATTCTTCTCCATGTCAAACATTTGGTTATCTGATTATTGTAGTAGTGTTTCAGACAAAATTTCAGCCTGTTTTCTCCTAAATATCAGTGCATGCCTAATAGGAACCCTTTTGGGAAAGTTATAGGTTGTCATGTTTTATGGGGACTTTCCACAGACGTGATGATTTTTATACTGTACAAACAGTATATTCTATTCCCTAACCCTAAATCTACCCATCACAGAAAACTTTCTGCATTTTTACATTTTCAAAAACATCACTTAATATGATTTATAAGCTGTTTTCCTCAAGGGGACCAAAAAATGTCCCCACAAGGACAAGGATTTCACATATTGCCATCTTTGTGAGGGACATTTTGCTCCTCATAATGTAGGGTTTACCTCAACACGCGCACGCACACACACACACACCCCTCTTTCTCTATATATAGCAGTGGGGTTGCTCAGCTTGTCTTGAAGGGTGACTGTGACTTTCCAGTAATTGGGAAAATGCCCTCGACACACTATTATCTGAACACCCCATGTGGGTGTGTGTGTGTGCGCGCCAGTGTGGAATTGGCTTTGCTCTATCATTCTTCAAACCCCCAGCGTGTGTGTTTGTGTGTGTTAAACTCACCATGATGATGAGAGTAGCAGGCCCAATGAAACTCCAGATAAAGTAAGTATCTAACCTGAGCCAGCACCTACACAGAAAAAGAGAGCAAGAGAGAGATTTCCAAATGAAACTGGTCTCCAACCCCTTCCAATTAAGAAGGTTTAAGTTTCAGGAAGGAATGTTAATATGTAATGTTCTGATGTTTGGTTGATCATCGCATTCAGAAAGGGCTCATCGCCCCGGAACATTCGGAACCTCAAGGGGTGATTGACAATCCAGATCTGAATTATTAAACTCTTCATCTCTGCTATACTGAAATCACCTCTAAAGCCCAGCAGGAGTGAAACATATACACACACTGTTTGAGTGCGTGTATGTATATGTGTGTTCCAGGCCACCAAGTCAAACATGCTCCCTCTTTAAAGAACAGATACCATATGCTAGAGAATGCAGAAACCAAATAGGATTATAAATATTTTAGGAACTTCAATTCATGTACGCTGGGATTAGGCCATGCATACATGCTCTTTGTGCTATATTTTAGCTCTTACCAGTCTGGCACTGATTTCACCAACCATCTGCCATGACAACATCTTAATTTATTCTCCTCTATGGTTTGTGTGGAGTTTAGGAATAATATGAAAGTGTGGGGGACACATTAAGGTATGAAAAGCACTGATTATCTGCCAAAAACTGGGGGGATGAATGCTCTAGAAGTGGCTTCCTACTTCCTAAAGGATCCCTACTCCCCTGTTTAGATTTCCACTGTTGGCTTAGGTTAACAGGATCTGCAGTAAAATAGTGTTCTTCTCCTTCCCTCCCTCCCTTGCATTCAATTCTTGTTTTTAAATGAGTGTGACCTAATTCTGTGGTCTGGTGAGACTGTGTGCTTGAGTGACCACCACTTATTCATATGCCACATTCAGCATCTCATCTTTAAATGATGATTTTTGCTGAAATATTTATCTGAGTGAACATCCCTCATGGCTGTGTCTGGCCACTAACTGCTGAAATGCCAGCTGAACAGTTTTCTTTATGAATATGAATTAGGGCAATTTTACCAGTTTGCCCATTTCAGAACTCATGAACACACAAGCGACTTTAAGCACAACCTGATCTGATGTCCTTGGCACTTGCAAAACATTTTGCTGGAGAAGACAGCATTAGAGGGATTTCTGATTTCCTACACTCACTGATCAGAAGTAATTTTGTGGCTTATTGCTTTCAAAGAGAGGAGCATGTATTGACTGTGTATTTGTAAACTTTATTTATATGTGGTGTACTTACATTAATGTTGAAATGTTTGGGGTGGGTAAGATTTTTTTTTAAAGTTGTGAAAGATTTTTACAATTTAAAATATCTGTTTCCTATTTTAATATATTTTAAAATATAACTTATTCCTGTCTTGGCACAGCTGAATTTTCAGGAGCTATGACTCCAGTTTTCAGTGTCACATGATCCTTCAGAAATCATTCTAATATGCGGATTTTAAACATATCTTATTATTATTGATGTTGAAAACATTTTGTGCTGCCTAATATTTTCGTGGAAACCATGATACTTTTTTCAGAATTCTTTGATGAATAGAACTTTTATTTGAAACTAAAATCCATTTGTTGCTGAGTAAAAGTATTAACATCTTTTTTTTTTCTTAAAAAAAAAACTTTACAACTTTTGGACCCCACTGAATTTCATTGTTTGGATGAAAACAGCTGAACATCCTTGGTTTAGAATGGCATGAGGGTAAACATATGATAAAGGAATTTTCATTTTTCAGTGAACTACAGTATCTCTTTAATGAAATAATTATATATGATTTGAGTTAGGTTATTTGTGCTCATGAAATCATTTGCCACAAAGCAGCAGTTTTTATCCAAAGTGACTTTCAGGGCACTAATTGTAAAGCCATTCCCTCTTGAGCAGTCTGGTGTGATGTGTCTCGCTCAAGGGCACAGTGCTAATAGAGCAGGTCTGTGATCTCAGTAACTCTTTTCCTGTGTCACTAATTCCTGAGATTGGACCTGAAATCCTCCTTAACCATTAGGGAACACTGCTAGTAAGAAAGCAACTAATATGAAGCAAAGTAATATAAAATGCTTTTGACCAATTTAATGTGGCCATTTTGAAAATAAATGTAATAAAAAAAATCACTGACCCCAAACATTTGAACAGTAGTATATGTAAGCTTGACTACAAAATTTCTCAACAAGCCCATTCCTAGTATGGAAGTTCCTTGCTGGTAGAGTTCAGACAGGATGCAGAACTTGATCGGTCAAAGCCCAGGTGGAATATGCAGACTGTTTTATTATTATTTAATTTTTTTTACATTTTCTGCCATGATGGGTCTTTGCAAGCAAAACTGGAAGCTGACAGATGCCTTTTGGACATCACACTAGTGATAGACCAATACATTGGCCAGACAGATTCATTGGCTGATAGCTGTGTCCGCTTGGCCAATTCAAGTGTTACCTCCCCCTTATGTTTGTTCCAAAATCTACAGAGAGCTGTCAATGAATAATAAGTGATATATTTTTTTGTTTTGTTTAGTTTTTTTCTAGTGGATTTTGAGTAAATATTGCGTGGAATAATTGTGTCAAATTTTATTTGAATTATGTAGGGGAGACTCTGTAACTAAAAGGTTTTATTTTAAAGTCCAATTACATAAATGTGTTTTCTTTAAAAAAAATTGTCTTTTGCATCTCTCTTCAATTAAAATATTTGTAATGAATTTTGTTCTTCTACAGTAGTCACATTCAAATCCAGACTCAAAACATATCTGTTTAGCTGTGCATTTACTGAATAAGCACTGTGCCACTGTTCGTCCGACTGTTTGTACTGTATTTTATTTTATGTTTTAATTATTCTGATTTCTTTTGATTATTTTAATTTCTTCTATGTAAAGCACTTTGAATTACCATTGTGTATGAAATGTGCTATATAAATAAACTTGCCTCGTCTTGCCTTGCCTAACTAAAATTTCAATATCATATTTTTGTAAGAGCTGTTGGATAAACAAACACAACAAAACCACCCTGGCATACATTCAGGCAACTATAGGGGCAAGTTGTCACATTTTATAGTGGAAGTAAAAAAATATATATATGTTTTATATATATATATATTTATATAAATATATATTGCTAACATTTGTTCAATTTAACTGAAAAGGTTGTTTAATGGCACACACTTACACAGATGGTGCATGTTGAAAAAAGATTTCATGTGCGTGTTCACTCAACTGTATCTTTTTTCCTGGGCAACAATGGTGCGAATGATTTAAAAAAAAGTGACAACTAACCCCTTTAAGAGCATTTTATATTGGCAGTTATCCACCATGCTCCCTGTATGTGCCATATACATACACTCTTTCAGTTCCATAGCTGCGATAATCCACGGCGGCAGAAACAGCCACTATAACAGCAGGCACTCCGTATCCAGTGAGATAGAAGTACTTGGTACGCGAATACTCGCTCTCGAACACTTCCACCAGCATGATGTACAGCTGTACGCCTTCCAGAAACATCCATGTAAACGCAGCCAAGAAGAAGAAATGCAGCAGGGCCGCAAACACAGCACAGACGATCTGTAACAAAGACGCACACTGAGCACAAACGGTGTTGAAATTATCTACCCAGTATCTGTGTGATCTGTGACTCGCTGCTTTGAGTATTAACCGTCTGTTCTGTTATCACTTCAGAAATTTCCCTACGGATTTTCACTACTTTACCTTTGTCATTTTCCATTTGTCTAAGCTTATATTCTCCTCTCTCACTCTCTCTCTAAGGACACAATGAGGTTTTTTTTTTTAACGAGAGGTCAAAGACCCACTCAATTTCTGTAATTAACAAGAGTCAGGTGCCCAACTTGGCGACTTAAGGAATTTGTGTGTGTGCTCTGCAATAAATCTAAGTCCATCAAGTGTGTATATGAGGGGCTTTTCGTGTGGAGCAGGTGTGTGTGTGTGTATCGTACGGGCTGGTCTGCACGGTTGATCCCGGTGAGGAAGAGCGTTTCAGCGATAAAGAGGGAGATGCAGAGGTTCTTATGGATGGTGTTCCTGTCGCTTTGGAGACCACGGAAGAAACAGAAGGTGAAGATGCAGATGAGCAGACAGACCAGTGACAGCAGGATCCCCACCCACGTTATGACGTCCAACAGCAGCTCATGCACCTGGTCTGCTTTCTGAGAAGTAGAGAGAGTGGGAAGAGGGAATGATGTTAGTCAAGGTCCATATAAGCATCTACTACATTCGGTAAATGTTACCCGTGCTGGCAAAATGAGCCACAATGAGCACATTTTCAAAAATGATTTATTGTTATTTTCACATTCTATTAAAAACCTTCAAAATTATACATAATTTGTTGGAATCAGACAAAAAATTACTGATGTACACCTGTTTAAAGGAGATAGAGTCAGCAAAGTTTTCTGAAGGTTCCAAAACAAAATCACCTAGCAATCATACCTTAAAATCCCTGGTAATAACACCAAATTAAAATCCAAATATCTATAGGAGAAATATATATTCAATTTTTTTTCCCCAATGATACCACAATTGTTTGATTTACATTAATGAAACGGACGGCCTAAATATTAAAACCTACAGTACCGCACAATCTAATATGTGTAAGATCATGTTACATCAGCATGAGTTTGAAAAGCACATTTAATTAGTTCAGACTAATGCGATCGAAATTTTGCTATAAGCAAATATTCACAAAGTTGGAATGCTGCGTTTTAAAACGATACCAAACTTGTGCTGAGGGGAAGCGAGCAGAGAAACAGTAATTTGCAAGGACAAGGGAAAGGTACTCCCCTCAGAATACGCACAAACAAAGATACTTATGAAATAATATTACAATTTAAAATAACTGTGTGGCGAGCAGAACCAGGTCGAGGGACGCGAGGCCGGTGGTCTCGTAATCGTATCTCTCACGGAGGAGCGGAAGCATAAAAGGAGGAGCAACGACAGTGAAGATCAAGAGAGGAACAGGCCTGATTTTATGTTATGTTTTGTTTCTGTTTTGTGTGGCCAGCAGTCGTCTGAGAGGGGAAGCTGGCTTATACTTTTGTTTTTGTATTTGTTTATTTATTTATTAAAAATCTTTGAATGTTCGCCGGTTCCCGGCTCCTTCTTCCAATAACATCTGAGCTGCGTTACAAACTGTTATCTATTAAATATTTTAAAATGTAATTTATTCATGTAATGAACAGTAGTATATGTAAGCTTGACTACAAAATCTCTCAACAAGCCCATTCCTAGTATGGAAGTTCCTTGCTGGTAGAGTTCAGACAGGATGCAGAACTTGATCGGTCAAAGCCCAGGTGGAATATGCAGACCGTTTTATTATTATTTTTATTTTTTTACATTTTCTGCACTGATTTTGGAGGACGATCTGCAAAATGGACTTAAACATGGTCAAATTTGTTGAAAAGAGCTGATAGTGCAGTACTCTTTTTTTGCAGCTGAAAGCATTTAGCATTATAAAATACATACAAATATTTAATAATTGAACAATGTTTCAGTTCTTAAATGGTGAGCATTCAATTTTTGCAGAGTCACAGATTGTGGGCCTGGTTCTGTCAGAATCGTCCATTAATTTCAGCGGTTGTGTGAGAAATTTGCTACTGACAAGACTCAGTGCTCAGTGAATGTGTGCAGTCAGGCCTGAACACACAGAAGTACACACGCTAAATGGTTTTATTAATCATTCATACATATACGCAACATCCATTAATGCAGCCTCAAGGGTGTGGGTCCAAATGGTGTGTGTGTGTGTGTGTGTGTGTGTGTGTGAATGTTTAAGGTCACTCCTCCCCTCTGCACACAACATTTACATTTATGTATATCCTGCCCTTTTGCCTTTACGTTTTGTGCATAAATCATTTCGGCAGTCTTCTGTTGACAAGCACACACATGCATACACCTCATGACATGTTCATGCATGTTCAATTCATAAGTCTACACTATATATGGGCTTTCCACATCTGTTTTGTCCATGTAATACTGTATTTATGTGTGTGTTTGTGTGCAGTGAGAGAGAGATGAGTATCCTCTCTGAGATAACACACATTACACAGTCTTGTAGCCCAAGGCAAGAGCCGAGTGGCTTCTATTCAGGAGACCTGTGAGGTCTCTCCTAGTGGTGGATGACGTAACTTATTGCACTGCTAGTGAGTGCAGTTCAAACTTTTATACTGGGTCTGGTTGTAAATCTCAGGTTACCTGGAAAGTATTCCATTCTCAACCGAATTACTAAAAGATTACAGCATCAAATTCAATGACCACCACTTCACCAGCCATTAATACCAACTTATGCTTACTGTGGCCACATAAATTACTATGGATGAAACTCAACATGACATTCACTGCCCACCAGCCCCAAGTCCTCCACCAGCTCAATCGGTTCCCTGCCATTAAAGCAATGGTGGTCCACCAGCTCAAACTAGGATGATCAAGTTGGCACCAGGTCAACGACTGCTCCGCTATAGCCTGTCCTGCTGGAAAACCACTTAACTAGTCTGGACCAGCTAATAATGACCAGCTTTGACCAACTGGAAACTTATAGAGTTACCTTTAATTTAAGCTGGGTTTTCAGTTCTATGAAGTCATCATGGGTAGTTTTAAATGTATAGTTTGTATAGTTTAAATCTATAGTGGCCACTGTTAGTTTTTTAAGCTTTGTCTTTTGATGAAAATGACCTTTAAATGTAATTAATATTTTATAATGTCATTTTCATTCATTTTAGTCCATTTTACTCTGACTGAAAAGGCATATACATTTGATATATTTTTTTGACAACTATATTTCAGCTGATGATAATTAGAAAATCAGTGTTGATATTAACTAAAAAAAATAAATAATAATAATAATAATAATAATATATATATATATATATATATATATATATATATATATATATATTTATATATATATATATAAAATATATATACACTTTCCATTTATTGAAATAAAGCTAAAATAAAGCAAAGTAAAATATAAATATTAGATTAATTAAAAAAAAAAAACTTGAAATGTTGCCTTGGCAAATAACTACAAAATAAAAAAAAAGTTTAAGACTAAAGTTGACTAATGTTAACTAAAAATAGATAAAAAAAATTAAAGCTAAATAGATAAACTAAAACACATTAGCATATATCAAAATTAAAAGGAAAATAACAACAACAAAATTAAAAGGAAAATTAAAAATAAATGCTTCAATAGTATATAAATAATGCTAAAATAACATTGGTGCTTAAATGTGTTAGTCTGTAAGAGACATTCTGATTAGCAAGCACCTTTCTTTCAAATTCACTTGTTAATAGCTTGCAGTGTCTTCTTGCTAATTAAAATCGTTTAATTACTTTCCAACTTTTTGTCTAATTTTCTTTCATTGTCACTGAACAAATCAAGAAATCCTTTGTTAATATACAGTATACATTTTCATTAGTAATTTAATTGACGAGATTAGTACTGATAACGTAACATACCTTGACCTCCACGTGGGCCATGAGCACGGCAAAGTTCGTGAGGTGTGTGCAAGAACAGGACGTGTGAGTGCGGTTGGTGCCTAGTAGTCTGCAGTCCTGAGTGGACCAGTATCCGGTCATGGTGCGTTTGGAGTAACTCCAAAAGGAGCAGTTCGGATTGAAGTTCTCTTCCGACTGCTGGAATAAGGAGATGCGCATCACTCCATCATAGTGACAGAAATCACTATAAGGCAGAAAAACTCAAAAAAGAAAGATGAAAATGTAAGCGTATATATACCTGTATGTGTCTGACAGTGAAGAACACAGGTTCAGAAAGGTAGACCTTGTTACTGTCTTTATTAATAGCTGCAGTAATAACAGGTGAGTTGACTATAAGTGAATAGTTTGGATAGGCCGCTTCACTGCCGAGCCGCACGCTAGCATTCTCCGTAGACAGGTACTGGCCGAGGTTCTTATAGAGAACAAGAGCCAAACGGATTTCACCTGAGGAATAGAAAATACAGAAGCGGTCCGTCTGAGAAGTGTCAGATTGAGAATTAAAAAGAGGCAGATGGACATTGACAGATTACCGTTACGTCCTTGCTGTTTGAGTGTGTTGGCTGAGAGATGAATGGAGTTGCCGGATAGTCCAGATTGAGGGAAGGTTAGATCAGCCAGATTAACATCTGTACTTAGACGTGCAACCTCCAGTTCTGGAAAACATAAAAATGTTCATAATAAGATACAGCCGTTATCAGACAGGAGAGGAACTGTAAATGTAGCTTTTTCCATTGGAAGCCCTGTGTTTTTAGAAAGCACGAAACTGGATTTTATAGAAAATATGAAAAGATACTGATAAAAAATTGTCAGTCTATTTAAAATGATGACATTCGGTAATCAGAGATGATAAACAGTATTTTTCCACTTTTCAAAGTCTTGAGAGGTTCACGCTATGGATTAAACTCTGTCTCACCCCTCATTTTAAAATGAATATATTTGAGTGCACATCAGTAAGAACACCCACATTTGCTTCAAGGTAAATGAATGTTAATGTAATTAATGTTAATAACATAATGTTAATTCATTTACGTATGGATTCAGGTCACAGTAGGGGTGACAGCTACTAAAAATCTCACGGTACCGTAAATGTGTGAAGCAGTTCTGTTCACTTACACTAATGTTATCATTTGTAATCCATTTCAAATTAGGCGTCTGTCTTTTCAGTTGACTGCGATAAGCGATTTTCTTTCTTTTCTCGAGTCAGTTTTTAATTTAACAAATTCTTTAAAGAAAGACAAAAGATGTTTTGAAATCTAACACTTCATTACAGATTACAAAGTATAATACAAGCATATTATACTGAAAATTAATTCCTATGGGATGTTCTATTAGGTCTGAGCCAGAGCCACTGAAAAACAAAGTTGCGACGCTTTGATCTCGCCACTACGCGGTCACGTTGTTCATGGACCTCTCAATATTTCCAAAATACTCTGTGCTGTCAATCTGTTTGAATGGGTTTAAGCAGGATAGACAGCAGTTTCACTACATTTGCAGCAATTCCTGGTAAATATTAATGCATACTATGCATTGATTATGCATTGATTACTACGCTGAGATGAATAGACAACATTACTATGCTTTTCTTGAGTTTAGGTATTCCTTCGAGGGTCACACTCATACTCCATGGCGGTCAAAAGTGACCAAACTCCTTAAGTGTAACTTTTTATCTTTTTGGTACTAAATAATATTTGTGCAAAAAATTATGATCTATTAATGGCCATTTAAAATACTTTTTTTTTCTAAAATGTTTATTATTCATGTTACAATTACCACTATAGATGCCTCTATGGCTCTTTCATATACATGTACATACAGTAACTCTGGTCTAGTTGCTCAAGAGTATTGTCGGTCATAATTGCTTACTTTTTTTAGGTTTTGCATTTGAATATATATAGACATTATCAAACACTAGATTTTTATATGTTTAGATTTTTTGTTACATTTAAAAGGTTAATTACTTACATTCTAATGTTTTTATACTCACAGCATACACAGCAAGTGAATATTAATGAATGCAAGCAAATGCTGAATTTAACCCCTGAAGTTTAAAATACTGTTAAAAAAACCCAATTGCATTTAACAAAACTCTTTATTATGTACTCTATCCAGTGAGGCGCTAGATAAGTTATTTCTTGAATGGGCAGTCTTCATAGAAACTCATTCAACCTCCTACAGGGAGAGAAAGATTGTACAACTGCAATTAGAGTCTAACTATCTATTATGTAACGATAAACATTAATGTGCTTCATAAAATACAACTACTTTCTAGATTCCTGAGAGCTCAACTAATGTGTTAAAATTTCAAAGAAAATAAAACAATTACCAGTGAGTACGCTTGAGAAACACTGAAATGAATGGGGTTCAATGCTGGAACTACAGTATTGGTTGTTTTGACTATTGGTTGCTTCACGACACGCGTGACTTCCGCATTCCTCAATTCCTATGGAGATCTTTGGGAGTGTCGCAACGGCTCTGATATGAGCTAGCAACAGTGACAAAAGGATATAGAAATTAATTCTTCAAAATATTTTTCTACAGATGTGTTAAGGAATGTATATAACACATTTGCAGATTGTAATTTCCTCATCTAAACATGCAGACAGCCTTGGGATTGTAAGATGTATGTTGTTGTTTTTTAATCACATGAAAAAGGAAAAACATGTCTGCATTCACAAATCAGTGTTTCTGTAGAAACTCATAAATCTATCAAAGACCATCTATAAATCAGTTTATTGATTGTGTAGTATGCGCTTAAGACACTGCATTGCAAACAAAGTTTATTTATTGAGTTAAGATGAAAGACACCTTTGGCTGGCCAAATAGCTTTATAAATTCACTTTGAGACATGCAAGTATGTGTCTGTATGTGCGAGTGCGGTATATCACATCAGTGTGTGAAGTCTACAGTTCCCTAGAGGAGCGATGAGTTATACAACAAGCAGGAGTGTGATGAAGTTATACATCTTTAAATCACATGTGAATCTGTGTGTGTGTGTGTGTGTGTGTGTGTGTGTGTGTGTGTGTGTGTGTGTGTGTTTGTGTGTGTGTGTGTGTGTGTGTGTGTGTGTGTGTGAGCATTATTAAAATCATTTCCCTCGTATCTGCAGGTGGTCTCTAGGCCAAGCTACAGGCGGTTTATGTAATTTTCTGCCCAGGTTTGTAATATAAAGTAGAAAAATACAGCTCTGTATGTGTATGTTCGTGCACAAGAGTGCGTTTTATGAAATACAGATTTATGTTGCATCTTAAACTAGATAAAATCCTTATTAAAAGCAGATTTTAACACCCTTCTGATCTCATTTAACAGATGATACTTTGATGTCATTATTACAGTAATTTATTTACAAACTACCTCACATTACACCTCTCTAATAATCAAAATTATGTTCCTGAAATGAGTTCTAATTATGCAAGTCAGATGGTGCAAATTTCCTCGGTAGTTTTTGGATGAAATGTAACATATTGTATACCCTCATCTACGGATAACTGAATCAATGAGCTTGTGACAGATTTGGAGTGCTTTTACCCTCCTCAGACATGTCTTAGAGCTGAACGCACCATGGATTACCTGTTTGACACTTTTTTTTTCTGGTCTGACATATAAGAAAGGATATTTTCAAGTGGAAAGTGAGATACTTGCAGAGAAAACACAACAAAAACCTGAAGTAATAAACTCACACCCCCCAGGGTCATGATCAGAGGGATCCGGCGTGTGTGTATGTGTGTGTGAGAGAGAGAGAGAGAGAGAGAGAGAGAGAGAGAGAGAGAGAGAGAGAGAGAGAGAGAGAGAGAGAGAGAGAGAGAGAGAGAGAGAGAGAGAGAGAGAGAGAGAGAGAGAGAGAGAAAGATCCATAAGAAACAGAACGGCCCAGTTATATAAAGCACTTCAAGCACTTCACAGCGGATACGGTGCCTTCAAAGCAGACACACACACACACACACACACACACACACACACACACACACACACACACACACACACACACACACACACACACACACACACACACACACACACACACACACACACACAGGCTGCAGGGGTGCTCACACTGTGCTAACCAAATTAGCTGAATCTAGTCTTCACAGAAAACTAGCACTGAAACACACAAGCGTAATCTATAAACATGCTCTATTCAAACCAGACAAGTTGTTTGGATCGTTCTTCTGGTATTCTGTTTTAAAAAGATTTAAAGTGCATCTTTTATCACCTAAATATGACAATATCTGCATTCAGTCTCTAAAAAAAGCAATTTCCCACATATTCTTCACTATTTAGTGTAAACATTAATTTAACAAGAACAGTTCATAGCACACAGAAAGCCTTAAAGGATGAGGAATCGAGAGAGGGAGAGAGAATAAGAGGAGGAATAAGTTTCCCATTTGAATAAACGGATAATGGTAGGAGATTTTGTCTGCGAGATTAAAATTAGCTTTCGGCTAAGATTTGAGATTGAAGATCAAAAAGGAAGAATATAATGATAAAACCACAATTTCCTTTTTACTGAAAGGCTTGTGTATGCAAAAAAGGATTTGAGCTTACTGCTGAAAAGCATCTAAGAAGTTCTGCATATTCATTTCTTGATTAAGTCTTATGTAAAATACATAAAATACATCAGATATGTATGGTTGCATAAGTCCATGTTTCATGACTGATTTTTAGCACCCCATCCAAAACAAGTTTCCAGTCTTCAGTACACATTAGAAACGAACATGCTGAACAAAACGGCACAATCACATAAAATAAGAAGTTATTTGATGTTTAATATGCAGTTATGTGGAGAGGAATTTTGGAACAATGAGATGGCACAATTGCAAGAGAAAACATGCTGATTAGCATGGTTAGCCGTTGCTGACAGATGCAGTATTCATAAACAATACAGTTTGCTCTGATCCACACTGTAAAAAGTGAACATGTGCAGTTGGAGATATTTCTACCTGATTCTCTATCTATAAAATCTAATATTGTTGTTATAACCTGATTCAATAAGGTGTTTGTAAAATCAAACAAGGGAATGTAACTGAGTTACAATGACCCAATATACAATTTCCAGTAAAGGCCAAGATGGACACATTCGACACATGCGCACTACAACCCCGCCAGATCTATAGAGGGCAGTATAACTGTAACTCATGTCAGCTACAAGACATCTGCTCTGAAGGACAAAGAAGAAGAAAAGGTTTGTGTTTGGCGGCTCCTTGCTGATCGGCGAATTTTGCTTCAGAGATAAATTGAGATTTGACGTTATTATACACATTGTTGCATCAAAGTGAAAATCACAATTGACATCATAAAATGAATATACACTCGAACTAATATTTTACCTTTTGTTCAGTTTAATTATTTCAAATGAGCTAAGGTAACACAATTTAACATTTTGTCTCAACTTAATTTCATTGTGTTCAATCCACCTAATATTTAAAAGTGAACTCAATTCATTTGTGTTGAAACTACATGAATTAATTGTTTCGACATAACTAGCGGGGCAGTGGATCTGTTCCCAGCATGCTTGGCAAGGAACTGCATTAGGAGAGTAAAGTTAGGGATTAATATAGGGTTATTTTATGTGTTTTTCAGTAAAGAGAAAGATGTTGGTAGTTTATGTTAATGTTTAATGTTCAGTTATGTTGGACATTTAGAGGAGTTTCTGTTATTGAATTTTGTGATTACCATTGTGCTGAAGAGTAGCGCTTGTGGACACTCAATGTTCTATGAACAACACTACTTGTTTGAAACTTAAGCCTCAGTAAATTAATTTTAAAAATTAGGTTCGATCAACATAAAAATTTAGTTAAACATACTAGAGTAAATCAATTTGACCTAAACCAACTAAATCGTGTTGACCCAAATAAACTGATTTATTTTGAATGAACTAAATGAAATTGTTTAAACATTTCTTCAATTAAATTAAATAAGGGTAATGAATTGATTTTTGAGAGTATTTACATCAAGGTGGAAAAGGACTTTCAACATTATACATCAAAAAAATATTATATCAAACTTATTTTTACCTTGCTGGAGAAATCAGGCTGTATACCTACTGACAGTTATGCTTCAGTAAAATCTTTTTTTTTTCCAGGTTGGTTCTCAGTAATCTTAAATAATTGTATTTCAACAAAACAAGTTATTTTAGATGTTACTACATGAAGTTGAACAGACAAAACATTTCTTTTTCAGTGTAGGATCCCAAAGTGATTATATTGGCTCAAAAAAACTTTTAATTGGCATTCTGTTGAGTGTCTGATTAAAAATCGTTCAAAATCACTTAATGTAGTTTGTCGTCGGAACTATGTTATGTCTTTCAAATTGTTAAACTGAAACTATAGACAGTGAAATAAAAAATTCTTATTATTTATTTAACTTACATTTTGCAAGCTAACCACAGCGTACTAGCTTATCACACGGCTAGTCAATCATTGTGTTAGCTTAGTCTATACCAGTGTTTTTTATACCATTAGAACTAATTCATATTTTAAATTAGCTTTGTTTGTTTTTTTCAGTTTTAGTAATTTAGTACTTCAAGTTCAATTTATTTTATTGTAATTAATTTGCAAGGCAAAAAAAATTGTTACGTTTTTCATCTAATATTTAAATTATATTTTATTTCAGCTTTATTTTGAATAAAAAATATTTTTAACAGTTTTACTTAACAATAACACTGGTCTATACCCTTTGCAAATGTTTCATACAGTTTTATACATTTTTGTTTGATTAGGCATTGCAAATGGTTAGGCAGACTCAACATGCCCAATTTCATAATATTACAGTTAATGTTTTACCAGTGACAAATTTTGTTATGCAATGCTCTTAAATGCCTGAAATGGATTTAGATTTTTCCCTGTCTGGTGTCTTTCACATCCCAGCCAATGATAACACTAGTGATTGGTTTGGAGCTGTGCACATTCTTGAGATACATCAGCCAATCAACAGTTTTCAGAGTGATTAGTGTTGTTTAGCTTGGGGGCTCGTCCAGCCGTTTGTGGAAATTAAGAACACCGGTTTGTCGATATATATCCGACTACGTGAGCGAGTGTTCAGCATGCGCTGTTTAGTTTGTTTGGGAGGCTTCGGAGTAACAATTGATTAGGACGTAAGGTATACGATTTTGTTTGAATTTGGGAAACACTGTGTAAATGACTAGTATAACTGCTGCTACAGATTGGAATGAGCTTTCAGGAAACGAATGCGGTAAGTTTATGAATTGAATAGTCTACTGATTGAATGTGTATGAAAATATACAATATTCAGTGTTCGTTCGAAATTTTAGGGTTTTTTTCTCATTTATTAGGGGTAGCAGAAATGTAAAATGACTTCCAATATTGATGAATTTATTCGTAATCCGTCGGAAGACCTTTTAATGAGATTTCGAAGGATCAATTGTTAGCACTTGCGAATCATTATAATGTTGAGCTTTCTGTTGCGGACAAACGGTTAAAGGAAAGTTTAAAATCGATCTTGATATCTGCTTTGGTATAACAGAATGTAGATGAACTTGAAGATGAAAAGACAGTGTCTATGGTTCAGGCTAGCAGAATGTCTTTGACTTATGAGCAATAGAAGGATTTACTTTTGATAGAAATGAAGTCTAAGGAAAAGATCGAGCAGCAAAAAATTGAAGCAAGACATATTGAAAGGAAGAGATTGGAGCGTGAGCGTTATACGTTGCATTTGATAAATGCTGGGAAAGGTTCTAGAGAAGCCAGAGGATTGTCTGTTAATGGTAGTGAGCATGATTTGTTTGATTTTGATGTGGTCACAAATTTGAAACTTGTGCCTAAATTTGATGAAAGGGAAATTGATACCTTTTTTTCACTATTTGAGCGAGTAGCTGGTACTAGAGGTTGGTCCGATTTAGAGCGTGTTTTATTGCAATGCGTTTTCACGGGAAGAGCTCAGGAGATTTTTTTTTTTTTTTTCTTCGTTAAGCATTCAGGACTCGGAAAAATATGAATGTGTTAAGTCAGCTGTTTTGAAAGCTTATGAATTGGTACCAGAGGCATGTAGACAGCGATTTAGAGGTTGGCAAAAATCTGAAAGAGAAACGTGTGGAATTTGTGAGAGAAATTCAAACTCGTTTTAATCGCTGGTGTTCTGCTTCTGATGTCAAAACTTTAAGTTATCTAAAGGAGCTAGTATTGTTAGAGCATTTTTAAAATTCAGTGCCACCTCGTGTTGCTACTTATGTAAGTGACTAAAGCTCATACGGCGTATGATGCTGCGGTCCTTGCTGAATATGCTCTAATTCACAAAAATCAGTTTGGACAAAGGACATTCAGAGAAATTATACGAGAACCTGATTGGTCTGTGCATGATAAGAGTAGGGAAAATCCTGATATCTTTAGAGGTAGATCATTGCGTTCACCTGGGGAATGTGAATTAGTTGATGCATGCAATTACTGCTAGGTTAAAGGGCATTGGAAAAATGATTGTCCGATGCTAAAAGCTAAAGCTCAATATTTATCAGGGAATAGAAGGCCCCAAAATGCCGTTTTGGGAGCTAAATCAGTAGGATTGGTAACATCTATTCAATCATCATTCTAACTAGCTATTGAAAATGACTGTGAAACCTTGAATTCTAGTTTTTCACCTTTTATTACAGAAGGTTATGTCTCACTAGTAGGCTCTAAAGAGAATAAACTAGTAACAATACTCAGAGACACAGGTGCAACGGAATCGTTTATTTCTGAAAATGTCCTGTCTTTTTCCAGTGAATCGTATACTGGAAATAATGTTTTGATTAGGGGAATAGGGTTAAATGTAGTATCCGTTCCTCTACATAAAGTGATGATGGTTTCAGATTTGGTGCAGGGAGAGGTAACACTAGGGGTACGTCCCTGTTTACCAGTTGTAGGTGTAGACATTATTCTTGGAAACAATTTAGCTGGAGGTAGAGTATGGTCCGTTGGTCCGCCAGCTTTGATAGTGTCTCCCTCTTTATTGGTTTCAGAGGTGTCAGATGAAAATGCCCAGAGTTTTCCAGAAGTATTTGTTTCTTCTGTTGTAACCCGTGCTGGGAGTAAATCTTTATCTGTGACTCAGTCAGATGTTGATAGAGATGGTAAGACACTGTCAACAATACCAACAGTTTTGACTATCTCACATAGTGAATTGGTGAAAGAACAACAGGCAGATGCCTCGCTTGTTGTCTTGTTTGACAGACTTCTGTCTCCAGATGTACTGCAGGATACACCTTCAGGGTATTATCTGGATGGAGAAATGTTAGTCAGGAAGTGGGTGCCCCATGGTGAAGATTTTGTAGGAGACCGAATTGTTCAGATTGTCGTTCCAAAAAATCTGTGATCTTGTTTTGAAAACAGCTCATGATACTTCAGGACATTTGGGAGTAAAAAAACCGTATAAATTAATTGAGAAGTTTTTTTTGGCCCAAGCTTAAACGAGACGTGTCTACATACATTAAAACATGCCATACTTGTCAGTTGACTGGAAAACCCAATCAGACTCTGAGACCAGCACCACTCTTTCCTGTTCCAGTGGTAAACCAACCATTTGAATATTTAATTGTGGATTGTGTGGGCCCATTACCGAAGTCGAAAGCAGGTAGTAAATATTTGCTCACGATAATGTGTCAAACAACTAGGTTTCCAGCGGCCAATTCGTTACACTCCATTTCGCTTAATTTTACTTCGAAAATATTTGCTCAAATATTAAAAAAGTTGCATGTTAAACATCAGAAGGCTAGCGCTTACCATGCTCAAAGTCAGGGGGCGCTAGAGTGCTTCCATTAGACACTGAAGTCTCTTTTAAGATCGTGTTGCACGCACATGAAGGGTGACTGGGATGGCGGTTTGCCCTGGCTTCTTATGTCCGCTAAGGAAGCTTCACAGGAAAGCACAGGGTTTAGTCCAAATAAGCTTGTATTTGGACATTCGGTGCATAGTCCAATGTCACTTTTGTCTGAGGATTTTAAGGATGTTAATCCACTGAGAAATTTGTTGAACTATGCAAGTAATTTTCGTAGGAGATTGTATGAATCTTGTGCAAAGGCGAATCTGGGCCATTCACAAGATAGAATGAAGCAGTTATTTGATCGTCGGGCAGAGGTTCGAGTTTTTCAGTCTGGGGATCAGGTGCTTGCTTTGGTGCCAGTTGTGGGTTCTCCTTTTCAGGCAAAATTTGTAGGCCCTTATACTGTTACATCAGGTTTCAGAGTTGAACTATTTGATTGAAACTCCTGATAGGAGGAAGAAGGCACGTGTTTGCCATGTGAATTTGTTGAAACCTTATTATGTACATGATACTGTTGAAGATGCTACCCAGGTGGCTGCTAATTCTCTTTTGCCTTTTGAAAATCCAGAAGGATCCCAAGTGAAGCCTGTGCTTTTGGTTGACGCAGGGGTGGAAACATCTTTAAGAGGTGTTCCTGCGGGCCCTGTTTCCGGTGATGAGGGTCTGGATCCGGGTGAAGCAGTCACACAAGGCTGTTTTAAAAACAAAGAAGCCCTTGAGAATTTGGGAGTGTTGAAGCATCTCCCTGATGCTCAATATTCTGATTTGTCAGCTTTAATAAATGAGTATGTGTCTCTGTTTTCAGATACTCCCACACAGACGAAGTTAATTGTTCATGATATTGGACCCATTCTTCAGCACTATTACTGTGTTCCGTTGGAGAAAAAGCGACACCAAGAGGCTGAGGTTGAATATTTATTGAAAAATGGGCTAGCGGAGCCTTCTTATTCCAGCTGGACGTCTCTCTGTATTCTGGTTGGAAAAGCCAACGGCTCTCATAGATTTTGTACAGACTACAGGAAGGTAAATGCACTAACCAAACCTGATTCCTTCCCTTTGCCACGAATCGAAGATTGCATTGACCAAGTTTGGTCTGCCACTAACCCTTTAGCAAATCAAATTTGCTAACATAATTGGCAGGTTCCTCTAACAGCTAGAGTTCAAGAGATCTCTGCATTTGTTAGTCCATCAGGTCTATTTTCCTATAAGGTTATGAGTTTTGGCCTGAGAAACGCTCCAGCTACGTTTCAACGATTAATGAATCGAGTTATCTCTGGTTTGGAAGGTTTTGCAGTTTACTTAGACGATGTAGTCGTCTATAGTGACACTTGGTTAGAACATCTAAGTCGGATTAGAGCTTTTTTGGATCGTCTGGTTGCGGCTAACCTCACTATTAATTTGAGCAAATGTGAATTTGCTAAGGCCACTGTAATCTACCTTGGAAAAGTTGTAGGTCAGGGTCATGTATGTCCTGTTCGAGCTGAAGTGGCAGCAATTGATCAATTTTCTACCCCTACAACTAAAAAGGAATTAATGAGGTTTCTTGTGAGGGTTGGGTTTTATAGGGGATTCTGTCTGAATTTTTGTACTGTGGCAGCTCCTCTTACTAACCTGCTTCGAGATAAAATCAAGTTCGAGTGGACCTCTGTGTGTCAGACAGCATTTGAGGATGTTAAGTCTCTTCTCGCTGTGTCTCCAATTTTGGTTGCACCTAGACTGGATAAACCTTTTAAATTGCAAGTTGACCCTAGTAATGTGGGAGCTGGAGCTGTTTTATTGCTGACCTCAGAAGATGGGGTAGACTGTGCGGTGGGGTACTTCTCTAAAAAGTTTAATGCTTATCAACTTAACTATTCAGTTATTGAGAGAAGCATTAGCTCTAATTTGGGCACTAATCCATTTTGAGGTTTATGTGGGTTCGGGGGGAGGACTGGGGAGCATTGGTGGGAGCATTGGTGGTTTTTACAGATCACAATCCTCTAACATTCCTTCATTCTTTGCAGAACCCAAACCAGCGACTCATGAGATGGTGTATCTTTCTACAAGGGTATCATCTTGATATAAGATACATCAAGGGTACAGAAAACGTGATTGCGGATGCTCCATCACGAGTATGATGTGTTGCCATGATGTTTCTGTTTCTCTCTCTCAAGCTTGTCTCTTAGGTGCCGAGGTTGAGTATTATGGTGGGAGGAGAGGAGTGGATTCCGAAAGATGCTGTGACATCGTTATTCGGAAGTTCTGTAGTCTAGTAGAGATTTGTCTAGTAAATTATTGTTTTGTTCTGGGTGTGTAAATCCCAGTTTAGTTATGGGGGGGGGGGGGTTGTTTTGGGTGGTAATCCTGAGTGGGGGTACGCTTCAGTGTTCTTCGGCAGTCCTGGTTATGGGATTGTTGAGAATGCTGAGTTCAGTGTTTAAAGTCGCCTCGAGCTCGGCAAGCCATTGAAGACTAGATAGGCTTTGGGAAGTTTGTGATGTTAGTTAGGAGGTTGGGATGTACCCTGTTGGAAGTATGTTTGTTTTGTTTGTATGTGGGTTTATTTTTTTAAGGGGGGGGTGTGTGACGTGCCTCTAGGCCGTCCTACTGAGGTAATCACTGAGGGAATTAATGTGTAACACCTGCAGAGGATTATAAAAGGTAATGGTTCTCTGACTTGAGGTGGCTTCGGTTACCCTCTGGTTTTCTGGTATTTTGGGTTGTTTTATTTGTTATTTGTTCGCTTTATGTATTAGTTTAGTTTCGGAAGTTATGTTTACAGGCCTGTGTTATTGGAACGTGTTTTTTGTGTTTTGCATTAATTACGTAGCTTATTTATTGTCAATAAAAACTCTTTGATTGGCTTTTGTTCTCGTTGCCTCCCTCATTTGTCGCGGCCTTAGAGTCGGCCGTGACAGTTACATGCCATTTATGGCTCAGGTGATTGGCTCCAAACAATCTGACAGCAGTACTAAGTGCAAATGAGCAAAGATTGCCCAATTCTTAGGGGTCCAGCACAAGCTGAGCAACTGCCATTGAGATGAATGGGAATGCTAACAGTATAGCTTTTTAAGAGTTTTTGATGTTGCTTATCTAATGAAACCCTCTAAAAACAACCCTGTAAAACATCAAGGCCAAACAAGGCAGATGATCAGATGCAACAACTAAAGCACACACATACAAAAAGTGTTGAAATACGCAGAGAGAGGGGGGAAAAAGACAGGCTAGAGGGCAATCCCATGGAGAGCTATTTTTCTCAAACGAGATGCATGTGAACTGGCCTTGAGTGGTGGAATGGCGGATAAATTGTTTGCCAGGAACGATAAATTCCCTCCTTTGCTCTGTGTGAAAGCACTGGAGCAGAATAGAGCGGTTAGCATGGATCCCTGAGCACCATCCCCCCCCCCGCCTCGATTTCTCTCTTTTTTTTATTTTTTTTTCTTTAATTTATTCTATTTCTCTCTATTTCATGCTCTCCTTTCCACTTTCTGTCTCTAATGTTCAGATAATTCTGTCTCCTCCTTAGTATTGTTCTTCCTGCTGTTCTCATGTCCCCCTTATTACGTTTCAAATCTCTGCCACTGGCTCCCTCACTTTCTCCCCCTCTATTCTTTCACTGTCTTTATCTGTAACTGCGAACTGTAAAAATTAGAGGAACAGTTAAGCAAAAAATGAAAATTCTGTCAACATTTACTCAACCTCATGTCACTCCAAACCTGCATGACTGAAATATAGGGAAAAAGTATGAAGACAGTACTGAAGACGGTACTGGTCGCTTATTACATTGATCAGGAACTGAAGCTTTCAAGCTTTAAAAATGCCCATACAAAAGTGGCCCATACAACTTTTGCACATGCAACTTTAGCACACTCATGAGAAAAGTGAATTTTGAAAATAAAATTAAATGCAGGTGGCTATCAAGTTAAGTTGCAATTGATAGAAAGAACTGCTAGGTTAAGTCATATCTTATCTGACCTGGCAAGGACTGCACTCTGAGAATGAACATGTGCATGTCACCCCTGCTTAAAATTGGTTTCCTCTGTGAAAAAACAACAACATAGTGTCACTCACAGCATCTCATTAAATTTCACCACTCACTAAAAAACTGAGGTTGTGAAGATTTAGATTTTGTTCTTAGTATTGTTCTTGTGGTGGCTAATGTCATGAATTTGTTTCTACATGAACGCATTGTTAAATTAAATGAAGTCTTGGGGTTATTATGACAAAAGTATTCCAGTAAATATTGGTCTCTCAACAGTCACTGATCATAGATTAAATAGAAATAATCATGCATTCTTCTGCAGTTCCTAGAAAAGTTACAGGCCAACTGGCTTTCATTTATTCATCAAATCCAAAGTTAATTTTAAACCCTGTCTGTAAACCTTGTGTGTGTGCGTGCATGAGCTCATGGTTTTGAGTGATTGTTCGTTGCAGCTATACAATTTCAGCACAGTGTTTTGATTAATGTCATGGTTATAGGTGTGTGTGGGCGCATGAATAAGAAAACCTGTCAGTGTATTTGCGTATGAAGGACAAAGTGAGTTTAGCATGTTTTTTTATTTTATTTATGAGATTTTTGCTTTTTATTAGGACAATGGGTCTCGTTCACTAAGCATACGAATTTATGCGTGAAATCTGCATACAAACATTTTCAAGAACATCATGATTCATCAATAGGTTTAGTTCTAAAATGTATTCTAAATTTAAAACAAAATGTAGGAACAACTAAATCCACTTGTACACAAAAATCACATACTCTTGGTTACCTTAACAGTTAAAATGACATTTTAAACATAGATATAGCACTCCAAATTCATCAACATTAGAACAAGGTTAAGACCAATTAATGTGCTTACGCACGTGTGTGTGAATTAGGCAGAACGTTTTTGTGAGAAGGTCAAATGTGCGTATAAATACAAATAGCATACAAAAATTTTTGTGAATGAGACCAAATAAAAGAGAAAATCTCATTAGTATTATTTTTTTTTTACATTTCGGTTGAGTAAATAAGGGTGCAATTGACACTGTAAACCACCAAGGTACTTGTGCATCCCAGGTACGGTACTTTGGTTGCTTCAGTCTTACCTCACAGGCAGATCTGTCAAGAAATCATGGAGAGGAGGGGTGTCTGAGTCACATCAGCTAATCACTGGGGTGCTTCAAGGTTCAGTGCTCGGCTCTCTTCTTTTCTCCATACACACAACATCGGTGGGCACAATCATAAAGGCACATTGCTTCCTACCACTACTATACAGAGGGCACATTGCTTCCTACCACTACTATACAGAGGACACACAGCTCTGTCTGTCGTTTTAACCTGATGACACCACTATCTAAGCTTGTATCTCTGCTTCGGCTTGGACGAAGGAGCACCCTCTCCAGCTCAACCTTGTGAAGATAGAGCTCCTTAGAATCCCTGCAAACCCATCAGTTGACCACAACATCACTGTTCAACTGTACACTAAAAATACATTTAGTTTTGGCTTAAAAAATTACAGAACAGTTTGCATCAATCTTTTTGAGTTATGACAACATCAAGTGAAATAATGTTCAACCAACAAACTACACAGAGTTAGAGGAACTTTCTTTGTGACATAAACACAGGTTTTTAAATTGAACAAAAAAAAAATTATTCCACCTAATTCCTACATTATTGAGTGGTGGCCCCGGAACGAATTAATCTTATCTACTTCAGTTTAAATTAACAGCTAACATACCATATACTAAATGTAACTTATGTAAATTTGATGAAGTAAGATATTACTTGGCACTGGCATTAGCACAGTCATTGCTCATATGGTCAATTTAGTGTTTGCCTTCATGGAGCCACCCACACCCTAACTTAAGCACAATGATAACCATAAAAACTTCAACAGAAATTATTTTAAATGTCGAATATAATTCCATTAGACACAAACAGGTCTTTCCCTTTACTAAAAACACATAAAATAACAGTTAATTTCAACATGTATTCTCTTCATTTCAACATTTATTCTCTTCATCCAGTTCTATGCAAAGCATAATGTTTTAACATTTAATAATATTTGAAGAATAAAAGGTTTAATGAAATTGATTTTGAATTTGAAATTTTGAATTTGAATATTGAAATTGCAACCATGCTTTTATTTAAGATCTGATAATAGGTCCTTTGAATATATTTTAAGAGTATGTGGTCTACAACACTAAGGAACCTGGAGGTAGCGTTTGATGACCAACAGAGGGTTCCATCCACATTTCAACAACGGATCAGTTGTGTAGGTTCATGCTTTACAACTGAAGGAAAAATCATACCCACCCTGTCATACCCTGAAAATCATACCCTTCCTCTTGTCATTTTTAGACTGGACTACTATAATGCTCAATTGGCCGGCCTTCCAGCCAGCGCGACTAAGCCTCAGCAGATGATCCAGAACAGCAGCACGTCTGGTCTTCAATCAGCCGAAAAGGACCCACATTGCACCTCTCCTGATCTCACTGCGCTGGCTCATATTTTCTGACTGAATCAAATATAGGGCTTTCAGGACTGCCACTGGAACCGCACACACTGCCTCAACACACTCTTACAAGTTACAGTCACTGAATAGGCAGAGCCTTCATGTTCATTCACAAAGAGGGACAAAACCACTTTCCTAAATCTTCACCCTCTCCACTCCTCTCTGTTGGAATAGGATGCCAACCTCCACACGATTTGCCGAGACCATTGCCACTTTCAAAAGACAGCTGAAGAAACACCTCTTCCACAAGCACTTAACCACTCGACAACCTTAAATCAAGGCACAAAAAAGTCCTCTTCTTCTTTTCCATGTACTAGCTTGTTTCCTTATCTATCTTTCTAATAAACCCAACATTTTACCTGGCATTAAATCTTGCTGGCTCTGACAAATTATGTTCCTTTATTGCAAGTCGGTTTAAATCATAGTGTCTGTAAAACACATTAAATAGTTTGTAAATAGTTTAATTTGTTTTTTCGAAACTGTTTCAGTATTAAATGGGACCATTTAGGGCTTTTCATACTTACTTCATACATAGTTAACACTGGGTAATTCTAAACCCTGGGTAAATTAAATCCAGGGTTATCTTGCTTCACATTTCACACTACTCATGGGTTAACAATTAATACTCATAAATTGGTGTTTCACACTGTAGATTCCTAAACCCTGGGCTAAGATTCTAATTAGCATAGTGTCAGTGTCATTGTTTGGATGACAGAGGCACACAACCTAGAGGTTGTACAAAAGGTTCTAGCATTACTATCAAGTTTTTCATGAATGGACTTTTTGGACTATAAAGGTAAGAATAAACTCTTCTTAACTACAATTTATGCATTTTCTGTCAACATTTGACACTCCCTAACTCTGAAACGATACTGTTTGTATAACATACAGAATTTCTGTGACTGTCCAAAGCATGTAAAAATGTCTGTTGCTAAGCATCTAGCCGTAACATTCTGTTTCATTTCACACTGTACACGTTTGGCACCGCAATGCCAAATTAACACTGCAAAAGCTGTGCAAACCCTGCTCCGGAGCAGAGTTTCATAACCCCGGGTAAAAAGCGGTGCTAACCTCGCTTCTTAATTACATGTGTGAAACGTTCCTCGACATGGGTTAAAGCCATATTTAGAACAACGATAGCCCAGGATTAGTCTCATTGTGAAAAGCTCTTTGGTGGTCCTATGACAAATAGAGTACCACACTTGATCAGAAGCTGCAGTATATATAAAAATAGACTTAAAGTACTACCATCATTTCTGGTCATACAGAGTTAAGAAATATGAGAAAATAAACTGTTAAATGTGTACTTTTTTATGTGCCCACATACAATCGAAATAAAATATTGTGCTTTTGTAAAATAAAGAAAATAAACAGGGTGTGCGTTCTGCCTCTCCGTCTCCGTGAACTTTTTTTCTTGAGCACGTCTCTAAACTTAAACAAAACTCAGCGAATACTATTCACTCAGCCATGAGCAATATATATTTTAAATCATTTAAGTTTGTACTTTTAAATGATCTGATTCAAAACTAAAATAAATATTCTCCATTTATGTAATCTTTATAAAAAGAGAGAGGTGTCAGACGTTCTCATTATCGTTCTCGCATCTCATTATTCCGCTAATGTGACACGCCCACGGAAAGCGCGCGCTATTCAAACGCAAATTATCTGAAGCAACACATTGAGAGTGTAAACGCCCACATATACTCCGTGAACACACTATATTTAGTCAGATTATTTGACTGTCGTCTCGCGCGGCTGTGAGGAATAATCCTGGGACATTTACCTACCTCAGAACAAGTGCTGGTTTATTTCAACCCGATCTCACGGGAATTCGTACGAATTCTACGAGGTGGCTAATTCGTACGAATTCATACGACCTCACTCGTACGAATTAGTACGATTTGGGCTTAAACGTACATATTTGACGATTTGGCCAATTCGTATGAATTCGTACGAATGACCTATCCCTGACCCCGCCCCTAAACCTACCCATCACGTGGGTTTAGACAAATCGTACGAATTCGTACGAGTGAGGTCGTACAAATTCGTACGAATTAGCCACTTTTTAATCACTCATACGAATTCGTACGAATTGGTCGTGAGATAGCGTTGTTTATTTTCACTTCGAGGAGGAGCAACAGATCCAGCTGAGAAGTGTGTAAGTGTTTTATTCTAATCGCGATATAGTGTCTGTAAACATAGCATACTGTTTAAATTTGAATCATGTTTCTCTCTCTCTCTGTGTGTGTGTGTGTGTGTGTGTGTGTGTGTGTGTGTGTGTGTGTGTGTGTGTGTGTGTGTGTGTGTGTGTGTGTGTAAAAATGAATGAATGAATGAACGCACAGATGCGCAGTTACAGACTAAATAAAAGATGTATTGGCCTACTAAGACATTTATGGAAAAAGACAATTTTCTTTTCAAGATGTTTCCAACTCTAACTTTGAACCAATTCCGTAGAATGGCCCATATAACCTATTTGAACAGGATTTGTTTCCAGGTATGACTAAAATGTGCTTTTGACTTTCATTTATATTTAGATTTTATATATATATATATATATATATATATATATATATATATATATATATATATATATATATATATATATGTGTGTGTGTGTGTATGTATGTATTGTTCTTGCATTCTTTGGGGTCCTTGCATTCTTTCTCACACCTGAATGAAAGGCTCATTACTATGCAGTCATCACTATGCAGGTTATTCACAAGGGGGTTGGGCCGTTGACGCCCATTCGCATTTTGCCTTGGCAAACAAAAAAAAAATTTTCACAATTTTAATCAATCTATTGTGTTATCTATTGTGTTATGTGACTGATAAAGCAGGATGATTTTCAGATCATTTTGAAGCAAAAATTCTAGGCGACAACTTACATTAGTCAAGTCTTGTGGACACATATTTAGTATGTGTTTTGTGGCCTTATTTCAGAAACTTTAATTTTTAGTTTTTTCAATAACCATGCATAAACAGTATTCTCTCAAAAGTACAAACATGTACATGCATGTTGCTCACATATTATGGTAGCCCCGTTTGTGCTATATAGAGTGAATTTACACCTTTGCCATTAACATGTTTATAAATAACTGAAAAAAGCACAAATGTCAGTGCATGTCAAAACATCCCAAGGGCCCCAAAAACACCTTGGTCCCCAGAGGGTTAAACGTATTTGGCTTGCTGTCTGCAGTGGAGGGGCTCGAGGAAGCAGCTTCAACTCGAGCTTAGATATACCCCACAGTGGGACCACAAATGCTAGGATGATGAGTGTGGTAGCCGGATGCCTAAATTATGTTGGTGGATTTGGGGAGGTGAAGGGATGCCAAAACAGCGGATGCCGGAGCAAGGTGAGCGGCTGCTTATATGCTCATGCAGTTCATTGAAAGATTAGATGGGTTCCCCTCACTCCTCCTGAAATTACATTTAGGAACTTCACTAAAATATATCAGTGCTATTGTTTTGTCTCAAGATGCCCATCAGTAATGTTTTTTTTTCTAAGGCATGTTTATAAAAGCTACTTAAATATGTAGATAATATAATGAAACATGACCATAAATAAAGCCACAATGTCAACTTTGACAACACAGTGTTTAATAAAAAAAAATGCTGAAAAGTAGTGTTTTTGGGGACAAGGTTTCCACCCGACAACAACGATATATAATACCATCAAAGTTTAAGCTAAAAGGTTTGTTTCTCAAATTTCTAACAGTTGCAGGACCATAAAATCACAATAGCACCTCTGGAGCATTTATGATTCAGCAGAATTACATGCCTCTATATGTCATGTATATAAACTGAATTGTTTTTGGTTGTATTACTGTTTAATTTGGTAGGTATAGGTAGGTTATTTTTGACAGAATACTTTGATAGTCTGAAGTAACGCTTGGGAGATTAATTACTAAATGAGACCATCCATAAAATATGACAGTGAAAGTCAAGTTTTCTGTAATTATCTTTTGTTTGTGTTTGTCTTCTAAATGTATAAAGTATAAATATATATATATACTGCTAACTTCTTTTTTTACTGCTAGAGTTATAGAGAGAAAGAGAGATTGCTTTGTTTTGACAGCCCTACATTTGCAGCATTCTTTTTAGCATTGGTTTGAATATTGATTAGATTCATTTTTTAACTGCACAGTCTCACGATTTCACAGTGCCCATTCATTCCTAAGCAGCTTGGAGGAAACTGCCTCCTGCCTTCACCTACTGACAGCATGAGAGCAGTTAACGGTGCGCTAGATCGTTCCACAATTAACACAGCCATGGTTTCAAATGTCTCGTTTGAATGCCTGTATTGATCCATAATTATAAATACCATCAAGCTGGAGAAATGATGCCATGTTGAGGGTATAGTCTATTTCTCTGTCCTTAACACATTTTGACCAATCCTGTTCTGTTTCTCAGGACGAGGCATGGATTCCTCTGCATGAGTCAGACAGTATGAGACCCCCTGTGTGGTCCGCTCTTGTGTTTTTCACAGACACGCTTCGTTACATCTGGCTTGAGTGTACTTGAAGCGTGTGTCCCCGCTGTGTCCCTCTAATGGGATAATGTGTTTTTTATGCATCAGGTGTTACATATGGAACCCTAGTTTATGTGTATTATTTGGATCCTTTGTTTTTATATTCAAAATATAGTATACATAACCAATTTACATTAGGGATACACAAAGTTGCTGTACTGATAGTTTTTTGATGAATATGATCTTTACTAAATCATTCAAACGCTAACAAAATTGGAAATTCGCCAAAATATCCGAAAACTCAAATGTAAAAGGAAACTGCCTCTTCTTCCAGTAGAATTGATACTGTAGTGGGATAGGTTACATTCACATGCTCAAGAAGTGTATTTTGCATACATTTGGTATTATTATAAAATAATAAAATAATAATTGTTATAATATATAAAATATTGCATTGAATTTCCATGCACAAAGCGATGTATTGTAATGCATTAATGTATGTTGACACCTCTTGAAAATTGTCTTTGGAAGTGTTAAAATTCATAGCTCTAAGTAAAAATCCTACATGGTTGTTTTGAAGATTTATGCACATTACTGTGATTTATTACAGTATATGAATAAACTGTGACATTATTATTGTTTTACATATACCCATCACACATTATCCAACAAGCCTGTGAGATCATATCGACTGTTATGGTTCTTATCCGATCACGAACCAGTTGTAGAAATTTCCTGCCTGTTCACAAAAACATCTGATTCCTTCTCCGAAAAATGGTTTAACCATCTGTTGTTGACTGGTTATTTGTCTCTTCGTGACACAGAGAAATCAGAACGAGCAGTGTGAAATCTGATTAGATCAATGAAATATGTTCATACACTCATAACGGATTTTGCACTCAAACGTTCGGCAAGCGCGTACAATGACTCATTTTGTAAACTCACGAATGTTGTCGGTGCTTTCTTGTATGGTGTCCGTTTTGAGGAGGTTATCTGCGAGCATGAAGGCGCCCGTCTCCACCGTGTCCAGCAACATGGTCGCGCATCGCAGCTGCTCGGTCACGGACAGCTCCCTCCACGCCGCCTGGGATCGCACCTGCAGAAGGTTATTCACCGTTTCTACCATGGCCTGCGGAAGAGAGAAAAAGAGAGATGTCAGCGTTCCTGGCGACTTTGAACCCACACACACATACTGTACATTCTGACATCTGAACTTCACAATAAGGACATATTTCCCAAAGTGCCCAGCACTCCCATAAACCATTTCTCTTCCACTCTCACCCGCTCTCACACTACACGGTCTCTGTGCTGGAGTATAAACCTGTCAAACTGAAGAAAGATCCACGGGGAGCATGAGACATTGTGAAAATGAAAGAAGCTGTCATCACGCGCGCACACACTTATCCGCGCAAACACTCACATGCAAACACACACATGTTCGCACAAGTCAAGGGGTAATTTATGGGTCTATAAAAGCACTAAATAAGAAAATTAAATGTCTTGGCTTTGCATTGGAAACTAATATAAGGGTATTTAAAGAAAACTGCGATGTTACGATAATAAGCCTTTTCAATTTGGCAGTGAATATTATCACAGGGATATTAAATCCACAACCTTGATATACAAATGAAGGTATAAGACTTAAGGTGGTAGTTTATTAAAAAGCTTGCTGAGTTTATCGAGGCACATTACAATTTTGCTTTCCATTTGAAAAAGTGCAGCATTCAGCAACATGAGCATATGGACTACAATGATCCACACAAAGCAGGCCAAATATATTTGTCACTTTCACAAAGATGCCGCTAACAATAATTCCAGGTCAAGTTTATTTTATTTAAAATAGATCATGTTTCTATGGAAGTTCATAACCTTGTATTTTTATTACAACTGTTACAGCACATATAAAGCGTATAATATCTGTGGAGAAGAGATATGTAATTAACTTCTCTCACTGTGGTGCACTCATCCGTAGGGATGGACAGAGGGTTGTTTTGTCATTTGTCTTTAGGTTTCTGCAGGCTAATCTGGCCATTGGGTTGAATCATTCTGCCCCAGTTACAGTAGAGCAGTGTGTGTGTGAGAGAGAAAGTGTGTTAAAGGCAGGATGAGTATATTCATTTTGACACCACTAAAGTAATGACCCTTTTACGAAAGAGAGCAAAGGAGAGACTGAGATGAGAGACGACTGGGATAAAAGGTAAAAAGGAAGAGATATATTTACTTCCTCACAAAACTGCTTATGAAATAAGCAAAGTTCTGACAAAGTGTGTCAAGAGGTCAGGGGGAAAGTGTGTGTGTGTGTGTGTGTGCACTTGGGGGCTCACACTGCGGAGACAGATAAGAGATTTTTAAAAAACTCTTACATTCTGTTTCCTCACACACATAGCGGCAATACTCTCCACAGACTTGGTAAATGGAGCAGAACTGAAGTGCTTTGAAGCTGAGGAGCTAATCCAGCGTGAAGAAACACACACACACACACACTACATTACATATTAGATGACCACTGAGAATCCATATTTGCTTGATGTCAGCACCGGGAGGCTTCAGACAGTTGTCATGGAATCCTGTAATTCTCTCTGTCTAAATCAACAGGATCAATTGATGTTGCGATAGACTAATTTCTTCTCAGCAGAGTATTTGAAAAAGCACTCTGTAATTTTTTTGGTTCAAGTTGCTCTGGCCAATATAGCAGTAATTGGAGACGTTTGCTGACACCACTGGGATGCAGGATCATGAAAAAGCCATACATTTTGTTTACCAGTGCCATTGTAAACAAAACTGGCACATGACCCAGATTTTTGATCTATGTGGATTAAAAATAATAATAATAATAATAATAATAATAAAATGGAAACTAATATTTAATGTCAATGAATTGGTCATGTTTTATCTTGCCAACACTAAATCATAATTTCCACTGATGCATAACATATAATAAAATAATAAAAAAATAATATGATAACAAATACTACATTAAAATACTAAAAATAATAATAATATCAAATAAAATCAAATGTGCAAGATGCCTGATTGCAGAAATGCTGGATTAATTTTTTCAATTATTCTGTGAGCATAAGTGTTGGATAATAGGTTGATTAATAAAATACACTGAGTAGTATTTATCTGGTCATGTGATCTTAATTTTAAATATCAATATAAAATAAACATGTTTTAGTAGGCTACTAATATGACTGAAGTCTTTGTCTAAAGTGAGTGATTTAAAATTAATGATTAATGATTTTTTTAAATTAATATTAATTTCTTTAAAACATTTCTAATGCGGAGAAATTACCAAGTGCACCTCTAAACCAGAAAACAGAATACTTGAGCAACATTTAGACCTCAATTATTTCATGAAGTAAAAATCAGTCTAAATCTGTCATGTATTGGCAGGGTCGACAGAGCGGTCTGGCTCAGTTTGAGATATGCATCAGTCAATTTCTACATCTAAATCAGTTTTTCTCATGGTTTTCATTTCGATCAGTTTGCTGAGCTTTACACGGGCTTATCTACATTATTCTTTGCTTTTTTTCACTGTCTCTCTCTCTCTCTCTCTCTCTCTCTCTCTCTGTGTGTTTATCAGTCGCCTGATGTGACACTGCTGACCAGTGCTGACATCACTACTGCTTTCTCAGGAGAAAAAATTGCTCTGCTTTTATAAATGCAAAAAATGCAGCCCACGGGCACAAGTGCAGACGCACAAACTCACACAAACAGCCAATATGATTCATATGGTGCGACAGATACGGCTTCACACAAGTATAAAGCAGTATTTCTGTAGAAAACTATGTAGATGTTGAAATGATATGGAACATGAATGAAAAAGCAATACAATATATGTGTGTCTACACACACTCACGCAACATGCAAAATAACTTTACAGAATAAATTACCTGTATGAAGAATCGGCACGATCGCTCTCTCTTCTGGAGCTGAAAGACACATTATTAAAAACGTGCAATAACTCACATACACAAACACAACTACACACATAAAATCACAGTGCACATTTAATCATTCGGAGCCCAATAGGAAACAAGGCCTAATTAGCTGAAATAATCTACAATAATTTAGTTATAAATAATAAGGAATCATAATTATATTATGTATCAGAGTACAAAATTAATCTGTTACTGAGTTACAGTCACCATGTCGACACATGAAACTGACACTGTACTCTCATAACATTCTACATTCTGGCCAGGGCAATAATACTGTAAACATACAAACAAACAACACTGAGATGTATCAAGTCTGAATGGACTGCAGGTGTCTGACTGCTGGATGAGCTGCTGTTTGTGTAATTGATCACTTTAGCTGGATGCAGGTAATAGGAAACTAACAGGCTTGCCGTTTAAAAGCTTGTAAAGTGATATTCAGGCACTATAGTGTGTGTGTGTGTGTGTGTGTGTGTGTGTGTGTGTGTGTGTGTTCAACTGGTCCAGAGAGAATGAATGAGATTCACTGCTCTATGTTTAGACACATTAAAGGTGATGTGTGCAATTTTATTGACGTTAAAATACTTTCTCCTATAAAGCGCAGAGAAAGGAGGGGCGTCTATTAGGGACAACCAGGAACTTTGTTCTGGCCCCTATGATAAGTTTCACTATGGCAGTAGTTCTCATCTGGTTTTACTTCAGGACCCAGGTTTTGAATACAAAATGCCCTTAAAATCAAACATAGAACTGTAATATTGATAATAAATTAAAAAGGCGCAACCAGATGCAAAATAATCGACAATACATAGGCTTAACAGGAAAATTCACAATTTTAGTTTGAAAATGTCTTGATTTCAATTTTGTTGCTTTTGAGGATGAATGTTAAGTATTTTAACATGCTGTCATTTGATTAATTTAGCTTAAACCAAGTGACAGATAAATATGTGGCAAAATATTGTTGTTAATATATACACAAGCCAAAACATTATGACAACTCATAGGTGAAGTGAATTTCGTTTTATTATTTCCTAATAAGGACACATGTCATGGTCTGGGTACAGCAACTTTGACAAGGGCCACATTTTTATGGTCAGACAACTGGGTCAGAGTATCTCTGAAATGGCAAGGCTTGTGGGTTGCTCCAGGTCAGCAGTGGTGAGAACCTACCGACAGTAGTCCGAAGAAGGACAAACCACAAACCAGTGACAGGGCATTGGGCTCCCAAAGTTTTTGATGTGCAAGGGCAAAAAAGGCTATTTCGTCTGGACCAAACTGACAGAAGGCCTTCTGTGGCCAAAATTTTAATGATGGTTATGGGAGGAATGTGTCATAACACACAGTGCGTCACATCCTGATGCATATGGTGCTGTGTAGCTACAGACTGGTCAGAGTGCCCATGATGACCCCTGTCCACAGCCGAAAGCCCCAACAATGGGCATGCGAGTGTCTGATCAGACCTTGGAGCAATGGAAGAGGGTTGCCTGGTTCGACAACAGGCCAGTGAAGGGAGTGTTATGCTGTGGACAACGCGGATATACAACAGCATATTTGGCAGCTGGTCATAATGTTTTGGCTCATCTGTGTATATTTCAGTGCAAAAAGTGTCTGACAGAACTTTTGTTGCGTTCATCTGTGCGCATGTGTAGTGCTGTGCAGTCGACGTGTGCATTTCACCACTTTGAAGTGTATATTTTTTTTGTTATTCTTTTATGTTGCAGCTTCTTTTGTTAATGGGAAAAACTCACTGGGGCTTTAAGAGCTGCTTTAATTTGTGTGTCCTTATTTATAAGAGTGTGTGGGTGGGTGTGTGTGAGTGAGTGCAAAGATTTTTTGTCTATCGAGCAGTAGCTGTTTTTAACAGGAAGTTTTCCCATTTGGGCCTTAAAGCCTTTGATCTGTGTACTGCCACAGGTTTACTGCCTAAAACACTGTACTCTGCACAGAATTAGAGCACTGTTCTCTCTCTCCTGCTCTCTTTCACACAAAAAAATATGCATGAGCTTTCTGTGGAGCAAAGTGGAGCAATGTAATTAACATGTAATAAACGTGTAACAATTGTGTAATTACTACCTTTACAGTGTGTGTGATTTATTAACAGCTTGGATACCTTGTTTAAGCTACGTGCCGCTGTGTCTTTTCCCCCCGGGGTGAGATTTCGCAGCTGTACGTCCAGTAGTTCCACCAGCTGTGCCATGGCTTTGACTGTGGACGGAACATCTCCGGGTCTCAACTCTCCCTTCGTCTGTTCAGCCAATTCCCGTGCTACTATAGCCGCAGTTTCCCCCGATCTCATCTACAGAATGAGAGAAAGAAATGTACGTGCGCATATTGATTGTATTCTCTCTGTCCCTTGATGGCCGAATAAGTGGATGAACAAATGGCTTCATAGATTTGTGATTCTGCCTATTTTCTGATTTGCTCTCTGTAGTACAAAGAAAACCATTTCACATAGCCATTAAGATTCAGTCATCATCACACATTACACACACACACACACACACACACACGTTCCACCTTATTTCAAGCTGCTGTTGCAAGACACTTTTGGCTGCTCTTCTGTCTTTTCGTTATTTCGCCACAAAGTGAAACAAATTGCGGCTGATCCTGACGGTTGAATTTTGGCTCTTTTTGTTGTACACTAAATTTCCTCTAAGCTGTTTTGCTACAGGCTGCTCTTTGTGATAAGCTTCTGTTAAAAAAGCTTCAGGCCAAATTATGCTTTAAGAATATTTGCTATAGGCATATCGCTCTCTACTGAATTTTTTAAATAGGCTGATATTCTATTAGCATATTTCCCAAGGTGCCATGTTTTTACTCACTCTTTGAGTGATGTGATTGGTCCATGGTGAGGTGCAGTTGCTCAAATCCGGTCCCTTTGGATCCCAGTAGCCAAGAAAACAATTAAATGTGGCTACACCTGTAAAATAATAATAAAGAAAAACATGAACACAGCACAAAGCACACATACATACGCTCAGGCAAATGCACATACACACTGAGAGAAATCTAGCCTGGCATTTTCTGTCAAACTAATCACACACACAAGCAGGGCAAGAGATTTATGAGCGATACATAATGTGTCAATCAACAGCTGGCAGCTGCCCACATAATGAGGTGGCACTGACACAACACCTGAACACCTGTTTTTAAAGATTAACTCAACATACACAGAGGTAAATACATATCATTCATAACTTCATGTTCATGTCTCTATACAGTGTCCTGAACAAGTGTTTGTCATAGTTGAGTCACACATAAAGGGATAGTTCACCATCAAATAAAAACATCTGTCAATATTTACAAGGGATGCTCCGATCGATCAGCCGCAGATGTGTATCGGGTGATAATCAGATTCTATGACTCGATCGGGAGTCACTAAAAATGGCCGATATCACAACTGATCACAAATTGATGACGTCAGACTTTAGCGCCGCAGTCATGTCATCACCAGTGTGGAGTTATTACCGTCTCAAGAAACAATGCATTTTTAAGCCTTGCTATTTAAGAACAAGTGATTTGAAACCGCTCATGCACAGTAAGCAGTGAAACAGTGCTCATTCGATATGTCTGTCAGAGAGACGAGTTCTGAGCGCACCTGGAACACACACACATAAAGCTGCTGCTCATACAGCGCGTGAGTAATTATCTTACTGGGCTTGAACGCTCAAAAATACACACAAATAACTGTCTTTGCGAGTATCTTTGTAAACACAGTCGTTTATGTCTTGTGAATGTAAACAGTGCATTCGGTGTTAAAGTGAAAGCAGACTAATAAAGCTGCTGCCGTCCTTGCCATTCATGTTAATCTCTTAACTAAATCACTTTTGTAAAGATTATACACTGTTTTTGAACATTTGATTACCTTATACAATTTCTGTTGTATTTCTGTTTCTAGTGCTTGTTTAGCACTCGAGTGTTGATGGTGAGCGGCTGCTCAGTACAGCAGCATATGTTCTGGATAAAAAGAGGAATAGACTTTCTCCACAAATGCATAAAAGCTCGGATTTATAAAAAGAATCCTTCCTTATAGATGGAGGAATGAAGGACTCAATACTTGCTGAATAACATTTCAGATCATTTTTGTATCAGACTACTCATTTTGTTCATTTAGAAGTTGCAGTGTTTCTATCAGTCCTCAGTCACATATTAGACAATGCTTAATTACACCTTATGGGTTGTAATTATGTTCAAATTAAGTTTCACATTAAGTTTTGTAGCCTCTTTAAGCCATAGTATCCTAAAACGGATAGTTTTTTGCAAAATCCCTGTTTTTAAAAGCCTAAAATGTTAAGGGGACATAGACACCCCAGGTGAATAGGAAACAAAAATGAACAAATACATATCAGCATGAAACTTCCCCAGTTGATTACTGACATTAAGACAAATATCTTTTGTATTACAAGGTTTTAGAATATTTATGTTTAAATATGCAAATTGGGTATGATCTCATTAAATATGCACTAATTTGCATATCTTTCAGAGAAATCTGAACATTGGATAAAGCCAGATTCAAAATTCTTTGAGCAAATTTCTGGTTCAGGGTATGAGGAAAAAAACATTTTGAGAATCACTTTGTCAGAAATTGACATCAGCCAATGACATTTCGCTTTAGAGTAAAATGCCACATTGTACTTTCACGATTGGTTGCTGATAAAAAAAGGAAATGACCATATTTGGATCCGACGACATTGTACAGGAGAGTGAGAGCTTTCCAACGGTTTATGTGATGACAGGGTGCAGACAGCGATCGCAGAGCAGCATGTTGATTTAGAATGCCAACCTTTGTTGAATTTAGGAGAAATCTACAGACGCAAATAGACAAAGTGTAGTAAAATAAAGACCTAAATGTGTTTTTTGGACTTTTTTTCACCACAAGTCTGAAAGAATACATGTTATTGAAGACAAATAGGCCAAAATCTCAAAATTGACCAGTGAAAAAAACCCGATGTTTTTGCCTGCCGTGTGTCCCCTTAATTGTAAAAATATTTGTTGTTCTTATTTATTTGATTCTCAATTAAAACAACAATCTATAGCATTACTGTAAATAAAAAACGTCTGTGGTATTAAAAACAGAGAGCTTTATTACTTAAAGCTTGAATGATCAGGATCAGGATCGGAATCAGTATTGGCAGATCACGAAGCCAAAAAAAACGGTAATCGGTATCAACTGCAAAAATCCTGATCGGAGCATCCCTATTATTTACTCATCCTCTTGTTATTCCAAACCTGTATGGTGTTCTTTTATTCGAAGAACTCAAAAGGAGATGTTTAACAAAATGTTGATGCTGCTCGTTTTCATAAAATTAAAATGAATGGTGTGAAAATGAATTTGACGTGAGCACTGTATTCCAAATCTTATGAAGCCTTATGATAACTTTGGTATATACCAAAATGTAAGTTATTATAAAGTGATTATCATATTTTCTAGCTCTTAAATCTCATTTATGTCTATGTATTTTCAAAAATGGCTACTCTTATGGTCATGTTATTATTTACTTAGTTTTACCATTGACTTTTATTGTATGGACAAAAAAAAAAAAACACTGAGACATTTGTTGTCTTTTATATTCCACAAAAGAAATAAAGTCATACAGGTTTGGATTGACAGAATTATACCAGTTGTCATTTTTTGGTAGTCTATCCATTCAATGAAAGTTTGAAATGTTTTGAAATTGAAATCTTTATCTTTCTAACAATAAATTTCACTTTGGTTTGGTATATTGATATATAATGCAGAGACATTCTGACAATTTTAATCATTCTGTGTCCAAATACTGTTAGGGCCACTTTATTTAGGTAAAATAATAAATGGCTATGTAACTATTTGTACTGTGGAAATTCCTATTGTTGAACATAATTATAAAGAACTACTAATGATGAGTTGAGCTCTAAACACTGGGATGATAAATTAATTACAGGCTAGAATTACAAATTAATTCTTTAATTCGTTTTATCAGGAGCCTTGTTGCAATGTTGAAGTATATCAGATATCTCCAAGAGCGCTACACAGCTGAGCCTAAGCATTGATTTATGCAATACACATTAAACAAAACAAACCTCCACACACACTGCCCCTAATAATAGATTAATCACTCTCTTACTAACCTATGGTGCCAGGTGGGCACGGTTGCTTAGCAACCTGTCCCTGGTGTGTCCGTGGCCAGGAGATTTCAGCAGTGAGACGTGGGGCACAATAGTCAACAGCGACTGGAGTCTGCAGGGAAGGAGGCGACCGTGTCAGGGCTTCTGGGAGGATGTTGTTATGGCGGCGAGGTGGAGCCATGGTGGTTGTCGTGGTAGTAGTGAGAAAAGGACGGAGCGTGCCCGTATATGGGCGTGGAGGAGTCGTGGAGCTGCGCACTGGAGGAAGTGCATCAGGAAGCAAGACTGAAGAGGGTGGATCTGTAAGAAAGAGAAAAATATTTCAAACTTACAGTTTATTTACATTTCACATTCATATTTGTTTACATTTCACAATCACATTCTTATAGAAAATATTACCATTTACATGAATTTATTCTATAACAATTCTATTCATTAATAAAAATTCAATAATACGTAATTATAAACGAATTTATTCAATTACACAGACACACACACACAAACAAACGCACACACACACACACACACATATATATGTATATAGCTGTCAATTATCAAGTAAACATACTATATTTATTTATATTTCACATGCATATTTTTACATATTATACATTTTATCTATTCATCTGCGGTTTAAGCGCAGACATTTGCCCAAAATGTACTGCTAAAACAGAGACATCTTCTATCTCTGTCTCTCTCTAGACATCTCTGCTCTTTCAGGGATGACTGAATGAGTCAGGTTTCTGGAGAGTGTTTGTGTGTGTGTAAATGTGTGTGTCTTTGTGCCCTGTGCAGCAGTTGGGAGTGTATGTTTTGACAGGCCCAATCCCTGAGTGCAAGGACTTCAGAGAGGCAAAGATAGATGATGTTTAAACGTCATAACTCCCCATTGGCACGCTCTGTTCCTGTCTGTCTCTCTCTCAAACACACAAGCACACACCTGAGGGCCTGAATCAGGCATATAGCAGTCAAATGCATATATGTAGCTTTGTTTATTGGTATAAAGTTAGAAAGAATCTGTGTCAGAAGCTCAGGATATTACATGACAGGGAGTAAATATCCCTTAAAGCCTGGGCTAGACTGAACTATGCTGTAAGAGTTCTGTCTACAATACATGTGTTATATGTGTGGATAGACACATACTGGCACACACACAGAGAGAGAGAGAGAGAGAGCCAAAGAGTAAAAACTAAAGATATAGCTTCCCTCTCTTTTTTTGTTTCTATCTTTTCCTGTCTCTCTGTCTTGCTGTGTTTTTCTGTAGATGCTCTTGCAGCTGCAGCAACTGCTGGACAAAAGGACTGAAGGACACTAAAGGACTGAAGTGACTGAAGAACACTAGAGGATATAGATGCTACCAGAAAAAAAATATTTTTGTCTTCTTTTTTTCATTTTCATATTTGTCAGTGAATTGGCCATGGTGATGTACTTTAGTAAAAGTGGATATGAAAAGAATGCACAAATACATCCTACAGGGCTCTGCTCTAGGACCAATTAAAATATTTTTTAACTGTAACTGAAATATATAGCTTTATATTATCTTGTTTTTTTAAGCCTTTATATTAGATTTAATATATTTTTCAATATTTATGTACTGTTTTAGTTCTCAAATGGCATTCAAGGGTGATTTTATTTACCAATCAGACAAACTACAACCCAGACTACAACTACAACAAACTACAACCCAGTACTAAAACTAATTAAAGACCTAGTTAAAAAAACAAAATCAAGGAATATTTTCCAGTTTTTTTCCTTTTAATGAAAAAAATAATTATATTTAATATTTTTCATGTCTATGCACCATGTTAACAGAGTAATAAACACCAAAATTACATAAATTTTTTACATATATATTTTTACTGAAACTTTTCAATATGCCTATATATGAATAGACAATTGAATGAATCAGAACTCTGAAATCGATTTACTGACACAGTTTTGGGTGGGTTTTAGTTCTGTTTCCTAGTTTTGAGTTTGTTTCTATGGTTTTCATTCATTTGATTATTAGTTGCACCTGTTAATCATTTCATTGATTGGTTTGTCTGTGTATTTAAGCTCTGTGTTTCTTTCAGCTCATTGTCTGTTCTCGTCCGGTTAACACTGTTGTTCTGCTCATGGTTTCTAGTCAAGAGTGTTTTGTTTTGAGTTCCCTTTTAGAGGGAACATCAACGCCTCATCATGGTGTAAATGCTATGGGAATGCCTTCAGTGTGAAGCGGTGTCTGAGTCAAGTGTAGTAAACGCTAAGCAATTGGTCAAAGATGTTTGGGAACAGAGCACACTCGATCAGCTCTCGGGGGAGCTTTTTACAGTGAAGAAGCTCTGCTCCCACATCGCTCTCTTCGATGACGAAGGACACTTTGTCTCTGCACCCCATGGTTCGGGTCCCATGTCCAGTGATGCAGAGCATAGACTTAGATCACGGGGCTCACAGATGGAGCACTTAGAGGAGTCTGAGCCGGGACCTGCCCTTTCTCTCGCTCTCTCTACAGACTCTGAGGGTCTTGTTCGGGATCTGGAAGCTCGCTCTGCATTCTGCAGTCTGAGGTTAGGCAAGGAGACTTCTGTCTGCCAATGCCAGGTACTGCTGGGTCTCATGACTGCAGCCGCAAATGTAATACCGTTAGACTTGCTGCACATGAGGCCCTTCTAATAGTGGCTCAAAAACAAGGGCTTTTTCTCCTATTAAAACCCATACTTATAATTAAGGTCACACACAGAGAGCTTTGTGCCCTTTCTATATGGAGGAGTTCCAGGGCTAGCTCAGGGTCTTTATTCTACAAGAGCATCTTTCAGCCATCTAGCGGTGCAAGACAGCTGAAGCCTATCTACAGACAGAGTGTTCCTTCGTGGGATCTTTTCATTGTATCAGAGGGGTTGTCAGATGCTCCATTTAAACCCTTAGAGTCAGCCTCAGAGAAGCTTCTGTCTCTCAAGGTAGCTTTGCTTGTAACTATTACCTAGCTCTAAAAAAGGGTAGGAGACTTGCAGACCCAAACGCCTCCTCCTGCCTAGATTTTTCTCCTGGACTGGTCAGGATAATATTACACCCTATGCCGGATTAAGAGCCGAACCTTCATCACCATTTCATCCTGTTTTTCTCAAGCCTTCTCCCCTCCAACTCAGGAGCAGGAGAGGCTTAACAAGTTATATCCAATCCGGGCTCTCAGGATTTATGTGCGCCTCTCAGGCCAATAGTGTAAATCTGCTCTTTGTCTTTGTGGGGTGTAACCAAGGTTCTGCTGCTCAAGTAGACTATACCCCACTGGGTTTCGGATGTGGTTTCCCTTGCCACACAATGTCACTTCATCTTCAGGGCCCATTCTACCCGAAGTGTGGCTGCTTCAAAGGTGCTATCAAGAGCAGCGTATTTGTGGAATGTTTGTGCTGTGGCAGGCAGGCTGGTCCTTATCGCACACATTCATCAGATTTTATAGTGTGGATGTGGGGTCCTGAGGTTGGGGGTCGTTCACATAGCATCACCACCATAAAGCGCCATTGATGTTCTCTAAACAGGGAACATGTCAGGGTTATCTATATAACCCAGCTCCCTGAGAATGGGAACAAGACACAGCGTCATGTTGCCATACTTGATGCTTTTTTGTTAATAAAATCTCATCAACATTGCAACTGTTGCTGACATTGTGATTGCAAAAGCTGAATTTTCAGCATCATTACTCCAGTCTTCAGTGTCACATGATCCTTCAGAAATAATTCTAATATGCTTATTTGGTGCTAAAGAAACAGTCCATATTGTTATCGATGTTAGAACAGTTGTGCTGCTTAAAATATACGAAGAAACCATGATACAAAAAAATCTATATTCTTTGATGAATAGAAAGTAATTTTTTGTATTAATTTAAGTCTTTACTGTTACTTTTGATCAATGCGTTTTTGATGAATAATAATAAAAAACAATCTTACTGACCCCAAACTTTTGAACGGTAGTTTATGTATGGTGACAATAACCCTAACCCTTATACTAAGTTTTAAATACTAGGGGATGTTGAGTATGATTTCACTTTACTAACTTTAGTTAGTGTGTGATGTTGCTGTTTGAGCATAAACAACATGTGCAAAGTTACAACGCTTAAAGTTCAAAGCAAAGGGATATATTTGCTTTTAAAGAAATCGTTTTTTAAGGACTACAACAAATGGCTGGTATGGCCAACATGACATTCCTCACGGATTAGTGACATCACCAACCCTAAAATTTACATAAACCCCACCCCCGGGAACACGCAGTCCATGTTGAGAAGAGGAAGAGTTATTGTAGTCGAGGACATTTGTGAATCAGCTCAAACTGTAGCATCGGTCTTTTCACATGCAATAGAAAGTCACTCTGTGTGCATCTCACAACAGTTCCTATATGAGCGATTTATAGATTATCATGACAGAATATGCTAATTGAAGATAGTTAACTCCACATCAGCAACATAAATTCATCAACAAACCATTCAGAGACGTCCTGTTGCATTCTGTTGTCACTTTTTCTTGAGTCTCTCCATCTTTGTCTGACTCCATTTAAACATAAAAGGCAGAACAGTTTCTGACATTTTAGTGCATCAGTGTGAAGTAATCGGAGCTGCTAACACACACAAGTTCTTGAAACCCTGCCCTCTGTGTCGGGAGCAGCAGCTCATTTGCATTTAAAGGGCCTTTTTAAACTTTAAATTTTAACATGCTATATAAAAATATCTGTGGAGTATTTTGAGCTAAAACTTCACACACACACTCTGGGGACATCAGAGATTTATTTTACATCTTGTGAAAAGGGCATTATACCACCCCTTTAAAAAAAATACATAGTTTTATGTAAATAACGTACTGCACAGAGAGCTGCTCAAAATGTTACCTGCTATTTCACAACTAATTTTTAATGGGGGAAGGGGTGGGGTTTCAGAGGACGTTGCCACAGTACTGCCTACATTGGAGATCCGCCACTTAACCTGCCCTAATTTTTTTAGTATATGATGTACTTGCCGGTGCATAAATTATACCTGAGAATGTGCACTAACAAAACTGTGCAATCATAAGGCAGCGTGAGCCCTCGTTAGCATTCCACAACGAAAGATAGTTCCTCTTTCTTAGACTATATCCCACCAGACAGCTCTGGCTTATTATAGAGATGCACTGATCCAAATATCCCCTCACATCTCCTCTCATCACTTTTGCTGCCCTCTTTTCTCTCTCTCTACCCCCCACCTCCCTCTGTGCGGCAAATCTGACTGTGATTTTTAAGGGCCGCTGAGTGAAATGAAAGCACTTCCTGTTTCTATTTCTGTAACTGTCTGTGCGAGGAGCTACTGAGGCAAGACTCTGAAAGCAGCAGAGCATTCTACAGTGACTAATCGCTCACACACACGCTCAGAGACAGAAATGGCACCCTCCCTTCCTTTTTCTCACAGAAGCCATTAAATGACAAACAAGCCCTTTTATCCACCTTCCAAATCTCCTCATCGCTCCTTTCTTGCCGATGACCGCCTGTCTGTCATGCCCTGCATGTCTCTAGATTGTCATCTTTGTGATACAGCCCACTCAGACACAATAGGGGTACAGATAGAGGGCAAAGTGTGTGTTTTCCAACGGAAAAGGCGCTTTGATTGGCAGCTGATCAAAGGAAGCCTTCTATTCTCTGCATCGTTGAAAAGATGACTGACTCACTCCTTGAGGGTAAAGGTCATTTATCATCTATTACTTGAAACACTTTTAAAGGCAGTGTGACTTTAGAGTGGTCTTCCAGTGTCATCTGTTAAGCTCATCTCTTCCTGTAGACTAACATGAAAGAGAAGCCAATATATAATCGGACGTCTATTTCCGACAACTGGCCTGTCGGAAGACCGCTGTATGTATCGGGTCATTTGATGTTTGGTCATACTCTCAGGTGTGACCGGAACAGCAAATTCAGAGCTGCTAATGCACAGAGTCCTGTTAAATATGCCTCAGCTCACACAGAGACAGGAAACAATGTCACCTTGCTGATCAGGACCAATCTGAAGGCAGCGTCATGGCAACGACACAGGAAATCAGTGATTGGTGCGAGTTTGTGCTCCCGTTCACGATAAATTTTAAAACCCGATAAAATATCCACACAACTAATTGAACAAAAAATTCAACATAAATAGATACATAAATAAAATATATGAGCCCCAATTACATCACTTATAAATGTATGAAAGTCTTTGCATTGTATAACAAATTATCAAAGTAGTAATTACTTTAAGTAAATATAGAACAAATACTTCATAAAAAAAACGCTACCATTCAAAAGTTTGGGGTCAGTATGTTTTTTGTTTAAAGTGTCCCTGCAGTCAATCATTTTATCCCTTAAAAATCATCTTTGATCACCAAAATGACATTTAAACGTGAAAAAAATGTCTTCATGCCTTGAAATAGCTTGAATGTAACTCTACACCCTTGCTTCATTTAGTATACGCAGAGCCATGAATATGCTGATATTCCCCGACTCCACTCACTCACACCAGCTCAAAGATCCACTAGCTCGGTCAATTTACTGAAGTAAACGCTGCACAATGGTATGGCTCTTTACAACGTTGATTAGCCTTTTGCTTGACTACGTTATCAAACAGCTAATAATATGTTGCTAATGTTACACAAACCATGTTCCCGTTCACCATCTCAGAGTCAGACAGCTGCCTTCTAACAATCAGTATCCTTAGAAACGCTTTGAACAACGCTTTGGGAAAGGTATACAGCTCATTATAACATCGTAATACACATCATATTCACCCACTATATTGCTAAAAGTACCAGGTTTTTCATATCAACAGAAAAATATTCTCTTGAGACTCCTACTCCTAGAAACATGCGGTTCATTCAGTCAGCAGCCTTCTCAACAACATAATTTCTCCAAGATGCCTCGGTAATGAACATAGCATCTGAGGACTGCTGAACTATTTTTGTCATAGTTGGTTACCAATGCTTTCGAGGGATGCACCCCAGCATGATTTCTGAAGGATCATGTGGCACTGAAGACTGGAGTAATGGCTGCAGAAAAATTCAGCCTAGATATGTTGTTAAAAATTAAGACAAAATATCTATAACCAATTGGAAATGTTGCAAAAATGGCTCACTGACATTAGTTCTGAGAAAAGGTCGAAAATAATTTGTATGCAAATGGTATTTGGTTTGATATTTTGTAAAAAATGCAGCAACATTCACACATTTTTAAGAGTGAATTGTTAAGTATTTAAGTGTGACCAAATACTTTCCACTGTTTAACAGAGAAATATAGAAAAAGAGTCCTAAAAAGAGTGAGTTCAGCAAATAAAGAATCAAAAAGAGCGCATTTATAATCACAAAGATGCTAAATATACATATAGAGCACAAAGAGAGAAGAAAAATGTAAGCCCAGTTTCATCTCCTCTTCCCATGTAATCAGCAGTATGGTAATAGCAATGCAAGTTCCCTTGGTGGGGTTACCACTGTAATCCGCAATCTTATCCTCTCAGATCTACACGGTAAGATGCTCTAAGTCAGCAGTCTGTGTAAATGTGTGTGTGAGTACACGTGTGTAAATGTATGTGAGAGCAAGGTCCAAAATGAACTCTTGCCAAACAGCAAATATTAGTAAAAATGTGTGTTCCCAAATAAACAAAAAGTTACTTGCTAAGGAACTGCAACATAATCAATTATTTAAATGGACTGGTTCTTTTGCTTCTCTCATGTCACCATGCGGTCCCTGACATCCTGGTTTGGGATATTACATACACAAAAAGGTTCCAATAAAGCCATGTGTAGAAACACACTGCTGTTAATTACAGTTTTATTAATAACAGTTTTTATTGTACTTTTTATATGTCGCAGTTAAATTTGTTGAAACCATAATTCATAAGTCATTTAGAACCTAAATATGATTTGGATTTAAATCTTGGCTGAAAAGGGAATTTTAATAAAATGCTATTTATTAAAACCAACTCTCTTTCATATGTGTATGGTCAGACTGAATAATTGGACATCAGTAAGAAAGAATGATCACTAGTAAGAACCTGACCCTCACTGATGTAAATGATGTGAGCTATTCAAATCAAGTGATCCAGAAAGAACATCTTCTTATTACTGTCCTCAGTGGAACATTCACAGTTAAAGGATTTCTATAATGCCTATAGCAGTGATTCTCAACAGTTTTGACTTGGCAACAATAATTCAAAATCCTAGATAGGGACTTGATATAAAATGTTCATACTGATTTGTATTTTTTTCCCCCCGCTTATTTTGAATCATTTCAAGTCATCTTGAGGCCCCCTTAGTGGTTTGCTGAGGACCCCTAATGGGCCCCAGGCCCCTGGTTGAGAACCACTGGCCTAAAGTTTTATTTTCTCCAAAACTTCATGTGGTGACCACCTTACAATAAGCAATCCAAACTAAAATATGAGGAACAAAATAATGACGTGTCTTCACATTTAGTGACACTGCGAGACAGACACCAGCTTGTTTATGATGATGTTAGTGACTCAACGATCTGTGTTGTTTGTTACAATTTTTCAAGGAAAACAACTCTGTCTAACTGTCAATTATTAAATATAATATTTTAAGTATTATAAATGTTTAGGGGGGAAAAATACAAAATACAGTTGCACGTTCAGTTAGAAATATTTTTGAAGCGGTAATTATTTCCAATTCACCGACTACTGGTAGGTGTAGTAAAACATTAATTTTGGACCCTGTGTGAGTGTATGTGTGAGGGTGTTACTGTGAGAATGTTTCTGAGCTCTGAAGAATGTACACACAAGTGTGAGTGTGAACATCACTCCATTACTGATTGATCTGTGAGTTAAACTCCCTGCTGGCAGATCCAGGTGCATTCTTGTTCCTGTGGATCGGTTTAAATAAAGTTTTCCCCCTGCGCTGAGCTGTAATTGCCAATGGAGAGAGTTATAACCGTATGTAAGACATTCTCTCATTTAATAAAAGCAGAGAACAGAAGTCTCCACTCCACTAAAGGAGCATGGAGGCTATTCCACTTAAACTATACATAGTGCCAATCCTAACATATTACATTAGCATTAGAGTTTAAAGCAAACCTGGAGGAAGAGGATTCTGGGTATGAGAGGGAGAGAGTTAGTCTGTTGAGAGCACGCTTCCAAGTAAAGCAGATTAAACCGCTATCACCTCTGCAGTCAGACTTCAATATGTGTTTAAGTGGGAGATGTTGAGTGTTACATGTGAAACACGTGCATGTTTTTTATTTCGCTCTACATGCTTTTCATTGAATTTCTATCAACCTTTAAAGCAAGTTTTTGTATGCGTCTGTGATTTTTTTGCAAAGAAAAAATGAAAAAGATCAAAATAAATGGTGAAAATTCACTAAGAATTTCACTGCGGATCCTGCCAGCATTTTATTTGCATAGGCTATACAGGTCCTTCTCAAAAAATTAGCATATTGTGATAAAGTTCATTATTTTCCATAATTTAATGATAAAACTTAAACTTTCATATGTTTTAGATTCATTGCACACCAACTGAAATATTTCAGGTGTTTTATACTGATGATATATACTGATGATTTTGGCATACAGCTCATGAAAACCCAAAATTCCTGTCTCAAAAAATTAGCATATCATGAAAAGGTTCTCTAAGCGAGCTATTAACCTAATCATTTGAATCAACTAATTAACTCTAAACACCTGCAAAAGATTCCTGAGGCTTTTAAAAACTCCCAGCCTGTTTCATTACTCAAAACAGCAATCATGGGTAAGACTGCCGACCTGACTGCTGTCCAGAAGGCCATCATTGACACCCTCAAGCAAGAGGGTAAGACACAAAGAAATTTCTGAACAAATAGGCTGTTCCCAGAGTACTGTATCAAGGCACCTCAGTGGGAAGTCTGTGGGAAGGAAAAAGTGTGGCAAAAAACGCTGCACAACGAGAAGAGATGACCGGACCCTCAGGAAGATTGTGGAGAAGGACCTTTTCCAGACCTTAGGGGACCTGCGGAAGCAGTGGACTGAGTCTGGAGTAGAAACATCCAGAGCCACCGTGCACAGGCGTGTGCAGGAAATGGGCTACAGGTGCCGCATTCCCCAGGTCAAGCCACTTTTGAACCAGAAACAGCGGCAGGAGCGCCTGACCTGGGCTACAGAGAAGCAGCACTAGACTGTTGCTCAGTGGTTGCATGTCATTCGGAAATCAAGGTGCCAGAGTCTGGAGGAAGACTGGGGAGAAGGAAATGCCAAAATGCCAGAAGTCCCGTGTCAAGTACCCACAGTCAGTGATGGTCTGGGGTGCCATGTCAGCTGCTGGTGTTGGTCCACTGTGTTTTATCAAGGGCAGGGTCAATGCAGCTAGCTATCAGGAGATTTTGGAGCACTTCATGCTTCCATCTGCTGAAAAGCTTTATGGAGATGACGATTTCATTTTTCAGAATGACCTGGCACCTGCTCACAGTGCCAAAACCACTGGTAAATGGTTTACTGACCATGGTATTACTGTGCTCAATTGACCTGCCAACTCTCCTGACCTGAACCCCATAGAGAATCTGTAGGATATTGTGAAGACAAAGTTGAGAGACGCAAGACCCAACACTCTGGATGAGCTTAAGGCCGCTATCGAAGCATCCTGGGCCTCCATAACACCTCAGCAGTGCCACAGGCTGATTGCCTCCATGCCACGCCGCATTGAAGCAGTCATTTCTGCAAAAGGATTCCCGACCAAGTATTGAGTGCATAACTGAACATAATTATTTGAAGGTTGACTTTTTTTTGTATTAAAAACACTTCTTTTATTGGTCGGATGAAATATGCTAATTTTTTGAGACAGGAATTTTGGGTTTTAATGAGCTGTATGCCAAAATCATCAGTATTAAAACAATAAAACACCTGAAATATTCCAGTTGGTGTGCAATGAATCTAAAATATATGAAAGTTTAATTTTCATCATTACATTATGGAAAATAATGAACTTTATCACAATATGCTAATTTTTTGAGAAGGACCTGTATGTATTTTAGCATCGTATTCACAGAAGGAATTTGCAAATCAGTTAATAATAATGAACACTAACAATTTGCATGGCGCAATTGGCGATCTTGTTGGTCTGTTCTGATTGCTACATTGTGGAGGATGCAGCAGATTATCCCAATCGGTACATACTTTACTGAGAACGCTATGCATCACTCCACCACTGTTATCCAGACACCTGAATTGGCTCATTGAAAATGTTGATTAAACGCTCGACTGCACTGCTGGTCTGGATATATGCCCAGTTATAACTCTTTTCTCTACTATGATGAGCTACAACCATGATTAATAGAAAATGTACACAAAATGTTCAACAAATTCACTTTACTGTTAATAGGCATTGATATTGTAGCGCTAATGTGAAATTTTGATGCGATAAACATTTGAATTTGAATGTACACCTGTTAATGTCTCTCTCATCTATGCAACATTTTTTTTAAAGAGGTGTTCATCTAATCTATTTTCCATCACACTGTGAATAAAGCCCGTCGAACAATAAGAATCACCACTTTTGTCATATGATGCTGCTGTTACATAAAACTACAGGTGTGTTCATACAGAGCTGCGCAGGCCGATCGGCATCTGACTCGAAGCAGGTTAGAAATGTTGTCCGTCTTGAGACGGCGCTGACACTACGTCACTGTGAAGTATGCCATCAAAGTACTTGCCAGAGCGATTTAAGAGCAAGCAGCTGCTGATGACGACACAGCTGTTTTACGATTGGTCAGCTTCACCGATAACAATGATGGTGTGTGTATTGTGTTAATTCTGACACCTTCAGTTTCACTAATGTAATAAGCTAAAACATTTGAGACTTTTTCTTCAGTGGTAGTTAAATATTATAAACTTACAGTGGGCTCCACAAATATTGGCACCCTTGGTAAATAGAAGCAAAACTGACTGTGAACATTTTTTTTGCAATTTCTTCTCTTAGTCTTTCATTCAAAATATTTACAAAAAGCTAACCTTTAATTAAAGCCAAGTAGTTGAAAGGAAAAACAATTCTTATACATTTTTTTTTCTTTCTGAAATGTAGGCTATGTATTATTCCACAATTATTGGCACCCCTTCATTTAATACTTTGTTTAACATCCCTTTCCCAAGATAAAATCTCTGGATCTTCCCCTGACTGTTTAATGAGTATTTAAATTCTTTAAGTATTTAAATTATTTAAGCTGGTGTCAGAAAAGGAAAGTTGCAGAGCACTTTGGTTAACCCCACTAAAGTCAGACAGTAAATTTGCATTTTCGTTAAGCTCGTCTGTCGTTTTTTACGCATTGGTCTGAAAAGAAAAATCACATGTGAATTTGTAAAAATTTTTTTTTACAGGAATTAATAGTGCTAGACTACACAGCAGAGCAGTTTCAATGCATTTTGAGGCTGGTTAAACTGGATTATGTGTGGTGGTGTAAAAGATGCTGGGTTTTGTGCTAAAATATTGGGTGGTAAAGTACTGAAAATGCTTAAGTTTGCACCCAAGAGTGACAATGAGAGACCTATAAGGAGAAAAAGAAAGGTGATAAGTAGCACGAGAAAGTCAGAGATACAAAGAGGAAGGGAAAGCACATAACCGGGCAAATCTAATCTCTTTCAATCTTTTCATCTTCTCTCTTTACTATTTCTGTGGATCTGAATCCTTCATGTCCTCCCAGCTGACCTGAAAGGCAGAGCTTTCTCAAACACTTAAACTCTTCCATGAGAAACACTCTGTCACGGTGTGGGTTTTGTGTTTGTGTATCTTGTCCTTGTCTGTCATGTGTTCCCCTGTCCTTTCATGTTTCAGCTGTTCCCTGTTTTGTTGATTAGTCTCCCCATGTGTTTCTGATTAGCCACGCCCCCTTGTTATCTTGTTTAGCTTGTTTGCCTGTCTTTTTATACCTCTGTGTTTCAGTTGTGGTTTGTCGGTCGTTGTATTTGCTTCAGTGTTCCTGTATTACTTGTTTCTCCTGTTATTTTTATTAAATTAGCTGCATTTGGATTCTCTCTCTGCTTCGTCCTTCCGGCATCATAACAGAACGACCGACCAGATATGAATCCAGCAGCACAGATCTCATCTGATCTTCCCAGCATGAGCCGGGAGTTCGCCGGTCAGATCGCGGCCTTGGCTCTGGATAGCTGCGATCTGTTCCAGTATACCTGGGGGGTTGCCCCTCTCGCTGCCTCCTGCTCTCTCGGTGACGAGGCGGTTAAGCTGTATTACCGGCTAGGGGCTAAGGAGCCACGTCCAGCCAGAGCTTCACGTCAGCCACGTCCAGCCAGAGCCAGTGTTCGAGCAAAAGCCAGAGCCCTCACCGCTGACGCCGTCCAGCCCAGAGCCCTCACCGCTGACGCCGTCCAGCACAGAGCCCTCACCGCTGGTCCCGTCCAGCCCAGCGCCCTCTCGCTCTCGGAGACGGAGGAAGAGGACTTCCCGCGTCCCGCAATATCTGGAAGTCCTCCCTGTACTTCCTGTCAGTCCAGAGTCCTCGCCGCTGGTCCCGGCCGATCCAGAGCCCGTCCACGTCACGCCCGCACGGCCAGAGACCGTCCACGTCACGAGCCGGTGTCGTCTGTTCCTGAGCCGGTGTCGTCTGTTCCTGAGCCGGTGTCGTCTGTTCCTGAGCCGGTGTCGTCTGTTCCTGAGCCGGTGTCGTCTGTTCCTGAGCCGGTGTCGTCTGTTCCTGAGCCGGGGTCGTCTCCGCCCCGGCCGCCCGAGGGGTCGTCTCCGCCCCGGCCGCCCGAGGGGTCGTCTCCGCCCCGGCCGCCCGAGGGGTCGTCTCCGCCCCGGCCGCCCGAGGGGTCGTCTCCGCCCCGGCCGCCCGAGGGGTCGTCTCCGCCCCGGCCGCCCGAGGGGTCGTCTCCGCCCCGGCCGCCCGAGGGGTCGTCTCCCCGCCCTGGCCGCCGCCTGCGCGTCATGCTCCACCCATGTTCCATGGCCCATGCCCGCCATTGCAAGGCCCTGGTTCTGTTCCCTGCACGGGCCTGGCCCTCCGTCCCTCCCCCAGGACCGCCTCCACTTCACCACCCTCCTGAACTTTAGTGTTTTGTTTCGAGGGGCATCGGGAGCCGCCCATGGGGGGGGGGGGGCTATGTCACGGTGTGGGTTTTGTGTTTGTGTATCTTGTTCTTGTCTGTCATGTGTTCCCCTGTCCTTTCATGTTTCAGCTGTTCCCTGTTTTGTTGATTAGTCTCCCCATGTGTTTCTGATTAGCCACGCCCCCTTATCTTGTTTAGCTTGTTTGCCTATCTTTTTATACCTCTGTGTTTCAGTTGTGGTTTGTCGGTCGTTGTATTTGCTTCAGTGTTCCTGTGTTCCTTGTTTCTCCTGTTATTTTTATTAAATTAGCTGCATTTGGATTCTCTCTCTGCTTCGTCCTTCCGGCATCATAACACACTCTTTGTTCAGGGACATGCAGCACACATACAAAACTTAGGCCCATGATCTATTTATAGTTGATAAAATGGTATCAGCTCTCAATGTAATGTAGCTAACAGGTGTAAACCCTCAAATTTCCTATATTATCCTTAGTTTCCATTATAACATTTAAATTAATAATTTGATACAATGCACAATTAATTGTTTTTAATGAACAAATTTTAAACTGTACTTACATTAAAAAAACTGTATGTAGTTATATCTGTCATTTATTTCTGTAATTACATCTAATTACAATGTTTACCCGACTCCTACCCCTTAACCTTCACTTAAACCATGAAACCTGACCCTAACCTTACCATAGCCCACCCTCATAGCATTAGCAGCAACAGACTTTTGCAATGCAACATGAACTGTACATAGTAATTTGAAGACACCTGATATAGTTGGGAACAAAAATCACAGTTACCGCAGTTGTTTATATGAAACCATAATTTTTGTCTATATGAAATCTGCATAAAAACAGCAAGACATTTTAAGAATCCACTTAAACCAAAGTCTACACAGTAAAAGGGAATAATTGTAACACTCAAAATGGAGGCTGTAGAAAATGAAGGCCTTTCAATAGATAAAAGGAAATCGGCTTGTTGGCAAAGGCATTGCTTGATCTATTTGATCTACATATGCATTAGTTGGACAAACTTGAAAAAAGGTGTGGCCTGATTTAAGCATTGCTGTCAGTTTTCTATTGTAGAATTGACATATGTTATTGAACTGGCACATAGTTTTGTATAGTAGTAGATAGTAGATTGGAGGTGTACTTGCGTGATTTGAAAAAAGCTGCCCTGGGGCTTTGACACAATGACTGCAGAGTGAACCAACATGCTCCAACAGGGACTAAAGATAATACCAAGTTAATTCAATTTTATTGCAGTAAAAATAACGTCTCGGTTACGTATGTAACCCTCGTTCCCTGAGTAGGGAACGGAGACGTTACGTCGGATGACCACGAATGGGGTTTCGCTTAGAACACCTATCGACTTCGAGTATACAAAAACGAGCCAATGGCAAAGAAATGCCATGGGTCTGCGGAATTTGCATGACGTAACTCCGCCCCAACTCGTGGGTATAAAAGGAGGACGCCGGCAACATGCAGTTATGTTTCTTCGCTGAGGAGCCAAGACTGAGCTCAGGCGATCCCCGCGGTACAGCGGAAGTGGCAGGAAGACGTAAGGTGGCTTGCCAAGGGAAAGACACATGCTCAGAGAGGCTTACAGTGGAAATATTTGTGTGGGGGTAGCTCTGGGGAGGGACCATGCACACGGGAGGCACCTAGCCGACGCACAGGCAATAGACACTGGCGCTAGCATCAGGGGTGCTGGAGGAACTCAGGGCTTGCGGAGAAGCTCACCTGAGGAGAATATCGCACATATCCAGTCCGTGGAGTGGAATGGCGAGCAAGCGAAGACACCTGAGCGGGTCCAGTACTAGCTGGTTGAAGCGAGTACATGAGAGGACACTGGCTCCACTCGGAGATTGTAGAATCAGGCGAATGTGTGTTAGGTGTCGCCCAGCCTGCAGCTCTGCAGATGTCTGTTAGCGAGGCGCCATGCGATAGAGCCCAAGAGGATGCCACACTCCGGGTGGAGTGGGCAGTCACACCAAGGGGGAACGGTCGACCTTGCTGCTGGTATGCCAAAGCAACGGTGTCCACTATCCAGTGAGACAACCTCTGCTTGGAGAGAGCCTTTCCCTTCAGCTTCCCACCATAACAGACAAAGACCTGGTCTGAGGTCCTGAAACACTGCGTCCTGTCTACATAGGCGCGGAGAGCGCATACTGGACAGAGCAGTGCCAAGGCTGGGTCTGCCTCCTCCAAGGGCAGCGCTTGCAGGTTCACCACCTGGTCCCGGAAGGGAGTGGTAGGAACCTTGGGCACATATCCAAGCCGGGGTCTCAGGATCACGTGAGAGTAAGCCGGCCCGAATTCCAGGCACGCTTCGTCAACGGAGAATGCTTGCAGGTCCCCGACCCTCTTGAGAGAGGCCAATGCAACCAGGAGCGCTGTCTTCATTGACAGGAACTTAAAATCCACTGATTGCAGAGGCTCAAAGGGAGCACTCTGCAGGGCAGTTAGAACCACTGCGAGGTCCCAAGAGGGAACGAGAGGAGAGCGAGGAGGATTCAGACTCCTGGCTCCCCTCAAGAACCTGATGATCAGGTCGTGCTTCCCTAAAGATTTACCTACCACCAAGTCATGGTGTGCGGCAATAGCGGAAACATAAACTTTGAGGGTGGAGGGAGACAGCCTTTGCTCCAACCCATCTTGAAGGAAGGAAAGCACGAGACCGACAGAACACCTCCAGGGGTCTTCTCGGTGAGAAGAGCACCAGTTGGCGAAGAGGTTCCACTTCAACGCGTAGGTGTGTCTAGTGGACGACGCTCTAGCGGAAGCAATGGTAGCCACCACCGCTGGTGGTAGGGTACTCAAACCTGCCTCGTCCCGTCCAGGAGCCACACGTGGAGGTTCCAAAGATCGGGATGAGGGTGCCACAGGGTGCCCCGTCCCTGAGAAAGGAGGTCCTTCCTCGGAGGAATTGGCCAAGGAGGTGCTGTAGCGAGGAGCACCAATTCGGAGAACCAAGTCCGGGTGGGCCAGTACGGCGCAACCAGAAGGACCTGCTCCTCGTCCTCCTTGACCTTGCGCAAGACCTGCGCAAGAAGGCTCACTGGGGGAAATGCAAATTTGCGGCCCCGCGGCCAGCTGTGCGCCAGAGCATCCGTGCCGAGCGTGCCCTCGGCCAGGGAATAATACTGGTCGCAATGGGTCGAGTCGTGGGAGGCAAACAGATCTATCTGTGCGTCCCCGAACTGGTCCCAAATCAGCTGAACGACTGGGGATGGAGTCGCCATTCTCCGGGGAGGGGCTGAAGCCGTGAGAGCTCGTCGGCTGCACAGTTCAGGGCTCCGGGAATGTAAATGGCTCGAAGGGACCTCAGATGCTTCTGACTCCATAAGAGGAGGTGGCGAGCGAGTTGCGACATACGGCGGGAGCGTAGACCACCTTGATGGTTGATGTACGCTACAGTGGCGGTATTGTCTGATCGGACTAGTACGTGTTGACCCTTGAGCAGCGGCCGAAAGCGGTGCAGGGCAAGGCGTACTGCCAGCAACTCGAGGCAATTGACATGCCATAGGCGCTGGGGTCCTGTCCAGGAGCCCGCGGCAGCATGTCCATTGCACATGGCGCCCCAGCCCGGGGTGGAGGCATCTGTTGAGACAACAACATGCCGGGAAACTAGTTCAAGGGGGACACCTGCCCTGAGAAAACTGAGGTTCGACCACGGGGTGAAGGTCTGACGGCAGGTCGGAGTAACTGATACTCGGAGCGTGCCTTGTTGCCATGCCCACCTCGGGACTCGGTCGCGAAGCCAAAGCTGAAGCAGTCTCATATGAAGCAATCCGAGCAGCGTTACTGCGGCTGCAGATGCCATATGCCCCAGGAGCCTCTGAAAGAATTTCAGTGGAACCGCACTCTTGCCCTGAATTTGTCTCAGACAAGTCAGCAGTGACTGCGCGCGCTCGCTCGTAAGCTGCGCGGACAAGGCGACTGAGTCGATGTCCATACCGAGAAAAGAGATCCTCTGCACGGGGCAAAGTTTGCTCTTCTCCCAGTTGACCCGAAGGCCCAGACGAGCTAGGTGCCGGAGCACAAGGTCCCTGTGTTCGCAAACCTGGTCTCGAGAGTGAGCTAGGATAAGCCAGTCGTCGAGATAGTTCAGGATGCGAACCCCGTGAACCCGAAGGGGAACAAGGGCTGCCTCGACGACCTTCGTGAAGACGCGAGGAGACAGGGCTAGCCCGAAAGGGAGGACCGCGTACTGGTATGCCTGCCCCTCGAAAGGAAACCAAAGGAACGGTCTGTGTCGAGGAAGAATGGAGACATGAAAGTAGGCGTCCTTCAGGTCGATCGTTGCAAACCAATCCTGGGGCCGAACAAATTCGAAAATGCGTTTGGCGGTGAGCATCTTGAACGGCATCCTGTGAAGGGAGCGGTTCAGCACGTTGGTCGTAACCCACCGGTTTTCTTGGGGACAATGAAGTAAGGGCTGTAGAAGCCGGACCTCATCTCGGCTGGAGGGATAGTCTCGATTGCACCCTTCGCCAGCAGGGTGGCAATCTCTGCTCTCATGATGGGGGCATTACCACCGACCAATGAGGAGCGGACTCCCCTGTAGTGGGGAGGAGACCGTGCGAACTGAATCACATAGCCGAGCCGATGGTTCGCGCGACCCAGCGAAACAGACAGGGAAGCTCTAAGCAGGCTCCAAGGAACTGTGCCAACGGAGTCAACGAACCACCGACGTCCCCTTGGTGGTGCAGCGAAGCGGAATGACCGGCCCAGAGGTGGACGGCATAGCGGCTCAGAGTGGGGGCACGGTCATAACCGCACCCTGACAGAGGAGGCCAGGGAAGGACCAGCGTTCCGCGGGGGCCTGCTCTGCCAGGGGTCTGGCGACAGAGGGGGATGAGAGCGGCACGGTCCAGGGACGGCACAAACTGTCATCCCGCTCTGAGACAGAGGGGGACGAGGGGTGCACGGCTCGGAGGCGGCGCACCGTGTCGTCCGAAACTCTGTATGCTCAGAGACGAGAGAGTCAGTTCTTTCTGAATAAGGATTCTTCCCCAGCCCTCCACCGGGGAAAGGAGTGGCCCTGCTACCAACTCCTGGTAAGAACTGAGTCCCATCTCTGAGCAGCCCATCTCAAAAGTGCCGCTTAACCCGGCGTTTAGCGGGGGCGGGGCTGGAGAGGGCTGAGGCATCCCCCCACCATCATGCACGTCCGGGAAGAAAGATATTGGGGTTTGCCGTGGACGCGGGTCGGCGGCCTTACCCAAAAATCAATCGTCCCAGAAAAGCATGGCCGTCATCTCCGGATCAGACTCAGGCACAGCCATAGCACACCAGAAGGTGGCAGCTGTGACGAGTCGTCACTTCCAGAAGAATAAAGCCCACCTAGTGATGCTGCTACAGACATAGCACCATCCTCTGTAGCTTTCAAATGAAAACACACGGGCCCCCCGAAGGTAGACTCGTGGAATCACCTGATCGCTAGCGGGCACCGTCATTGAAGAGGGGGGCTGGGGTCACGGACACAGAGTCGGCGCCTTGTTCCAGACCATCCCCCTCAGGTCACCCTGGCCACCAGCCAAAAAACGGGGGGTGGATGAGGGGACTCTCACTCTTGCGAGTTCCCTGAGTCTCGACCTAAATGACGCGATGATCATGTTCCCACAGAGAGAACATGAATCACCCACGAGCGCTGTACAAGCATGATCAAAGCCCAAACACACTAGACAGCGCTCGTGCCCATCAGAGTCCGATACCAATCTGCCGCAACCACAAATGCACGGGCGAGCCGTCTTTAAAAAGACATGCCGCGTGCGAGCTCTTTTGTGAGAGGAGAAAAAAACTCAGCGATGTTGAAGCGAGCCGGGAGAAACACACTCACTGGCAGACCACTGCACAGATCAGCAGGCAATGTGAACTCGCTGCAGATCGCCGTCACACCAACACCTGAGAGATTGGCTCGTCTCGTAGAGCGAAGTCAGAAATGGCTGTGGAGTGAAGAGATACTCTTGGCTCCGAAGCGAAAACATAACTGCATGTTGCCGGCGTCCTCCTTTTATACCCACGAGGTGGGGCGGAGTTACGTCATGCAAATTCCGCAGACCCATGGCATTTCTTTGCCATTGGCTCATTTTTGTATACTCGAAGTCGATAGGTGTTCTAAGCGAAACCCCATTCGTCGTCATCCGACGTAACTCGGAGTGACAACGAAAGGGAACTGTAGCTACTATAGTATTTGGAGGGAAGCTATGGCTACGACAGCAAAATATTGTAAGGCAGTCAGTGTTTGTGGCAACAAACAAAAAAATCAAAGTCAAAAGAGTTGCATGGTTAATTGTTAAAAGATCATGGTTTTTGTGACAGTGACGGGAAGTTCTTTTAGGCTGCGAATGCTCTCCATATACCCGAGCCCATTTGAGAGAATGGATGCAGGGATTTCTTTTTAATTTTTACCCTTAATATAAATTAAATTATTTTTTTGCCAAACTGTAGTTTTCTGAAATCTATTCCAGTTGCGTAAGGATTCAGGCGAGGAATCCACAAGTCAATTAAATGAATAAATTACCAAATAAAAACAAAAATATTGTATATCCTTGTCTTTTGTCACACAAATTTGAATTTGATACAACTTTAGTTTAGTTTATTCATTGTCATTTGAATCAATCACTCAACCGATTCGTTATTTCAAATTCAAATTAATAAATGTATGTATGTAAAAATTAGTCATGATTATTAAGCTTTTCTTAATGTAGGTCAGACATATGTAAACTATTCATTTATGTTTTTAAAATATTAATATTTCCATACGTATTTTGATTTACATACCTGTATTTCTATTTGTTTCTTGCATTTTAAGTAGATTAAACAACGAATATTTTGTCACTATTTTGTCACATATGTTCTGCTCTGTTCTAAGCAAAAAATTGTGATTGTCAAATTCATTAAGAATCATACCGTTATAACTGATTTAAGTTTTGACTATGCACAAGCCTCTATTTCTAGAACATTCTCTCCTCTGTTTTACTTGACAAAATGCCCATGTTTTTTCTGTTTTTCTCCTTCAAAGCTGACAAGCCGTCGAAATTAAAAACTAATTAAACCAAGATAACATTTAATTAAAACCTGAACTACACAAAGATGGTGTCGTTATAGCTATATTCACTTTGATTTGACCGCTAAACAGCGTCTGATCTGCATTAGCTTAGTTAGCTTACACTCCCACTCTAACTCATGCTTTACAAGATCTTTGATGTGGAGTATTCTAATAAAGAAAATCAATGCAGGCAAGGTCATTAACAAGCACCTCCATACATTTGCACCTGCAGGTGAAGTTTAGAATTTTTGAAAAAGCTATTTACACCTTTGGAGATCTGTTTTAATAATTAATTACTAAATCAAGCAAGAATCAATGTGTGGGATTCAAAAACTTCAGAGATGAAAAAAAAGTATTTTAGTTGTATTTAGTATTTGCTCTTTGTGTGAGTTGTTCTGTAATGAACTGACAATGCAAGTGAGAATGTATTTGCAATTTATTAAGCAAATCTCACAATAGGCTCGATTTGGACCCAGTTAAGAGCAAAGAGATACACTCTGCTCTGCTCTAATGGGGATGTCAGTAGATGCTGGAGATAATAACTGTTAGTTTACACTGTAGATAATGATTAATTCAGCTGCATCTCGGCTGAGCTGGCAAGCTGACTAAAATTGCAATACAATACTGTGTAAGTAGTGTGCCTCAACTCTAAATTTGAAGGAGGAATAAAACCAAGTGAAAAATAACCTGACTAATGGACTGCGATAACCTATACAATAACATTCTCTGGAAATGGAAGTCAGGGGAAAATCCTGAAGGTCTCTTTTATCATTGACATGAATACTTGTATGAGTGAGTGAAAATGACAGGGCTTTCTAACTCTGCCAGTTTAGTTCTTCAAAGTAGATTTGTGACTGACAATCACAGAGTAGTACAATACTTGTAAAATAAATTCTGTCTGTGTGGGCGCAATAGATTTTACCCCTGACGGCACACATTTAAAGGGGTGGTTCAGGATTTTGGACATCGGACCATATTTCCAAGTGAGCCTGCGTGTTATCTATCAGTGAAGACAGTTTTCAAAAATTGTCATCCAGTCCTTCCAGTTGCATAGTTTGCCGGTGCTAGGCTAGCGCGAGTCAACGGTATCTGCTAGACTGCCATTAAAAACGGTTTTACCCACTCCACAGTACACCAAAAGCAAATAAATGATAACGCCATACTATCGATGTAAATGTCTGTTGAGAGAATAATGTTAGAAATCAAGCTCGTTGACTCACGCTAGCTCAGCACCGGCGAACTATGCAACTGGAAGGACTGGATGAAAACTTTTGAAAACTGTCTTCACTGATAGACAACACCCAATAGCACACAACATGTATGGACCACTTGTATGGTTCTTTAGAGCATTTTTTGGGTGAGCTATTCCTTTAAACCTTGTACACCACTTCATACTGCCCATTTGTGGACAAATTATAGAACATCTAGCTTACAGAGGCTTCAAGTAGCATACAATGATGTAATGAGAATTTTATTAAGGAGACCTAGATGGCATAGTGCAAGTGAGATGTTTGTAACTGTGGGAGTAAAACACATTTAAAACTGTGTTACGGAAGCTTATGTACAAATGTATTTGCCAACTTTATGCTTCTAAAAATTTGATTATCATGGGTCTATCAAATATAAGATTTAGCACTACACAATATCAGTCTAAATTGTGGAAACACTGGTTAATTTGTATTTTTGTAACGCATAGATGTATTTTTTTTCTTTTGTTATTGTTGTTGTGTTATATGTTGGATGTGTTTTAAAAATTAGATAATTTGGATTTAAAATGGTCACATTAGGAAAAAATATGTAGCACAAATATGTTTAAATTAAAGGGAAACTCACCAAAGCCCAATCTGTTGTCATTGTTTCCAAAGTCGAGAGAATATATGACAACATGGTAGTTGTTCCACACGTACAGCAAATTGTCTCGGGGGTTGTAGTCCACAGCTGCGATGTATTGGTAGGAATTTGGGAATGGAATGCTGAGGTGTGTTTCACGGCTCTTTTCTGTGTTGTACATGTAGTCGATTTTATTCCCCAATGCTTCATTATCGTCATCTTCATAAACGCTCTTCACTACATAGAGGATTCCGCAGATCATGAAAGCATTGGAGGCCGATCGCTTATCGTATGTCGTATCCCATGACCCCTCCACTCGTAGTGTGTAGGGGTTGAGCTGACTCACCACAATTCGTCCATTGTTCTGTTCGGTGGCGTAAATTACCCACAGTCCGTTTTCATCCACTGCTAGATCGATGTCAGATTTCCCACCCCAGCGATACGGTGAGGTGTCGTGGTAATTAGCGTTAGCGATAATCGCCTCACCGCTTTTGATACGAGTTCGCAGGTCGAATTTAACAATGTTGCGTGTACGTTCCTTGTTGAAGAAAAGCGCACCATCGAACACAACGAACCCAGTGCCATCTACCCGATGTGGTAGTTTGTATGTTGTGGTAGGGCGACCCGCAATAAAGTCCTCTTTAGATGAGTACTCAGTCAGTGTATCTGTGCGGTACGGTGTCCAGGGCATATAGTAGATCTTATTGGATGACTGTAGGGGGTCTTTACACCATGATCCAGACTGATGGTCCGACTCAAAGAGGTGTTCACTCTGGTACACACCTCTCAATACACCTGGACAGAGAAAGACTGAAAGAGGAAGAGATGGAGTTGCAGTCACATATTTGAATGTAATTTAATGCTCATTTTGTTGTCCCATCGATTAGTTTATTAAAAATACATGAAATGCAGTTCAAAAATACAATGACCTACTCTCTTTTATGATGAGCATGTTTTACATTTCTGAATTAAAATTAATTTTGATATTTTTTTATGGACTCAAAGTCAAATTTGTCAGGGTGATACAATTGTCCTGATTTAATGAAGAAAATAATCCTTATTAAAATAAATATTTAAGGTAAGCATAATCTTGTATTATTAATTCTTAGAATTATTATCTTGAATTATTATTTCTTCACAGCTTATTCATAATTTACAAACTGTAAAAAAGTGCAACCCAAAAAATTCTACCAAAAAAGACTGCTGCAGACCTTTCTTAAATGTTTATATAATTTGACCTTTTTATCATAATTTTCATCAAATTGAAACTTTTCTTTGAAAATGATTCAAATACAAAGAGGATATTTCTAAAAACTTGTGTTTTAGATTTTTTTCCAAAGAGTTTTCCTTTTTTTTTATTGAGAACACTTCTGTATGTCATTGACTCATAAAACATGCTAACAAATGCAATGATCCACAACCAAAGTTATCAGAAAGCTACATGTTTTGAGCCTGAGCGAGAGACATCTATTAAATCATATCTGATGTCTAGTAACCCGATTTATAGTTCATGACTCCAGCGGAATCCCTCAGGAGGTTCTGAAAATCTGTCGCACCGACTTCTCTAACCCTGAGGAAAATTCACACGGTGTGAGACTTTATGTGGGGGGTGGTTAAGAACCATCACCCTATTATTCCTGGTACATTAAATGTGAAGATGAGAATAATCATCTGTTAAGCCTTATGCAAATCAACCTTAATTTGTCCTGCAGAATTCCAGTTTTCATGAACTTACCCATAATATATTGCTGGGAAAAATAGCAACGATATTTGCTAAACCTGGGAAAAATTTTCTGGGAGTAATTTAAATTACATTTTAAAGTACTGTGAAAAATCAATGACCAATGAACACAGTTGAGACTGGCTTAAAATCAGGGTTAGCCACCGTCCACACAGCAGGCCGTGCTGTCATGGATATCTTATAAACATACGCTCTTGTGACTAAATCCTGTGTGTGTGTGTGTGTGTGTGTGTGTGTGTGTGTGTGTACACGTCTAATGTTTTCAATTTCTTTGATTTATAATGATACTCCTGCAAACCATGCAGATATTCTTACATGGTCACACACAAACAGAGAAGAGAGCGCACCAACAGTCACACGGAATGCCTGCCATAGAAACGGCCCTTTCCCACCATTCCGTTCCCAGAATGAGGGACATCCTCATGGGAAGTGTGGCTGGTATTTTAACTATTACTGGATGTTTCCTTTTATTGTTTTAGATGCATTAATTTTCCACAATATGTCTTAATCCAGGAACTATGCTTGGCCTTTGATAAACTCAAGTATATTTGTGTTTATTCTTTTATTTTATTACTTGTGACTGTCAAATGTTTTGGTAGCCTATTAAATCACTTTTAATTTTTTATTTAATTTCTAATTGCTAAAGTTGTATCCAAGCATTCAGTTCAATTCAAGTTTGTTTGTAAAGTACTTTTTGCACTGTTTCAGAGCAGCTTTACAGAAATAGCATGCGTCAAATATTACAATCAAGAAGCCAGAGTTGACTGTGACATAGCGATGAGGTATTAGAAGAAAAAACCTTGAGAGGCTTGTAACTACATACACAGTAAAAATGACAGCTATTTTCTGTTTTTGTCAACTTAAAAATGGCTTTGTAATGTGCGTACCATTCTATTCCAAATCAAGGCAACCTGACATAAAAAGCTCCCATTTCAAAATACCAGTTCACTTGATTTAAGTGTTCTCGCCATTTGATAAATGTGATAACTGTTTATGAGTCAGCTATGCACAAAATAAGCTTTTATGTTAAGGTCTAAATTCACCCCAGGCCACATCTTGTGGTCAGCACAATCGGCAGCTTAAGTTTTAAACAGTGGCAACACCTCACTGTTCATCTGATACATGGTAAACCACCAGATACACTAAGAGAGATCAAGAGAGAGGAGACAGTGAGAAATAGAGGTCTAATTCAGGGAGTACAGCCTTGGTCTGAGATCAAGTTTCTCCTCCGCATTCCTATTATAAACCATTATGATCTACTGATCGCCAATCTGTCATTAGTATCAAATAACACCATAACAGCCTGACAGTGAATTACACACTTAAATTACATTAAAGTAATGGACTTACCTCTTTGCTCCACTTCTGCATTCAGAAAAGGGTGAAAGAAGGAGAAAAGAGAGAGAGAGAGAGAGAGAGAGAGAGAGAGAGAGAGAGAGAGAGAGACAACAGATTAATGATGCAATATTAAATACTTCACAGTAATTCAATTCCATATTATGCATGAAATGTGCATCGTTTCTTAACACAATCTTGTGAGTTAGTAAATAGTAAAATGTGCTTCATTTGTACTCTAGAAATTCCATTAACAAAGTGATCATAATTTTTGAAAACAAATATAGTGTCCATGTGATATTAGACTATTAACCAGAAAAATGAATGCATCAAAACAAACTAGAGAGAAAGAAATAGGGTTTGTTTCACAAATATTTCTCATGTGTCTTGGGTGCTATGATTTAGAAACAGAGCAGCTTTCTTGGCTAGCCTTCTTGGCTGATGAATAAAACACACAGACTTAAGATTTATCATTATTTATTCATTTATCGGATATGATATTGAAAAAAAATTGGGGGGGGGGGGGGGATTTATTCCAATTTAAACTGAATGTTGCCTTTTTTTATTATTAAAAACTTGTATCCTGACACAACTTCATTGGCTTGACCAATGTTTTGAGTTAGAGACAGGACTATTTGATTGGCTGATTGATGGAGGAATGGGAAAGTGGTTTAGACATGTAATATGTGAAAGTAATATGGAAATTGTAGATTTTTAAATTAGATGCTTCTTGCTTTTATTTATGATGGTTTAAAATAAAAATCTTATTAGTTTTACTTTTGTATATTTCTATCTTTGCATACATTTCAATTTACAAATTGTTTTCATCTTTATTTCTCAAATTAAATTTGAGTTCCTTTCTTTATTTAAACATTATGCAACCAATAATGGAAGGCCAAAAAAATTATTCATTGTACTCATGCACTGGCAATAAGAGCTTGATTTGCCTTGAAAAAAAAATACAATCTAGACGGTTGCAACAATTTATGTCCTATGTGTGTGTGTACTTCTCTATGAAATATGCATGAGGATGAACTGTTAATGCATCACTCAATAAATCCAATAAATAAGGCACCACACAAGAAAGAGAGACTATGTGAGTGTGTGAATGAGGTTCCAAGAGATCTGATTTAGAAGCAATTATGCCTCCCACACACACACACCTAGTCAAGTTTCAGTCACATTGTAAATGGATCAATAACAGATAGTCATTTGCTGTCAGTGATAATAAATAAAGAACAGCCTGAACAAACCAGTCCTACTGGGAGGTTACGACTTCCTCTACTAGTATCCTATGCATCCCAACTAACAGACAGGTCGATGTGGATCATGTAACACGGACTCCTGCTGTATGTTTACCAAAATCATTACCATAGCTTCAATAACACTAAGGTAGCGACATATCTTTTTTCCTTATTGTTAGTGAAACGAATAGTTGAAAAAAAAAATAGAGAGAGAGCAGGGACAAGGTCATCACCACCGTTTGTTGATGGAGATAAATATGAATTCAAGAGTGCAGTTGATTGCAAGTAAAGAGCGGGGTTTAAGCGGACTAAATTATTGGAGAAGTCAAACACACGTCACTGGAGAGAAGTCGTCGTTTCACCAAAAGATTTTTTACGTGGTCAAAAAACTTTTTAAATTGTGCATCAGTAAAATGCATTTAGAAAATAGATAGAGTGAATCAAGTGTACAATTTCTGTGCTTTCAGCTACATCAAACAAAACATGTTGATGTAGCTCATGAAAAATATTGATTGTTTGGTAACACTTTATAATAAGTATACAGTAATTAAGTACTTACAAATCATTTGCAAACTATTAGTTTATAGTTAATTCATAGTTATATTGTAGTCTTTGCATTGTTAATTTATTAATAGGCTATGTACAAATAGTAAGTTATAGTTATCTTAACTGAAAACTATTATCGTTCTTGGTGTAACCGGGCCTTTACTTACAGTTGTCGAAAATATTACACAAAAATCACAGTTTGCCTTTAAAGGGATAGTTCACTCAAAATGTAACCATTTACTCACTCTCATGTTGTTCCTAACCTCTATGGCCGTCTTTCTTCTGTTGAACCAAAACGTATATTTTTTTATTTTTGTTCATATAATGCAAGTTATCAGGGTCCAATGTTGTTTTGGACCCTATTGACATTCATTGTAAGGACAAAAACAGTTGAAACATTTTTCAGAATAACCTCCTTTGTGTTGCACAGAAGAAGAAAAAAACCTCTATGAGTTTGAAATAAAATGTGGGTGAGTAAATGATGACAGAATTTTCATTTTTGGGTGAACTGTAACGTACTGTAAATAATACGACTTACAGGAACGCAAGATTCCTAGACTATAATTTCAAAACCACTTTATTTCCTCCATAAAGACAGTAGTTAATCACACAGATCTAAGGATCAGGTACTGAGTATCTATATGAAGGGAAGTTTTCTGAGTGTGTAGGTAAAACAGACGTCCCATATTGAGGCCAAAGCAGAAAGGTTGACTGGAGTTCTGCCAACTCTTCTATCACAGGGGAGAAGAGAAAGCCAGAAAAACCTCAAGAAAACATTTGGAACATGTTCCCAAGGGTTTCTAAGCCTGAAGTAATTAAATTACCTGCATGTGTGTGTGTGTGTGTATATGTGAGACTGTTTGTGTGTGTGTCCGTCCGTATGATGGACCTCCCCACTAATTAGTGGGCCTGTGGTAAAAATGTTTTAGGCTTTTTTTTAACCAGATGGTCACAAACACACATGTATTCACTTATGAACACTCACACACACTCCATTACCCCTATGCGCAGGACGATTTATGGTCAAAAAGGCCAAAACGAACCGTGTGTGCATCCTGCCTGTGTGTCCTTTGTGTCATTTAGCTCTGTGCAAGAAATTCCACAATGTATCTGCTATTCCACCCATTTTTGAATCAGTGTGTGTGTGAATGTGTAGGGGAGACAAAGTGTGTAAGTGTATTCAGGCTTTTCCTGCTGCCAGTGCCGCAGTCATACGATACTGATTTATCGTCACCGTTGCCATGGCCACATCAACCCCACAGAAACCGTGAGAACTTGAAACCACATCACTCTGCCCTCAGATGATTGACAGGATCTTTTCCCATGAGTCATGGCAAGGGACAAGGCCCGACAACAGCGGACAAATGCAATAGAGGTTCATTTATATGTATTTTTCTGTCAGGTACAAGTTCATATTTGGTGACAGATATGATTGAGGTGCCAGGTATCACTGCAGTCCTAAGCTTTAAGGAAAGTAGACAAATTTTTAATCAACTTGAGATATAAATTTGACAGTGCCACAGTAACTAATGGAGTCATTATTGTGGACTGAGGCTCTTTGTATGAGCACATGTGAGTACACTTGTACTGGCCAAATTTCAGAAAATGCCCGTCTTGAATGTTCAAGCTCTATAGAAATTATTTATGGCATAATGTCCATTATTAACGTCCATTATCACAGTTTGAACACCAAAAAATAAGGCATATAAAGTACACAGGGCCAGGCAAAAAAGTACAGCCACACGACTCAAACATTATATGTGTTGGCATGCGAATCGTGTACTGGCCATCTGGCTAAAGTTACATCCAATATTTCAACTTGCTTGTCATGACGACTTTACCTCAGTAAAGCCAGTAAACCTGATAAATATCACACTATATGTGCAATAATGCCAGAAAGGGACATGACGTAACTATCAGGAAAGCACTACAGGAATCTCATAGGAATAACATCAGGAATTACAATTACAAGGAAAAAAAAGTATTTCCACCTCGAAAGGACAATTTATAGAACTTCACAGCTCAAATAATAAAAAGGATTTCACTGAATAATTAATTTAAAAAAATGTAATGTTCAGATTTCATGTGTTTCTATTATTTCGATTTGAAAAAAGGACTAAGGTACAAAGTGAAATAATTTTCTGCGGTAATCAACACTATGCCACAAATGATTATAGAGCTCGATATAGAGCTTTACTAAAAAACGGAATATTTGTTTCAAACAACTAGAGGCTGCTAGTCTGCACTAGTAAAAGGGTTCATAAACGAGCCAAATATTGCATTAATTACAATAAAAAAATGGTTACATTGTAGTAATTATAACTTGATTTTTAAAACTGGATGTTGTCTGTGGTTGCTATGAAGTTGATAAGGTGTTCTGAGGGGTTTTAAATGGTTTGTTATGTGTTATGGGACGTTGCTTAAGTTAAAAGAGCCCTCCCTCAAGTCTTTATGATATCATGTGGCCAGTTGCATAAACTTAGCCACTATATTCAGACTTTCTTAAGAACTAATTTGACCATTTAGAAATGAGTCAAGAGGTAATCAGTCTTACTTTTCTGATTCAAATGAGACAGATCTACCTTATGTAACTGACTTTAAAAAGTTGGGTCTAGTCTTGAAGAATTTTCTTTTTTTAAGACTAGTCTAAGCAGTTTATGTAACCGGCCCTGGTCCTTGGACATGACTTGAATCCCTCTTTCAATATACATTTATGGGGTTTTTCATTTTATCACCCACCAAAAAAAAATCTTATTGGAATATTTTGGCCTCAATACAAGTTATGCTCAGCTGACCGCATGTGACATAATTGTAATTACCCAAATAAATAAAAAAAGCAAAAATCTGGGTTACATTGAGGCACTTTCAAGGAAAGTAAATGGGGTACATTTATAAATGTTAAAAATCTTTCTGTTTCAAATATACAGCCACAAGACAAACCATGTGCGTCTTAACACAATTTCAGTGTGAAAAAAATCACTTGCAATCCTTTCCTGTGTAAAGTTTTATCCAATTTTGAAACTTGTAAAGTAAACTTAAACCTAGTGTTAAATCTTTGTTTAAAACTTTATAAGGTTACATAACATAAGAATTGATGCAGGTGCTTTCATTATATTATAACCTCCAAAAATCGTCCCCATTCACTTGTGCCTCACTGTAACCTCGAGGGATGAACCAAATTTTTTTGTGGTAATCAACACTATACCACCAAAGCTGTTGGCTGAACTTGAATTTAGCCCAGAATATTCACAGAATAGTGTGAAGCATACAAAGATCTCTCAGAAGAACCACTGCACAATTTAAGATATAATTCATGTCTATAGCCTGAAGCACAAAGGAATGTTATGCATCAAAGTTTAATACTTAAAGTTAGAGATCTGTTCAAATCCCTAAGTATGAGAAATAGCAATAGCGATGTTGTAAAAAGCTTAAATTAAATCTGTAAGTGCGTGAGAACTTACTGTATGGCACACATTCATACTGAACCTCAAGGTATTTGTACGTTCCAGGACACGGGTCAGGAAAAACATCCGGGCCAGCAACGACTGCACACTGAGTTCGGTTGTTACACCTGAGAGAGAAAGAGAGAACAATTTATGCAGACAGATAAAGTAAGGCTATTTGTTCAGTTCATTCAATATCAATCTGACATTAGGCATATGAACCATATGTACTCGTTCAATATGTACAATAAAAGTTAATGAGCCCTGAAATACCATTTTCATCAAATGAAAGAAAAAAAAAAAGATACTTTTACTCAACAATCTCAATGAAGCTGAAAGACTCAAAATGTGGGCTCCCCTGAAAGCCCAGGAACACATACTGTTGTTTAAATGAAATTTATATGTATGTTGTATGTACATGTAGGGCTGAAAATACAGAGCAGAACGAATTCTGGTAGGGGAAAAAAGAAGAAAAAAGGCAGAGGAAAAAACAGTTGACATATCCTGCTTGGCAGGAACACATGCACACATATACGGATGACCACCACATGACATCTGTCATATTTCATGATTATTACACCCAATAGAAATACAAATGCACACACAACACAACTGACACATGTACAAACACAAACAAGAATCTTAAAGCTCAGTTGTATCTCACTCAACGGGTAACCATGGAAACCTTCCAGTCCGAACCCATGGGGCACTCAAAATGCACACATACACATACTTCAGTTTCTTAAGTTTCCAAGATTAGCTTCACAAAATCATTATATGATGACAAGCAGCCCTCTCACAGTGTGTGTTCGTGTGGGTGCGTGTTTTGCCTCTTACTTTTCAAGCTGTCAGACAGTGGAATAATGTATAAGATTGGTCTCTTGACATTTTTTATATTTGTGTACAGATGCAGGTATGTTAAGTGTGTGTTAACTGTGTGTGTGTGTGTGTATATGTGGGCCCTAATTGCTGTGCTGAGTGAGTGTGACAGTCATACTCCCAGAGTGCTGTAGGGCATCTCTGGTTTCCGGGGCGACAGCTCTTGGATGGGATGGTGCTACACTCAGATATGACCTAATTTAGGAGGAGAGGACAGAAGAGGAGATTCTTTTGTCTTTTTCATTAGAGGTAAAGATTTGCATACACAAAACAGCCATTCAATGTCCCACCCTATATTTTGTACCAGGTATTGTCCTTTTAAGATTTGTGTTCACAGTTGTTTGGGTGTATGAGAATGGTCCAATCAGACAGCCTGCAGTGAGGAGATGACTGAATGAACTGGGGCAGTGTGTGTCATATGAATATATCAGCATTATCCAGATGTACAGAGACACTGGCCTTGAGAAAAAGTCACCTGACTGAGATATCTGATGGTTTCCTATGTGTGTTAATTATTTATTTCCTATTTTGTTCACAAACACACACAGGATGTCATGTCAGGTTTAGTAATCATCTCTTTTGATGACATGAGTCCTGCAAGGAGGGGTATTTTTATAGCTATGAATCCTTGTAGCTCAAACAGTAGAGCATGACGCTAGCAATGCCAAGATGATGGGTCCAACTGTTGACACTCACAGCAACAAATATATATCTGTCATTAATTACTGAATTTGCCAAATCACTGAATAAAGATGTAAAATGTCAACAGCAGTAAGATAAATAGGCTTCAAACCCATGAAATTTTCAAATAGTAAGTTGGGAACACACCGTATGGTTCATCCCTTTTGGAAACAGACAGTTGCTTTTATTTACATCACAGCTTGGCAAAACCACAAACCCGCTTTCCTCACAATCAATTGAAGATTAGGAAAAGAAATCTCCAATCAATCAATAAATAAGCATGAGCAGCACACCAATGAATTTGAATGAACTTGCATTGAATTAGCTACTTGCAATTGCTAGTTTTATTATTTACACGTTTTATTTGTAAATGACAAATATGTAAATGTTCAGTCTATGCATATACAGTACAGTAAGACGAGTACTCACTATTTTATTTTCATTTTCAGAGAAGAGAAGAGAAGAGAGGGGATTATAATAATTATAATAATCTTGTCAAACTTGTCAACCATTTTCGGTCTTATTTTTACCTCAAAATCAAAAGAAAATAAGAAATTAGATTAGGCATATATTATATGCAACATTGTATGTATTTAGTAAGTTAGTTAATTATTGACATTATTGCCATGTCAATTAAGCACATTCATCACTAAAATCTCTTACTGTAATGTAAAAAAAAAATCACTTGTATTACTGTAATACTGTAATTAAAAGCCTCCAGTATGGACAGAATGATTTGATTAAAATCATCCATCCATCCATTCTCCATACCGCTTATCCTCTCTACGGTCGCGGGAGACTGGAGCCAATGATTAAAATAAACGAATTAAATTAAGTACAAATTCAGTACAAATTGTAGTAACAGTTTATTTTACAGTGACCTTGTTACATACTGTATGTTTCATGTACTTACTGTAGTATAATTATTGGTAACACTTTATTTTACAGTGTCCTTGTTACACGTTACATGTAGTACTGTAGTAATTTTAATAATATTTCATAATTTATAATAACTATAAATGATGCATACAGTAATTATAGTGCTATGCATAAGTTTAGACACCCATGCTAAAGTTGCCTAAAAGAGGAATAAAAAATCATCTTTTGGAAATTGATCTTAATGCCTTAATTAAAAAAATGAGGATTCATCCAGTCATTATTCATTCACAAAGAAAATTGGTGTCCTTAAAGGTTGGATTTTTCCTCGGTTTTTAATTTAAGGCATTAAGATCAATTTCCAAAAGATTATTTTTTTTCCTCTTTTTAGGCAACTTTAGCAAGGGTGTCTAAACTTATGCATAGCACTGTACATGAAACTAACCCTATCACTAACCCTAACCCTATAGTAAGTACATGTAGTTATTATTATTAATAATTACAGCATTATTATTACTCAGTACTTAAATGTATAATGAGACAGTAACATGGACACCTTAAAAAAGTGTACAGAACTTATAATAATTATATGCAACTACCACTAAACCAAACCCTATAAATAAGTACATGTTGTTAATTAAAGCGTTAGTTGAAAATTCATTCATTACTCACCCTCATGTCGTTCCTAACCCATAAAACTTTCATTCATCTTCGTAACACAAATGAAAATCTTTTTAACGGGTTAGGAACGACATTAGGGCGAGTAATTCATGACAGAATTTTTAGGTGAACTATCCCTTTAATATTAGTCAGTACTTAAATATTTTATATACTGTATAGTTTTTTGCATCACAGTTATACGATTTTTTTTATATATTACATTTTTTTTTCATTAGATTTGATGAAATTGTCATTTTTAACTATTTACACATGCAATGTAACATGAACAACGATAGGAGAAAATCAAATATCCTGACCAATCACAGGCTCTCTTGCCGTTTTCATTTCTGGAACAACTGTTTAGCATACAGCATGTGAAATCAGTTCTATTCTCTCTCCTATGAATTGCATCAGACCTGCTAGTTGAAATCTCTTTGTGTAATATATTATGTCTGCCAATAGATCTTGGATAAGGGGCTCCCAAACAATCACCTTCCAATTACCTTCCCTCATTGATTAGAGCATTAGCCCGCCATGGCACACACATACACACACTCTGTGAATACATTAGCCCAAACTGAGTGAGATGTAAAGGTCAGACAAAATGAGAAAGAGCGAGTGACAGAGAGAGAGTGAGAGTGGGAGATGAGGTGGAGAATGATAAATGATGTGTGATTCCAGCCACAGCTTCTATAAAAAGCAGCGGAGCAGGGCAGAGAGAGAAAAAAGGCGAAATCTTTCTCTTGTCTTCTGTTTCATGGAACATTTCCTAATTCCTCTATGGGAATTATACACTGAGCTACTAATGTGCAAGGCACGCTTTGAATGTAGCAGAGTTATATAAACTGAAAAATGTATCTCGTGTGTTGATAAAAGCGGGCTACCAGCATCCAAACATCTAAATCGGCTCTCACAAGAGAATGTGAGCGTGTGTTACAGGTATATGTGCATGTGTGTATGAAAGAGAACTCATAAATGGTAATTTCCTCCACATTGACTCTGGGCATGGTCTATGGCCTTACTAATTGGATCTTACAGTCTGGTCTACCCTGAGGCAGTGTGTGTGTGTGTGTGTGTGTGTGGCAGCTGGCAGGTGGTATAACAGGCAAACTCAGGGCAGGATATGGTGCACTCTGCCTTACACGTTTCCCCTGATTACACACACACACACACACACACACACACACACACAGCAAGTTCTGAATGAACAAAAAACTGTATAATCAAATCTGTCCAGTTCAAAATTAAAACCATACAGTAGAAGCCACCATTTTTATGAATGTTTTATGAGGGCAAGGCATGGCGTTACACGACATGACACATCCGTTCCTAGTTTGTGATTATTATCATACGTAGCCCATTTCTCTACATCTTTGTTCTTGTGCCACGGGGTGCTAGGTTGTCGTCCCCAGTCAAAGTCAAGGTCAAATGGATAGCAGGCTGTGCTCTCGACATTATACCGGAACTGAAACGATAATGTTTCTTGTGATGACGCAGATGCTGATGGGGTTTGTTCTGCATGGGTTCTGTTTTTCTCTGTAGCTCGCTTTGGAGGCAAAGAATTCATCTGTCCTGCAAAACTACATTAAAAAATGCAAAAAGGGTGGCTAAAATGTTGAGGGCTCATGTTTGGGGTGTTATGTAATGTGGAAAATCTCAAATTAGTGTATATCTGATTAATTCCTTGTGCTGTCAAAAAAAAAAACGCTGTAGAGATATACGCTGGCATTGTTCTGCATGGTGAACACCTGCTATTGAAGCACAGTATCTTTTTCCTGTTTTTTTATTGCACTCTTATGTGCTAATTATGCCCACAAATCAAAGTGTTGACAGATTAGCTCTCCACATTGTGCTCAAATGAAGCATAACACACAGGCCACATACACACTGCAAAGTTTTGGAAGACAACCACATTTAAATAAATTATCATTCCATGTGCTTTGGAATGCAGGATTCACTTCAAGAGTTGACAGAGTGATAACTCAATAGCGGCACAGCATTACCAACTAGTTTAGTTTGGGTCTGTACATCCTACTCATATTTAATGAAACTGCAATTGTCACTGCCTGAATGTTTCAGCAATGAATTCGGTTGTAGAATGTGGTATTTTTAAGTTTTAAGAATTCTATCAGACACATAACGTCAGACACAATTAGTGTTAATGTACTGAATTGTGCTAAATTAAATCAATACTTTATTTTTACTAATACATTATACTGTCTGTTTGAGTATTTCAAAGATATGTGACAAGGTGTTTCAAACTCAAAATGTTATCTTCTTCTACATCCCCGCGTATTGTACACTTGTGGCACGGCATTTCGCAAGGTTGAGAGCACCATTCGGGTGTAGTTTCATCATATCCTCCCATCTATGCATTGGTCATCTGCGTGGACGTTTGTCATCCACCATGAAGTGGTAGGCACTGTCAGCAACAGTGTCTGGTACCGCTTGTAGGACGTGCCAATACCACTGAAGACACCTTTGCCACACACATCGTCATTAATACCACCGTCAATTTGCAGACGCGATCCTGGGTACTAGCTGTTCATATTCGTCAGGCCCTCACCATTGACCAGGACATTGCCATCAATTGGTCTCAAAGTATTCAGTTTTCTTGATGTTGAGGTGGTCATTCCATACCTGGACTAGGGGTTCCAGTCAAGTTATGGCCAGTGTTATTTTAGTATTATTTATAAACTATTTATATTACTATTTTATTTTGAATTAGCTTTTATTTTTCGTTTTAATTTTGGATTTAATGTTATGTGCCCCTCTCATTTTATTTAGATTAGCTTTTTTTTTTTTTCTGTTTTGCTTTCATTTATTTTTAATTACAAGTTTTTGTTTTAGTTAACTTATCTATTATGGCCTATCATTAGCATTCAATAGCCAACAATATAATTTTGTCTCCTTAAAACTCCTCTTTCATCATGTCATTTAATATTAAATAATATATAACAATAATATTTACCTCACTATTATTTTAGAGTAAATAAGCTGTGATTTACTTAATGTGTTTATATAAATTAATGTGTTTATATAAATCCAGTGTGAATGGGCAAACCAATACACACTTTATCACAGCACAAATTTTGTGTTAAAAAAGGGATTGTTCGCCCAAAAGTGAAAATTCTGTTCTCATTTATTCATCCTCTAATGGTTCCAAACCTGTATGAATATATTTCTTCTGCTGAACACAAAAGAAGATATTTCGAAGAATATGGGTAACCAAATAGTTGATGGGCCCCATTGACTTCCATAGTATGGAAACAAAATACTATGGAAGTCCAAAACTCTTTAGTTACCAACATTCTTCAAAATATCTTCTTTTGTGTTCAATAGAATGGGGAAAAATTCACACCACTTTGGAAGCACTTGAGGGCGAATAAATGATGTCAAAGTTTTCATTTTTGAGTCAACTATCCCTGTTTTTAATGTTTTTCTAGAAAAATATGATTTTAATAAAAAGAAACTGGTTACTGGTTACATGCACATGTAAAATGCACTTAAAAATATATCTAAAAGTACATCACATTAAAATATTTATTGCAATAATTTTATAATTTCACCAAATGTTGTGGACACAAATAGTCCCTCCTTCATTAGAATGACTCATTTAGCTCCATAGTGTGTGTCAGTGCCATACAATGACACACACTATACAAAGACACACACATTAATACAACCTCTGAGACAACAATAGAGTACAAAGCATGTGAATGTATCTCTGTACCTGAGGCCCATAATCTTGTAGGCATCAGGCAAATAGCAGCGAGTGTTCTCCATTTGAGCGGGGTCAGAGTCACAGATCTTGTCATCTGTGCGCCCATAATTGGCGCTCTCGATCATAATGACATCGGTGCCCGGGCAGCGCAGTTCGATAGGATAACCCTCACACGACAGCTCTCGACGCACCACAGCCATTGGCACTGGAGCACGACTTAAAACTGCAAAGAGAAAAAAAATATTGTATTGAACAAACTATGCAACAAATTTAAACATATTTTTCATTCACGTACGCTCTCTCTAAAACATAAAATAATCCAGTTTTTGAGTGTGTTAGAGGGAGACGGCATGTAGAAAAGGAAATACAGTTATTGTGAGCAAAACAATTCTTTCATTATACAATAGAAAGATCTCATATCCGCATCCAAAAGTCACATCTATCTGGTTATCATGTCCTCAGTAATAACCTTTCTTTAAATTACACACACGCAGACACTTAAATCAAAAATTACATTCTTTACCCCCACCCCTTTCCTGTTACCGTAGCAACACACTCCTTTCCCCGCATGACTTATAGCCATAGCCATAGACAAACACCAACACAATAAACTGCATTCTAATGCATACACAGACAGAGACAGATACAGACACAGACACACTTACACACTCACTCTTATGAAATTAATCAAAGGGATGTGAATGACACTTGACTGTGTGCATGAGTTAATTTCATATTCTGCTGCCGCCTCTGATTAGCATACGTACTGACAGTAGACAAAGCAAATCATCGTCCAATCAGGATCCAGCATTAAGCCGTCACCATCACAATCGTTTCCGTTGAGATTTAACAACACACACACACACACACGCACAGAATAACCATTCTGATTCTAAAAGAAAGCAATGGCCAGCAGAAATGATGGTGCATAAGTGTGTGGGCAGGGCTGATGCATAGAACTGAAACGGCTTATGGTATAATGTAGGTTATTGGTTTAAACAGGATTGAGTGCAGAGAAGAAGGCTGCTGTCGAGGTGGAACTGTGTTTCAGCGCCCTTGAGACTGTTGGAAGGTGAGTGCCAGAGAAAAGAGGCAATCGATGACAGTGAGAAAAAAGGAGCGCGGCTGAATGAACGTGTGTGTTACTGAGATACAGAGAACGTCAATGAGGGAGCCGAACATTGCCCTGATGTTTTTAAAACGCTCTCCCAATGGCCAATTCCCCAGTGTCCATTGAGCTCAAAACGTTACGCCAAAGGTCCCCTTGAGGGAACGGCTTGCACACACGGGGGCGCTGACATGTGGAGCACACACATTGAGCGTCTAGACGTCTGCATCTCTGATTATTGATCTGTCAGATCCTCTTACATCTGCACTCGATCTCACGTACTTTTAACAGGTTCACACACAATTTTTATAGTTATGGATCGGCCCATAAAAAGGCTCGTTCAAGGGAAAATAATCCAGCTATATTTCACATTTCACTGTGGTGTTTGGAAAAATGCAGCCATCTATTAAAAGGCTTTGGAGTTGTTTTTGTTTGTGTGTTTCAAACTCCTCTCCCCCATACAGTATCTGCTTGAGCGTGTTTTCGTGTATGTGTGAATGTTTTGATCATAACGGATGTGCAGCGGTTGTGAAATTCTGTGATTGCTCATGAATCATTTATTGCTGCAAGAAGAGATGTCTCAATTAATAGTTTCCAAAACTTTTAATAAGACGCACAAACTTTGTGGAATTTCCACTGAAGATTTGAGAGCAGCGCGTTTCGCTCTCATTTGGCTCGTCTTCATTTGACAGCCTGCACTTCAAGGTTGGGGGGCCAACTAATCAAATAAAAGCAGTAAGACATCTCATTTATCTATCTCACGAAAACAACACAATAAGGAAATAATTGGCTTTTGTGTGCGTATGTGCGCGTCCTACCGAGCGTGACGGGTGTGAAGAGGGCGAAGAGGAAAAGTAGGCGTGTGGACCACATGACCGCCGATGACCCTGATGACCTCTGCGATGACTCGCTGAAGTTGCGTCTCGCACACCTTAGAGCCATGGAGTTCCTCTCTGACGCGCACACCTAAAGCAGGAAGGACACACAAAGAGCAAGTAAAGAGAATGTTAATGTTGCAGTTAAAGGTCACTTTTGTTGTACACAGTGTTACAAATTGACACTGTTTATTTTCTTAACAAATGCTGTTGGTGTTCACGTGCATTGCTACACATTATTCTAAAAAATCTTTTATCAAACAGTAATAACTTTCTCCTTTCCAAACCAGAAGAGAACATTCAGCACAGAGTGTGTTCTTGTGCTTAAACAGAAGAAAGCAGAACGTAAAGATCTCGAGCAACGTCAAGGATGACCTACTTTTAACTTCACATGTGGCTCTCATGGTCTGAAAGACGTTCATCTGCATTAAAAAATACGACAGGCAAACGTAAGAACACATCTTGTGTGAACCTAATTCTACCTCACACAGATTGCGGACTGTAGGCCAGAGACAGGTTTATGTAACTTTTAAATGAGTTGTGAATGCTGTCATGTTGTCTTTAACCATGAGAAGTTATTCTGAAATTATGGACAAATGTATAGGTTTAAAGGGTTAGCAAAATATTTTCATTAATAACAAATATGTCTTACAGCTCAAAATGCAGAGAAACTGATACAACTGAACCGAGATGAAATGATCCATCATATCTCTTGACAATCTTGCTGGTCTCTGAATCATGTCTGTGTAATGAAGTCGATGACATTGAAAAACAAATCCATAATATTTAATAGAGAATATTGACTGTTGTGGGTGTTTGACCATGCAACCAGTTCGCCAAAGAAAGGATGAATGTATGTTGGAGTTTCTTTTTATCACATTTTTATGCACCTAGAGTTGATTTTTGTTAAAACAGATTTAAACTTTTTGTTTTGTCATATGAAGGGCACCATCACATTTAAATTGTCTTGAAATTTGATCATTTATTACAGCTACTTTTCAAATTTATTACAAAATATAAATTATTACATGTCTAAAATAATGAAGATCTAAACAGAGAGTGAAATAAAGATTAACCATTTCAATATTTATTGTGTGAAAATAAAGTTCACATCACTTATTTATTGTATTATTGTTATTTATATTATATTTTTACTATGCATATTTTGTAAACAAGCAAGTAATGGAAGTAAGTAATGTAGGATCATTGAAATTAGCCTAAGCAAGACAAATGAATCAACTCATTTATTTTCAAATATGTTAAAATTATTAAACTTGGAAATTTTGTGGTGAAAATGTCAAATCTTCTGAATTCTGTTGGATATATTAAAAAGTGACAATGTGATAAGTGTATTTTAAGGCAGTTTTATTTTCTACACATCCACATATCTGAAAGTGCCCATAGTTGTGTATTGTGTAATGTGTAACATTAAAAACAGAGGCATGACAGCATAGGATGAAAATCCAGTGACAATATTCTTGAGAAGACACATGTGAAGCTCTGCAAATGCCTCCTACAACAGCTTAATGCATCTGTCCTCTTTCCCTCCCCCCCCCCCCCGCCCCCCCACCCACACACACACACACACACACACACACACACAGATAGTTATATATGGCCTGTCTGCACTGAACATCTTTACCTTATTAAAAAATAAAGCACTATACAGCCACTGTCTCATTAAACTTACATAAACACTCAACAATGCCACTCAGTCATTAGAAACACACAATTGCACACTCTGTCTTCCTCCTTAATGCACATAAACACACACATAGCTTAAACACTCTCTCTTTCTTTGTCTGAGTGATTGATGGCTGCTTAACTAAAGTGAACAGGAGGGTTTTAAGCAGATGTCCCACATTATAAACAGGAACATATGGACAGTTGCCCACAGTACCAGTGTGTGCGTTTGTGTGATCAAATGACCATGTAATCCAGCTACCAGTAAATTTCTGGTCAAATGAGTATGCGTCGATGCATGACTATTAGGTCACCTACGCTGCAAGGAAATTTGTATATATGGTAAACAGTCAGTCAGCCAGTCAATCATGTGAGTGTGTATATCTGACAATTACTTCACAAAAAAGAAAAAGACATATAATTCCTGTCCACATTTACTTTAGTTAAAAAATCATGCTAGCTTAGACACTTTAAGGCAATCATTTTGCATGCTTTTTTTTTTAAAGGGATAGTTCACCCAATAATGATTATTCACCCTCATGTCACTCTAGACCTGTACTGACTTCTGTGGAACACAAAAGAAAATATTTTGAAAAAGTCATTGTGTTTTTTGTCTATACAATGACAATCAGTGAGATTCAGTGTTGTTTTGGACCCTATTGATTTTCATTATAAGGTCAAAAGCATTTGAAATGCTGTTTAAACTGTCTCTTTTGTGTTCCACTGAAGAAAACGAGGGTATAAATGTGCGTTTTTGAGTGAACTATTTCTTTTTAAGTATTTCATTTTGCTTTTATAGTGCAGAACGTGCTCGTGCTTAGTCAACCTCAGTTATGTCATTGTTTAGCATGATCCATTTGACCATATGCTAATCTTAACCACTTAATGACCCAATTAGCTATTTCAGCATAACCAATGTGTGGCCACTCAGTTTGTTTAATACTGATTAACCAGTGGGCATCTGAGGGTGACCATCAGGGGTGCCGTTACTCACTCATTAGCTTTTCAGTTCCTTAAAGAACTCATGATGTGTGCAATCTGTAGTTGGCTGCGAGTCAATTTACCAATCAATGTGCAGAACATTCATGCCAAGAGTATCAGATATGAATTATAAAACATAATCCAACGTCGTTATTTTTTAGAGATGACAACTTCAGACACTCAGTTTGAAACTTCGAAAGAATATACTGAGTGTGAACATTTATCAGTTATATCATCTGATGTAACTTTAAAATAATTATTGGCATATACTACTATCAGGGCATTTCTATAAAGCTAGGAACCAGTAGGTTTTTGGATGATTAGACCATCGTTTCCCATCTCTAATATACACAGTCAGGTTTGACCAACATTCCTCCATTTCACTCTCATACTTTTCAGCTGTTAAGAACAATAGTATCTATTCTACTTCATCACCTCTCCATGACTGGGCTGATCAAGTGCCTAAACACTGAATAGGTGGCGTTGGCGTGTAAATGTGGGCGATCATGCGTTAATGTATACATCTCTGTGACGTCAGGCATTTTTCCAGCTTAGTTTCAATAAAAGGATTTTAGAGTCAGGAAGGGGCAGGGAGTTTAGGGTCATGAATGTTTGAGTATGTTTTTATAGTTTGAGAATCACTTTTATTTCAAAAGATCATGGGCATAATTTTCTCACGAACAACCTCTTTGAAACATAACATGTTTTGAATCAAAAATACGCTTGGGCTGTCTCTCTTTAAAATGAACGCCACTTGGTGTGATGTGTTGTAATCTAATGCAATGCCGATCAGACAGTTTGAAGTGTGGCTGAAGTGTCTGAATCCATGTTTGATAGAGAGTGACAAGTAAAGTCAGCACATTTCCAAGTTCATTTCCTCCAGCCTTGAACTTACTCTAAGAGTGCAGTAGACTGTGCTACTTTACAAGCTGATATCCAATCCCTCCCCCAACACACACGCTTGCTGTCACTCTCACTCTCTCTCTGATAATCTATAATGCCATATGGCAGTTTTTGACTTGATTGTGCTGCAGGGACATTGGTGTCATACTTGGTGGAGTTTGGCAATAAATTATGGCACAGAGATTCTCGTTCTGGCTATTTCTGTCTGGCATGGGATGACCTTACGAGTTCCCATCAACCCCTGCAGCTCTGTGTGTCCAGTAATGAGAGCAGCAACCTCTCTCTCTTTCTTTCTTTCTCTCTAAATGAGAGTCTGCCTGAACCCTCAAATCAGGGAGTCTCACAGTAATGACACACAATTAGAAAGACACGACCATGTAACCCCCCACCATCTCGCTCTCCCCATTCCTCCCTGTGTCTCTTCCTATTTAAATCACTCTATCTCTTCCCATCTCTCCTATTTGTATGCCTCACATTCTTCCTAATGTATTTTGGTGGCATGTAGAGAGGCAAAAAACAACTGACCCCTTTTTTCCTTCTTACAATGAGAGAGCAAATAACTAAGGTTTCATGCAGCGTGGTTGATTGACATTTGGTAAGATACATACTCATTTTACCAAGAATGGCAAACCAATAAGACTTTCGTTCATCTTCGGCACACAAATACTTACATATATATATATATTTTCTAATTTTTGACTATTCATTGAAAGTCCACAACCAAAAAATGTTCAAACTTCAAAAAGTTCATCAAAACATCATTAATGTAATCCATACTGTATGAATTGAGCAGTTTAATCCAGAAGAGACAGATTTAATTTAGACTCAACACATCAAATATGGCTTGACGCTCATGAAAAAACTTAATTGGTTCTTGCAAGTCTTCAATTGTGTTTCGAAGATGAACTAAATTCCTATGGGTCTGCAACGACATGATGGCAACATTTTTATTTTGGGGTGATTTAACTCTTTATGACACAAAATAAAAATGTATGCTCTAGCATACAATTATGTAACTAGATTGAACCGGCTGACTTTTTTTTATAGGTATGCACAATATATCTGTGCCATATAATGTAAATTTTCATTTAGCAGTATTGACTGAAATTGGATATTTAATTGTGCATGCTCATCTCCTCTACTTTTACATTTACATATAATTTAATAACTTCTAAAATGTAAAATGTCACGAAATGACAATCCACTTTCACACTGCACATCATAATATTATTAATATAATATAAATAATATTTACTTGCAGAAATTATTTTTTAGTGTTTTATCTTTCATTTATTTTTGACAAAATACTATGGAATTTTAATATGGGTCATTTATCATAATTCAGTTACCAATAAAAATAATTATCAACTTATCACAATTGACCAAAATTCTGATATCATTGCATGTACACTTTTTTTCAGAATGCCTTTCAGCAACTGGAGCAACTTCTGAAGTGTAAAAGACTCTTTCAACTAAACACCTGTTTGGGGTGTTTGACTTTGAGAATTCTAAGGAGAATTTGAAGGTGTTGTGCGGTTCACGCCCGCCACGAGTTCACAGGATTTTTAGTTCACGCAGGATAGTTCAAATTGGCCTGCACGGTCGAGATCGTTCAGCTGGATAGTGTAGTTTCGGCCAAAGCCTCTCAGGTTTGGCATCCCATTGCCGATAATATGTCAGCACAGGGACATTAAATGGGCCAATCATATTTCATCTGGCCCTGCCCTAAACTCCACCAATACTCTCTCGCTCTCACTAAAGAGAAGAAAAACTTTAAAGGGAGTTTTTGATTTATAATGATGATGCGGGTGACTTTTTGCTCTGATAGAGGGCATGTTTATGAAACTCTTTCTGAGCCTCAAAGAATCATAAATCTTTATTCATTTTCCCCATGTTTCAATAATTCAGAATTCAGCATGCTGAAATCACTATTAATCTCAAAGGCACACACACACACACACACATATATGCACAGACTGAGAGCGCTGGGTTGAGTCCCTCTAGCCTTTGCTCATAATAGATTCTGTGTCTGTCTCTGGCTCACTTTTCATACTGCCAATATGACTCTCTCTGATTTATCTTTTATTATGTCCCACAATCTACTTCTAAGCACTGTGCTCTCTCACACTCTGTCTCTTACACACACACACACACACACACACACACACACACACACACACACACACACACACACACACACACACACACACACACACACACACACACAAACACACAAACACACAAACAAACAAACACACACACACACACAAATTCAAAAGCCACATTCATGTACTCACAGATTCTTACAGTTTCTGATTACACACATATGCACTAACACATCAAATAACAAACCAAATCACTGATAAAATACTGTGCACTGATAAAACGTTTACACAAAAATACAAGCATACAGTCTTGCATGAATAAATGCATAATGCAGACTATACAAAGGCAAAATGCACTTTCTACAATGGAGAAGGAATATAACAAACTGTTTTTTTTTTTGTCAGTTTAGATTAGATTTAGGGTCCAATTCTCACTAGTACCTTGCTTATTAGCATGCACATTACAAGGATTTTAGCTGTTTATTAGTATTTATAAAGCATTACCCCTTATTCTGCATGATCATATTCTCCATCACTTAATCCTACCCAATACCTAAATTTAACAACTACCTTACTAACTATTAATAAGCAGTAATTAGGAGTTTATTAAGGCAAAAGTCATGGTTAATAGTTAGTTAATAGTGAGAATTGTACCCTAATCTAAAGTGTGACCCTTTGTCTTTAAAAACTGTAATTAAACTACTGTAACATGACATGTTGGTTTTATTCCAATTTAGTGAGATGAGGCACTTTATTTACTTTAAATGTGAATGAAAATGAGGCTTTCAATTCATTCCTGATTGCAAATGTTAGTGCAAGTGTGTATTTAATTGGAGGATGTCGTTTCTTTTTTGCATTTTCTCATCTGCAATATAACTCTAAAATGTTCTCTTTTAGAATGACATTCAGTAGACATTTTTGTGACTATCTATGGGTGGGTTTTTTTCAACGATAAGTGTTGAATTCAAATTTTCTGTTGCAGAGATTCATTATTATTAAAACTAAGTAATACGTAATAACTAAACTAACTAATTTTACATTTTACTTTTTTCAAAGATTTCAAAAAAGCCTTTAAAATGTATGGTTACACTTAATTTAAAAGTGTCATTGTTACAGTGTAATTATATATTTAAGTACTGTGTAATATTAATTAACAACATGTACTTACTAAAGGGTTAGGGTAGGATTAGGATTTGGTTGAGGGTCAGTTCCATGTAATTATGCATAATTTACTGTTATGTAACTGTAACTAATATGTAATATGTAACAAGGACACTGTAAATAAAGTGTTACCAAATTTAGTAATTTTTTGGTTTTCAAATGCCTTTTATGTCAAAATCAAATAGTTTGACCCTTGTCCCAAACCCAGACTTGCAAAATGAAAAAAAAAAAAAATGATATTAATTAAATTATTAAAACGGCACTATCACCAAAAACAAAGGGTAATAATCATAAACTATTTCAATATTTATTGTGTGAAAACTATTTCATCTCTTAAATCAAAAGGTAATGTACTAGGCTGCCGACAAAAGTGTCAACATATGAAATTTGGGACATGGGATTTGTACAAATTTGAAGAAAACAAACAATATTTAAATTCTGAAAAGAATATTGTTGCTGTCTTTCATTTAATCAAATTATGAAATAATCGTATTCCAGATACATAAAATGTTTATAAAATTACACAATTTCCACTACAATGTAATTTTCTAAATGTTATTTGGTTATGAAATTAAACAATTCCACCACAATGACATCTAAAATATTTATAATGTAATTTCACCACAGAATATTATTAAACACAATACCACAATACATCTGATGAATGATGATCATTCAGCCAACAAAACACTGAAAATGTCCACAAATTTCCAGTCGGGGAAAAAATGCCAGATGAAGCTATAGATTTGTCCTTCTTTTCTATCAGATAGCAAAACTCTCTAATTTACGAACTCAGTGTTGAAATGCTTTGTCCTGATTTGTTGTCTGCTGGGCACTTCAGTGGGCAGAGTGGGGCACTGGCACGCTCCTGTCACTTTACATTCATCCAGAGTCAGCTACAGGCTAAACAACACTACTTCAGCCTATGGCTGGCTAACCGAGTAGAGTGTACAGAGACGCAGGCGCTCATACAGTAGCATCATGGATAAACTAAAGGAATAGCATAGCTCCAGGTTTTGAAAGGCTTCAGACGATATTTCAAAGCTAATGTAGATTAAAGCTATGGTTTGTGGTATTACTTTGCAAACATGGCCAAAGGTTACGGTAGAGACTGCTTTTTGCCATAATAAAAGCCTCCTTCAGAAAGAGATCTCTGATAGCTTGTTACATTCAATGGGCCTTATTCAACATGAGCAAACTGAATTAGATGTAAATCATTCAGGAATACACAAACAATTTACACAAAAATGTGCTCTAATTGTGCTTTATGAATAGGCCCAATGTGTGTGTTGTCGTCTGGAAGATGTCATTTTAAACCATTTTGTTATCTGTCACGTTCGCTGATGTTAAAACAACATTCAGCAGATGTTTATTCACAAACTGAAAAAGTATCTATTGTAAATTCACTCTTAAGATCTTTTTTTTAAAATACACAAAAAAGATTATTTTACAATATATTAATCATTCAGTACTACTTATCCAAGTACCTTATTACCATAATTGTACCATGGTACAACCTCTGATTGACCTGAAATAACTAAATGATGATATCAGGTCACCACCATGTATATTTTCTACCAACGTGTGATCTAATTATGCAATACTAAAAGTGCTCAATAAGCTCAGCCTGATTCAGCATGACGGAGCAGATAATTAAAGCCATTTCATTCATTATTCAAGATGAAAATTCACTATTGTGGATTTGGGTGAAGTGGTGAAATATTTACGTGTTTTCCTCTCCAGTTCACTAATATTTTATGCCGGGCCTAATTTCACAGTGTATGACAGAGACAGAGAGAGAGAGAGACAGAGAGAGACAGAGAGAGAGAGACAGAGAGAGAGAGAGAGACAGAGAGAGAGAGACAGAGAGAGAGAGACAGAGAGAGAGACAGAGAGAGAGAGAGAGAGAGAGAGAGAGAGAGGCAGTATGCAATGGTAAGATCATGGCAACAATTTATGTCTGAATCTAGTGTTTGCATAATATTCTGTTTAATCCCTCTGGTCGTTTCTGAGCAGAACTGTTCTGACACTGTGTGGCTAGTAAGTATCTCTTCTATGAGTGCAGAAACATTGCACAGCATGGTTGACCAATTTCAGACCAATCATAGATTGTATAAAAAAAACAATATATAATTTCATTTTCATTTTTAAATGACTAAGGCAATTATTTTAGTAAAGTGACAATATGGTAAAAAAAAAAAAATCTGCAACAACTCTAGAGCCCTCTCTGGCACACAATATTTATATTGCTGTCCGAATTCAGTTTTTTTCACTCTTTCTCCATGTAGTGCACTACATGGCATTCAAAACGTGAACAAGTGACTAATTTCAAACCCAGCATAGAGTGTATACGTCACTGCCCATGATTTCCCACTATACTTTCACGAGTTCGCACTTACATATAATCAGCTATGGAACATACGTGGAACATTTGGTGTGCTGTCCAAGAAGACAGCAGAGTACCAGTACCAGTACCAACTCCTGGGGGAGTGTACCATCTCTGCTGCTTAAAAAAGAAAACTTTCATTCTATATATTAAAATAAACATAGACATATAAAAAAATGCATTTTACGGTGAACGCAGCAGGCACGCGCGACACACCATTCCTGCATACGCCCCGCCCTCACCTCATGTTGTCTTTTCCTCTTGTCCATCAATTATGATCATATGCAGCCAGCCCTGCAAATGATCATAATTGATGGACAACTAAGCCCAGAAAAAGACAACATGCAATACCGTTCATCACTTTCATGAATGTTCACAAACATGTGAAACATTATATTTTTGGCTATTGAAGTTAATGGGTGAGATTAATTAAACGTGTTTTACGCCGTTAATAATTTGACCACCACCAAACATCTGTCTGATTTGATACTAATGAAGTTTTAAATATGTTATGCATTGCGTTTTGAACCATGGTAAAGATATTTGTAGGGCTGTCACGTTTCCTTGATTAGAGTGCTCGATTTAAAAAATAATTCTCGATTGTAAAATCATTGTTCACCGCGATTTCAAATTGAAGATTTAAACCCTCGATCTGAGTTTGCATGTTTTGATGTCCACAGGTTCTTGTTTAAGAACAGAATTACAGTGGCTGTAACATTTCTATTACAAATAAATAGCAACATATTGCAAATCAAGTTTAAACAAGGATTTGATCATGCTGTAAAGAGCAACAACAACAATCACCAGGCTATTTTAAGCGACAACATGACCCCTACAATAAATGTAAATTTATTTCAACTTTTATCTAGAAATGAGCATCATCACTAAATATTTGCTTGGTTATAGATCATTAGACATGGCTTTACATTTATCATTGAGATGGCTTTGCAAGGTGCCTTCATACACCAACACTGCCTGACAGATAGGCCTGCGATTCAGCAAGGCAGCCTTAAGCCCAAAATATACTTCAGTTTTGATGCATAGCGTATGTGTACAGCCGAACGCGTAGCCAATCAACATTTACAGTTGAGAGAGAAGAAAGGGTCGAAAGTAAAGGTTATTGTTTGGGTGTGTTTTATGCAAACCTCCCACTCATTTTGGTCATCGTTTACTCACCCTCATGTTGTACTTGTATGAATTTCTTTCCTCTGTTGAACACAAAAGATGAATATGGGTAACTAAAAAGTTTCTGGTCCCCACTAACTTCCATAGTAGGAAAAACATACTACAATGGTCAATGTCAATGGTGCCCCAAAGCTGTTTGGTTACTGATATTCTTCAAAATATCTTCTTTTGTGTTCAACAGAGGAAAGAAATTCATACAGGTTTGGAACAATGAGAGTGTGTAAATTATGACAGAATCTTCATTTTTGGGTTAACTATCTCTTTAAGAACAAACTCTTCTGTATGCACATGTTGTGAATTAAGCAGAGATACGAACAATCCATGCAGTCATTAGTGAGCCAATGTCTTTGTAATTTTTAAACTAGAAGCTGCTATCTAGAACTAGAAGGGTATCTCTTAACCTATAAACAAGCGCTAGCCCACATAGGCATCACTTGTTGCCGTCTACAGTAGTTTGCTGCTGTTCCATCTTTTTTGCTTGTTTTTCGACTATAAAACAAATCCACATTGTTGCCATCTTGTGGACAAACTAATTAGTGCAAAAAAACTATGCTAATGATGAAATTTGCCATGCGCACTGAACGCATACCCTAACACAGTGTTTCCCAACCCTGTTCCAGGAGGCACACCAACACTACACATTTTCCAACTCTTCCTAATCAATGACACCTGAATCAGCTCATCAGCTCATTAGTAAACACTCCAAGACCAGAAATATATGGGTCAGATAAGGGAGACATCCAAAATGTGCACTGTTGGTGTGCCTCCAGGAGCAGGGTTGGGAAACACTGCTCTAACGTACCCATAAAAAGTTTGGGCTTAAAGTCCCAATGAAACGGAAGGCAGATCTTTTCTTCCATATTGTGACCTACATCTGAGTGTAACGGATAATCGAAAAAAGTGAAGACTTGGTTCTATCCATTGGTTGTCGATTGGATTTTTAGATGTTGGCTTCACACTTAACAATGTAGGCAGATGAATGCGAGTATGCGGGGACACAGTTGAAGAGGATAAAAAAAACATTAATAACATGCATTTTAAAAAATAGATGAATTTATAGATAAATGTGCATATATTTTCAATTCATGCTGTTTTCAGTAAAACATGCCATAAAAAGAGGCAGTTGATAGGGTGAGAGAGAAAGAAAAAGAAGGAAAACATCCTTTCAGGAATGTAAATATAACACTGCTTTGCTCTTCCTGCAAGTCGGGCTGTACAGTGTCAAAAGCTGGGCAGCATCTGTGCGCCACTCACCCTCACACATACACAGCTCAAAGACAGTTAGAGCAAAAGCAGCATCCGTGTGATGAAATATTCAATGCTGCCGCTGTTTGAGTGTGCAGACAGAGCCCAATGCTGCGCTAAATTATGCATCCAACACACACACACACAATCACCAGCCTAGCACTTAACAAAGACATACTTTAAATATGAGTCGAAACCTGCAAGAAAATCTGCAATGTATAGCAGGGTGTGGTTGAACATATGGAACAAATAGCAGCGTATAAAACAGCATATGGTGCACACAATTATGGCATTATGGAGCTAGAGCTAGAGCTTTTGTTATCGAATGAGATCTATATGTTTTACATACTCCCTCTGTTCGTCTCTAATCAGGTTGTTTTTCAGTTGGTGAGCAGTTATTGTTAATAGTGTGTCGCTCCCTCCTGGAATTAAACAAGTCCAAATGCAGCTCTACCCAAGAGTCCTGCTACTAACAGCAAATACTCTCATAGTCCCTCAGCAGGGTGTGTGTGTGTATATTTGTGTGTTTAAGTGTGAACTTGACTTTATGTACTCCGTGTCAGAATGGATGTTTGTCTTGGAGAGCTCAAGTCCAATTCTGTGGGGCTTCACTTATCAACGACTGAAAACCTCTGAGAGTTGGAGAAAAGATGGAGAAAAGGAAGAGAATTACCCAAGTATGAAGTGTTAGTGCACAAGTGGATATTTAAAATGATTATACAATTAAACCCTGCAACGCAGTCATGAGAAAACACATTTGTGTTTTCACACACTAAAGTCTGTCTCCACTTTTTGTGTCTCAAAGGAAAGGCAGTCGCTCGGCCTCATTGTTTTGGCGTTGGTGTGAGTGTGTATGTGTGTATTGTTTTGGGCACAAAGGCTTCTGCACCCCTGGCAGAGACGACTAATGGAACACAATAGGACTACTTTAGCATTTAGCTCAGTGGCCTGTGAAGACAGAGGTCCTGACAGCCGTGTGAGTGTGTATGTGTGTGTACGGAGAAGCTGGAAACACCTGCCACTCTTTTAATAGCGAAAGATGCATCCTGCCTTTCGAATGCCATTTGCTCACTCTGAAACATTTACTCAGTTTCCACTGTTTGACAGCATAGCAAACAGCAAGTTATGTAATTCAAATGTCAAATGATACACGCATCAGTACCATACACAGTAAAAATGGTAACATGCAGCTATTAACTCATTCCTCGCTGATCTAACAAATACTCATTGTAATACTGTAAACTGTGTAACCTAAATATCAGGATTTTTCAGACATTTTAAATAAATATTTTGGACCTGAATAAAACCAGTTTATTTAATGCACTTTTTTAAGTAACATGGTAAAAATAAAAAGTTAGCATTATACAATTATTCCATCAATCAAATATTTTTATCCTGTTTCTATATAAATATTTTAACACCTGAGAATTTAATTAAATTCCTGTCAAATCAACGACAAAAAAAATGATCTTGTTCTTATTTCAATCTTTTAATACCTGGGAAGTTTGCATTGATTTGCTGTTTAAAAAAAACGATCCCCTATGCAGTGTAATGTGCAGCGAAAACTCTGGTTTCCCCAAAGGGTGTAAACACTGCAGCTCTGAGACCTTTTCAAAACACTGCTTTGTTTGAGCGGTACAACATATCAATTATTAGTACAAACAACAGCGTGAGTTTAGGGCAGGACCACTTGTTTTAATGAGCAAAAAACAGACTCCTCTTTTGAAATTGCACTTTCCAGGACCCCTCTTGCGATCCAAACAACCAATATTTGGAATTTGTTAGTGGTGCAGAAATTAAGTTACACCTTTAAAGTCTGCATGGCATGGAAATTCATCCTATTTATTTTCGAATTATATTTTATAGTTCGTATTGTGAACCATTCATCCGATCGTTCATTTATTTATTTTAACCTCGTAATTTACAATTAAAATTGTCATAATCATGATGGAATGACAGATTTACGTCAGACTTCTGCAGTCATTTAGTCTGGAAAACCAATACACTGCTAGCTTGCATTAAGATCTGTTTCCATCCAATCAACAACCGTTGTATAGAAGAAAAAGTCCCCACCCTATAGCTTTTTCGAAAATCCACTTCACTTGAATGTACACAATATGGAAGAAAAGATCTGTCTCTACTTTCTTTACATCACAACTTCAACTGATGATAACCCGTGCAAACCCGATAACAAAGCTCTTGTCTTTCTTAAGAATAGTCAAGACTTTCAAAAAAGTCTACAGACTTGTGCATTCTGCTCCATTTTGCACTGCGTTTTTAAACACAGGAATGCATCTTACATAAATGCCCCAAGAAACACATTGGATCTGGGTCAGCTGAAACTTAAACCAGCCTAATTATACAGGGCTTCCTAGTCATTCAGGCAACAGACCAGTCGATTGAGAAAATACAGTATGTCGTTTTAGCACAGCACTAATTGCACAGCCATTCTCCCTTGAGCGGTCCAGTGTGCAGTGTCTCGCTCAAGGGCACTGCGCTAATAGAGCAGGTCTGCGATCTCTCTAACTTTACTTTCCTGTGTCGCTAATTCCTAGGATTGAACCTCCAATCTTTTGTCACCAGCTCTGATCTTTAACTATTATCCCTCCACCACCCCACAGGGAGGACACGTGGAAACATGAAAGCCTGCGGATCATGTCATTGTAAAACACAGTGCTGAACGTGGGCGGATGCTGATTCAAGGTTTTTTTTAGAGCACTTCACATAACCGCACAACTACCTTCCCCGTCACTTAGGAAGACATCCATTTGTTGCTCGTTCAATACTCTTTAGAGCCAACTTGGTTATTATACACACACACACACACACACACACACACACACACACATATCTGAAGAGCAATTCGGTTTTATAAAAATCCACAGAGCTTTTGTTTAATGGCATCTTTCAGGGTGTAATGGGTTTAAAATGCGGGCATCTGTGCGCATGTGTTCAGAAGACAGTGATGAATAAGACTCCACTTCTCGAATGCCTTTCTTACAAAAAATATTATTTCGCATAAACATGTTGTCTTACTGCACATAGCGTTATCACTCATTATACATTTTTTCTTTTTCTGTCACTCTTCCATTATTTATTTTTTTTTCCTTAAAGCTCAAGCTGGCAGCATGAAAAAACAAGTGTGTGTGGTTATTCTTATATGCACGCATGTACAGTAGACAGTACCATCCGTGACAGGAAGCACTGGGAAAGGGAGCAGGAGAGATCATCATTATCATGTTCCACCATTACAAGGTGAATTGCATCGCTGCCACCCACATCCCTTACACCCAGTTTCTGATATTCAAGCCCTCATTCTGACAAAATAACACAGAATATGTCCTATTCCCATCCATCTATCCACTCACAGCTCTCTCTCTCTCCATGGGTGGTCATATTTCTCGCTCTGTTTCTAACTCTCTATTTCCCTCTGTAATTGGATGTATTATGGGACTGGAGGCAATGAGCATCATGGACATGGCTCAATGCGCAGAGAGAGAGAGAGAGAGAGAGAGAGAGAGGGAGAGAGAGAGAGAGAGAGAAATGCTACAGCAGCTTCAGGCAATAAAAGAGATTGTGGAGGAGAAAAACTGTGCTTTGTCCGAGAAGAGAGGAGAGGAGAGAAAAGGAGGGAAGGAACGACAGCCGTGAGAGCGAGACATAATATAGAGATGAAGACAAGCACTACAGGATCATAAGGGGAGAAAATTATTGCGTCTCTTTTTGCATCCAAATGGACACCATTGGAAAAAAGCACTTGATCTAGGAATCTGCTATTTGGAAACTGTTCTTTAGGAGCTTTGCAATAATCCCAAAAGAATGAGCTCTACATATCATCCTGAGTTACTTGCCACAGAGAGACTAAACCTGAGCCAGACTTAAATAAATCAGGCTGAACTGTGTCAGCCACAGGATATAAGTTAATGTTACTTGTCGTGTGTCCGTGTGTATTCATGATATACGCTGCAGCCGTGCATCCAGTTCCCTCATGCGTAAAATTAAAGAGTCATATCCTGGAAACAGCATAAACGTGACACACATTCATACACGTACACACGCACACACCACTGACACGGCAGAACTAATGGGGTTGTTGGTCCATTGGTAACCAGTCAGCTGTGTGTAACCGCGACGATAAGGCCAAGACACCTTGATTTCACTGCTTCATTATGTCACACATAATACCTGACCTTCAATGCACTGCACATAGTCCAAGTGTGACACTCACGTATTGAAAAGTGAAGCCAAAACATTTTGATCACCCCCTGGTGGCTGGCTTCTAATAAGTTTGGATTTATTAGAGTTTGAAACTTGAAGTTTGTTTTCTGATGCTATAAAAACAGGGTGTGACATCCCAGCAAGCAATAGCCATCATTTTTACCATCTAGGTTAACTAAAGACCCGATATAGTCAGCTATGAGTAACCCACTTCTAGCCAAAATAACCTTAAATTTGGTTACATGTCGTTTTTGCCAAAATAACTTGTGAGATGTATGATATTCCATCAAGTAAGCAAAGTCAACAGTGATTAGAAGGTGTTTGGTTTCAATTTTTTGACATGTTCTATGCGTAACCGTGTCTTTTCTTGGGCTATTGTCACTGACTGCCAAAATTTTGCCTTGTTTAAAACCTAGACCTCAGGGCTGTGTTTGGACGGCTATTAGACATCTTTTAAACGTGAAATTGCTTGCTGGGGTCATGACTGACACTGTGTTTGCGATTGAACGGCTCAGAACAACGGCAACAACCATTTTTGGAATATTGTGGTAGGGCTGCACGATTAATTGAAATTAAACCGAAATCGGGAGTTGGCTTAGTGTGATTATTTATTAAATAAATATATGCACAGTGTGTTGGTGAATAGCGGCTCTGCGATCAGCACTACATGCTGCTCCATCTCTGAAAGCACTGCAAGCTTGAGTCACGTGCATTTGAAAAAGCAACAAGCGTCAAACATTTTCCCAAACATGTAATGCGTTCATAAACCTGTTGTCCAATATAAAGACATTTAATAACATGTTTTTACTCCAAAACCTCAAAGTGTTTTAAATAACTTCCTTATGTGAGCTGATGTGGCTTTTTATCATAGAATGAGGGAGACAATATATTATTTTATAGTTTTGTATACAGTGATAAAGGCTATGTCAATAAGCATTGCATTACAAATATACTATGAAAATACCCGAGAATACTAAGAACTCAAATACAACATATATCGCGGCAGTCGTGTGTTTATTGTCTTCATGTTTAATCAGTCAAAGCGTAAAGAAAATGATTTCTTATATATAAAGAATATTTTTCAGGTTGTAAAATGTTATGTCTCCAAAAATATCTATTTAATAATTACTTAGTATTGTTTCTTTACATCATATGGCATTTTCTACTGATGAAATTTAAATTTTTGCAACTTTGAACTGATGTAAACAAAGAACACTTCGGGACGCTAAAATCCTTATGCAGGTTAAAATGGTATAAAAGTTTTTAAAAACCATATGAAATGAACATTATTACAAAAGTACATTTCCATGTGTGTTTTAGCTAGATTAAAAATATACATATTCTCTTTATCATGGACACTCTTACACAAATCACAGGAGGTCACAGAAATGCATGTTTTGATGGCAGACCCTCACTAGTGTATTTGAAAAAAAACAAAAAAATCTTCGCTAGAATCTCAGTTCCCACAAGAAATATAACACAGTACTATAAATATGAGCGATGACGATGAACTCTTAATGGAGGCCAAAAACAACATATCATAGGAGTGAACAGGGGCACACACACTGGAAGAGAATATTTCTCATTCACTGGTTTAATGGCTAATTAGACAAAAAGCTGGATGAGGATGAATCTCTCAGCCCAGTTAGATTCCTCTTTTTCATTTCTCTGTGGCTCAATAAAACAATGTAATGGACGCTCTCTCACTCTCTCTCTCTCTCTCTTTCCCCTGTATGTATAAAACTATGCAGGAGGCTTTATCCATGTGGGGAATATTCCAGTAGAGCAGCAGTTATTTAAGATTCAAACACAAGGATAACAGATGGCTACCAGAAAGAGAAAAAAAACAGAGGGCATGAGAGAGAGAGAGAGAGAGAGAGAGAGAGAGAGAGAGAGAGAGAGAGAGAGAGACAAAGAGAGAGAGACAAGGAATATGACAGACAGAGTTGGTACCTCCCAGTAAGCTGGCCTCTAAGGACAGCCAAATCCACTTCCAAATCCAACAACAGCACTTTATATACCACCCACTGTCACTCACCAGGCTCACATCAATGCAAAAGTTCACATGCCCTCTTTTTAAACGTGTGTGATTCTAATCACATTTCAAGTGCTCAAAATAGAGATTTAGAAAAAAGCATTTGACAGTTTGTGGATGGTTTGAACTCTGACAGCTTGAAACTTGTTCTAACGCCGATATGAAATTCACCCTATTTTTTAAATGCATGTAATAGATTGTATTCTGAACGATTAATGTACATGTTTCATTTTTTTACACTTTGTTTGACCCTGTCATTTTAATCAAAATGTCATAAGTATTTCACAATATAATTAGAAAAGATCTGTCACTAGTTCAGTTATTTTAAGATAATTTAAGACTTTAAGATAAATAAAAAACAAAAAAATTACATTAAATTTGTAGGAATAGGATCCAAAAAACTTGCTTTGAAGTTGTTCCAAACTTTTTTCCCGTAGAACACAAAAGAAGAAATTGTGGACAATTTTCACATTGTTTTTTTACAATAAAAAGTCAATGATGACAGGTGCTGAGCTCTAAAGAATGATACGGATCTCATTTCAGTGGAGCATATCTTATTTGCATAGTCAAACCTGGTACATTGTGGCATTTTACATCATTAACGCCAAGTTTTCCTATGCTGCATTTCAATATACACAATGGTCACCCTGCTCTCCGTTTACTTTAATTGTATGGAAAAGAGCGTTTGTCACAATATCTCCTTTAGTTTTCAAAGTAAGCTAGAAAGCAGACATTAAGTAAATAGATGAAAATTTTATGTGCAATTCAACGTAAATCCTAAATTTAGGCCTAAATATTTAGATAAAGAGAAAGAAAGAAAGAAAGAAAGAAAGAAAGAAAGAAAGAAAGAAAGAAAGAAAGAAAGAAAGAAAGAAAGAAAGAGAAAGAAAGAAAGAAAGAAAGAAAGAAAGAAAGAAAGAAAGAAAGAAAGAAAGAAAGAAAGAAAGAAAGAAAGAAAGAAGAAAGAAAGAAAGAAAAGAAAGAAAGAAAGAAAGAAAGAAATTTGTGCAGGATTGGAATGACTCGTGAGGGTTATAAATTATTACAGAATTTTCCTTTTTGGGTGCGCTATCCCTTTAAATTGTCACCACACTAAAAGGTAAATCCCCACAGGGAGCAAATGCCTTGCTTAAATTGTTTAGCAGTGCATGAACAATATATGTTTAGAGAAAAAAAAATACCCCACACCAAACAAGACCGCATTGGACAAAAAGCACCCATTGCTAAGCTAAACACTTTGAGCTATTTTTTCACTCTTGAAATAGCTCACATTGTCCAAAACTGAAATAGGAAACAACTGGAGGTTAAAGTTTCCTGTGCCATTCATTACTTATCAAGAAAAAAAAATTCCTGCCATTGACTGCAACAATGAATGGTGCCAACACAGCCAGGAGCAATCGATCCAAGGAGCAATCAAACTTCAGGGTGATCATCAATCAATCACAGAGCTGCTTTATCTCAGAGGCTGCTTTACTCTCCCTGAACCTGTCACTACAGCAGACCTGAGGGCAGTCTGAGAGACCGCTAGACATAAGGATTTAACATTAATGTCATGCTGATCTACACTTGGAAGGAGACTTGCATGTAAAACAGTTGTAGAAATGCTTGATACTTTTGATTTATAACACCATTAACCATGGTCTCGATGGCTGCACAAACTGATAAAACACTTACCTAATGTTTAACTGGGCAAAAATGCTTAAATGCACTAAGATATAATTGCATTAAAATCTATATCTCTACTTGCGATGCCTGCGAAATGGCATAACTATGGTCTCTTAAGCTGTGGGCAAGGGCATAATGCATGAGTCATTTTTCACAACGGTTTCACTGTGCAAAACGACAACGCATTAAAGGAAGCATGAGGATTAATGAACAAATTTTACAAGCAAATTCTCCATTCATGCAAATCTATGCCACAACAATCTAACTTCCCACAGGTGTGTCTCTCTACTACATCTCTATGGCTTCTACAGCCTGTTCAGTCTTTACCGAGTTTATGTAATTGCATCATGTGTGTTATTCAGCTTATTAAAGTCGAATAAATTGCTTATATTAGTTGGAATGAGTGTTTGATTAAGTCGCAATAAAAGCACACTGGTCAATATTTGTTTAATATACAGACAAATGGTCAATGTATTTGCAATGTTTGCAAGTTTGCAATGCAGACAGAACATGGGGTTATAAAAATAATATTTTAATATATATTTTATTTCTAATATGTCCCTGAAGATGTTGTGCATAAGAGGATTTTTGACAATGCCATGGACTGACAGGGCTGTGATTGTCTCGTCATGCTGCTATGGTTCATGGGATTCATGGGACGGTTAGAAACATCATGGTGAGAAAACTGTGTTTGATGACATCATCATCACTATTTTTTGCTATGACTTTAGCTTGAAGCACTTGACATCACAGACTGTGACTCATAGCATGCTCAGAACATGTAAGCGTGGGCTTACATGAAAGACCTCACACATTACACACACACATAAGGATGTGCAAAACAGCATATTTCAAAACCGACTAGTTGGTGGGTTGTCTGAACGACAAGGCAGTTTTAAAGAAACGCTGTATAATTAGGGTCTACCAGACTCAACACCAATATATTTCTTGGCATTCACACAGACAGGATGCCTAAAAAAAAAAGTCCCTTTCAGACAAAAAAACATTTATGAGAGGAGAGTATATAAATAAATCATGCAAGGTGATTTTCTAAAGTTTGCGCTAGTCAATTTACTGGTATTTGCGCCATTATTTAGCGCCCAGAAAAAGCACACATGTCTTAAACCAGATGCTACTTTGTGCTGCTCTTGCCTTGGTCATTATGGAAAATGATCCGGCTGCGTCTGTGTTCTTTAACTTCAAGCGCAGAACTTTCCACTCTCATCGCGTTTTTTTGGGGGGAATTGCTAATTTGCCATGTTTAGTAAGTCTGTTCCTTAAAATACTCAAAAATACTCAAATTAAAATACTTAAGTCATCCCCTTAAAACAATGCAAAAAGGTTAAATAAAAAAATGTCTAGATGAACTAGTCAAACTCAGTAGGCCTAGTCGGTCTAAACACATAGGCCCTGTACTTTTCCTCTTTTTCTAGCACACTTGTGACACTACACCGCAATAATTTTCTCAAATACTCAAGCCCACTAAAGACCTTTTAACCTCGCAAATGGATGAAAATAAAAGCATAAAAACACTTACACACATGGGATCATTGCTCTCAATTTCCTGCTGGACGGAAATAATCAAAGTCCTTCAGAAGATCATTCCAAATCCCATCGTCATTGTTGGTGACCTCCTTATTCAATCACTAAAACACACACTTCCCACTTTAAAAGATGGTCTGTACACACTCAGCAGCTCTCAGTTCCTGCCCTGAGTGTGTATAAAAATGGGATGAATTGTAAATGAAAGCAAGAGAGAGGGAGAGAGAAAGAGATGAGAAAGCTGTATTATTCATGCGAATCACTATTTTAATTTGAAGGACATTCAAAGAATGAAAAGAGGAGCACTCCCTAGACCACGACTACTCCATTTGCTGCAAAACACATGCAAACAGTGCTTTGAGCAGCTGCTACACATCCTATCATTCATTGTTCTATAGCATTATAATGAGCTGCATTTAATACGTTTATATTCAAACGGTTGTGAATGATTGCGTACATGGACTCTCTTTCAGGGATCTATGACATCAGGATGCAGCCACAAAAACACTGCTTGTGTATTGAGCAATCAACCCATAACACAAAGCGAGAGGCATCCTGCACGCTGTGCTTGTCGCCCTTTGATGATGAAAGCGTCTCTCGGAGCATGTGTCCCACCGGCCTCTGTTTGATAATGAGTGAGTGTTGCAAATTACACTTTGACCCATGCTGTAACATTTAAAAACATACACCAACAAACACAAAGCTATAAGCGGTTTACGTTCCAAGAATGTTTTCATAATGTTTCCATTATGTTATGAAAATCAAATTTCTGTTACACCCAGTTGTATCAATGTTTCAAAAGGATAGTTCACCCAAAAAAAGACGTTTCTGTCATTATTTACTCACTCTTATGTTTTCCGAGTTCCAAACCCATTTGACTTTCTTTCTTCAGCAGAACACAAAATAAAATATTTCAAAGAATGTTAGTAACCAAAATGTTTTGGTCACCATTGACTTCCATTATATTTACAGTATATAAATAATTTCTCAAAATATCTATTAAAGTTCCACAGAAGAAAGAGGGTCATTCAGATGTGGAAAGAGGGTCAGTAAATGATGACAGAATTTTAATTTTTGTGTGAACTTTCCCTTTAAGAACGTTTTTTCTTCGTTGCAAAAACATTAACAGAATGTTACGATCGCACCATATACACATTATTTAATCTAATAGTCTGACTCTGCTTAGCTGACCAAGGGTGGATGGTGGTTTTGCTGAAATCTATTCGAAAACCATCATTAATTTTTGCAATTCTATTTGGTTATGTTAGTGGTGCAGAAATGACACACAGTGGAAATACAAAACACCCCCATCAAGGCAAACAGAGCAAACCACCCAGCTCCACCCTGCGTGTGAACTAATTCAGCAACACCCACAGACAAAACAAGAGAACAGAGGGAGCATCTTGATGGAAAACAGAAACTCACACAAATCTAAAATTGCCCCATTTTAACAAAGAAACCGCAAGCACCAACACATAGCTGTTCAAACAAATGAACACTCTGATGATCCTTAACTGGCATCAGCAAGTTTGTTAAATTGACCTGTTATCTTGCATTTAAAGTCAAACACTAGTATCAAATATTCGAAAAATATATATTCTTACATCAAAAACTATCAACTGTTTCTTGTTAGCTAAAAGCTAGTAAGTAAATTGCAGGCGTCTTCACATTATTCAACAAAATGCCGCAAAATCAAACGTAACGGGACAGTGCACCTAGAAAATGCTAATTCTGTCATCATTTACACTCTCATGTTGTTCCAAAACTGTTTAACTTTCCCTCTTCTGTGGAACACAAAAGGAGATGTTGTGCACAATGTAAGGGACTGACAGCCTCAGTCAGCGCCCACTTCTATTGCATCTCTTTTCCATAAAATGAAAGCGAACTGAGGCTGTCATCCAGTCTAACATCTCTTTTGGTGTCTCAGCGAAGAAAGAAAGTCATACAGGTTTTAAAACGACATGAGGGTAAGTAAATGATGACAGAATTGTCTTTTTTTTCTCTGAACTTTCCCTTTAATGTGTCATTTTTTGCCAAATGTAGATTTGGAACGGAAATGTTTTCAAGCGAACAAGTAGGCTACACCTGATTGGGTTTACTTCTGTCTGCTCATAAAACATCCTCTGATGGAACACTATAGACCTAATTAAATTTATATGTAATGATGTAATTATAATAGTTTATTAATAAGTTCAGAGATTGACTCAGGGCCAGGCCTGGACTCATACCTCTAATTTGATATCATACAATAATTACACTAACAGATGATGCAAAATCCAACTAAACAGGTCTGATAAGTGATTCCGAATTACTTCATGGACTAAACTCAAAAATAGTGCTGATCATGCTTTTGCTGTTGTTGGACCTCAGTTATGGAATAGTCTCCCGGCCTACATTAGAACTGCCCCAACTGTATAGATTCTTAAACCTACTCTTAAAACATATTTACTCTCACTGGCATTTAATATTCCCTGATTCTCTGTTTTATGAGTTTTTATCTAGAACATTACCCATTTTAACAGCTGGTGATTACTGTTTATGTGTGATATTGCTGTGTTCTTTTTTACACTCTGTGCAGCACTTTTGTCAACCGTTGTTTTAAATGTGCTATTTAAATAAACACTGTATTGTATTGTATTGGTTGTGACTTCAAAAAGCCTTTGATTTTGATCCAACCTGGGTGAACTTGCCTGTAAAGTAATCTGTCCATTCTTTCTGTCTCTGTCTTTTCCATTCCAAACCAGATATGAATGATGAATGTGTTGCAATCAGTAGAACACAGGGACTGATCTTTTCCTCCTAAAATGGGTCATTCACATGAGATCACTATCACTTAAGATCTATCACTATCACTTAAAAATAAAGTCAGTTGACTCCAGTTATAATTTAAATAATCTATATTGGCAAAAATCAAACAATCCTGTACGATTGGCCGTATTATAATGATCCAGCGTGTAGGCTACTGCAATTTTCATGACATCAGGTTGACATGAATAGCAGATGTGTTATTAGTGAATGAATCAAGGTCATATGATCGCTGTAGTGATCTGACGGTGTTTAGTTGCAATAGTCGCTGTTGATGTTTTCAAGGCTGCTTATTTTGAAGATGCTTTCCTTTTTTCTCCCTCTTTTAGATTATCTCATACCATATCATACCCTCTCCTGCTATCACTCCTCCTATCACTCCTTCCACACACACGCATTTAGAGAAAGACAGTCCGCTGGCACTAAGTCGACGTTGATAATCTTCTTCTCCTATAAATGCTGAAGGGATGCTGTGAATATGCCTTCCATATAATGTAATTTGCGGCAAGCTGCCTGTTATAAACAAATGTAATTATCGTTTCGTAACGTCAAGAGCTGAAGGCAGCGACTTGTACACTCAAACACGCGCGCGCGCGCACCGACGCCCATTAAAACACCACGCACGACACACGGCAAAAAGCATCCTGTGTCCAAAGCCCCCCTCTCACAAACACACACACACGACATAATTCAGCTGTACTAGGATATGGAGAGTTTGCTGAGTGTAAACTACAGCATCTCACTGCCACTGCCACTCACACGTCCATCGGTTTTTGATTTATTGGCCCTTAAGAAATAACGTCACCACGTTTAAAAGCATTGACTTACCGCATCTTATAAAGCACTGGAATAATAGTCAGCTCCGGATGTGCTCAACAGCATCGGGCTGTAAGATCTCAGAATGCTCCTTTTCCCGTGATAGTGTGTCCGTGTGTGAATAAAACACGCAGATGATGTTTTGAGCTTTCGTTCCCAGATGCGCCTTTATGATGCTTGAAGCTTCCCGAAGACCCACAGTGAGGATCAGTATCGAGTATCCTTCGTCCCCCAAACCCAATGGATATGTGGTGGACACTGGGTATCAGAGCCCAATGTTGTATCCCGATCAGTGTTTTTTTTTTTCTGGAATAAGAGGAAAATGCGCAGAGTGGGTCCAGCGATAGAACAATCCGCGAGATCAGCGCCAGTCCATCGCTAGATCGTCCATTTGACCCGACAGCTAGGGAACGAGCGCCGAGAGAAAATGACAAGCCAATTTGGAAGCAAAGTGATGCTTGATTCAAGGATGGAGGGTGGGAGGGGAAAAGAAAGAAAGGGAGGATAAGAGAGGGGCGGTGAATCTGGAGCTGGGATGACGGGGAGAACTTGAGCATGCTCTGGTGGCCGAGAGCGCGCACGCACAGCAGCAGTGAAGGGTCGACCTTCCTATCACCCGCGGGGTCATTGTCATTCAGCGAAATAGGTGCAGTGTGCCATTTTGAAATGTTTTTTTTAAGTCAGTTTTTAAAGCTTAAAGGTAGGCCTATGCATTTGCGTAATAAATTACAATTTGCCGTCATAAGCAAACCTGTAGGCTAAATATTGCGATACATCAAACAAAGTCTAAAAAAGGTAACATGTTGACATTTAGCCATTGTCTTGTGCTTGTTCGAGGTCATTACACTACGTGTTTTTTTAGAAAGAAAATGTAATGACGATGGATGTACAAACATTCAGTTTTTAATAAGCCTAATATCAAAGCCGGACAGTAACGGAATACATTTACTTGAGTACAATTTTGAGGGATCTGTACTTTACTCGAGTATCATTTTTGGGGAGTACTCATGACTTTACTCAAGTACATTTGAGAGGCAAATATTGTACTCTTTACTCCACTACATTTCTATCCATAACCGTGAGTACCCGTTACTACTTCTAAAAAAAAAAAAAAAGGAAAAAAGAAAAATCTCGGAAACCCTCAATTTGTTGTTTCCCTCTCAAACGTGATTGGATTGTGCAGGCGCCACTGATTGAGACAGCCTATCAGCAATCACCTTCAGCTTTCCGCCAAAGTCAACTCATGGTCAGATTTATGCCAGGCAACCTGTAACCCGTGTTTTTCCAACCTTATACCCGTGAAAGTGCACTGGAACGGCAGTCAAACCCGTGACTTCCACCCGTGAACTCGTACTAGATCGATGTACTCCCAGTTACGAGCTCACATAGCCCGCGAAACCATACAAAACAGCAATGGCAGCCCCTACGGATGCAGTGTTTCTGCAGGCGGTAGGCTACACGGTGAGAATACACTTTTGGACAATATAACGTTGCAGTCAAATTAATAATAATATAATAATGATAATAATAATACACACGATTATGTATTACAATGTTATGTGTCTGAAACTAACAATAAGTATGTCGTGAAAGTGTATTGACGCATGGAAATGTTAAGGTGACGGCCTTCACCTCTCTCCGAGTTCACACGCTCTTTGTCACCATCTTTCCCCTCTGCTATCATTAGTTTCCATCCCTGCCTGGTTTCCTCGTTCAGTCTCATCACTCCCACCTGTTAATCATCATCTACCCTTTATCTGGACTGCTCAGTTCTATGTTGATTGCGAAGTCTTGTTTTGCCACGCTACAAGTTATCACAAATCTGTTTTGTTTGTGTCATTATGGTGTATGGAGTGTATACTGATTTATTATATATAGGCTATATTTATTAGCATGGCTGCAACAAAATGTGAAAAAAGGGAATATTGATACTTTCTGAATAACACTGTTATTAAAGTCAGTTCACAGATATGTTGGGTATATAAGCTATTATGAGGGACACAATGAACCTTTTTCGTGTAATGGTCGTGCAGTTAGGTCTATTTGATATATAAAAAATAAAAGGTCTATTTGATATTCATAATTACAATTAAACCAAGAAATTAATTTAAACATACTGATATAGGTTGGCATTCCCTTCCATCGGTTTTAGAGGCCTGGTAAAAAAAAAAATAACACGAATTTTATTTTGTGGAGCAGTAATAGGAGCAGTAATGCGAGCTGATGTCTGTGTTATTTCATTAAATGAGGGGGGGAGGCCTGGGCATCCATTTACATTAAACTCACGAGCATCAAAGGCGCATCGCGGACATGCGCGCTGACAGTCAGTAATCACTCTCACGCAAACCCTAGGCTGTCGAAATAATGTTGGATGCCTCTAATGCGACTTTCGAAAATGTTTAAAAGAGACCCTGAGCTAAGAGACCCAGACCAAGAGACCCTTGATCGTCACCCGATGAGACGTGCGCGAAAGAGCTGCGGGGGGAACCTGTTGATCTGAAGGTAAATGTGCGGTGAGAAATCAGCATATTAATCTTTACGGCAAAGAGAGAGAACGAAACGAATGAAGACTGATTAAACAGCACGCGATAAAAAATTCAAGGAATGGCATATCGCACCTGTCAGTTACACCTGAACCATATGACATGCTGATTTTACCTATTTTTAGCTATCGTATGAACCCTCGACATATAGCCTATTATAACAGACTTGTTTTAAAATCGCAATTTTTGTATGAGATATTTTTATGATGGATAGCAGTAACAAGTAACGTTATTGAAACCTTCCCTTTTTTGTCCGCCATGAGGGTTAAATAGCTAGTAGCCTAATGCGAACACGTTTAAAACAAAACTATTTTTTGTAATATATTTTTAAGGTGTAAATCTATAGAATAACTTGATAAATAACGAAAGTAGCATAGCTAGATGATCCATCCGATAGAGACAACAATCGAGCATCTGTTTCTATGGTTACCTCCTCACTCACAGACGATTTCTGTTCGTTTAACTTGTAAAATAACTTTTGTGGTTACTGAAACGTAAACCTTTTTCGTTGTTCTCTGGCCTCTTGTGCTCCCTCTCTCCATAAAATCTATTAACAATTTGTACCCTAAGATTGTTAATGCTATAGTGAAAATAGTAGGCATATGCTACACCTTTGCTTTGTGTAATGTTACATTTATCAATATATTTTGAACGGGGAAGTAACTTTTCTTCGACCCCATTGGAAGTTTGCTGTGGCCACCTGGTTGAGTCTAGAACTAGTCTACTGCTGTATTTACATATTTATTTTCGTATTTATACATCTATACACATCAAACCGCTTCACTGTGATTCGCCTGTTTAAAAATAACCCTCCTGAATGTTTTCCCTTAGTTACAATTGTTGTGCACAACACCGCCCACCACCAGGCGCTTAAAGCCCTATCAGATAGGTTGTAAGGACATCTGTCTCGGGTAATTACCGTCGTTCACAGTTTAAGTCCGTTTACAGCTGCTAAGCTTCCCCGGTAAGCGCATTACCGGAGCAGCGCAGCGCAAACACGAGCGCTCGCGCAGTGCATGATGAGAGCGCGTGCCGATCGCGAGAACCTCCCGTAGAGGCGCGAGACTCCAACCCAGATTACATCAACATGAATAACAGATTACAGCTGGCGTTATCAGAGCATCAGCGAGATATGAAGTAAACCGTCAGTACAAAGACTGCCGAATTGCGTCACTCTCACTTCCTGCCAAACGTCACAGGTAAGGACTGTCAGGTGTGCATGTGCTTGCCAGTTAGTGATTAAGATGCTGCTATCCACGTAAGTCCCTCTTGAGAAGGATGAGAAAGTGACAAATCTGTTTCTTTTTGTTGATTTTTATCTTGAATATGTTCAAGATATTGATTGACGTTGTGTCTGGTGTTAATTTGCTTCTCTTTTTGTAGATGTCAGAAAGAGAGTGGTGGTAATTCAATACTCAAAAAGTTGAAAATGATGGGTATGTATGAAGTCTTAACAGTATTATTTTTAGCCATTGTGTGTGTCATTCAATCTGAGTTCATCATCTGTATGAATATTAAATGCAGCGTGTTGTACACACTCTCGTGTAAGGTATAGAGCTGATGTCATTGCATGTGTCCATGTCATTAATATATTTATGTGTATGTGTGTATAGACACACAGCGTGCTTTGCTGGCAGTGGAGCGTCTGCAGCAGAGGCTGAAGAAGAGGGGAGAACTGCCTGCTGAGGAAAAACTCAGTCTGCTCAAGAGTGTCTTACAGAGTCCTCTGTTCCATCAGATACTCATCATGCAAGAGACTGGACAACAGCATCAGCAACAACAGGTCAGAGAATATAGCATCATCATCCCAGTCCATGACAAAAAGCAGGCACACATTGTTGCAGCAGTGGGCTTTACCATCATATAGTCATTTAAAATGTAATTATTATTAATCCATGTACATTTCTCATGATCACATTGTCAAATTAGAAGAAAAATATGATTGTAGTTCTTAAATCGGATTGGCTGATAATTGTGGCATAATTATAACGATACAGCTAACCTCTAATGTCCCTTTCATTATCATAATTAATCCTTAGTACCCAGATGTGAAGTCCATTAAACAAAAGTATATTTTATGCTGATATTCAACTCCAGAACTATTATATGAAATAGAATTTTACACGCAAGTTCACTTTATAAAGCATTTTTGGTGTATAAATGCTTTAGAAAATCGACATGTACATTTCAGCATCATTTCAGATCCCTGATGCAAACAGAGCTTTGATTCACAGCTTGTCTTTCTACATCATGTCTGGCTCAGGATCTATTCTTAGCTTAAATAAACATGATGCAAACATGACTTAAAGGAATATTTCGGGGGTTCATTACATGCCAAACTCGATGGACACCGTTTGTGGTGTAATGTCCCTCCTTTTCTTAAAAAAAAAGAAAATATCTGGTGACAGTGCTGCAAAAACAATGGAAATATACATAGGGCCAAAATACTCGCTGTATCAATAGTACATCCAATGACAACACATAAACACTCTCCATATTCTTTCAATATTATGATTTTAGTGTGAAAACATTTATTACTAAACTTTTCTGAGGAAAGATATACCCATTTTTTACAGCTTTGTTGCAATGACAATGGAATGCCATCAACCGTAAAAACTGTAAGAATTCTGAATTTTAACAGCTCAAATAATAAACGGAAGAGTGACATCAGCCAAATTTATTCCAAATTCAATAGTTCAGTGATGCATGAAACATCACTCATTCAGAGGTCACTTTTTAAACTATGCAGCTTTATATTGGTCAACACAGTACATTTTCATGTTCATAGTCTAACAAACTTGAATTCGATGCAATGTCCATGAGGAGAAACGTTTAGTCTTTCACGTCCTTCACATGGAATTCCAGCTAGCACGGTTTCCGTTTGAGATGACTGCATTTTTTCTGCATGGGGTGTCACTGTACAAATTTCACCACACCCTACTGTAAGTGCTTTTATAAAATGATTGGTTCAAATCACTTTCATTAGAAGTACCATATTGTACCCTTGATTTTTCTTCTTCTTTTTATAATAAAATGAAGGGCAAGTTGAAATAATGTTTATGTGGTCGTCATCACTATCCCACAAATGTAGTCAATTGAGCATAACATGTATTGGGCCCTGAATATTCCTGTAAGAATAGTTGAATGCGTTGACTTACTAGTTGAGCTTGTATTTGACATATTTTACTCTTCTCAGTGTAATAACCATAATGACCTAGGGGGCTGCATTTCCAGAGCATACAGAGGTCAAAGAAACCCAGAAGATATGAGTAGGAGGAGTGAGAGGTTATTCAAGGATAGAGTGATGAGTCTGAAAGGTGGTCTGGTTTCACAGTATGTGAATTAGGTGTGTATTTGTGTCTCTGAGTGTGTTACTGTGCAGGATAATGATAGGAAATATTCCTTTGAAAATAGCCTGTGTTAGCCCAAGTTTTCAAAGAGCAGCTCAGGTATTTTAGCTTCTCAGAAATCATCATAAAAATAGACACAGTAGATGTTACATTGAGATTTATTCGTTACAACTACAATTGATTTTGTTAGAATCTTCTAGCAGGCCAAAATGAGAGGAGCAGCAGACGCCAGATGAGCGACTCTAATAAATGAAGCTCTAAACTGGCTGTTTGTCATGAAAAACTGCATGTTTATGAGTGTAATAATATGCCATGAGATGTAGCTACTTCAGCAAAACTATATATCAGATAATCCTCGTGCTTCTTGTGCATTGGTCAGGCCACTTGCCATGGATAATCATAAGCTTTATATTAAGTTGTTTAATGAGTCATTCTTTAATCAAGCTTATCACTTCCTGTCTGGCTGTTTGTGAACACATGTAATGAGACTATTAAATATAAAGGAAAATAGCTGAAATCAAACAACAAATATATTTATATTTCAAACACTTATTTTAATTATTGGTTTTAATTATAATTGAGCAGAAATAAAACCAGAGTTGCCAGCTGTGCTGTTATCCTGCTGTTATGCCATATGGTCAGTCATAAAAGACTTTTATTTTTGTACATTAGTTTTTGCCATCTTTCTGAAATATCCATTGTCACGAGTGTCCATGGTAACTAACACAGGCAAAACTTGACATCCATAATATTTGTGTTTTTGGTTGACAAACAATTAATTCTGTAAATTAATGAACTGGAACTAGAGATTGAGTTCCTTAAAAATCATAGAAACGTCTTTTAACAAAATATACAATTTATACAATGTCAAGTCAAAACATAGATTTGTATATTGGGTCTAATTGCGTAGCATATCCTTGGTAAGTGTCTCTGTGTTTGTGTATTTTTTGTCTGATGTATTTAGAGAGATGATTCTTTGAAACAGCAGCAGGGACCAAACTTGGGTAGTATAAGCTACACCTGAGCTGACCAATTAATCTGTGCTGAAAGGAGAGAGAGGCAGGGGTCAACAAGTCACAGACATTTCTGTAATGGTGGGGACTTTTCATTGACATCTCTTTTTTTTATACTGAGCTATGGATTTTCTTTCCCCTCCCTAAACATGACATTTGCAGAAACAAATCTGCATTTTTTTATATTTTAATTAAGATTATTTACTATGTTAAACCTGACCGTGACACACCAAATAGAAAGTGACAGAAATGCCCTGCAGGCATTGTAGTCTGCAACTGTAACGATCACCAGTGAGAGTGCCAGGGATTACCATCAGAGGGCACTCCAACCCGGAGAATTAAAACACATCCACAGACTCCATTCCCCATAATCCTTTGCCCAGACCATCATCCATTATTACTTTCACCTGTGTCTCATTATCCTGTTTAGCTCACTCTATAATAGCCTGGTTTTTACATTCTTTTCCGGTAAATGTTGTTACGCTGCATCTCTGAGCATTCTCCCTGGTTTCATTGTCTCTTGGTTCTTGGATTTTTTGCCTGTTTCTTGGATTCCCTTTTTGCCTCTGACCCCTGCCTGTTTGTTTGTTTGTTTGTTTGGACTGCCTTCCTGTGCTTGACGCTTTGCCTGTGTTTGATTATGATTCTGGATTACCCAAATAAACTGAATTTGGATCCTCAGCCTTTGTGTCTCAGAGCAATACGTAACAGAAGACTTCGCCAAATATGGATCCAGCAGTTGAGTTAGTCCGCATGTGCCAAGGTAACCACACCCTTGAAGAGCACATTCATATTTTCCTGGACATTGCAAATGTTTCTGAACTGCCAGATTGTGCTCTCATCGACTCTTTCTGTTACGGATTTAACCACCCGCTCAAGGACAAGTTAATCCACAATGCTCCTCGAGGGTTGTTCAGTGACTTTCTGGATTATTCTCTGTTGTTGGCTCGATCCTTTCACTGTTGGGGAGGTTGGGGACTTTTCCTCTAAACTTTCTTTTGGCGGATGCACCATGCATTAAGCTCCAATGGCCACCAAGCTTGGCCCACCACGGTCACCAGCATCTCCAGCCAAAATGGTCACTAGTCCTGTGTTTCCAGTCCCTTCCCATCCTGAGGTTTCTACACCAGAGCCTGACCTTCTTCACGTCATGCCTGCCGAGCCTGACCTTCTTCACGTCATGCCTGCCGAGCCTGACCTTCTTCACGTCATGCCTGCCGAGCCTGACCTTCTTCACGTCATGCCTGCCGAGCCTGACCTTCTTCACGTCATGCCTGCCGAGCCTGACCTTCTTCACGTCATGCCTGCCGAGCCTGACCTTCTTCACGTCATGCCTGCCGAGCCTGACCTTCTTCACGTCATGCCTGCCGAGCCTGACCTTCTTCACGTCATGCCTGCCGAGCCTGACCTTCTTCACGTCATGCCTGCCGAGCCTGACCTTCTTCACGTCATGCCTGCCGAGCCTGACCTTCTTCACGTCATGCCTGCCGAGCCTGACCTTCTTCACGTCATGCCTGCCGAGCCTGACCTTCTTCACGTCATGCCTGCCGAGCCTGACCTTCTTCACGTCATGCCTGCCGAGCCTGACCTTCTTCACGTCATGCCTGCCGAGCCTGACCTTCTTCACGTCATGCCTGCCGAGCCTGACCTTCTTCACGTCATGCCTGCCGAGCCTGACCTTCTTCACGTCATGCCTGCCGAGCCTGACCTTCTTCACGTCATGCCTGCCGAGCCTGACCTTCTTCACGTCATGCCTGCCGAGCCTGACCTTCTTCACGTCATGCCTGCCGAGCCTGACCTTCTTCACGTCATGCCTGCCGAGCCTGACCTTCTTCACGTCATGCCTGCCGAGCCTGACCTTCTTCACGTCATGCCTGCCGAGCCTGACCTTCTTCACGTCATGCCTCCCGAGCCTGACCTTCTTCACGTCATGCCTGCCGAGCCTGACCTTCTTCACGTCATGCCTGCCGAGCCTGACCTTCTTCACGTCATGCCTGCCGAGCCTGACCTTCTTCACGTCAGGCCTGCCGAGCCTGACCTTCTTCACGTCAGGCCTGCCGAGCCTGACCTTCTTCACGTCAGGCCTGCCGAGCCTGACCTTCTTCACGTCAGGCCTGCCGAGCCTGACCTTCTTCACGTCAGGCCTGCCGAGCCTGACCTTCTTCACGTCAGGCCTGCCGAGCCTGACCTTCTTCACGTCAGGCCTGCCGAGCCTGACCTTCTTCACGTCAGGCCTGCCGAGCCTGACCTTCTTCACGTCATGCCTGACCTTCTTCACGTCATGCCTGACCTTCTTCACGTCGTGCCTGCCGAGCCTGACCTTCTTCACGTCGTGCCTGCCGAGCCTGACCTTCTTCACGTCATGCCTGACCTTCTTCACGTCATGCCTGACCTTCTTCACGTCGTGCCTGCCGAGCCTGACCTTCTTCACGTCATGCCTGACCTTCTTCACGTCGTGCCTGCCGAGCCTGACCTTCTTCACGTCGTGCCTGCCGAGCCTGACCTTCACGCCGTGCCTGAGTCAGTTCTGGAAAAGACCGCACTCATCATAGTCGCCACGGCGATTTGAGTGTGTGGACAGTACCCACATCAGCTCCAGCCCGCCCTTCCAGAGTCTCGTCCCGTCCCGGCCGCCGCCCTTCCAGAGTCTCGTCCCGTCCCGGCCGCCGCCCTTCCAGAGTCTCGTCCCGTCCCGGCCGCCGCCCTTCCAGAGTCTCGTCCCGTCCCGGCCGCCGCCCTTCCAGAGTCTCGTCCCGTCCCGGCCGCCGCCCTTCCAGAGTCTCGTCCCGTCCCGGCCGCCGCCCTTCCAGAGTCTCGTCCCGTCCGGCCGCCGCCCTTCCAGAGTCTCGTCCCGTCCCGGCCGCCGCCCTTCCAGAGTCTCGTCCCGTCCCGGCCGCCGCCCTTCCAGAGTCTCGTCCCGTCCCGGCCGCCGCCCTTCCAGAGTCTCGTCCCGTCCGGCCGCCGCCCTTCCAGAGTCTCGTCCCGTCGGCCGCCGCCCTTCCAGAGTCTCGTCCCGTCCCGGCCGCCGCGTCTATGCCTGTGTCTTTGGACAAGATGGCAGCCTATGCGCCTGACCAGCCAGCGCCTCCCTAGCCCCCTGAACTGTCGGCACCTGCTCTGCCCTGGCTGTCTGTGCCGCCATGGCCCCCTACACTACCTCCATCTCCAGTCTTTCCCCCTCCATCCCGCCCCTGTTCTGCCTCTGCTCTGCCTCCATCCTGGACTTTTCTGACCATATTAGGAGCGTCTAGAACCTGCTCCTTAGGAGGAGGGCTATGTAAAAATCACCAGTGAGTGCCCATGATTACCATCAGAGGGCACTCCAACCCGGACAATCACAAGACATTCACAGACTCCATTCCCCATAATCCTTTGCCTAGACCATCATCCATTATCACTTTAACTTGTCTCATTATCCTGTTTAGCTCACTCTATAATAGCCTGGTTTTCATATTTATTCCCTGCGAAGTCTTGTATTTTGTTACACTGCATCTCTGAGCATTCTCCCTGGTTTCATTGTCTCTTGGTTCTTGGATTTTTGCCTGTTTCTTGGATTCCCTTTTTGCCTCTGACCCCTGTTTGTTTGTTTGGACTGCCTTCCTGTGATTGACCCTTTGCCTGTGTTTGATTAAGATTCTTGGTTTGCTCAAATAAACTGCATTTGGATCCTCAACCTTTGTGTCTCAGAGCAGTACGTAACAGCAATCCTAGCTAAAAGTCAGTATGTAACTGTGTAAACCTCCAAGAAATAACATAATTTTTAATCAATTTTAGCGATGGCACTGGTTTTGCGCACTACTAAATATTTGTGCTTTGCACCATTAAATTTGAAACTCTGAAATGTAACTCCATGTTTAAATTCAATATATACGCAAACTACCGACCAGGTTGGAATTGACAGTTGGTTGGCAAACTGTCAATTACAATGAGGTATTGCTATACCGACATACTTCAATCATTTAGGCATATGATACAATGTTCACATTTACACTTGTTTATATTTTGAGAGAACATGTGAAAAACTGAGCTGTTAGCAGGTCTACGCATGAAACTGATCTAATCACTGCACTTTCTTTGCTACTTTGCCTTAAACTGTTTACTTTTTTTTTAATTAAAAAACACACTACTGTCAGTATGATATTTTTTTAATATATATTTTGTTTTATGTTTTTGAAAGAAGTCTCTTATGCTCACCAGAGTGAGTCAAGTCTTTAGTGTCACAGAATCCCTCAGAAATCATTGTAATATTCAGATTTGGTGCTCATGAACATTTCTTCTTATTAATGCTGAAACAGTTTTGCTGCTTAATATTTTTAAAGAAACTCCGATATGATTCTCTGATGAATAGAAAGATCAATAGAACAACATTTATTTGAAATAGAAATCTTTTGTAAGGTTATAAAAGTATTTTCTGACACTTCTGATCCATCTAATGCAATGTTACTCACCCCAGACCTTTTAATGGCAATTTTAAAATATTGTATCACTTATTTAAATATGTAAATATATTTATATTTCATGATCATTTTTATCTATATTGTGTTTCCTGTCTATCATTGTTTATACTCAATGTAATCATTACCATTGATAGTGAGGTTAAAGAAGATAAAGCTAAAGTGCACAAGGATCAGCAAAGATAAACAGCATCTAATCAGAAAAATCTTAAGTCTTAATAGTGTGAATTTTTACATCCCAACTTACATCCCTGTAAGGCCTTGCAAACTGCTGGTGCAACACAGCTACCTACATCACTCTAGTTGTGTGTTTGTACAGGCTTCCCCCAGAACGCCGCCTCCTCAGTCTATGAGTGATGATGATGCAGATGGTGTGAGAACGTCCCACCCCTCATGCACTCTGAGATACAGAGATTCTTACCTCTCGGCCCAGCGGCACTATGACCGATGTCGATCCTCCAATCATATGACTTTTGCCCCTCGCATCACAGAGGACATTTCAGTGCTACAGTCCATGGCCCAGGTACTGTATCTCTAAACACCCTAAACATCCTCTCATCCTGTTTCTCTAAACTGGAAACACAAGCCGTTAAAACCAACTGGGATACGTTATCATGTATACTTTTAATAAATACTATCATTTCAGTATAGCCTGGTTAAAACCAGACCATTCTCAGTTGTAACTGAGATATGGTCTGACAAAGCGTCATAGACAAATAATTTCCAGAGGGGCCGTCACCAACGGACGTCGCGGATGACCTAAAACCAATCAGAGCGATGAAGGAGATGACGTAGGCAGAGCGGCGGAGAAACATCTTATGTTTCTTAATATACAATAAAGAATAATTGTTCTTTGCTCGGTTTTTAACAAAAAGGAAACGTTCAAATCACTTAGAACAGACGCAATAGCTGATTCGAACGAGTGATGTTCGACGGCGGCATCCATCTTTGTAATGTAGGCCTACAAAATCTGCTTCAAAATCCCAGCGCTGTCGTCATCGTGTAAAGCCCGCCCCAACGTTTCTGATTGGTGCCTCGATTTTGACGGATTGGAAATGGGCTTGAATGAGCTCTTTGCCAGACTAACTTTCAGAGCAAATCTAAATTTGCTGGAAGTTGTCTGGGTTTTTCCCAGGTTAATTTCAGTACTACTATCTCCTAAAACCAACAGATTTGAATCTGTTCTTATTTCTTATCCCATGTATTTATTGCTCTTTTAGGTCGTTCTATGCTTAGTTTTGATCTGGAGAAGGGTGAAAGTGCTTTAGGCATCAGCATTATTGGCTTGGAGACTGAAGTGGTGGAGGTCATGGTATCTTCATACAGAAGATTCAGCCAGACTCTGTAGCATACAGGAATAAACTGACAAGGATGGCAAGTTCAGTATAGCAAAACTTTACTGATTAGAATCTTAATATTCTGGATAGGGGCTTAGGATGATTTGAAACCATTTCTTTACCCCATTCTCTTGTCTTAGTGATGGACGTCTCCATGAGGCTGATCAAATTCTAGCAGTGAACGGCAAGCTGTTTGAATCCTCGGTAACACAGGAACAAGCTGTCCAGATTCTTCAGGATGCTGCTTCCATGGTAACCTTAACTATAGCCAGGGAACCAACCTCATCATTCAGCCCCCCACAGATGAGCCACACTCTTCTCAAAAATCTCTCTGGCCTTGATGGACAATTCAGTGTAAGGCTTTTTTTCATCTTTATTATATCTTTGAATTTCCCAGAATGTGTAGAATAGCCTGATTATGAAGCATATTTTTGCTTCATATCCTAAACTGTATATTATACTTAAGCCTTATAGCTGCCTCACTTTGACACGTAGCTTAAATCTGTTACTGACCACAGTTATTTGATTACATTACCACAAATGCATTACATCTAACGTTTTAAATGTTATACATTAGCTTTTTTTATGTGAGGTTGAAAGGTTTGGTGTTTGCCCTGAAAGCAGAGTCTCATGTGACTGTACTCCACTGAAAGATTTACTGGTAAATGGTGGCAGTCAATCAATTAAGATAAAATGGAGCCTTCTCCTATTAGCAAGACTATTATAATACACTACTGTTCAAAAGTTTAGGAGTGGTAAGATTTTTAAAATATTTTTTAAAATATTACAAATACATTATAAATATTATAAATGTAATTTATTTATTTGATGGCAAAGCTGAATTCGAAGCAGGCATTACTCGTTCTTCAGTGTCACATGATCCTTCACAATAGAACAGCATTTGTAACAATGTAGAAGTCTGTACTGTCTCCTTTAATCAATATAATGCATCCTGATTCTGAATAGAAGTATTCATTTCTTTCTTTTTTTTAAACCATACTCCAAATTTTTGAATTGGATTTTGAATGTGTAAATGGTTTCCAAAGTCTGAGATTAAAAATCTGAAATTTTGATACTACAGCCAGGTGATGTCACAGGCAGAGTATTTAAGGGTGCCTAGAAATAACATCATCAGAAAGGCTCACTAGACTGGGATGCTAATGACCTTTATGATCTGATTGGGGCAGATTCCACTCTTTCAACTGACCAATCTAACTTCAGCTTTGCCATGGCACTGGTCATTACATCCACTAGCTCCTTGTATATGGAAGTGAGGGAGAAGACAGGTTCACTCAATACATCCGCCTAAACTCCCATCACATCTAGCTCCTCAAAACTAGATTGGGCCAATAGCATACTCATTGCCGCTGAGCGGACTTCCGGATCTGCCCTGAGAACCTGCAAGTGATCCTTGAGAAAGGGTTAAACCAATCAGCTAGCTCAACCTGTGACCTCTATGATCGCAGTCACCGGGTTGCCTCGGCAGCAGCGGGATCCATGGGGTGCAGATGCCTGGCTCTTTTTAAAGAGTATGGAAGTCAGGCATCTGCCCCCCATGGATCAGGTCCTGCTGCTGCTGAGGCAACCCAGTGCGGAGCAACCAAGACATATAACGCACAGATCGTGGCCATCATCCGGCGTTATTTATCTCGGATTCGGCGTGACACATCTCCTAAACTTCGACAATCTTTTTTTCACTTCAAACCACTAACATGGAGATCACATGCACTGACAAACAACGGGTTCCTGAAGACAAAGAAGCTGATGACATTCTTTCTAGGCACCCTTATATACTCCTGCGAGATCACATGACTGCAGTAGCCAAAATTGGCATGTAACAGGCTTACGAGGAACGTTCCCTTAGCATCAACTCCATGATGCAGTGTTGAGTTCCACTCCGAATGGGAACCGATAATAAACTCTTAATGGCAGGTTCCACTGTGACAACCTACCCGATATAGTGTGACATGCACCGCTAATGAGGAACACAAGGTCAACATCTGTTAAATGAATTGTATATGTTTTCATTGGCAACAATGGTGGAAATGTTAAATAGTTTTGTTTTGTTTTCCTTGTAGCTATAACTAAGGTATTTGGCTATACGGAAAATGCCTTACTATAAAATGGCTATATTATAAAATAAATGGCTATATTTTACATTTGGTTCAGCAGCCTCGACAAATTCATCACATTGAGTTGCAGAATGACGGATCGGGTCTGGGCTTTGGCATTGTTGGAGGGAGAACTACTGGCACCATGGTTAAAACCATCCTACCTAATGGTATAGCTGGAAGGGTATGAGAGAATTGTCATGGATACACATACACTAGAATTTATGACATTATTTGGATTGTACGAACAGATTTAAATTGAAAGGAGTGTGGCCAAATCCCTTGACGTATGGTTGTGTGTTTGTGGACATAGGACGGGAGATTGCGTAGCGGCGATCTTCTTCTCAGCATTGGTGATGTGGACGTGTCCACCATGGGCAGCGAGGAAGTGGCACGTGAGCTCCGTCTGGCTGGTTCCCATGTGAGACTTATCATTGCCAGGGAAACCACTGATGGTGACCTCTCACCTACTATCGCCCAGCAACAGGACACTCAGAAGAAACAGGTGCAGAATGCTTCTGATCTTGAGTGTGTGTGTGTGTCCTGGTAAACCCTACATTATGGGGACATTTTTGGACCCCATGAGGAAAATAGCTTATGAATCGTACTCCTCAGGCATTGCAGACTTGTCCAACTTCCTCCAACCCTCAAAACTCCATCATCCATCTAAGGATCTAGCTTGTACAGGCTGCTGAATCTATTCAAGCGCTTTCCAACAGGTGATGTCGTTCCAATTCTTGACATTTCCTCTGAATACCTTTGTTTCTGCCAAAACTCAACAATGGCCTTTTCTGCTTTCAAGAGATCACCCAGGCATACGGATTGTCCACAAATTAATGTCTTGAATGCTTTCATTTCATTACATACATTTGTTTTGGCTCTGAGTGTCCTTATTCACGCAGTTGGCCTACAATAATTTTGATATTAACAGAAGAACTCACCCCCCCCAAAAAATTCTGTTATCATTTACTCACCTTTATGTCTTTCGTAACCTGGTTAATGTTCATTCTTCCTCCCTCACCACATTTATGGTGCTTTTTTGTCTTTTTTTAAATCTTGTCAGGTCACTCTGAACTGTCATTGTATGGAAAAGAGATAATTATCTTGTGTCTCACCAAAAAAAACCCACTGTATTATGTCTTTAAAATTACAAATTAATAAAGAAATTGATCCTTCTACAGGATTTAGCAGAGCAGAAGGAAAGAGAATTCAGTGTCAGATTCAATGACAGCAAAAATGGTTTGGGCATCAACATCTCTAAATCTGTGGAAAACCTGAACAAAGGTATGCTCTCATTATGTATTCTTTCAGTAAGATGAGAGATTATTTTCCCATTCAGTTTAAGAACGTTTAACATTAAATGAACAATGGGTGTTTTAGAGGCCAGTGGTTTTGAAGTAAAGAGAAGGAAAGGAAATGCAGTGAATCAGGATGGAGATCACATCATTGCTGTGAGTTACAAAATTAAATCTTATTTTTCACATCTTTTTAGACAATTTTAATTTCCTTGTCTGTGCATGCAAAGTACAGTAGTTCTAATGGTTTTAACCAAGTTTTTGTACTTTTTTTTATACTTTTTTTCAAAGTATGCTATCAATTACTAATCCTGTTGTTGCTGAATTTGTGTGTGTGTGTTTGTGTGTGTGTGTGTGGGAGTACTGTGTGACGGGATGTTTGCATTGTAGTGTTTGCTTTTAGGCTAAATGGTGGCACTATGTAAGATTAATTACATTGTTGCTTGTTTTGTGTGTGTATTTGTGTTAATATGTAATTAGTCCAACCCTCATGTTCTGTTTGGGGTCTCAGAGACCATAAGGCCATTTTGTTATCTTGAAGTAATACTTAAAGGTTGGATAGAAATTTTGTTATTTTATAAACACTTTTTGATATACAGGTAGAAACTCTCTTTACACCCTGATAACAATCAATAATAGAAGTGGTCTAAATATTAAAACATGTACAGGTCCTTCTCAAAAAATTAGCATATTGTGATGAAGTTCATTATTTTCCTAATGTAATGATAAAAATTAAACTTTCATATATTTTAGATTCATTGCACACCAACTGAAATATTTCAGGTCTTTTACTGTTTTAATACTGATGATTTTGGCATACAGCTCATGAAAACCCCAAATTCCTATCTCCAAAAATTAGCATATCATCAGGGTACCCGCGGGTCTTAAAAGCCTTGAAAAAGTCTTGAATTTGATCATCTCAAATTAAGGCCTTAAAAGCCTTGAATTTAGTATACAAAGTCTTGGATTTTGTTACAAAGGTCTTATTTAGTTTTTACCAAAAGTAAAGTAACTGCAGTTTGACTAAAAGTTCACAAAAAATGCTAAGACTTTTCGTCAACTACAACTATAAAAAACAGGATGACTCAAATGTGATTAAGACCAATAAGCATTTTCGTCTGAAGACTAAGACTAAATCAAAAATGGCTGCCAAAATTAACACTGGCCTACACACACGTGCGCGCTACAATGCTGTTGCGTATGTATTAAATATGACTGATATATAATTCAATATATATTTAATTCAAGTAACCTCCTTGTACATAATTATTTTCTAGGGTTTAAAATGTATACAGATTTGACATTTTCCCCTCATACTTCTGTCGGAATGGGTACGAAGTTGGCATTGAATTTCATTTGAAATGGTATTAAAAAGGTCTTAAAAAGCCTTGAATTTAAGTTGGAGGATCCTGGGGGTACCCTGATCATGAAAAGGTTCTCTAAACGAGCTATTAACCTAATCATCTGAATCAACTAATTAACTCTAAATACCTGCAAAAGATTCCTGAGGCTTTTAAAAACTCCCAGCCCGTTTCATTACTCAAAACCGCAATCATGGGTAAGACTGCCGACCTGACTGCTGTCCAGAAGGCCATCATTGACACCCTCAAGCAAGAGGGTAAGACACAGAAAGAAATTTCTGAACAAATAGCCTGTTCCCAGAGTGCTGTATCAAGGCACCTCAGTGGGAAGTCTGTGGGAAGGAAAAAATGTGGCAAAAAACGCTTCACAACGAGAAGAGGTGACCGGACCCTGAGGAAGATTGTGGAGAAGGACCGATTCCAGACCTTGGGGGACCTGCGGAAGCAGTGGACTGAGTCTGGAGTAGAAACATCCACAGCCACCGTGCACAGGCGTGTGCAGGAAATGGGCTACAGGTGCTGCATTCCCAGGTCAAGCCACTTTTGAACCTGGGCTACAGAGAAGCAGCACTGGACTGTTGCTCAGTGGTCCAAAGTACTTTTTTCCGATGAAAGCAAATTTTGCATGTCATTCAGAAATCAAGGTGCCAGAGTCTGGAGGAAGACTGGGGAGAAGGAAATGCCAAAATGCCTGAAGTCCAGTGTCAAGTACCCACAGTCAGTGATAGTCTGGGGATGCTATGTCAGCTGCTGGTGTTGGTCCACTGTGTTTTATCAAGGGCAGGGTCAATGCAGCTAGCTATCAGGAGATTTTGGAGCACTTCATGCTTCCACCTGCTGAAATGCTTTATGGAGATGAAGATTTCATTTTTCAGCACAACCTGGCACCTGCTCACAGTGCCAAAAAAACTGGTAAATGGTTTACTGACCATGGTATTACTGTCCTCAATTGGCCTGCCAACTCTCCTGACCTGAACCCCATAGAGAATCTGTGGGATATTGTGAAGAGAAAGTTGAGAGACGCAAGACCCAACACTCTGGATGAGCTTAAGGCCGCTATCGAAGCATCCTGGTCCTCCATAACACCTCAGCAGTGCCACAGGCTGGTTGCCTCCATGCCACACCACATTGAAGCAGCAATTTCTGCAAAAGGATTCCCGACCAAGTATTGAGTGCATAACTAAACATAATTATTTGAAGGTTGACTTTTTTGTATTAAAAACACTTCTTTTGTTGGTCAGATGAAATATGCTAATTTTTTGAGATAGGAATTTGGGGTTTTCATGAGCTGTATGCCAAAATCATCAGTATTAAAACAATAAAAGACCTGAAATATTTCAGTTGGTGTGCAATCAATCTAAAATATATGAAAGTTTAGTTTTTTATCTTTACATTATGGAAAATAATGAACTTTATCACAATCTGCGAATTTTTTGAGAAGGACCTGTACATATATCATGTGTAAGTCTCAGGACTTATGGTACGGCATCATACCATTATACCGAGGTTTTATGGAAATACATATATTGACAGGCCTGTTGATATATGTATTTCCATCCCTCCGCGCACCCTGCTCGTGCAGACATCACACGTCATCATCATGTGTCGTAAGGTTTTGCAGAGTTGTAGACAGACATTCACTGAGCACCAAAAACAAACAGCAGCCGCCTTTTACAGTTCCTGAACCAAAACAAAGAGCTTATGCTGCATTCACGGCATGTCGTAACCTCAATGAAGAGATGGTAACCCGTGTCTTTCTGCGTTACTATGTCAACCCTAAATGAATCTGCAGCAGTCAGGTGGTACAACTAAGAGTTTTGTAAGTTGTTTACATTCATTATTATTGTAATGTTATGTGCTTTGAGACATGAGGTAATTTAACGCTGTCTCTCGAGACGCTTGGCAGACTCTGCTGTGTGCTGTAGTGAAACCTGGGTCAGGTTTTGGGGATATAATTAGTAACTGTTCAATTAATAATTATTCATACAGGTGGACCCAGATAATCATAAATGTTAAATCTCCCAAAAAGGGATAATATTTTTCCTGCATCTGTATTCATATGTGTACATAGAAAATTAATCGCAAGGGATTATAATTAATGGCATATGTAGACTATATTTTACAGACAGGTTATCATCAGCTCAATTGTATATTAATACTTAATCACAACAGATTATAATTAAATGTTTAATTTATCAGTTATGTCTATCATCGATCTATCGTCAGGGTAATCTTAAAGGGGATCAAACCTGATCATTCGATCTAATCAAACCTCACCAAAATTATCCTACTTATAGACTTTCAATAGAAGTTATCCCTCTGGCCACAAAGGGACAACCTTCCTGGTCTATAACGATGCTGTTTAAGTATCAATAAATGTTGTAAAGCATGTAGCTTTGGATCTTTATACATTAAAGGGACTTGAATGAGCAAAGACAGAAATCAATAAATGAATATAATGTGTTTAATAAAGGAAAACTACATATACAGTTACTAACGTTTCAATAAATGTATTTACAAACACAATAAAGAGAGAGAGAGTATCTGGAAGGATCAGTGGCAAATTACAGACCTTAAAACCTTTGAGGGACAACACGGGGAAACACATATTAATGCTCTTAAAGCCCGGTACGAATACGTGGACTGGCTCGTTGTGTGGCTGCTTCGAAGGCATGTGGATGTGTTCCGTGGAAGAGTCACGTGGCCTGCGGATGGGACCGGAGCGGGCACTTTCGAACTATATGGGGAGGCTGCAGACCTGGAGCCGGTAGATGTACGCCCCTGGCAGTTTAACGCCCCTGACCGTTTTAAGCCCCTGTTGTTCCTGATGCGTCCAGTAGGTGGATATACTGCGAAATAACATAATTAAATAGACTCTTACACATTACAAACCGGTCCATAGACTTGACTTTTTTCTTTTATTGTTTTTTTTTTGTTCATTTCAATATAAACGTTACAGTGTAGATCTGCACGGATTAAATGTCCGTAGATATTCAGTTGGGCTTCGCTCTTCACTCAACCTACAAAAGACTATGCATTTTTGTGAATTGAAAAATTAAAAATACACATAGTTGGATCAACTATGTTATGACAAGTATATATGACCTACTGCAGTTATAGGCCTATTCACCGTAGGTTTTTATATGGGAGACAGAGTGAAATATGTTGTTATGAATTTATATAACGTTACATTTAGATATTAACCCGTACATTAGACATACAGTACCGTGTAATCATAAGGATCCTCAATTAAATATCTGCTGTACTATTCTCTATTGGTCGTCATACAGCTACAAAACAGTGTCCTATACAGCATTTTATGAAGACAAACACAATTTATCCCTTTTCTAACATTCCAAGGGCCATTTAGAAGAAAGAGACAATATTGTTGTTGACAATTTTTTTTTATTAACATCATTTATGAATTATGATGACTCCCCTATGGTTTGCCCCTCTTCTTTAACTATTTTTCTATCCTCCTGTCAAAGGGCTCCCTCCCGCTCACTGAAAAAAAAAAAACATTAACAAAATTAAAAGAACATCCATGGTGATTTGTGTGTGTGTGTGTGTGTGTGTGTGTGTGTGTGTGTGTGTGTGTGTGTGTGTGTGTGTGTGTGTGTGTGTGTGTGTGTGTGTGTGTGTGTGTGTGTGTGTGTGTGTGTTGCCCAGAATTGATGTCAGGTGCGTGGATTGCATCAATTTAGATCTTCAAAGTACAACGGCACAGACACTTGTTGGTGGAACAATAGTGGAAAAAGTGTCAAGCCACTTTGATTTCTTTTGGCCACCGATGATGGACTGTGCAGAGAAAATTGAAAATGACATAAACAACTTACAGAGACATACATGGACATGTTTTTAATTTTGTAAGTCGTAAAAAAAAAGACGGGTGTTTGTAAGTTTAGAGAGAGAGAGAGATTTTCATTTTCTTATAGCTAAAGCAAACACACACCTTTATGAGATGCAAGTTAAAAAGAATTTGGTAAAGACAGAGTAATAAAACCCACATTAAGTGCACATACCCTATATTTTAGTCCATTCCAGTATATAAAAAAATATATTATAGATTTTATAAATTATAAATTATATATAGATCATCTCATTTATAAGAAACAACTCAAAACAGAATTTACATTCAAACCATATGGGAAAAGTTTTAAATGTGGGTTTTATCATGTGATTTTGGAAATAATCAAAATATTTGAGTGAGTGTGCAGTTCAACTCTTTACTTGGAGAGAGCGATCTACATATACATATATGCCTATAAATGTGTATTTTGTGTGTTCACACCATAGACTGTGAGAAAACAAGTTCATATATTTCCAATATCTACTGTAATGTTGCCCCAGAAACCATGTGGAGTATGTTTCCCCCAGTAAACAGGGTCAGAAGAGGCCATCTCACGCAAGCTAAAGACAGGCAACAAAAGAAAATGAAAAAGAAAACAAATTTTAAAGTGAGTAGAGAAGACTAGGGGCAGCTAAACCTATGGTATAGCTAAGTTTAAGATAGAACATAAACCTGACCGTCAAGAACTTTTTGTTTCTCTAAATAAATTATAGACCCATCCATTGATATAGAAATAAATTGATATCTACCCTAGCTCTACCGAGCTAATCGTTTATAAATAATAAATGTTGCATCATCCATCATCGGTGGCCAAAAGAAATCAAAGTGGCTTGACACTTTTTCCTCTATTGTTCCACCAACAAGTGCTTGTGCCGTTGTACTTTGAAGATCAGGAGCAAATTGATGCAATCCATTGCTACACAACAATAACGTTAGCAGATTATTTAACATACAAATTACAGAATCTATAATTTTTTGTCAGATTTTCATTCTAACGATAAAAATCTTGATTATACGGTATTATTGCTTTGTCTTCTGGGCAAGTTTCATCTTCATAAAGACAGAACCATTCAATGATCCTGATTTAAGAATTAATTAAGATTTTGAATGTCCGTTTGAGGTGAAGTTGCCGGTTGAGGATTCAGGCTAAGTTCATTTCACTCGTCGGTGTAAATGAACAAAGGAGAATTCGAAAATGGAAAATAAAAGACTTAAAGAAACAAAAGAAAAGATCCCCTGAGGGGAATCGTGGATCCGTTACATGATGCTAGGAGGAAGAGAGAGGGTAAGAGCGTGAGAGATTGGAGGTTCAGTTCTCTTAAAGGAACTGAAATCCACGCCTTTCTGGAGCGAACTGGCCAATGACATGCACCAAAGCTTTTGGCGGCAGAATTCCCTTTGTCTTGTCGGAGCTCGATTTATGACAGTGTCAGAAATGGTTCTTCCTATCCCAAAAAGCTAGTGCACATAGAATCATACACTTTACTGTAATCCTCTGTATCTGACTAAATCAATTGGACCGAGAGAATTAAAACGGTACCAAACAAAACATGTACACATAATAGAAATACAAAGATACATCTTTCTGCATAATTACACATACTTATGTTTCATTTAATACTACGATAAAATCACAGATATCCCACTATGACGTGGGTAAGCAGGTCCACTTAAAACATCTCAACTATATCTCGGTAAAGTCTTTATATGAGGTGTTTAATGAAAGATTTGTGTGTGTGTGTGTGTGTGTGTGTGTGTGTGTGTGTGTGTGTGTGTGTGTGTATGTGTGTGTTGGAATGTCTTCACCCTGAGTTCTCCCTTGCCGGGAGGGGGGTACTTGGGTGATAAACATCTCTGTGAAGCTTGTATCTTGTTGTCTGTTAAACCTCTGGGTGCCATAAAACTTGTCACCAAAATCATCTTTGGTAGACTGGCTGGAGCCTAGTCTAATTTACCTCCATGAGTCCAAAGTTTAAAAGCTTTTTCAAATGTTTTGGACAGCATGAGTCAATCTGACATGGTCCAGATACCTTACAGTGCGTTCATGCGTTTTGAAGGAGTTGTGGCTTTGGAGACGCTCTGAAGCGAGGGTGGGATCTCATGTTTTCTAAGCTAACTTGCTAATGCTAGCCGCTTGAAATTGCCTACCCTACCTTTAACAGATTAATACTTCATGACTTTACTAATGAGAGCTTATTATAAAGAGAATTTGAACTTGCCTCATAACACACTTCAAACATCTTTGATACAATTTTTTGCATTACTTATGTTTAGGGTTTTAGAGATCCCATATATGAACTTATATAATAAATAATTAAATGACTTTTCACATGATAAGATTCTCTGACTGGTGCACAGTATACTTTAGAAATACACTTCTGTCAGTTGTTTATTGGCATTTCATTCGTTGTATTTTTCTACATACATGATGTGTTTTACCAAAGTCAAATTGACCACAAACAATGTTACTACAATGTATACTATTCACAGTTCTGAAAAAATCATGCCTGCTTTGTGGTAAAACAGAGGCATAAAGCATCTAGGCATGGGTAGATCATTCCTGAAGTATCAATATTTCCAATATTGATGTTGTAGCTAGAGTTATTTAGCATGAAAATCAATGCTTGAAAAAAAATTGTGTTAGCCAATGCTTGTTAAAGATTGGAGCCATTTATCTTAACACACAGAAATGATGAACAACATAAGCACAGATATCATTTGGAGCTATTTCACACTAAATAAAGATTAAGCTAAATGTGAAACTATAATAAAAATGTGATATTATAATGGGTTTTTGGAGAGAAAAAATTAAAAGATTGAACAGTTCTATAATTGTTGTTAATGATAAACTAAAACAGAAGCAGTTTAGACCCCTTAAATGATAAAGGGTGGATGTTAAATATAATGTTAAATGGCTATAATTACCCCTTTTTATACTCAAAAGTTGCAAATACTTTCCATTTCATATCTGCATTATTGGCTTTATAGTACTTGACATTAGATCGAACTGAAAATAAGGGATATTGCCTAGCTCTAGAGGCTACAGTAATAAAAACTGTCTTCTGGGTTTTTTATTAGGTTAGTGGAACTTATTTGACATGAAAATAGGATGTTAAAGAACATGAGGGATAAGACAACAATAACTTGACAACAATAACTGTGAATAATACGAACTAATGAGTAACAAAACACAGGTCTTACACTTTTTTGGTTTAAAAATGACAACTAAATCTTAACATTCTAGGATTTTTTTTCATTGAAAGACAAATCTTCAAATATCTGAACGTGTGTGTGTGTGTATTCAGGTGAATGGGCAGTTCTGCAGTAAACAGAAAGCGGAGGAGATTCTGAACATGACTGGCCAACAAGTGGAGATCTCTCTTCTGAGAAAAGGCTCACCATCTGAAGCGCAAACAACCCCCACCATGTCCACAATCACCCAGAGACCCTTAACCCCTCTGGGTCTTGATCCCCCACCACTGCCTCCATGTCTAGTCGAGCCAAAGCCAGTTCTGGCCCTAGGGAAAGTTTTCTATACTGAACGCCGAGACCTCAACTTCAACAGAGAGTGCTGTTAGTGAAACTCTTGTCACTTCGGTTTATTTACACTCATTCACACTGTGTTTGATTCTTGAGTTCTGTTCACTCTCTGTGTGAAGTCTCTAACTTTGTGGCCCTGATTTGATTCTAATAACAGCTTCTGTTTCTGTTTGTTCTTTCTATGATCTCAGTTGAGTCAAGGCAAGCCTGTTATTTTGAGTCCAAGATGGAGAATAGAAACCACTGGTCCTCATGTAAGAAATGAACACATTGTGAATTATAGGTTATTTAAATTTGAATGTCGATGGACTAGTTGATTAACACTCATTTTGACTCATACCTCAGGTTTGTTAGTACAGTGGTAAAACATATACTATAATATACTGAAATATTTGCTATTCAAGCATTGCTTGCAAAAAAAAAGAAAAATTTTAGCTAGGCATCTTTAATAATTTCTACCAAGGAACAGACAAATTCTTTACTTCAACATACTGTTGTTTAATTGTATGAATTTGACAAAGAAGGAATGACAAGCATTTTGTCCATGTTAAACCTAAAGTTAAACCTTAAAAGATAAACATATATTTATTGTGATATCCTAACTGTGCACCATTATATTGTTGTCATTTATTTAGCTGTGTGACACTTTGAGGTTTTGTTTCAGTTTGTAAATTGTCTGATGACGAGGAGAAAACACTGAAGGAGAAGTGGCAAAGCAAACTGGGTCCTCAGTATGAAGTGATGGTGCGTCTCATTTGTATTCTCTCCTGTTTAGCTGACAGTTATTTTCCACAGCTAAGATTTGTGAGTGTGTCTCTGCATATATTTATGTTCACTGTGTGCTTATTTAGTATATGCCGTTTTGTTTTCCATCCATCCATCTATCTATCTGTTAATGTGTTTATACTGTATTTACATTGTATCATGTATGTGCGCAGGTGGCCCAGGTACAGAAATTCATTGAGAGCGGTGGTCTTGGTTTGAGTTTGGGGGTTAAGGAAGGTCATCACTATATCTGCTCTATATTGCCAGAGGGTCCGATGGGACAGACAGGAGTCATACGGCCTGGAGACGAACTGATAGAGGTTCACTTGATATTATAATTAAAAGGGAATGTCCTCATAGTTATGTAGTATATTTCACATATTTTTACCCATACAAACACAATAGAATTTATATACCTGAGAAAATAAGCTAGTGTATATTTGGTTATACTTCAAAGTCAAACAAGCATTACACACATATAATACTGTTGTTTATAGATTACGCTGTTGTAATCCCTTATCATAAACCCTGCTAACACATGCATGCATAATAACCAAAAGTGCTCATCTTCCTTTCTGCATTCTGTTTTTTATGCACATCACTTTATTCAATGCTGACTGCACATGAATATCAATCATCACAGCTGCTTAAAAATAGCCCTTCTGTCAGTAGAAAAGCCCAGAGGATCAGTTCAGCAGAATAAGCGAGTCGATGTGTTTGTTCTTTCTGTAGGTGAACGGGTTCTCTGTGATTGGTGAGACACACAAGGAAGTTGTGTGCTTGTTGAAGGAACTTCCTTTGAATGTTTGTGTGGTTTGCAGTCGTCTCATCCCACCCACAGTCAGTGAAGAAGACGATGATGCTGGTGATGATGTACAACTCACCCTCAAGGAGCTGCTAGCAGAATTTAATGAAAAGGTTTGCTGTGTGTGTTTGTGCATCATGATATTTAAAAGAAAGATGTATATGCTTGTGCAACCTATTACTCTTGTGAAAAGGAATGTGTGCTTAATTGTAAAGTGCACTTATAATGTACTTCAAATCTACAAAGGTACATTTTTAAAAAACTGTTCTTGCAGTTGAAAGACCATTTAATGTACAAAGAGTACACTTTCATGATTATGTTTCTTAACACACTTAAGTACACTTTCAAAACGTGCACAAAGTTTAGCTTTAAAGTATGTTTTAAATCATGTTCTAATAATCCTTTGACACTTATTAAAGCACATGTAAGGTTCTTTTAAAGTTTTTCTTCAGTGGATTACACAAGGAAAATTAGGTCTGAAAACATTTACTGGGTATTCTTTTGAGGAATTACAATGAATAGAGGCTGGAGCTTTGAAACTTCAAAAAGAACAAAAAAAAAGCACCATTAAAGTATCATACTTACTGATAGCAGAATGCCATGAACGACCACTCAGAATCAAGAAACATGTAGTATACAAAAAGATAAATGAAATATAAATTGATACCATTTTCCTTTTTCAAATGAGCAAACTTGATTCCACGCGTTTTATTGCAAAATGATACTAATTTGTCCACTTTTTCTCACAGGCCGAGCAGAACTCATTTGGGAGAACTCATGAATGGGAGACAGTGGCTCCTGTGCTATCCCATAAGGCCATGTGGGAGAATGAGATTGAAGTCTATGAGCTGCAGAAAGGCGATTCTGGCCTGGGATTCAGTATACTGGACTACCAGGTGTGTGTGCGTGTGTGAGTGAGTGTCTATATACCAGTACAACAATAACAAGAGAGCAGCAGAGTATGAGCTCCACATCACTTGGTTTGGAGAGTCCCAGTTGGTTTGAAATCCTTTAACAACATGGCAGCAGTGTCTCCTAATTTATTACTATTCTTCTCTTTCTCTCTTGCGCTGTCACTTTCTGAAACTCTCTCAGGACCCCATGAACCCAGGGCACACTGTGATAGTGATCCGCTCTCTTGTAGCAGGCGGTTTGGCAGAGAGAGATGGCCGCTTGTTGCCAGGCGACCGGTTGATGTTTGTGAACGGGACTGACTTGAGCCACGCAAGTCTAACTCAGGCCGTTCATGTCCTGAAAAGCACTGCTTTGGGCACTGTACGCATTGGAGTTACCAAACCCTTACTAGTAAGTATCTCCATTCACAAGTAAGACAGCAACAATCTCAACCTTGGGCAGTGTAGGAGAAACCTAGAATCCAAGATATTGTATGTCATCCAGATCATCATAGAATGTCAGGTGAAGTTTTATTAAGAGAATTCAATCTGACATGTATAATTTGCAGCATGATTGGCATATTTGTCAGTTATCTGTGACTAATGGCTTCTTTGACACCTCATTAAATGAGTGTAAAGTATAAGTATAAAGTATATTAAACTACAGTTCCCTTTCAGTCGAGAACGTCAGACGTAGTCGACGTCGACTGAATGGGGATCACGCCAGGGAGCCAATTGTCTTCGATTACTATTGAATGAGCCAATGGAATTGGCGTGCATGACTCGCATCACACACTCCTCACTCCTCATAAATACTGCCTAAGCTCAGTGATATTCATCACACCTTGGTGTTGTGCAAATATGCTCCTAAAAATATTGACTTTTGTCACACCCAAGTGTTGAGCAGTGCTCCTGTCTTGTGGGCGCCCATCGCAGTCTACTGGCGAAGGACAAGATGTAGCCTCTTCCAGCCGATATGAAGGCCGGCTTCTATAAGCCCGCACTTCATTGTACCCTAGAGACACATCACAGGTGTTTGTGTTCTATCCTGTGTTTGTGTGTCCGAAAGGTGTGAAGTATCAGGACAAAGTCCTATCCTTCAGGTGCTCATAGCCAGTTGGTTCTTCAGGTCAAAAAAGAGGATCTCTTTTCTAGTTTGGAGATGGATTCGGCCACCGCATCTCTAAAGACGGGTGTGTGGATGGTTAGTGCTCTTCAGAGGCTCCTGGGGGATATGGTAGACGCAGCCGCTCAGCTTCCTCCATAAGAATACCGCTTCAGCACTGACTTCACAGCCGAGTCCCAAGGTGACCGTGGCAGAGCGGCACGCTCCGTGTGAAAGCACCCTGGCCTGCCGCCAAACCCTCAGTCCGTAACAGACCTATTGTTTCTCCGTCACCTCCTCCTTGGAGTCAGCAGCTTCTGAGGTCGCTTCATTCCACTATTTCTTCCGGTCTGCTCAATCGTGTCACCAACGAGCCTCACGACAGCCTTGGCCAGGGAGAGTGGAGACTTCATCCCAGGCGGTCCAGCTGGGCAGGGACCACTTCGGGGACGCACAGTTACATATGTTTGCCTTTCCGGATTCGTTCCTCTGCCAGTTGTATTTTTTCTGTCCGAGCGACAACCCCCGCAGAAATGCGTTCCCCAGTGAGCCTTCTAAAGCGGCTATGCGATTCATTGTCGCTTGGCGCCCTCTCAAGTTCAGTGATTTTTATCACACTCAGGTGTTGAGCATGGATCCTCCTGGAGCTCAGTGAATTCCATCACACTCAGGTGTTGAGCAGAAATGCTCCTGAAGCTCAGTGATATTCTTCACACCTAGTGTTGAGCAATGCTCCTGTCTTGTGCGCACATTTCACTTGCACGTACTGTGTTAGGTCAGGAGTGTAGAAGGTCTTGATTTTGCCCCTTATTGGCCCACCAGACCTAGTTCTCCCTCGACAGCCCTTCCTGACTTCCCCTAAAAACATTCTCAGGGACGGGCATGATGGCACCCGCGTTCCGACCCCTGGAGGATTTCAGGCCGGTCCTAAATTTGGATGCGGAGGCTCAGGTAGCTACCGCAGGATTATGTGGTAGTCACCTTGAATAGGAAGTGTGCTTACGCCAAATAGAAGTGGAACCTATTCGTTGGGTGAGTCTTCTCTCCGTGAGGAGTTCCTGAAAGTGTTCGGTCATTTCAGTGCTCTCTTTCCTGCAAGATGGGTTGGAGTGAGAGCTGTGTCCTCCACCCTAAAAATTAAGTTGCCTCTATTTTTGACGCACATCATGATGCAGTAGCATGGGAAGTATGCCAGTAGAGTTCTTCTTATTAGCTGAACCCTGTCGAGTTCCTCCATACCCTTCGGACGTGGCGGAACATCCGAGGCCCCCATTCAGTCGACATACACTACGTCTGACGTTCTCGACTGAAAGGGAACGTCCTTTCAACGTAGTCCCCTCCAACGTAGTACCCTCGCCACTACTGCTGGACCACCGCTGACTCCGGGGGCCGATCGGCTCCTCAGCGAAAAAGCAACTAGTGCGTGCATCCACTTCCGTATTTATACTCGCGCGGGGGCGGAATGTGTGATGCGAGTCATGCACACCAATTCCATTGGCTCGTTCAATATTCAATTCAATTCAATTCAAATTTATTTGTATAGCGCTTTTCACAATACATATTGTTTCAAAGCAGCTTTACAGAAAGTGCATATCAGAAATTGACATAGAAAAAATACAGTTAGGTAATCATGTATTAATTTAGGGCATAACATATCGCCGGCGTTGAGTCGTCTCTTCACAGGCGTCGAGTCGTCTCTTCACAGGCGTTTAGTCATCTCATAGCAAGTGTTGGGGCATCTGAAGTCTCCGTGAGAGGCTGGATACAATCTGGTGCTGATGAACGCCATTTACCTCGGGACTCGCGTCCCGTGATAACAGCAGAGAAGCAGATGGGAAATAATTAGCATAGCTGCTGTTCATAATATTAATGCATTCGATCTGATTCAACAGTAGTATAAAAGGTAAGCATTATGTGAATGCTTGGCTAAAGAGATGCGTCTTTAATCTAGTTTTAAACTGGGACAGCGAGTCGGATCCTCGAACAATATCAGGAAGGCTATTCCAGAGTTTTGGAGCTAAATGTGAGAACGCCCTCCCTCCTTTAGTGGACTTAGATATTCTAGGAATGACCAGAAGCCTTGAATTTAGTGATCTTAAAGAACGCGATGGATGTAGGCCATAGAAGGTCCATTAAATACACAGGAGCTAGACCATTTAGGGCTTTATAGGTCAGCAGTAATACTTTGTAATTGATACTGAACTTAATAGGTAACCAGTGTAGATGATAAAATTGGTGTTATACGATCATATTTTCTTGACCTAGTAAGAACTCTAGCGGCTGCATTTTGCACTAACTGTAGCTTGTTTATTTAGGATGCAGGACAACCTGCTAATAAAGCATTACAGTAATCTACCCTCGAGGTCATGAATGCATGAAGTAACTTTTCTGCATCAGAAACAGATAGCATGTTACGTAGTAATCGAAGACGATTGGCTCCCTGGCGTGATCCCCATTCAGTCGACGTCGACTACGTCCTCCGTTCCCTCCTTCAGGGAAAGGTGGGTTGCATACGCAACAGGACTTTCTTCAACTACAAGCACTTTTAGGTTTAAGGAGTTGAACTGGAGGTTTATTATTGGGTGAATTATGTTTTAGTTTTTTTGTTTTTTCTATGATAACAAAAAGTAAAATAGACTTAAAGCATTTAAATATGTATGTGTGAATTGTTTTTACACAAACTATGTCTGTCCCTCAGTTGTGGAGCCAATTTTGCAATAAGTAGTTTTACAATAATTATAGTAGTTTTATAAGTTTAATAATATATAATAGTTATAAGTTACTGTACTTGTATGTAATAAATAATCAAGTAAAATATTCTTGCTAAAATATTTTTATTAAGATTAAAAATGTAAAAGATTAAGTAATTTTTATAAATATTTATTATTTATTGTTATTAGTAATTGTATTATTAATTATTTATTATTATTATTGGTTTCCAATCAAGCTGTAATTAGTGTGAAGATGTTTAGTTTTCTTTAATTGTATGTAGAATACATAAAATGCTAGCTATAAAAATTCCCAAGATAAAGTATTCAGCCCTTTTATTCTCATGTTATTTTCATCATCATCACTTCCTAATGATGTGTGATTTGGTAATTTGTGATTTGGTGGACATGACTTCAGGAAGTGACTTCATTCATCCATTCATGTACTATTGGACATTGATAGTAGACAATTAAAGTTGTGTTTTATGTGAGTTTAATTTCTTAAAGATCCAAAGTTCCCACAGAAGTAGCACTCTATTATGTACTGAACATTTTCTCATTTGTTTTAGAATGATATCACAGTGTTGCCTGTGTCATCTTGTATATATTCCAAGTCAGGTTACTGTTTATGATCTGGTATTATTAGTCTAGATCTCCTTTAGTCTGATGGTGGTCTTTGTTTTTACTCTCTCTTTTGTGAACCGGGTCTCCAGTCACTGTGGCTCATGAGTCTCTGATTACTGGAATCTTTCAATAATTAATGTCTCTAGAATTCTAACACCAGCCTCCTAAAACAAGTGGTGCATTTGTGTTTATGTGTCCCGTGGCTCCGTAATCGGGTTTAGCTAGTCCTGGGGAAACGTCTTTTCTGTTTCTTATTGGAGTTAAGAGTCTAAGAGTGCATATGTGATTGTATCCAGGCAGAGAGTTGAGTGGAACAAGAGTTTTGAGGGGGAGATTTAATATGGCATTGTCATTGACAGGAAAATGACACCCAGGACACAGGAGCAGATGTAACAGGCAACTGCCACTCAGAACATAACAACCAGCACAGCAATTTGCAGGTGGGCTACATATTTGCTTTACCTGTTATAATACTAATGTGATCTGTTTCATAACAGTTCTGTGGTGTCGTAACATCTGACCACCAGCACTTTTCACAATGATTCTTGACATTTGTTTTTCAAGCTTCAACTTGGTAGATTTGTTGGTTGTTTAAAGCAAAGTCTAAAGTTTATTTCCTACTTCAAAATGATAGACTATTGTGTGTCCTACAGCCGTTGATTTTGTAAACATTGGTTGTTTTTAATTATTTTCACTTAAGCAGTTAGTAGGCCAAAGAGAAAGTTGTTTTTTTTCCACTGACCTAATTTAGTGTGGTCATTATAGCTGCCAGGGTTTAACTGGGGAGGATATTTGACAGGATTTGTGTGACATCATCTCTTATTCAAATGATGGTTTTGGTTTACTCAAGAACACAAGTGTGTACAGCACTTGCCGTCTGATTGGCTTGTTGAGAGAGTACATTTGAACATTTTGACTGTGAAACTTTTTGCTACTTCTGGGCCAGCCATAACATAAATGAATGTGCACTCACTCGCAAAGATAATGTTCAAACAAATATAAATTTATTAACAAAAATATAGTGAAAACCAGAAACATTGGGGTTTAAATTCAGGAGTGGACAAGGCCAAAATAACAAACAAAAATAAATAGTTTTAGTACCTTCTAAATTCCCTAAAAGAAAGAAAACACATCAAAAGAAAAATACAACACAACTTCCCTTACTCCCTTAACCCAAAACATAAAACAAACAATAAATGCAAAAGAAATGGCATCACACTCCCCCCACCTTAAACTGAGTATTTACAAATGATATTTACACAATATAAATGAAAGCAAAAGTAATTCAACACAGCAAACTAAGAATTATAAATCGAATGAACAAAAGCAAGTTTTACAAAGTGCACACAATCACAGAGAAAACCAAGAAGAGCAAAACAAATGACACGCATTCAAACTTCAGAGAGTGTTGGGGTGGTAATTTTCACCAGAACCAAGACCAAACCAATCAGGATCTCTGCTGGCTTGAGTGCATGCCACACATTCTCTTACAACAAACACACTCAGAAACACAATGGACACGTGAATGAGTGTCAGCGATCACATTTTCAACACCTTTTTTATGCTGGATATTCAAATTAAAACCTTGAAAAATCTGTCCTGGCTCACATGCCCCTGTTTAGAAAAATGCTTACAGAGTTAATCCAGTCAAAAAAAATCTCATGAAACAGGAAACCCAGTATCTGTTAGAACATGGTTCTAACAGGGACTACTACTGGGAACTGCAGTAGTAGTCCCTGGTGTTTCCTGTGTTTGTTAGTCCCCAAGTCCGATGGTACATCCAGATTCTACTCCGATTATAGGAAAGTCAATGCATTGACTAAACCCGATTCATTCCCCTTGCTTTGTGTTGAAGATTATGTTGACCGTGTTGGAAATTCGAAATTTGTCGCTAAACTTGATCTATTAAAAGGATACTGGCAAGTTCTACTTACTGAGAAGGCTTCTGGAATTTCTGCTTTTGCTACTCCTGATGCATTTCTTCATTATAGGGTGATCCCAGAAAACACAGAACGTTCCCGTATAGTTCCCATTTGGTTATTTTTTTTGGGAACCAAACAAGAACGTTCTAGGAATGTTCCCTGTAGGTTATTTTTAGGTTTGATTTTATAACCTAACGAGAATGTTTAGGGAATGTTCCCTGTAGGTTCTATTTTTATAACCTAAAGGGAACGTTCTATTTACTTTAAGAAAACTTTCCTGGATCACCAATAGGGAACGTTCTGGGATCCAAAAACTAACGTTCCCAGAACGTAAAATTGTTAGCTGGGATGGTGTTTGGACTACGGAATGCTGGTGCGACTTTCAGCATTTAATGTCAAGGGTGTTACTTGGTGTTCTTAATTGTGATGCTTACCTAGATGATTTGGTCTGTTATTCGGATTCTTAGGATGAACATGTCCAACTTCTCAACTGTGTTTTCGCATGCTTGAAAAATGGCAATCTGTCAATAAATTTGGTGAAATGTGAATTCGCTTGTGCAACCGTAACCTATCTAGAAAAGGAGGTCAAAAATGGCAAAGTTCGACCACTTAGTGTCACGGTACTGCAAGAGAGAGGACCCAGACGCAGAATGAGCGTGAAGGGAAGTTTAATTAACAGGACTGTAGACAAAGCACAACGAGGAGTGTGAGATGTGCAACACAGTTCAACCAGTAGGGCAGGGAAACAACACGGTGACAGGCAGGAAGGATGACCACTGAGACCAGTCTTGGGTGATAACAAGGACAGCTTGGGAGGCAGCCCAGGCGCGATGGTGGGAAGGACTAGGTAGGAAGCCGAGGCTTGATCTCTCAGAAGTAGATCCAGACTTTGCTGCCGGGCAGTGGCCAGGAAAACTCAGGACACAAGGCAGGGCAGGAACAAACACAAGACTCACAATAAACAAGACAAACAGGCAAGGCACAAGAGAGTAATAAAATGGCCAAATAAAAACTGAAACAGAACAATGACTAGAGAAGCAAAGAAAAGAAGGAATAAAATGACTGGAACTTGCAATCAAAAAATAAAACAAAAGAACAAACTTACAGGGAACTAGAAACTAGATACTGGAGATGATAATCTAGAAAAAAAGACTTGGCTGCACAAGAGGCTAGAACAAGAACTAGAACAAGACTGACAACTAGAACAAGACTGAAAGGAAAAAAGGATACACTAGAGCCAGAAACGATCAAATTCATGACTGGAACAAGACCAATGTTTACCCATAAGCACAGGCAAGCAAACAGATCACACCACAAAGCACACAAATGGAACCAGTAAAGACATGATGGAAAGAGGCACATTATAAAGGGATCAGAGCACATGAGGATCAGGTTAGCACAATTAGTGAAACGAGGACTAGACGTGGACTAAACAAGGGGACGTGGTAACGGGAAACAAAGAGTGGGACGAGCACATGGCCAACAAAAACAAAGACAGTGCCACAAGACAAAAGACAAGCCAGAGCCTTGCAGGCAAGACAAACAAGGAAACATTAATCAGTGACAAAACAGTCAAGACTGTCAGGGCAGGACCCTGACACTTAGCTCTAAAATTTAAGTTATTGTGGATTTTCCTGTGCCTATGACGAAGAGCTCAGATATTTTTTAGGTATGACTGGCTACTATAGAAACTTCTGTAGAAACTTTTCAGATGTGGGTAATCCTCTCAAGGTTTATCCGAAAAGGGATTTCTTTCTAATGGACTCCTGAATGTCAGTTGGCCTTTGAATCATTGAAAATGCTGTTGTGTAGTGCACCTGTACTTTCTGCCCCTCAATTGACAAAGTTTTCAAGTTGGAAGTTGATGCCAGTGGCACAGGTGCTGGTGCAGTTTTAATTCAGACTGATGATGCTGGAATAGAACACCCGATTATTTTATTTTTTTTCCAAGAAATTTTCAAACACATCTGAATTATAATACTATAGAAAAGGAAGCTCTTGCATTATTACTTGCCATTCAACATTTTGAAGTGTACATTGGGTCCAATGCACAACCAATTACCGTGTATACTTACCACAATCCTTTCGTTTTTCTTCAACGCATGTCAAATGCAAATCACTGGCTCATGCATTGGGGACTAATTTGTCATGGTTTTAATTTGAATATCCAGCATAAAAAGTAGTTTGTGATCGCTGACACTCTTTCACGTGTCCATTCTTAACCTATGATTTTTATTTTAATGGTTCGAGTGTTACATCTTATGTCTTTAGAAGTGTGTGTTGTTGTGTTTCTGAGTGTGTCTGTTGCAGGAGAATGTGTGGCCTGCACTCAAGCCAGTAGAGATCCTGATTGGTCTGGTCTTGGTTCCGGTGAAAATGACCACCCCAAACACTCTATGAAGGTCGAATGCGTGTCATTTGTTTTGCTCTGTCTTGGTTTTCTCTGTGATTTGTGTGCACTTTGTAAAACTTGCTTTTGTTCATTCGATTTATAATTCTTAGTTTGCTGTTTTGAATTACTTTTGCAAATACCTTTGACATAAAATTACTTCACTGATCAGATTTAATGTTCTGGGGTGGACCAAACGTAGTGAAGAATTTGACAATGGCTTTAAACGATAGATGGAGCTTTAAGAGTTCATAATGGATTGCTTGGTTGAAAATATGGTTGTCGCACACATTAAGGTTAAAAGAATAAGGTTGTTGTTGGCAGAGGGCCAACCCAATCAATTAAAATACACTCAAACGTTTTTCCAAGTACTGGGATTGATTTTAACAGAGCTGGGGGAATAACCTGGTTAGGTTTACTGGTTAGCTGGCAGGCATGACGACTTACAGAACTGTGCTACATCAGATTTCATAGATGGCCAAAAAAATGTTTTAAAAAATTAGTCATTTTCCTGATGCCAACATGGCCTGAGAGTTCATGTTAATGTGCAACGCTTAATGCCTGCCGTCGATAAGGCTTTCAAACCACAACTTGGTAGACGGTACTCCAGTCCTCCTCTGCTTTAGGCGGAGACCATTTACTCATCAACACCTCTTCATCGCAGTAATACGTATGCTTCGGCAAGGCAGTTTGTTTCACTGTGGTTGTGAAGCAAGGGTTCAGAGTTGGATCAGCATGCTGTGCTATGATCAATTCCAGTTTACCCAAGGGCATATTAAAGTTAGGAAGAGCACACACATTCGCATTATCATTATATATTGATCAGGAACATCAGTAGACAAAAAAGATCTCCTCAAAGTTACGAGACTAAGCACGAGTCACTGTACAAGCACTAAACACATCAGGAAATGTTTCACGTAACACATTGTTTGTTACCTTTATTTACATCAGTCACTTCAGGTAAACCGCCAAAAATAACCAAGAATGTGTGATACTCCCTCAACAGGTAACTGAGCACAAACAGCCAGCTTGACAGGCCCCGAACTTATGCCAGACTTTAAAAATACATGCAGGGGAACTTTAACAATGGCCAGATAAATTCCTTTTATTAGTTTTTTCATCCCCACAGCTAGAATGGGTAGAAAGAGATAGTACACTTTCTAAAATAAACGACTGAGCCGACCCCTTATCCATCAAGATGAGGACAGGTTTGGCTTCAGACATCGACTCATCAAATGACACTGTTCCATCGGTTCGAATGCAGACTCAGCAGTCGATAAAGATGCACTTTCTGATGAACATGTACGACTGTACACTAGGACCACACACTTTGAGGAGTTTGGCTTTTTGCTAGATTTCCGTTTCAAAGCAGGACAATCTGCTGTGAGGTGCCCAGCCTCATGGCAGTAAAAACATTTGCGACTTTCCATATTGTCACTGTTTGCTTTCTCTTACTCACAGTTGCAACATCTTTAACATTTTTTGTACGAACGTAAGAATTATGCTTAGTAGGTGAGTACGCTTGGTTACTCTCAGTTCAGAGTTCATCAGAGAAAACTGCCTCTGTAAGAGTAGACACTTTCTGTTCATTCAAATAAACTACAATTTTCTCTGGCAAACAATTTTTTAATTCTTCCAAAAAAATCCTTGAGTTGTGACTTTATTCACAGTTCACCACTTTTCAAACAAAGTTGCCTTATCACTAGCGAACTCAAACTTTTATCCTGGGGATTTTACAGGATTCCTACATTTTTGATGGTACACATTTTTGATTACACAAGTTTACACAGTTACAGCAGCGGCCAAACATTTCGCGGCCATTGAAGCGTGCTGGCGATGCGTTCAAATACTGTTGAGTATGTATCTACTTCACTTTCACAGAAGAGTGGAAATAATTAGCTATTTTTGTTTGTTAATTTGGCCTTGTCCACTTCTCAATTTAATCCCTTTGTTTCTGGTTTTCACTATATTTATGTTTATAAATGTATACTTGTTCGAACATAACCCCGGACAAGCCCCCAATTTATGTTCCCTATTGGTCAGTCACTACAACGTAGGTCATGACTGACCAATAGGAATCTCGCTAGAGAGGCCAATCTACTTCGAGTGAAACTAAAAGAGCCAATACACATTGGCGTGCAATCATTTGCAACAGCTGTGCAGCCTCGCAGCGTGGGTATTTAACAAGCAGCTGGTGCGATTGCACAGTTAGCTTTTTGCTTCGGAGCCAAACCCTTCGATGCCTCTGCTAAGTCAGTTGAAACTGATCTACGAGCCTTCTGGACCTCTCCTTTCCGGTGCTGGGTGTGACAGCACGGCAGTGCGAACAGCTGGTGAGGTGCGCTTCAGAGCGCTCAAAAGCTGTTGTAACAGCTGGTAAGACCTCCCAGCGAGAGAGATCCAGCACACAGACGGGTGCACATTCCCGTCTGTGATCGCTGTGGCTGTTCCCCTGCGTGCTTCAGCACCAGTGAGAGTAGTCCCTAAAAGAGCTTACACAGATAGTTCGCGTCTTTTTCAAGATGACGTTCTATCTGTGTGTTTCTGGATGTGGTCATTACCTGGGGTCGCGAGATGGTCACGATCGCTACCTTGTGTGTCTGGGCCTCGAACACGCACAGGCAGCGTTCGTGGATGAATCATGTACCCATTGTGGGAAGATGACCATCTCGGAGCTGAGGTCGACACTCACGTTCCTGCAAAGGGTTCCGTTCCTGCACCTCGTTCCAACCCCCCTTCACGGGTTGCTTCGGGCAGTGACACGGGAGATCTGAGGATTAAAGTGAGCGCGCTTCCTTCGGGGAACAAACCCCCTAGGAACCCTCACTCCTCTCATGCCCCGCAACCAGTTGAGCTGCCAACGGGATCCTCGAGATGTGTACCAGTTGTTTCGTTCGGCGCTCCCTGCGACCACCAGATGTCGATCGCTGCATCGGAGGGTGGGTCAGACCCCTCCGCGGACGACGGCTCAGAGCCGCTGCCTCCTTCGGGTGTGCCAGCAGTGCCCGAGTCGGACCCGGAGGTGATGGCCATGCTTTCCCGGGCTGCCAACAGGATCAGGCTCGTGTGGAACCCTCCACCGTGTCCCGAGCCCTTGAGGTTGGACGATTGGTGTCTCAGGGTGGCTCGCGCTGGTTCTCAGCAACCCACCTCACTGCCTTTCTTCCCGGAGGTGCATGAGGAGCTCACGGGCACGTGGACAGCACCTTTCACTGCCAGAAAACCGTTCCGGTGGCTCCTCCTCCCTCACCACCCTTAATGGCGAGGCAGCTAAGGGATACACGCGTATCCCGCCAGTGGAACAGGCTGTTGCTATGCAACTGTGCCCTAACTCCACTTGGCGTGGAGAACCGTGTCTTCCTTCACGGGCCTGTAAATACTCGTCGGACTTAACCGGCAAGGCTTACAAGGCCTGTGGGGAAGCTGCCTCTGCCATGCACACTATGGCTTTGCTGCAGGTTCATCAGGCCAAAGCACTGAAGGACCTGCACGAGGGTGGTCACAACCCACAAGTTCTCCAAGAACTTCGCACCACGATGGACCTCACGCTTCGTACGACGATGGTTACTGCGCGTTCAGTGGGTCATGCGATGTACACACTAGTGGTCCAGGAATGCCATCTCTGGCTGTGTCTGGCTGACATGTGCTCTTATCTCGGTATGGAGTTGGATTGGTCGCTCAGACAGCACGCCTCACAGAGCAGCGTGCTCAGTTGGTGCTGAACTGCTTGAACACGTTCAGAGGCTCCTGGGGCATATGGCAGCCGCAGCAGCGATAACCCCGCTCGGCCTGCTTCATATGAGAGTGCTTCAGCACTGGCTTCACGGCCGAGTCCCGAGATGGGCGCGGCATGACGGCACTCACCGGGTGGCAATCACACCGGCCTGCCGCCAGACCTTCAGCCTGTGGTCAGACCTCTCGTTCCTTCAGGCAGGATTCCCCTTGGAACAGGTGTCCAGGCATACTGTGGTATTCACAGATGCCTCTGCCACCGGCTGGGGTGCCACGTACAACGGGCATGCAGTGTCAGGGGTGTGGACGGACCCCCAACTGCATTGGCACATCAATTACCTTAAGTTGATAGCAGTACATCTCGCTCTGAGCCGCTTGAAAAGGCCGCTACAGGGCAAGGACGTACTGGTCCGTACGGACAACACTGCGACCGCTGCGTACATCAACTGACAAGGTGGTCTGCGCTCCCGTCGCATGTCGCAACTCGCCCGCCATCTCCTCCTCTGGAGTCAGAAGCACCTGACGTCGCTTCGAGCCATGTATGTCCCCGGCGTGCTCAACCGTGTGGCCGACGAGCTATCACGAGCTGTGCTTCTGGGAGAATGGCGACTCCACCCCCAGGCGGTTCAGCTGATCTGGAGAGAGTTTTGGGAGGCTCAGGTAGACCTGTTTGCCTCCTCAAGGCAAGGCAAGTTTATTTATATAGCACATTTCATACACAATGGTAATTCAAAGTGCTTTACATAGAATAAATTAAAACAGTTTAGAATAAAAGATAAAATACAGAAATAATGAAATGAAATCAGAATAATTTAAACATTAAATAAAATACAGTACAAACAGTCGGACGAGCAGTGGCACAGTGCTCATTCAGTAAATGCATAGGTAAACGTGTTTTGAGTCTGGATTTGAATGTGACTACTGTAGGAGCACATCTGATCTCTTCTGGAAGCTGGTTTCAGCTACGGCTGGCATAGTAGCTAAAAGCACACTCACCATACTTAGAGTGAACCCTTGGTATTTCTAGCTGATGTGATCCTAGTGATCTGAGTGATCTGTTGGGTTTATATTCAGTGAGCATATCTGCAATGTATGAGGTCCTAGGCCATTGAATGATTTATATACCAGTAATAATACTTTAAAATCAATTCTATATGTAACTGGCAGCCAGTGTAAAGACCTGAGGACTGGTGTGATGTGTTCATATTTTCTGGTTCTGCTCAGAATCCTGGCAGCAGCGTTCTGTATGAGCTGCAACTGTCTAATGGTCATTTTAGGAAGGCCAGTGAGGAGTCCATTACAGTAATCCACCCTGCTGGTGAGGAAAGCATGCACAAGTTTCTCTAAGTCTTGACTGGAAACAAAGCATCTAATTCTTGCAATATTTTTCAGATGATAGTATGCTGATTTAGTTATTGCTTTGACATGACTACTGAAACTAAGGTTTGAGTCTAGAGACACACCCAGATTCCTGACTTGATTTTTAGTTGTTTGACCCCTAGACTGAAGGTATGCGTTCACCTTGAGAACTTAATCTTTGTTACCAAACGCAATGACTTCAGTTTTGTCTTTGTTTAACTGAAGAAAGTTTTGGCACATCCAATTGTTTACTTCATCAATGCATTGGCAAAGGGGGTCAATGGGGCTGTAATCGTTAGGCGATAGGGCTAAGTAGAGCTGTGTGTCGTCTGCATAGCTGTGTAAGAGATTTGGTTCTTTCTCATTATTTGGCTCATTGGGAGCATGTACAGGTTAAATAGGAGTGGCGCAAGAATTGAGCCTTGAGGGACCCCGCATGTCATGGATGTCCACTCAGACTTATGCTCTCCTATAGTCACATAATAACCTCTCCTTCTAAGTATGACCTGAACCATTTTAGGACTATCCCAGAAAGCCCGACCCAGTTTTCCAGCCTGTCAAGAAGTATGTTGTGATCGACAGTGTCAAATGCAGCACTGAGGTCGAGTAGTACTAGAACTGATAATTTGCTTGTGTCAGTATTTAAGCGAATATCGTTTATTATCTTGATGAGCGCTGTCTCTGTGCTGTGATGCGGTCGGAAACCAGATTGAAAGTAATCAAAGTATCCATTCGAGCTTAAGAATTTGTTCAGCTAATTGAAGACAACTTTTTCAATGATCTTGCCTATGAAAGGAAGATTTGAGATCGGTCTATAGTTGTTTAATATGGTCTTATCCAGATTGCTCTTTTTCAGGAGGGGCTTTACAACTGCAGTTTTCAGGGAGTTTGGAAAACTCCCATAGAGAAGTGAGGCATTTACCACTTCTAGGAGATCTGCTTTTAAGCTGTGTAACACAGTTTTGAAGAAAGATGTGGGAAGTGCGTCAAGGGCGCAGGTTGATGTTTTTAAGGTGCTGTACGATTTCTTCCAAAATTTTGCCATCAATTTCTTTGAAATCAGACATAGTGACTACTTTCTCAGGCTGTTGTCTGATCTGTCTGACCCCAGTGCGGCTCAAGGATGAGCTGATCACCTTTCTGATATTATTGATTTTCTCAGAGAAGAAAGAAGCAAACTCACTGCACTTGCTGTCTGAGAGCATTTCACTGGGATCTGGCTTGGGGGGTTTGTCAGTCTCTCTACAGTAGCAAAAAGAGTGCATGTGGTGTTTAATTGCTGTTTATAATATTTGAGAAGAAAGTCTGTCTAGCTTTGCCTAGTTCCTTATTGAAAGCATGGATGCTGTCTTTGTAGATGTTATAATGGACTACAAGTTTTGTCTTCCGCCACATGCGCTCTGCTTTTCTGCATTGTCTTTTCATATTTTGCACTGCTGTTGTTTCTCCAAGGTGCTTTCTGTCTGCCATTCTTCTTCCTGACTTTCACAGGAGCATATCATCAATTACACTCTTAACTTTTGAGTTAAAAGAATCAAGGAGAAAATCAACAGAGTCAGCAGATATGCTTGGTGTTAAAAATATAGCCTTCATAAATAGTACACTAGTGTTCTCATTTAAGCATCTCTTCTTGACAGACACTGATCTAGCTTCAGTGGCAGGAGAGATCAATATATCAAAGAAAATACAAAGATGATCAGACAGTGCTACGTCCTTAATAACAATCGATGAAATGTTTAGACCCTTACTGATAAGTAATTCTAGAGTGTGTCCACGATTATGTGTGGGTCCATGTGTACATGCTGAGTCAGATCAAAAGTTTTTAAAACAGTTTTGATTTCTTTTGCCATATTGGTTTCTGCATTATCTATGTGAATGTTAAAATCTCCAGCAATAGCAAAACGGTCAAACTCTGAGGAAATTGTTGATAACATTTCTGTAAAGTCTTCAGCAAATGCTGGAGAGTATTTTGGAGGCCTGTAAACAATGATAAGTAAAATGCGTGGAGCACCTTTTAACACAATACCCAGATATTCGAAAGACGGGTAATTCCCAAATGATATTTGCTTACATTGATAGACAACTTTAAAAAGAGCAGCTAAACCTCCACCTCTTCTGACAGCTCTGCAGACACTCATAAAAGTAAAGTTAGGAGGGGCTGTTTCATTGAGGACTGTTGCACTGCAGCTGTCTTCTAGCCAAGTTTCATTTAGCAACATAAAATCCAGGTTGTATGTGGTTATTAAGTCGTTGACTAGAAGTGATTTATTTTAAGTGAGCGGATGTTTAAAAGTGCTAACTTAACTATAACGATGGTTCTTTGTGAGGGATGAAAGAAGACAAGGGTCGGCGTAAAGGGGACTCGTACGATTTATTAAACAAAAACCAAAACAAAGAAAAGGTGCGCCACATGCGCGTTCACCGTAGATAACTACAGCACAAATAAAGAGACTCTTCTTCAAGTGAAACTCAGTCGTTTGGTCAGACAGCAGGTTGCGTTCATTCAACGAGTCCCCAGTCCTTCTCTCTCTCCACTCTCTTGCGCCAGCCGGTTTATATGCGGTCTCCCCGCCAATTACTGCAATCAGACACAGGTGTTCGTCATTTTGCACTTGACCTACTTACTTACCGCTCAGCTCCCTCGCTCCCCCACTGCAAACTCCACGAAACCACGCCCCCCTCATCACATACCCCCACCGCCCGACTCAGGCCGGGGAGCCATCCGGCCTGCAGCCTCCCCCCCCCCCCTCCTCCGGGAGAGGAAGTCAGCCACAGACATCTGCGCCCCCGGCCTGGACCACCTGAAATTTAAAAGGTTGTAATGCCAGATACCAACGGTGATCCACCCGTTGGTATCTTTCATGCAGTCCCACCGGGTGGAGCCATTGGAGGGGAGCGTGGGTCCCGAACAGAGGGTGAATTCCCGTCCCAAGAGATAATAGCGGAGGGTGAGAATGGCCCATCTGATGGCAAGACATTCTTTCTCAATGGTGCTGTACTTAGTCTCTCTCTTAGAGAGCTTGCGACTAATGTACAGCACCGGCCGCTCTTCACCCTCTATCTCCTGGGACAGGACAGCACCCATCCCCCTGTCCGAGGCATCTGTCTGCAGAATAAAAGGGGAGAGCAAAGTTAGGAGCTTGTAAGAGCGGTCCGCCACACAGAGCAGCCTTTATCCGGGTAAAGGCCTGCTGACACCGCTCCGTCCACTGGACGGTATCTGGTGCATCCTTTTTAGTTAGATCAGTCAGCGGGCTAGCGAGGTCCGAAAAATTAGGCACAAACCTTCTGTAATATCCCGCTAGCCCCAGGAACTGTCTAACCTCCTTTTTGGTCTTAGGTCTCGGACAGGTAGCAACTGCTGCAGTCTTATCAATTTGGGGACGCACCTGTCCATGACCCAAGTGGAAGCCCAGATACCTAACCTCCACACGCCCAATTGCACATTTCTTCGGGTTGGCCGTGAGCCCGGCCCCTCGCAGCGCCCCGAGGACAGCCCGCAAATGCTGCATATGACGCTGCCAATCATTACTATAAATGATAATATCATCCAAGTAAGCAGCGGCATATGCAGCATGCGGCCGGAGAATTCTGTCCATCAAGCGCTGAAAGGTTGCCGGAGCCCCGAACAAGCCGAAAGGAAGAGTGACAAATTGGTGTAATCCACACGGCGTTGTGAAGGCATTTTTTTCTTTAGAAATTGGAGATAAGGGGATCTGCCAGTATCCCTTCGTTAAATCCAGTGTCGAATAAAATCGAGCGGTGCTGAGCCGATCAAGCAACTCATCAACCCGAGGCATTGGATACGCGTCGAATTTCGACACAGCATTCACCTTGCGATAATCCACACAGAACCGGACCGAGCCGTCAGGTTTTGGTACCAAAACTATCGGGCTTGCCCAGTCACTGTTGGATTCTTCTAATACCACCATGTCCAGCATAGCCTTCAATTCTTCCTGAACTACTTTCTTTTTATGTTCAGGTAAGCGATAAAGCCGGCTGCGCACTATTACACCCGGCTCGGTCTCAACATGGTGCTGAATAAGGTCGGTTCAGCCGGGCAGGGGCGAGAACACATCAGCAAACTCCGTTTGTAAATTACGTACATCAGTGATTTGGAATGGCGAGAGGTGGTCTCCACCAGCGGCCACAGCGAGTGATTGAGACTTTGAATTCGCCTCTGGACCAAGATCCTCCTCCCCACTCACTACCGTTGCCAACATCACTGATTCCGCCTCGTTCCATTTTTTAAGGAGATTGAGGTGGTAAATCTGATGTGCCCCTCCCCTATCCGTACAAACGACTTCATAGTTGAGATCCCCAACTCGCTGTGTGACCTCAAAGGGCCCTTGCCAATTTGCGAGTAATTTCGAACTGGACGTGGGGAGTAATACAAGTACTTTATCTCCCGGTGCAAATTCGCGTAGTCTAGCCCCCCTGTTGTACAGCCGACTTTGTTTGTCCTGGGCCTGTAACAAATTCTCCATAGAAAGCCGCCCCAAAGTGTGGAGTTTTGTCCTCAGGTCCATGACATATTGAATTTCATTTTTGCTATTCGAAGGTCCGTCCTCCCAAGTTTCTCTAAGCACGTCCAGCACCCCGGGGGGTTGACGCCCATAAAGAAGCTCGAAGGGGGAAAACCCCATGGAGGCTTGGGGGACCTCGCGTACAGCGAACAAGAGGGGTTCTGGCCATTTGTCCCAATTTTTGGCGTCTTCCTGTACGAACTTCCGAATCATTGACTTCAACGTGCGATTAAAGCGTTCCACCAGTCCGTCTGTTTGTGGGTGATAGACGCTGGTGCGGACCGATTTAATGCCCAATAGTTCGTAAAGCTTGCGAATAGTACGTGACATAAACGCCGTGCCTTGGTCTGTGAGAATCTCCTTTGGGATTCCCACCCGGGAGATTAACTGAAACAGTGCGCTCGCTACGCTCTTGGCTGAAATGTTGCGAAGCGACACTGCTTTGGGTATCGTGTTGCATAATCCACTAGGACTAATGCAAAACGATGCCCTCGTGCGGATCGTTCTAATGGCCCGATGAGGTCCATGCCAATTCTCTCGAAGGGGACCTCCACTAAAGGAAGGGGGCACAACGGTGCTTTTGGGTTGGCCAGTGGGTTTACCAACTGACATTCACGACAAGATGGGCACCACTTGCGCACGTTCTCGTGAATGCCCGGCCAAAAAAATCGGGTCATTAGACGGTTTAGTGTTGCCGTCTGCCCTAAATGTCCAGCCATCGGATTACAATGGGCCGCCTGGAAAAGCATTTCCCGACGGCTTTTCAGAACTAACAACTGTGTTGTATCTTGCTTTGTCTGGGCGTCCTGGGTCACCCGATACAACTTATCTTTTATAATTGCAAAATAAGAATATGACAGAGGTCGGTCTGGGTGGAGAGGCTGTCCGTCGATTGTGCGGACCTGATCAAATGCATTTTTAAGCGCTCCATCTCGGGACTGCTCCAGAGGAAATTCATCACGCTCCGAAAGATCCCGTCTTTCAACAGCGTTCCGATCCTCTGGTGCAGGTTCCGATGGTCCCGGCACAGCCTCTCCCACCTGAGCGACCGCTCCCTTCCCCCATTTCCTTTTATTCCCAGAAACACCCGCACATAAATGTCCCAATAACGCTTTAAACCCCGGCCAATTGGGTCCCAAAATTAGCGGGTGTCGGAGGTGCTGACTTACGGCTACCTCTACACTATGCTTTTGGCCCCTAAATTGGATCGTGACCGGCACTAAGGGATATTCCACCACTTCCCCGTGCACACACCTCACCTTAACCATGCGGCTATTATCCAATGCCCCAGGTTGAATCAGATTTTGATGGATGGAGGTTTGGTTATAGCCTGAATCCACCAGAGCCTGAAAAGTACCCCCCTTTATACTCACTGGTATTTGGTACAACCCAGCTCGATCGGGGGCGGCCTGCGGTGTCAGGGACCCTCACCAGAGTCCCCACGTCCATCACTGACCCGGGTCCCCGCAACGCCAACAGGCCGGCCCAGTCCTTCCCGCCGCCCCAGTGGCGAAGTGGGTCAAGTGGTTGGCGTGGGGAGAGCGCGGGTGCAGGAAGGGGAGAGAAACCCGACGCGGAGGCAGCTCCCCTAGGCGGTGCTCTGGGTGCGGGAACAGGCTCTGTCCCGATGCTGGTCCTCCACCGGGGCGCCGGCCTAGGAGGGAAATTGCCACGGGACCTAGGGAGAGGGACAGGAGATGAAACAGAGGGAAGGGGAAGAGAGAGAGAGAGAGAGAGAGAAGCTGCTGGAAGGGGTTCGCCGACCCCTGGGCACGCCACCATCTGGTCCTCCGCCAACTGGATGGCCTGGTTCAGCGACGTCGGGCGGTGGCACTGGACCCACTGCGCGGTCCTCCGAGGGGAGCCGCGCCACGAACTACTCCAGTACCACCTGGTCGATGATTGCCTCGACGTCACGTTCCTCGGCCATCAACCATTTGCCGCACGCGTCCCGGAGCTGTTGCGCGAAGACGAAGGGCCGACCAGACCCCCTAGCTCCAGGGTCCTGAAACGCTGTCTGCTTTGCTCAGGGGTCCGGCCGACCCGCTGCAGGATGGCGCGCTTGAGGTCTTGATAGACCAGGAGGTTTGGGACTGGCAACTGCTGTGCGGCGATCTGTGCCTCTCCGGACAACAGCGGGATCAACCGCACTGGCCAGTCCCCGGGCGGCCAGCCCCAGGCCTCGGCCGTTCTCTCAAAGAGCTCGAGGAACGCTTCCGGGTCCTCCTGCGGCCCCATCTTATGAAGCGGGATTGTCTGGGCCGAGGCTGAAGCTGGCGTTGATGGTCCGGCCCGTCCATCCAGCTCCATCCAGCTCCGGAACAGCTCGCGGTCCTCCTGCTGGGCTCGGAGGAGCGCCTCAAACCGGCGCTCCTGTTCTTCCTTCACGGCCAGCAGGGCACGATGTTGTTCCTGGTGTAGACCCGCGAGCGCGTGGATGACATCCGCAAATGGGGACGGAGGCTGTCTGGCGGCGGCTTCTTCTTCCATCCCGGGTTTCGGCACCAGTGTAACGATGGTTCTTTGTGAGGGATGAAAGAAGACAAGGGTCGGCGTAAAGGGGACTCGTACGATTTATTAAACAAAAACCAAAACAAAGAAAAGGTGCGCCACATGCGCGTTCACCGTAGATAACTACAGCACAAAATAAAGAGACTCTTCTTCAAGTGAAACCGTTTGGTCAGACAGCAGGTTTCGTTCATTCAACGAGTCCCCAGTCCTTCTCTCTCTCCCACTCTCTTGCGCCAACCGGTTTATATGCGGTCTCCCCACGCCAATTACTGCAATCAGACACAGGTGTTCGTCATTTTGCACTTGACCTACTTACTTACCGCTCGGCTCCTCCCTCGCTCCCCCACTGCAAACTCAGCGAAACCACGCCCCCCTCATCACATTAACAGTCTTACTTTTTGTCCCCACAGCAATCTTAGTTTGGCGTGTAATAGGCACCAGATTAGATGGGTTTACGGTACAGCTTTTGAAGGCCTTAGACTTTCAATCATGTAATCGAACAGCAATAGAGAAAGATAAAGATACAGGCACACTGGGTTCCCGCTTGTTCTGTAAACATTTGAGAAAGTTATTGTTATCATAGCGGGGACCCGACACATATCACTGAGAGCTGGTATCAGTTGTTTTTGGTTCACCTCAAGCCGATGGAGGAGGGTGTGTGCCCTGGCGCTGTGGCAGAGGCCGAAGAGCTTTCACAGGAGGAGGGGGAGGGCAAGCTGGGCCTGCAGGCTTTGGTGGTTGTGGGGCCTGCCGTTTTTTGGTTGGTATCTGGGGGCTTGCAGAAAAAGAGTGGGATAGTCTAGTTCCAGCATACACCAGTTGTTCCATTTTCTCTGAGAAGCACAGAAGTGGAGATGCTGGAGAGATGGAGAACGTGTCTGGTGAGAGGGCTGTTGCTCTGGTGTTATTGGAGGCTGTAATATGCTGTCCTGGTTTCCCTCGCTGTTTTCCAGAAAGTCGTCCTTGGGTGCTGAATCTTGGAGCAGTGCTAGTATGTCACAGGCTGTCTGTGGTGAGCTCTGTGGGCAGGGCTCAGCTGAGATTGTGTCCGTGAGCAGAGGTTGTTGTGGCTGAGTGGTGTTATCATTGTCCTTGTGTGATGTGTCAACCGCAGGTGCTGGTGCTGAAGTGAAATCCTGTGGTCATTCATACTGTATCCAGGTGTGTGTGTGCCATTCAGGTTGAGTGGATTGGCACACATTGCGGAAGGATGACGGAGGGAGAAGTAGATATTGTCCTTTAGCACTCTTGAACCAAGTTTGTTTGGGTGATGCCCATCATGTTGAAACAGTTGCCTCTGACTCCAGAAAAGATTGAAGTTGTCAATGAAGTTCACTCGTTTTATATTGCAGGTTTTTTGCAGCCATGTATTAAGCCCAAGCAACCGTGAAAACCTGCTTGTTCTTCTTGCTGGGAGTGGTCCACTGATGAATGTTTGAACTTTCAGTCTTTTAAGTGTTTCAAAAAGTTCATTGAAATCCTTCTTAAGGAGTTCCGACTGCTCTTTATGAATATCATTCTTCCCCACATGAATGATGAGTCGATTTGCAGTCTTATGTTTCATCAGAATGTCCTGAAGTTCTCTGTTTACATCAGAAGTTGTTGCTTGTGGAAGGCAGCATGTTGTTGTATCCCTGCTACTAATGTTTCTGATTATGGAGTCGCCCACTATCAGAGTCCTGGGTCCGGCTGCGCTCTGAGCTGAGTGCCGCTGTCTGCTCGACCTCGAGCGCCAGTTAGCATCAGTGTTAGCTACAGGCTGATTCAGTCTGTGTTCGATCACATTCATCAAATTTGGGGATTCCTCATTCATTAATACTTCAAATCTGTTCTCAAGATGTATAGGCGGTGGTAGGAGACCAGTGTTTGCAATCCTTGTCAGAGCCGTATCTGGGGTAGAGGATGCTACTGCAGCAATATATGATGCTCGTGACAATCTGATGTCTCGAGTCCCTTTGGGTCTCCCTCCCTGTTTGTACCATCGATTTGTAAGTCGATCGGCTTGTTTCTCTACACTCAGTATAGCCTGTCGAAGAGCATGAGATTCATGGGACTCACCGGCTGTATGCTGAGGGCGTCCATGACGAAGCTCTGTTGTGTGTCCCGTCTGGTTTGGTGGTCCCGCGATTAACTTTGTTTCAAGAACTGCAATCCTTTGTAGAAGTCTGTGGCAGTTAGAGCAGCAAGTAGATTCTAGAGGAGGCATTTTCTTATCCTTATGAATGTAGGCAGTTGTGTTTTCTCTTCCCCAGAATGTAAGCTTTCAGTGGGAGGCTGGTCGAATAAAAGAATTCTGCTTTTTTTGTAGTAATCCAAGCGTTTGAGCACTGTGCTGATTTGCTGAAGTTAAAATTAGGTGATAAAAGGAGATAAAATATAAAAATATAAAAGCGATAGAGCAAAGTGCGGAGCAGAAAGCAAGAGCGTCCGAACAGCAGCTGAGCAGGAAGTATATTCTCAGAGACCTCCCACTGCCAGCTGTTTTACTCCCTGACCGAGGGAACACTCGGCTCGGACGCACTGGCACACAGCTGGCCCCGGGGCCTTCGCAAATATGCGTTTCCCCCAGTGAGCCTACTTACACAGACACTGTGCAAAGTCAGGGAGGACGAGGAGCAGGTCCTTCTGGTGGCTCGCTATTGGCCCACCCGGACTTGGTTCCCAGAACTCATGCTCCTCGTGACAGTCCCTCCCTGGCCCATTCCTCTGAGGAAGGATCTTCTGACTCAGAGACGGGGCACCCTATGGCACCCGTGCCCAGACCTCTGGAAACTCCATGTCTGGTCCCTGGACGGGACGCAGAGGTTCTAGGTGACTTACCTCGAGAGGTACTTAACACCATCACTTCAGCACGGGCGCCGTCCACGAGACGTGCTTACGCTCTGAAGTGGAACCTGTTCGTCGAGTGGTGTTCTCGCCGAGAAGACCCCCGAAGGTGTTCGATAGGGTCTGTGCTTTCCTTCTTGCAGCAGGGGTTGGAGCGTAGACTGTCTCCCTCCACCCTCAAAGTACATGCTGCTGCTATTTCAGCTTATCACGACCACATAGATGGCAAAACAGTTGGAAAGCACAACCTGGTCGTCAGGGTTCTTAGGGGGGCGAGACGATTAAATCCTCATCGACCCCCCTCCATACCCTCTTGGGATCTTTCCCTGGTGCTTCGAGCACTTCAGGATGTTCCTTTTGAGCCTCTGCAGTCAGTAGACTTAAAGCTTCTTTCCATGAAGACTTTGCTGCTGGTTGCACTGGCCTCTGTCAAGAGGGTAGGAGACCTGCATGCATTTTCGGTCGACGAATTGTCCCTAGAGTTCGGGCCGGGTGATAGCCACATGGTACTAAGACCCCGGCCTGGCTCTGTGCCCAAGGTTCCTACCACTCCCTTCAAAGACCAGGTAGTGAACCTGCAAGCACTGCATTTGGAGGAGGCAGACCCAGCCCTGGCTTTGCTCTGTCCCGTTCGCGCTCTGCGTGTGGACAGAACTCAAAGCATCAGGACCTCAGACCAGCTCTTTGTCTGTTACGGAGGCCAGCAGAAGGGAAAGGCTGTCTCCAAGCAGAGGATGGCCCACTGGATAGTGGATGCCATCGCCTTGGCATACCAAGCACAAGGCGTGCCCTGCCCGCTCAGGTTGCATGCACACTCCACGAGAGGCATTGCATCCTCCTGGGCGCTGGCACGTGGCTCCTCGCTAAAAGATATCTGTAGAGCTGCGGGCTGGGCGATACCTAACCGTTCGCTAGATATTATAGCCTACGTGTAGAGCCGATCTCCTCCCGTGTTCTCACCCTAGACGGGTAGAAGCACTGAGAGGCCTGGCTCTGTCGGCTTGCTGCACCCTACTGTGCACCCTTATTGCTCCAGAGTAAAAACCTGTCGAGTCCTCCAAAACCCCTCGGCCCGGACTTGGCGGAGAGTCCGGCGCCAGGCCCTTATCCGCTGAATCCTTGAGAACCGAATCTGGGCTGGGTTCCATATGTGTGACCCTACGGGGATCCCATATGTGTATATTTCCACGGCTGCTCCTATCGGAAGCCCGTGTCTTTCCCTTGGGCTAAGTCACCCATTATTTCATATGCAGTATAGCCTTCGGGCTAGTCCATATGTATTTCCACATAGCTCTTTGACGAAGTGGCTTCCGCAGCGTTCCTTCCTAAACAGAAAGGGCACGCTTTCCCAGTGTTATCCAATATCTCACTGTATGGGTTATCACGGAACAACAGTGTCAAACTCACTCTGTGTAAGCCTCCTCCTATCGTCCTTCCAGGCAAGAAGGTGTAGAGGCTTGCACGGGGGCGCTGGATGGGGTGCAGCAGCTGTGGCGCTTTGGTAGGGATTCCTATTGGTCAGTCATGACCTACGTTGTAGTGACTGACCGATAGGGAACGTCTCGGTTACATATGGTAACTCTCGTTCCCTGAGGGAGGGAACGGAGACGTAGGTCCCGTCGCCACATCTGCTGCCGCCCGCCGGGGCGGCCAGCTTCTTAGGCTTGGCTCATTAGCAAAAAACTAACTGTGCAATCGCACCAGCTGCTTAAATACCCGCGCTGCGAGGCTGCACAGCTGTTGCAAATGATTGCACGCCAATGTGTATTGGCTTGTTTTAGTTTCACTCTAAGTAGATTGGCCTCTCTAGCGAGATTCCTATTGGTCAGTCATGACTTGCGTCTCCGTTCCCTCCCTCAGGGAACGAGGGTTACCATATGTAACCGAGACGTTTCTTCTAAAAGACATAAGACGTAACAGTATCATCTATTTTCCAGTATTTTTATTATAAAATCCTTTTCTTCCCATTAAAAAAAATAGATAATTTAGCTTCCTTTTTCTTACTCATTGGTGAGAAACTCTGCTGGTTATTCCCCTTATGTGTCACCACATAGAGTTCTAGAGGGAGGGGGGTGGTCATTAGAATATGTTCAATGTAATATTTATAATAAACTATCAATATATTTGCTTTTATGCTTTTATGGTATTTGTTAATCATTTCTGCATCTACTAATACATTTTTAACATCTTTTTTAACACATTTCAAGATCTATTAATTGGTTAATGTATTATAAACAAACATTAATTAAAAATGAACAATCATATATTTCTAAATCACATTAAGCTAGATTAATAAAGGCTGTAAAATGTTAATTCAGAAAAATTCATGTTTAATTCAGAAAGTGTGCATTAAAGTCAAGTGACAGATTCAAGACAGTCTTTTCAAGTTCAAATTATGTACTTTTGAACGTTCTGTTCATCCTATTCATTATAAATCCTGAAAAAAGTATCACAGTTTCAACAAAATATTAAGCAGCATAACTGTTTTCAACATTGATAATAGTAATTGTTTCTTGAGCACCAAATCAGCATATTAGAATAATTTCTGAATGCTGAAGTAATGGCTGCTGAATATTCAGCTTTGCCATTACAATTATAAATTACATTTTAAAATATATTAATATAGAAACCAGTTGTTTTAAATTGTAATAATATTTTAGTAACACTTTACAATAAGGTTCATTAGTTAACTAATGAACCTTATTGTAAAGTGTTACCAATAGTTTCTAATATTACGGTTTCTACTGTATTTTAAGAACAAACAAAATAAAATAGTTTTTTTGTTCAAAAACAAAAATCTTACCCACCCATCACATTTGAACAGTAGTGTATTTTTTCTGTATTCATCTGTTTGTTTTTCAATAATCTAATAAATTAACAATTTAATCATTTATTACGTTTTTAAACAATAATAGCTGTTTTATTTTGATCAAATGCAGCCCTAGTGAAGACACTTTTTTTGAAAAACATTTAAAAAAAAAAAACCTTACAGACACCAAACATTTTAATGTTAGTATATAAACCAAATACATATTACTTGTATTTGGTCCTTGTCAAGAGGTCATTTTGGAACCTGGCTATGTTCTAGGTTTGATACATTGAGCCAGGCATTGGATTTGGTAGATGTTTGTGAGCATTAGAAAAGTCTTGACAACAAGAAATACATCTGACATCATCTGTTGATGACTTAAAAAAAGAAAAGTGTAAGTAATTACTCATCAGAGGATTGTTCTTGTTGGTATGAATGTCATTCAGTCACATATTTGCTGGCACCAACTCTCCTGGGATGTCTCTCGAGATCTGGATGCCTGTGTACTAAATAAACTCTTTCAACACTGGAAATGAAGCATTGCTGAAGGACAGATGTTTAAAGGGGTCTTTATTAGCTCCAGAGATCCCTTTTGCTTTCCGTTTATCGCATATGCAAAGAAAATGGGCCATTTCACTGAATAAATATGCCTGATGCTTTTCTCTGTTTGTGTTCCAGACAAATTCCCACTGTCAGAACAGCAAGATGGAGGCTGACACTAAAACCGTCTCCATCCCCACAAGTGGCTATGAGAGAAGCATAACTGTAGTCAGGGGAAACTCCAGTCTGGGTATGTTAACCCTGTTCATTACACTCTTCCTGTCTGTCTTATACATCCTCAGTATGTTTCACAGAGAAGTGAACTCTGTGAGAGACCTGTAAAACATGTGTTTGCATGTGTGTATAGATGTTTATGTGTGTGTATGCGGTGCAGCTTTGGGTGTGGATCTTAAAGCAGCTCACAAACTATCCCAGATGAAGCTATACATGCATTATATTAAGTAGGGATGTAAAATTTTGTATTAGTATATGATATGATGGTTTGCATAATTATTTTGCTATTTAGCATGTACTTTAGTTTGCATGTTTGTATTTATGGTTTTAAAGAGTAGTGATTTCGCTCTCTTTTTTCTGATGTTTTCAGCCAAGTCAAAGTATACATAATGCGTTGCAGAGCTCAACAAAAGTTTTTTTTTTTTTTTTTGCTGTGTTGTAGTACCATTATTTTCCCTGTTCCTACCACAATATTTATATATTCTTATTACGAGGAAAAGTAAGATATTATGAAAGGGTTAGTTCACCAAAATTTACTAATTTACTCATATTTATGTCGTTCCAAAGACGTAAGACTTTCGTTCATCTTCAGAACACAAATGAAGATCTTTGTAATGAAATCTGAGAGCTTTCTGTCCATCCATCATTAAGAGATCGTAATCCACATGATTTGAGCTGTTTAGTCCAGATTTTCTGAAGAGATTTATCGCTTTATATGATGAACAAATTTAATTCAATCTTGAATTCACATTTAAACATTGATCAGCAAAAATAAACAGAAGCTAAACTGAACCTGCTTGACGAGCAAAAACAAATCTCATTGGTTCTTGCGGAAGCTCAAAGGTGCTGCGTAACACGAGAATGAACCTCATTGGTTCTCACACATCAAGCAAACATGCTTGAGTTTCCATTTCCTATAAGTGTGTGAGTTGATGAATGTTTAAATGTGAATACAAGCCTAAATTCAATCTGTTCATCATATAAAGGATCGAGTCTCAAGAAAATTTGGACTAAACCACTCAATTCATGTGTATTAGTTTTATGATCTCTTTATTAACTTTTTGAAGCATCTACGTGTCAGTTGCATAGCTGTGGATGGAGGAACAGACAGGTCTTAGATTTCATCAAAAAGAGCTTCATTTGTGTTCTAAAGATGAATGAAAGTCTTACAGATTTGGAGCGGCATGAGTAATTAATGACAGAATTTTCATTGAAACCATATCATGGTTTCCTCAAAAATATAAAGCAGCATAATGGTTTCCAACATTGATAAAAATAATAAATGTTTCTTGAGCACCAAATCAGCAAGATTTCTGAAGGATCATGAGACTAAAGACTGGAGTAATGATGCTAAAAAATTCAGCTTTGCCAGCACAGGAAAAAATTACATTTGAAAATATATTAAAATAGAAAACAGCTGTTTTAAATAATATTGTAATTATATTTCATAATATTACAGTTTGTACTGAATTTTTACTAGGCCTAATACGATTTTCACAAATCAATCACTTACAATTTTAACAAAACTTTATCAATGTCAGCTCCATAACTTTACTCTGGAGACATATTTTAGCAGAATTTGCAACAATGATGTTGAATAAATCACAGAATACATGTCCTAGTAGGGTCCTGTCAGCTGCCCGAAACACACACTGGCCTCAGGCCATCCAAATTGTTCAGCCCTGCAGTGTTTATAAAGCTACACCATATCATTGGCAAAATCATAAGGCTCAGTGAAGAATATAGAAGTCATGGGTTCCCATTAAAATTTGATCTTTCTCTTTTTCTTTCTTTTTGATCAAGTATTTATTCCAATGAATATTCATCCAATTTGACACAGAGCTCTGCATGAGTTTTATTTAATTCATCAATTCCAGCATCCGGTTTCATCTTTAAAAAAATGTAATTGACGTTACAGTCAGTAATTTCTGAGTCAGTCATTTATGTTGAATGATAAAATAGAGATTATAAATCGTGATGTGTTGTGTCTCTTATTGTGTGTCTTTTGTTCTGGTGTTCTCTTGTGTCATCTCTGTCCTGTCCTGTGCTGTGCTTTACATGGTCAGATGTGCACTGCTGTAACTAGCGCACTATGATTGTACTGTAATTTGATTGTTCAGACACAAAACATAATAAATGGATGTTAATTGAAAATAAAAACTTAAAAATCAATGAATCTCAAATTCTTTACGACCATAGTGTTGTCTCCATGTTTGGTGTGTGTTTCCTTGCATGTTAGCTCTCACATCTGTTTATTTTTCCTTTCTTTTCTCTTCGCGTGGGCTAATAATTATTCATAAATCAGCTGCATATTATATTTAAAATAGGCTTGATTGCTGCATTATTCAAATCGAGAGCAATTTAGACAGATTTATTACAGCTGAAATGTAGTACAAAGCCAACCAGTCACTTTACACCCACAACGATGTCAACGGCATGGTTTGAAGTTCATTATGTAGAAAATAAGCTCAGCTTAATAATCGTAAAATGAATTGTTGAAGGAACACGCTGTGATTTTAATACAACACTGAGTCAAAGTCACCACTTAATATGTCATGAAAGGTGAGTGAGGGGTTTTAAGACCCTCTCAAACGCACTGACTCTACATGGTGCACCGACACTTTCAATGTTTCTAGGAGAAAAAAAATCTCATATTGCTTTGAATAAGATAGTTTGAATCGGTAAGACAGTTGAGAGGTGCATGGGGTATGTAAATGACATTTAGCGGATGATGATATTCCATTGGTAGTTTTAAAATAAGGTAATGTCTGATGTGGTTAAAATTCCCGTCACACCCACACTCACTGTCACACTTTAACACACACTGTTGTTGTGGGTGATGATATATGTATATTAAAATAACTCAAATGGGATGGCCCCGGGCTGATTGTCACACTTTTTACTTCAGTGAATATTTTGCAATGTAGGTTTATTTTTGAAAGCCTATTTTTGTACAGGTACATACCTTATAGTCTTGGCTACATAAAAGCAATTTCCACTGTTACTGCCCACAAAACACATAAAGGTCTGTTACTGAACTTTTTACACTGTATGGGGTAAAAACAGCCATTAAACAGCCTATTATAGGCATTCAAGTAAAATGTAAACAGTGTAACAATTAAAAAACAGCAAAGATGTTAAAGGTAATGAACAAAAATATAAAATCAAAATACATTTGACAACTTGTGACAAAACAAGCACATAGCCTTACGTAAGTGTGTGTGTGTGTGTGTGTGTGTGTGTGTGTGTGTGTGTGTGTGTGTGTGTGTGTGTGTGTGTGTGTGTGTGTGTGTGTGTGTGTGTGTGTGTGTAGGAATGACAGTGAGTGCTTTAAGTGATGGTTCAGGCATCATGATCCGCTCTGTGGTTCATGGCGGGTCGATCAGTAAAGACGGGAGACTGGCAGTGGGGGATGGAATCATAGCCATCAATGGAGAATCTTCCACCAACCTGACCAATGCACAAGCCAGAGCTATGCTACGCAGACATTCACTGATTGGACCTGATCTCAGGTGCACACACACACACACACACAGTTTACCTAGCTTTGGCTAAATGAGAATGTAACATTGATTTGGAGTTCTGTTTTAATATAAAGCTAATTTAAATGACTACAAGATAACCATACATTATACTATTTATAATATATTTACAATAACATTTATTATATTATATTTAACAAAGTGTTCTTTTGATTTCCACAAAATAAGTTGGTAACACTTAAGTTTAATTTGTTAACATTTGTTACCTACATTAGTTAACATGAACTAACAATGACAAATATTTCTAAAGCATTTATTAATCTTCGTTAATGTTAATCTCAACATTTTCTAATACATTATTAAAATCAAAAGTTGCATCTGTTAACATTAGTAAATTAACCTGAACCTCTTTGTAAAGTGTTACCAATAAGTTTGTTCAGATAGAAATGAACAAACAAACACATTTTTTATTACAAAAGTTTGGGGTCTGAATTTTTTTGAATGTTTTTGAATGAAGTCTCTTGTGCTCAACAAGGCTGCATTTATTTCATCAAATATACAGTAAAAACAATAATACTGTGAAATATTATTACAATTTAAAAACATTTTTGATTTAAATATATTTCAAAATGTAATTTACTCCTGTGATGGCAAAGCTGAATTTTCCTGTCTTTAGTTTTACGTGATCATTCGGAAATCATTCTAATATGCTGATTTGGTGCTCAAAACACGTCTCATTATTATCAATGCTGAAAATAGTTATGCTGCTTAATATTTTTGTGGAAACCGTGAACATTCTTTGAAAAAATTTTTTTAACATAAATGTTATTACTGCCTCTTCAATAGAATGCATCCATGCTGAATAAAAGTATACATTTAATAATAAAAACAAAGCTTCCTGACCATAAACTTTGAATTGTTAAAGCTAAACATTTTATTAGACTACATAATCTTTGTTGATTTATTGAACTTGGAGACATAAAATTAACTTAGAAAGGTGATGATCTATCAAGTAGCACATTTCATTTGTTGTTGGAATTGTATTTTTCATCAATACAGCTTCAGTCAAACCATTTGTTTGCTTGTTCTTGTGTTTTGGTGTATTTCAGTGTGATGTACGTACCTGCTGCCTTCCTGGATATGCACAGAGCCAGCTACGCCCAATCAAAAGAGCAAATAGAAATACACAGAACAGCTACTGTCCAATCCCGGCCCTCACAGAACCTTCCTTTTGAACCCCTGTAAGGAATCTGAGATTTTTTCTTTTTTTTTTCTGTATGTTTTGTTGTTTCTTACGAAGTTTTAATGCATATTTGCCTTGTGTTAGAGAAAGCATTTCGGAACAACAAAGTACAGTAGATGGAAAAGGAGTAAATGGAAAGACTGAAGCTGAAGAAGAGGACGAAAGAATAGATAACCACAGTCAAATAGAACAAAGAGAGGACAGTGTAAGACTGGGAAAAAAGGTGAAGGATGAAAAAACGGCCTTGAAGAGTGAGAACGGACAAAGACGAGGGAGAGAAAAAGACAGACAAAAAGATGAAGAAGAGACGCATGGGAAAGATCGTAGCTCTTGGAGTCAGCCTAGAAGGTATCAATTAAATAACAAAATAGTCCAGCATTCACATTTAGTATGTTCATGTGTAATGGGGATATTTTCCTGTGTCCTAGGGTAACATTATTTAGGGCTGGGGGCACGTGCCTTGGCTTCAGTGTGGTGGGGGGGTCGTGGAATGGGCAGTCGACTGAGCAATGGAGAAATGAGACGGGGCATCTTCATAAAACATATCGCGGAGGACAGTCCAGCTGCACACAACAGCGATCTAAGGAAAGGAGACAGAATTCTTCAGGTGTGTGTGTGTGTGTGTATGTGTGTGTGTGTGTGTGTGTGTGTGTGTGTGTGTACGCATGTGTTTTTATTAAAGAGTAGCTTTTAACTGTTGGTCTGCTCTACTTTAGTGCTTATTCTAGCCAAGAACTGCTCACTTAGACAAGAAGACAATGTCTGAAATACCAATAACAGAAAAAAAACTTGCTCAAATAATGACACAGCCAGTCTAGTTGTACAAAAACAGAAAAGAATTATGATCAGAAGAACTCTGAAAGTATCAATTATTTCTCAGACGTAAATCAAAACATTTAAGTTTAAGGTTTATTTGTTACTATGTAATTACACATATAAGTACTGAGTAATATAATTTAACAGCATTTACTTATTATAGGGTTAGAGTTAGGATTACGGTTAGATTTAGTTGCTTGCAATTATGAATATGTCGCTGTTACTATAGTAAGTACATGTAACCTGTAAAACAAGGGCACTGTAAAATAAAGTGTTACCCAAAACACAAAGCAGAATATAATTAATATCCTCTCAGATTTTATGCCATGAAAACTTGAAAATAATCCTATGATTAAAGCTAGCATGAAATGTATTATTCTGACCACTCTTAAAAAGAAAGTAAATGCGAACTCGGGCTGCTAAGCATATAAAAGGATGCAAAAAGCACCATAAAGATATCATAAAAGTACATTCTCAGTTATCTGATGAAATGCACTTAAATGCATTGAATGTGCGTTTGTACTGTACTTCAAATCAAAGTATATTTTTTTACAAAAACGGTGCTATGCAGATAATATAATATTAATTTAAAAAAGCCACTTAAATGTCCTTAAAGAGAATAGACTTTCATGACTGTTTCTTACTGCACTCAAATACAGTTTTATATGAAGTGTGAACTTTTTAATGTCAAATTAAGTTTTACTTTAAAGTACATTTTAAATCAGTATGTTTTAATGCTTTCTTGTTTTTTAAAGACACTTATTTGATGTGTTGATGAACATACTAAAGCACGTGAACGTGCTTAGTTATACATGGCTTAGAAGTTTCAACAGAAATGAGATGAAAGTATTTTTAGTTTACCATATATGCTTGACAGTACATTCGGCAGGACACTTAAACAGTTTTTCAGAGACAATTGAAGTAATTATGAAATGACATAAAGACGTACGTCATTTCAACTTAAACTACATTAAAACTGACTTTAAAAAATGAATTGAATCTTGTATAACTTTAAAAAGTTGAAAATTGCTTAATTTATTTTGATGAGTTAAAGCAATGGAAAAACATACGTTGTCATAACTTATTGATCATATCATTTTTTTCAGTGTGCATAATTTCAAGCAACTAGCCCTAAACCAAACCCTAACTTACCCCTATAGTAAGTACATGTAGTTAACTAATGTTATGCCTTACATGTTGTGTAACTACACAGTAACAACGTCACATTTTTCAAAAATGCACTTTTTGCGAAAGGAAAAAAAACAAGTTTGAAACAACTTGAGAGTGGGTATAGAAAAAATCACAATCAGATAGTCAGATTGGAATGGATGATTTCACTCTGCTCTTGCAAATTTTGTGTGAAATATTCATCAGACGGCATGCAGCTGAGGCTAGTTAGTGTTGATGAACAGTGATGGGAATTGGGTGACGTATAATGATCTCCATCTGCTGGTCATAATAAGCTAATGCATCACTCCTATTCTGACCTAAATAAACTAGATAACAAGATTAGTTTAAAGAAAATCTGGGGCAAACTGGTTAACTTGAAAGTAGAAGTGTATTGAAAGGAATGAGAGACTTGGGAGAAGAAACTTCACACATTGCATTTTAAATGTGTGTTTTTGGCAGGTTCAAGGTGTAGATGTGAGTGATTTCACTCATGAAGAAGCCGTTGAGGCAATTCGTCAGGCAGGAGACAGAGTAGAGCTACTAGTGCAGAGTCCTCAGGTAACACAGAGACACACTTGCACACACATATTCACTTCACAAATACTCATACTCAGTGTTAGAATATACAATATACAAGATAAAACATGAGTATAAAACATTTATTTCCTCTCTATGCCCAGGTTTCAGCCCCTGGTAACTGCGCTGAAGATGACAATGTATCAAAATCAAATTGTCAAAATCATCAGGTACATTTCTGCTTATGCTATTGTGTGTATCATTAGTGTCTTTAAGGAGATGTATATGGTAATATGAAAGTTTATCTCCTCTTTAGGATCCCAAGATCCCCAATAATCTCTCCCCAACCTACCCCTTCAGCCCCATTCCCTTTAAGGTCTGTAATGTGTGTTTGCATAGTAATAATCTAATATATGTATATAAGTTACATATTATCTGCATGCCAACACTACCCTTGTGAAAAATAAGTACTCTTAAGAATACAGGAAAAATAAAGATACTTAAGTGGGTCAAAAGCACTCTAAATTGCATTTAATATCAATTTAAACTACATTTTAATTTAATTGCCAAAATTTTACAATTAGTTCACACTAAGTATTACAGCTTTATAATTTCATAATTAGGCTACTTCAATTGTCTTTGAAATGTGGTTAAAGTATAATGTACTTACAAGGATTTATGGCAAGCTGAAATATACTTTGTCATTTCTATTAAAACTTGTGTGTAATGTATTTAAATACATTTCTAATTACACATTTGTATTGATGTTGTATTTAAGTTGCAATTTAATACAAACATATAGTAACTTTAAATGTAATATCAAATAATACGCACCAGTTTTACATACTGTTTATATGGACTTACGTATGTTAGTCAACACACCAAAGTAAGCATGAAGAAGCATGATTTGAAACATTATTTAAAATGTACTTTAATACTTTTAATTTACATTATTACAAGTCAAGTCAAGTCAAGTCAAGTGTATTTATATAGCGCTTTTCACAATATAAATTGCATCAAAGCAGCTTCACAATATCAATCAAATAACATAATGTTTGTTTCTTAGTGAAAAAACATCCACGTTTGGTAGGGCTGATCAATGGTATTAATGCTTAGCTAATTATTTTGAATATCCCCAACTGAACAAGCCAAAGGCAACAGTGGCAAGTGGACAAAGTGCACTTTTTTAAGTGTACTGAAGTGTGATAAGAAACATAGTCATGGAAGTGTACTTAAGGCCTGTTCACACCAAGGGCGATAATTAGAACTCTAAAGTTCTAAAAGAAATCTAATTGTAAAATAATAGCTGAGTCTGCATCACAACTGCAACGATAACGACACTGTGAAACGATATTGTTGGACTCACTTCAAAATGATTTTTTTTCCATCTGATGACTGAAAAACATTGACACCCAATCAAAATCCATCCTGCTGTAAAAGCTCAAACATTTAAAGTGGCAGATGACAACTGCAACACGCTTATAATAAACAGAACGGTGTTATAGTTATCGTTCTTGGTGTGAATGGGCCTTTGAAGAGAAGTGTCTTTTTATTTGAGTAATATTGTATTATCTGCAAGTACCGTTTAAAAAAAAAACCGTATATCCTTTTAAGATTTGAAGGAGGCTATACTAATAGTACACATTCAATACATTTGCGAGTACTTTTTTTTCAGAAGGGTAAATTAATAGCAATAAAACACAACATTTCCTGTTCCATGATGACAAAAATCTAATAAAGGCATTTTTTTCTTAACATGTTTTTTTAATGAAAACAAATTTGATTTACCATGTTTTTTTGCACAAATTAAATTGCTGCGTCAGTAACAAGCATATATATATATTTGGATTGTCCGATTTTTGTGCTATACTGTTGAGATTTTAAAAGAGAACTGATTAATGTATTTTCTGAAGAATATAATCACTCTTTATATTGCATTTGTAGCGTACAGAAGACTGGAAATTGGGGAAGCCTCCGCATTCACTCCTGAAACTGCCCTCTAGGCCAGTGAACACAGAACCAGATGGAGTGCAGAAGGTTCCAGAGAGACCACCTCTGCCAGAAGAGGCCGCACATCATCACAGCGAGCAGGAGCAAGCCTCTTACTGGAGTATGTTTGTGTGCGTTACACTGAGGGGACCAAATGTCCCCTAAAGACCAAACCTGAAATCTCCCACATTGTGAGGAGCAGGGAACCGTCCACACGATGAAAACTGCTTGCAGTTTTGTTTGCAGAAATGCAGAAAGGTTTAAATTAGCCTTAGGAGTAAATTAGGAGTAAAGGAGCTTTTGCTATACTCTCTATGTTGCAATACATATTTTCCAGTTTTGACTGGGATCATGTTTTTTTTGTACTGTCCCTATACAAATAAACTTATAAATAAAATAAATAATTCATAAGGAAGCAAAGAATACCTTAGCTCAATGCCTCTATCAGTGTGTCCACTAATGTGTCTGTATTGTTTTGTCTCCGTGTTTTGACATGTTTGTGTGTGTGTAAGCAGGCCGTATGCAGAAGAGGTATGGCAGTCTGCCTGGAGAGCTTCACATGTTTGATCTGGACTGTGGCTCATACAGCTCTGGACTGGGACTGTGTTTGTCAGAAAACAGAGATGGAGCGCGTGGAAGAATGAGCGTGTACGTGTCAGAGATCAAACCAGACGGGGCTGCTGCTGCAGATGGTCGGGTCAGAGTGGGAGATGAACTACTGGAGGTGAGAACCACCTCCTGAACTCTGACTGAACAACACAATCTTTTCATTTGGCCATTCAAATTATTTCATGCTGACTTCATGCTGTATATATTTTTTATTAGAAAGCAAACCCATTCAGTTTCTCATGATGCACGGGAGACAGAAGTTGAGATCATTTCAGCAAATACTGATTTTAAAGTACATTTTCCAATTTTTAATGTTTTTGATTTCAAACTATTATAATTTTCTGTAGGTTGTTGATTAAAGTTACCATGAACAACATATGCTTATACTGGCATTGGTTTTGAGGTTTGATTGTAACAAAAGTAATGCAACAGAATTTGTGTTGGTCAAGTATTATATTATTTTAATTATCCAAATAGTAATACAAATATTTTTATTAAAAAAAATATGAATACTCATTTAATGATTATATTACATCATTATATATTCTAAATAATTATCATAAAATAAAATATTTATGAGTGAAATATTGAGTGACATACATATATATATATATATATATATATATATATATATATATATATATATATATATATATATATATATATATTTATATAGTTGATAGTACAATAGTATATAGTATAATGATATAACTTATTTCAGATCATTATAATAAATGTCATATCATTAGCCAATAAATACAGTCAATCCCACTCAGCCTTTTACTTTAAATACTGACAGATATAAGAATTAGTTCCATATAAGAGTGAAAACTAATCAGTATTAGAAATAAATAAAGGAATTATAGTATAGAAGCACATTTTAATACTACTTATTAGTCTCTTATTTAAGTTTTTTTAAAATATACACGTATAAATTGAATATATATTTTTTCAAGTGTTACCATTGTACACTCTGATTTTTTTGTGATTGGTTTATTGATTAAATTTGATAATATTATCCAGCCTTTCTCTTTATAATTCTATTAATGTTACGTGTATTTGGCACATATGAAAGTTATAAAACATGGTATGAAGATTTGTATTAGTCTGTGAGTAATAAAGGACAATGTATAATGTTACAATTGCCCCCAATCTTCTCAACATAACTAAAAGACCAAAACTCGTGAAATATGTCTCTTATCAAAGGTTGAGGTTTCGTCTTCTTCATGGTAATGTGTATATTTTGCAGATAAATGGACAAGTGCTGTATGGACGCAGTCACCAGAATGCAACAGCAATCATCAACAATGTTCCAGCTAAAGTTAAGATTCTGCTCACAAGGTGAGACATTTTCTCATGAATGCAGACTAACACATGCATTATAATATACTCATCCAATACTGTAGGTAGCCTATGTATATTATTACTGAGATGTCCAAAAGTGCGAGATGAAGATGAATGTAAAATTTAATGAGAGAAAGAGATTCTGCAATATTTATTGAGGCTTCACTCATTTTAGGCCAGCTCAAATGCATGGTGCCATGAAAGAATTTCAATTCAATATTTCACTCAAATTTTTATGCTGATATTTGTCATTTGTTATGAAAATACTGAATGAAATGTAAAAATCAAACTAGAAGTATTTTCACTAAAATTCTCTTTTTCATCTTTATGTGTAGTGTATATGTAACATATTTTGATTCACATATTTCATTTTCTCGTCAGGAATAAAGATGCACAGATACAAATGACTACAGGACCAGTAAAGGAGGCAATGGAGCCATACACACACATACACACACATATAAAACTAAAATACTCCATAAAACAGTAAAAGGCATAATAATTATAGAGCTATGCTCGATTAACAAATTAAATTATTGTAAAAAAAAGCAACAATATTCTGAACAAGTTCATTACAATAATTTTGCATAGCTAGATGTATGTGTCTGACAAGTTCATTGAAATTCTTTATTTAATTCTTTAATTTTCTCTGAAATACTCTTTAATTTAATTTAATTTAATTTACCACATGTCTGCTTCACTGGACATGTTCTATGTCATCTCATGACAGTTGTGTCTGTTTAGATAGACAACTGTCCTGTTAAATCTCCTGGCATGCATTTGAATAGAGTCAGAGAAGGTCAACATTCAGTTTTATCACAGGTAAAACAGTCAAACCAAATGTTAGACAAACACGTGACACAAATATCTGCCTGCTTCGTTCTCATTCTCTTTGTTCTCCTGATCCTGTTTGCCGATAGGATGGAAGGATCAGCAAAGAGGATAAACTGAAATCTCGCTCCTCAGAGAGCCTCAACATTGGTCTTCCTGCTCCAGTCAATGCCACATCCAATCATAAGCCTTCCTGTCATCCTGCCAGTCACATTCCCCTCAGCTGCTGTGTTCCTCCATCATCTGGCATTTCATCAGCTGACTGCGGCTCAACAGCCAATCAGAGCTCTCGCATGGGGCCTCACATCAATTCTTACTTGGCCCAGTGTTCTGTGAGCTCGGACCCCCCTCACATGTCCCCTCATAGCTGGCTGTATAAATACTATTGATATCTGCAAGGGCTCCACGGGGCTCGGCCTCAGCATAGTAGGAGGCTGCAACACACTACTGGTGAGAAGTTAAAAAGGAAACTGAGTATATTAGACTTCACAATGTTGAAACCTGAATTTTCTTTCAAAAGGAGTTCACACTGTGTTTTTCTTTACGATGAATCGTTATAGTGAATATGGGTCTGTCGCACTGCAAAAATGACATAAAGCATTTATGCAGTATCCAAAGTTAACTTAGATTGAATTTAACATATACATTTTATCAGTTCATGCACTGCCTGGGAATTGAACCCAAGACCATGCCATTGTTATTGTCATTCTCTATTGGAATTCACCTTAAAAGTGTCTCATGCACTATAGCGCAGATCTTCAGAAGCCCTTTGAGTGGGAAACTGACTCAATTTAACATAATTACTAATTGATGTTCTTCTTGAAACTACTCTCACTTTTTAAATTTTTGGGTGAACTATCCCTTTAAAGAAATATTCCAGGTCAAATGAAACTTAAATTATGAGATGCTGTTGATTAGTGCAGGAAATAATTTCAACTCATCTATCAATTAAAAAAAAAGTAATTCACTTAAATGCTGACAGAATGTTTTTTAAAACCAGAACAATGAAGTTTGTATTTTTTTTTTGTTGAAGTACTTTTAATTATGTAGTACAAAAATGCTTATTATTTGATCTGTAAATTTGAATTATTAATTTTTTTGTGTCTGGCATTGACAGAAGGCTAGAAATACTCTTGATAAAATGTATTAAAAATTCCTTTAATAAAAGAAGAATTTTGAAGTAATGTTGCAATCGCCAGAAATCAAAATGGGAGCAAAATCAATATTCTTTCTTTCTCCACATATCTGGGGCTTTTTCATGTGGAGATAAACAAAATAAACATAATAAAATTATTAACATTTTTGTACTATTTCTAGGTCCATCCAGCATGTGTAAAAGAATAACTTTTCTTTCTTTCTTTCTTTCTTTCTTTCTTTCTTTCTTTCTTCCTCCCTCCCTCTCTCCCTCCCTCCCTTCCTCCCTCCCTCCCTCCCCAGGGAGTAATAGTGATTCATGAAGTGAACAAGGATGGTGCGGCACACAGAGATGGCCGGTTGTGGGCAGGAGATCATATACTAGAGGTACAGAACTTCAACATTCACCAGTGAAGTTGAACAGAATGTAGTTTATTGATCTTTTCAAAAAGAACTTCCATTGACCCAAAGTGTGCACAAACGTAGTACATAGAGGAACTATCATTACTATTTACTCTTGGCTTAGATTATAAGATATGACATCAACAAGGTACAGTGCACATATTTATGGACTGATTAAACTGAACTGAGTATCCAAACAGGCCAATATTGAATCTACTTTTCCTTTCCAAGGTTCTTTGAATGGCCCCTTGAGTGTTGTCTCTGTTCTCTCCTCCAGGTCAACGGCATTGATCTGAGAATGGCCACTCATGAGGAGGCCCTGAGTGTCCTGCGCTTGAGTCCACAGCGCGTGCGATTGTGTATCTATAGAGACTCTATGACAGAGAACCCCACACACACCCTGCAGAACCACACACCCCGAGGACATGTGGGACCTCTTCAATGTGGAACTGAACTGCAAACCAGGACAGGGACTAGGCTTTGCATTGTGGGTAAAAGGTGGGTTATTCCAAAGGAATAATTACATTACAGAACTGCACACTATAGGCCATGAATAATACATCGAATCAGGTGTTCTCAGAATTCATAATTTTCTGCATGTCTTGCAGGAATGACACTGGAATCTTTGTGTCTGAGATAACAATGGGAGGGGTTGCAGACTTGAATGGAAGACTGTTGCTAGGTGACCAGATTTTGTCTGTGAATGGGGAGGACATTCGAGCTGCATCACAGGACTACGCCAGCGCACTGTTGCAGGTGCACCCAAACACACTTCACTTCATGAATACAGTAATTAATGCATTTCTTTGAAATCATAATAGGACTAATGATGTCCTCTCCATGGTGTGTTGCAGAGCTGTAGTGGGATCTGTGTTGTTGGAGGTGGCGCGCTTTAAAGCTTCATTATATGGAGATCAGGTAAACGCATTACACAAGACAGCTTGATTATTCCTGCTATGCAGTACTTTTGAACTCTGTGATCTAAAACAATAAATATATATGTGTTATAATTTAAGAAAATATTTCTATTAAAAATATGCTCTGCTTAAGTTCAGGCCATTATGTACACAATGAATTTAGCTGGACAATGACATCACTGTTTTCTCCAGACCGGCTATATATATAAATAAACAAAATTAATAACTTTTTTACAACAAAATGAACCATCACTGAACTTACTTAAGCTGGACCATGACGCTATTTTGTAGATCTGCTGTACAGCCGAAACAAACTTTGCTGCATTATTTTCCTGTTATCACTATAAAGCTGCTTTGTATTATAAACAATTTGTATTATAAAAAGCGCTATATAAATAAAGGTGACTTGACTTGATAATGGCAGAATTGAAATAAAGTAGCCATTACTCAGTGACTTTGAGTTGACATTAAGGATGTCAACTTTTTTTGTTAATGTTGATATATTAAACCATCTTTTGCTGTTTTTTTATCAGATTTTTTTTTTTATTAAACATGGTGGAATTTTTTTGGAATTAGACCAGCTGACACCACAAAAAAGACTAATATGATAATTAGATATTAGTATACTGTATATTATAAATCTACATTGTAATAACAACTAATATAAAACAAAATTGTGAGTTTGTGGTCAGTAAGATTTGTTTTGTTGTTGTCGTTAAAATAATTGAATACTCTAATTCAGCAAGGACGCATTAAATTGACTAAAAGTAACAAAAAAGACGTTTATAATGTTACAAATGATTTCTATTTCAACTTTCTATTCTTAAAATAATCCTGAAAAAAAAACTAATATCATGATTTCCAGAAAAATATAAGCAGCACAACATTGATAATAAATGTTTCTTGAGCACCAAACCAGCTTTTGAATGATTTCTGAAAGATCAAGTGACACTGAAAACTGTAGAAATGACTGTTGAAAATTCAGCCTTGCCATCACAGGAATGAATGATATTTAGAAAAAGATAGTTGTCTTCTTTTTTATTTATTTTTTACATTTTTACAGTGTTTTTGATCAAGTAAATGCAGCATTGGTGAGCCTTCCTTCATTAAAAAAAATCGTACCTACTCCAAATCTTTTGAACGCTAATGTATGATGGGGATTTAAGTATGTGTACCATAAACATGCCATACAATATTTACAGCACACAAGCACAACTTATCAGATCTCCATGGTGCGCAATCTATACGCAGTGTTTGAGAGCCAGTGTTCTATTTTTGTTGTGGCAGGTGGGCGAGGTGGACGTCCCTCTTCTCTCTTCTCTCAGCACACATGACTGTAAGTGTCTGTCACATGATAATTATTCACTATTCGGTTCTATTCATCAGTGCCATCAATGAGTTTTCATCTTTTTCCACAGCTTTGGACGGGAACGTTGACATCAGAACTGTCACTGTTCAGAAGGTGGGTTTGGTTTTCTAAGCACTTTTAATGCAGTAATTTGTTGATGCAGTAACTGTATGATCCAGTAGTAAATATAAGGTTGGTATGATTCTGTCCCAGCATGAGTGTGAGTCTGTGGAGTTGAGATTGAGAGAAACACTGGGAGATCCAATGATTTACATCTCTAACCTGGACCCTACCACACCTGCAGCACGCTCAGGACTTCTGCAGGTAGAGAGAGAATGAGAACGCTTGAGACTTTGGGGGAATTGGGCCTGAAAGCACTTTGGCCAACATGAGTTTGAGTTCCAGCTTGTGGTTCTTTCCCAATCCCTTTTCCCTTTTTCTCGTTCTATGCATAGAGACATTTCCTGGAATTTCTCTGTACACCATGAAAAATAAAGGTTCCCGCATCTATGGTTCCATGAGAAACCTTTAAAATCCATGGAATCTTTCCATTCACCTAAAAGTTCCTAATAGTGGAAAAAGTACTTAAGATTATTAAAGCGTTCTTCAGACCAAGAAAAGAGACACACTCTTTCATGTTCTTTTAAGAACTTTTCACTGAAAAGTTTTTCATTGACACAGAAATGGTTCTTCTATGGCATCTCTGCAAAAAACTATTTTTTTAAACCTTTATTTTTTAGAGTTTACTATCCCAATAAACCCCATCTATGTATCATCTTTTTTTATATTATTTTATAACTGTATCATATATCTCTTTTATTTTATTTTATAACTGTTTTAATTTTCCTTGCTTTTATTTTGTGATAATTTTAATTCCTTTCTGAAAAGCACTTTGAATTGCCATAGAGTATGAAATGTGCAATATAAATAAACTTGCCTAAAGGCAAAAATACCTAGAAATTATTTCCAAAAAAAAGAAAGTGTTGATCATCGTAAACCTCAAGATATAGCCTACATCAAACTGTATGTACACTAGCATTCGGAACTTTGGGGTCAGTAAGTAGAAAGAAATTATTTTTATCCAGCATGGATGCATACAATTGATTAAAAGTGACAGTAAAGACATTTATAATGTTACAAAACATTTGTTTTTAAATGAATGCTGTTCTTTTTAATGTACATTTTAAAATACATTAAAACAGAAAACAGTATTTCACAATATTACTGTTTTACTGTAATTTTGATCAAATAAAAGTAGCCTGTCACACATTGGAGACCAATGACCAAAAAAATGATTAAAAAAATGACCCCGAACTTCTGAATGGTATAGTGAACATTTGATGTTTAAAACAAGCTACTTTTCATACCAGTTTTATTTTATATTACATACTAGTTTATCAAACAAATAACTGGTACTACTATGGAAAAAAACAGCAAACTGAATACCCTATTAACAACAACCCACTATCTTCAAAAATAAATAAATAACTGAACTGAATTTTCAGTTGGGTGCCAGAGTCATCAGCATTAACGGTACATCAACAGAAAGTCTCTCAGTCACTGAGGCAAGTTCCCTCCTGAGAAACAGCAGCGGAGCCGTCACACTGCAGGTGTGTATCATCAGACACATATCAAATCATTGCAGATACAAAATAATCAAATGTTCAATCATTGTACACAGAGCTCATCTTTCCATGAATGTCACACTCTGTGTTTGATTAAAGGTGATGCCAAGTGGCTGTGCAGATGGAGCTAGCTTCAGTAAGGATCGCTCATCTTTAATTCACTCCTCACCTGGACTCGCAGAAAATGACTCTATCCTCAACCACCAGAGGTACGCAAAATAAATATTTATAGTTTCCAATATAGAAACTGTCAAACTATTCTGAAGTGGAGTCCTATTTATAGGCAATAGTCTCCTAAATAATTAAGATAATGGATTCTTTTCACATTTCCGAGGTTCTCAGAAGTGGAAGTCGTCATAGTTGTATAGCGATGAACAGGAGATATAGCAAATAAATATTTTTTAAATTTGCCGTCACTCCCTCAGCTGTTGTATTAGAAACACCTTTGCAGCAGTGTTAGTTTTTTTTTACTGTATATTACTGTATTTCTGGTAAGCATTCTTCCTTTTGGGTACAATCAAATTGATTTCATATTCCATCTATGGCATTTGGTACCTCTGATCTATACATTAAATTGTAGAAGTTAAAAACAAACAATATCCCAAATTATATTTATTCACCCATTATTCATATGTTAAGAACTCCAATAAGATTTAGAAAGTCATTTTATTTAACTGCCAGCTGTATCTCAGTTTGCTTTCATTTTCATTCAATATTACACTTTCTATCTGAAAAGTTTCATCACTAAAATTAATGCAACCCAGGACCATTTTTTTATGTGTGGGTCACTGGAACAAATGACATTCATATCATACAGAACCTTTAGTCAACTATGCTCACATTATGCTGGCTCAGATTTATGCTAGCATTTAAGATTTATTACTGGTTTCATCCCAACGCTGCCTTCAATGAGTCCATGAAATATATTGAAATTGCCCTTTTTACTGAAATATCTGCTTGTGGATATTTCAGAGCAAGTTTGCGAGTGCAGTTCTTTAAAGCCGTGAGACTCTAGAGTCAGCAGAATTCTACACATAGATAAAGGACTTCCCCTCAGGGCACCCAGACTATTCAGACAACCCTGTTCAATAGAAGTGTTATGCTTGCTTTTTTCACTTTTCTAACTGCACTAAGAGATTCATCTTTGCCCTGTTTTCCAGTAGGGTGTCTCTGGGAAAAAAATGGGTTTAATTCTATTTGTCTTTTGTGTGTTTAAGTTCTCCTCAGTTCCAGACGATCACTCTTGAACGTGGCTCTGCTGGGCTTGGCTTCAGTATTGTAGGAGGATTTGGCAGTTCCCATGGTGACTTGCCCATCTATGTCAAGAACATATTTCCCAAGGTACATCAGGAAAAAGACACTGCCGTTGAGTTGAGTAGAGTAAATATATTGACTACAGTGAGCCATAGAGATCAATACATGTCCAAACACACATTCAGTCTGCATGGATTGCAGCATGTGCACGACATACAGTCCTCTGACAGAGAGGAATGTTATTTGTGTATTTGAGCGTGAAGCGTATGTGACAGTGCTGTTTCCACAGGGAGCTGCAGTGCAGGACGGGCGTCTGTGTCGCGGGGATCAGCTGCTGACAGTGAACGGACTGAGTCTGGAGGGTGTCACTCACTCTGAGGCTGTCGAGCTCCTTAGACAAACCAGCGGGACGGTTACTCTACAAGTACTTCTGAAAAGACTACCAACATGCTGATAATGTCACACAATGTCACTTTCCTTGTCGTGACGATTCTTAGACCTCAAGGAGCAGATGCATGATTGATTGTTAAACACAGAGGGAGACAGATTCTACAAGCTGTATTTCTCAGAAAACATCTCCCAAAACACTAGTATTTTCTAATTGCAAAAAGTATTTCAGATAAAATGTGAATCTAAATAGTGTGTAAAGTGGGAGAAGCCAATAGAGACTAGTGCTAAACCAGTGGTTCTCAACCAGGGGGCTGCAGGATGACATATAATATTTTTATAATATAATCAATATTTAAAGGGGTCATGAACTGCATTGTTTTATAATGTTTCCTGGGTGCACTTATAATGTTAGTATGATTTTTACATAAAAAATGGTCATAATTTAGAAATAAAAGGCATTTTTCCTTGCCTGATTTTAGCCCTCTGATTTGAACGCTCTGCCTGAAAGTCTACTGTGAGACTTCAGTGTAAACGCCCACTGCTGTGCACATCTTTGCATGTGAAATAGCTCACATGTGGAACTCTCTGGAAAACTTGTTGCTCATTTTTACTATTACAGCCTCAAGGTTAACTAATCGTGAAAAGTGTTGATTATAGCATTATATTAGATTGTAAAATGTTGCAGTGGATGAGTATTGTTGCCGATCACAGACATGTTGAGTACAAGAATAAACTAGTGATTCATCGCCTCATATACCCTATTCTATTCTAGTTTGTTGTATGTCGCTTTGCCCTGTTTATAAAATGTGCTATTGTTGATCTCTTGCACTTCATGAGTCGATTGATGCTCTAATTTAATCTTGTTGTATCATAGCAAGGCCAATAAATTATTATTATTATTACTATGAATGAAGAACATTAATCATTACAACTAATTTCTGCACTCTCGCGAATGCTTTCATCATGACTAAAAGTGCAAACACCGTTGATTCTAACGGGGGTTTTGGCGAGAGTCACTGATAAACTTGCGCTGTTTGATTGACTGCTCCAGCGATTGTAAAGGGAGCGTTCTTTGATATTGCTTTCTATATATCATTTAATCACAGTTTAAATAACAGATTATTTTCATCCTACTAAGAGAAACAATGTGAAGTTGACCATTTAGTCACTGGTTTGATTTACTGACACATAGACAAAGAACATCTGACTTTACATGAATCATTACATATCAGACATCACTGGTCACAGATCAGGCATTAGAATTAACACAGTTACTTATGTTGTTGCATTACTGTCGAGTCCATATCGTAAAAATAAAGCCTGCACCGAAATTGCGACTGATTTACCAAAGAATCCACAGTGAAATGTACCGGATTCATTAGCATTAGGATCGTCTGGAAGGTAAAGTTATTTTCACTCCAGTGATCCTGTGCTCTTCTCTCTTTCACGAGTTCACACTTACATACAATTAGAGGGAGTAAAGTTTAATGCGTATTTGGTGGTGGAGGGATGCTGCTAAACTTGTCAATGGATTGAGGTGAGACTGCTGAATATACAGTGAGGAAAATAAGTATTTGAACACCGTGTTATTTTGCAAGTTCTCCCAATCAGAAATCATGGAGGGGTCTGAAATTGTCATCGTAGGTGCATGTCCACTGAAAAAAAAAATCCAGAAATCACAATGTATAATTTTTTAACTATTTATTTGTATGATACAGCTGCAAATAAGTATTTGAACACCTGAGAAAATCAATGTTAATATTTGGTACAGTAGCCTTTGTTTGCAATTACAGAGGTCAAACGTTTCCTGTAGTTTTTCACCAGGTTTGCACACACTGCTGGAGGGATTTTGGCCCACTCCTCCACACAGATCTTCCCTAGATCAGTCAGGTTTCTGGGCTGTCGCTGAGAAACACGGAGTTTGAGCTCCCTCCAAAGATTCTCTATTGGGTTTAGGTCTGGAGACTGGCTAGGCCACGCCAGAACCTTGATATGCTTCTTACAGAGCCACTCCTTGGTTATCCTGGCTGTGTGCTTCGGGTCATTGTCATGTTGGAAGACCCAGCCTCGACCCATCTTCAATGCTCTAACTGAGGGAAGGAGGTTGTTCCCCAAAATCTCGCAATACATGGCCCCGGTCATCCTCTCCTTAATACAGTGCAGTCTGCCCTGTCCCATGTGCAGAAAAACACCCCCAAAGCATGATGCTACCACCCCCCATGCTTCGCAGTAGGGATGGTGTTCTTTGGATGGTACTCCTCATCTTCTTCCTCCAAACACGGCGAGTGGAATTATGACCAAAAAGTTCTATTTTGGTCTCATCTGACCACATGGACTTTCTCCCATGACTCCTCTGGATCATCCAAATGGTCATTGGCAAACTTATAGACGGGACTCGACATCTGCTGGTTTAAGCAGGGGAACCTTCCGTGCCATGCATGATTTCAAACCATGACGTCTTAGTGTATTACCAACAGTAACCTTGGAAACGGTGGTCCCCAGCTCTTTTCAGGTCATTGACCAGCTCCTCCCGTGTAGTTTCTTGGCTGATTTCTCACCTTTCTAGGATCATTGAGATCTTGCATGGAGGCCCCAGTCCCGAGGGAGATTGACAGTCATGTTTAGCTTCTTCCATTTTATAATGATTGCTCCAACAGTGGACCTTTTTTCACCAAGCTGCTTGGCAATTTCCCCGTAGCCCTTTCCAGGCCTTGTGGAGGTGTACAATTTGTCTCTAGTGTCTTTGGGCAGCTCTTTGGTCTTGGCCATGTTAGTAGTTGGATTCTTACTGATTGTATGGGGTGGACAGGTGTCTTTATGCAGCTAACGACCTCAAACAGGTGCATCTAATTTAGGATAATAAATGGAGTGGAGGTGGACATTTTAAAGGCAGACTAACAGGTCTTTGAGGGTCAGAATTCTAGCTGATAGACAGGTGTTCAAATACTTATTTGCAGCTGTATCATACAAATAAATAGTTAAAAAATAATATATTGTGATTCTTCTGGATTATTTTTTTTTTAGAATATGTCTCTCACAGTGGACATGCACCTACGATGACAATTTCAGACCCCTCCATTATTTCTAAGTGGGAGAACTTGCAAAATAACAGGGTGTTCAAATACTTATTTTCCTCACTGTATATATAGCTCTTATCGTTGATTGCTAAGTGCTCTCCACTCGTGTTAATTATCTGAACGTGCTCCTTCCCAAACTTTGTTAATAAAACATAATTTGTTATCTCACTAACATGCCAGTGGGCGTTTAGTAGGCGTTTATTATTAAAAAAAAATTGCCCTTTATTTAACCAGATAAAAATAAATAATTTCTTTTACAGAAATGACCTGGCTATGAGCAGCACAACTTTATCAAAAATTAGTAGGCGTTGATTTTCTCTTTCACCTATCTATAGCCGCGTTTCCAAAAATCAAGGCAACAGACGTTGGTATGTTTATATATCACAGCCACCGCACTAGACATTATTGGCATGTTATGGCACATATGAGGTGTTTCTCACTCATTTCTGCTTCGAGGTCTTGATTGTGGCATTTCTTTGAGATTTAGAATCCAGTATTCACGAGTTCACACTTACGAATGATCAGAGAGTAAATGGTTATGCGTATTTGGCGTGCTGTCTGGGGGGAGGGCTAGAGCTCGGAAATTGGGCCCGAAGCCAGAGTACTCCCCCCGTATCTCTGGTTAGGAAGATAACAGGCAAGTGTGAGGAGATGGGGTGGTGGAGGGATGCTGAAAACTGTCGAGGAATATGAGAGAGTTGACTGCGTATATTTAGGCTTTACTCATGCTGATTGAGTGGACCTGTTGATTACTGATTGCTGACAGCTGGTTGGAATGACTTGATTGTTTGATCATTAGAATGCGTTCCTCCTGAACCTTGTAAATAAAACATCATTTCCTGTAGTGTAATTCTTTTGTCTTTTATGAATTTAATAAACAACTCCGTCTCGTCTTCTGTCCGAACACACCGCCCCTTCTAAGCCAGATGACATGTAAATGCGCAAAAACTGTTTCCATTGCAGTTTTGCGAAATATATATTTTTCGAAGTGGCTGAAAAACCACCTCATGCGAGCGTAAAAACTTTTTTGTGATAAATGGGAGTTTTTGCGAAATTGATGTTTCCATTTAGCGTATTTTCAATTCGCAATTTCAATTTTGCGCAATTGGAAGGGTAATGGAAATGCGGCTTATGACGTCATAAATAGGCACATTCTACGAGTCATTTTCTGAGATTGGTTTCCGATAAAAGCTGTTTTTGGACTAACAAGGAAGTTTTCAGTTCTGAAAATTACAGGAAATGCGGCTTATGACGTCATAAATAGGCACATTCTACGAGTCATTTTCTGAGATTGGTTTCCGATAAAAGCTGTTTTTGGACTAACAAGGACGTTTTCAGTTCTGAAAATTACAGGATATTCTTATAGAATGATGACCCCTATGTCAAAAGCTCAAGGCAAAATTGGATTTCTCAATTCATGACCCCTTTAAGTCTTACTTGGTTTAAAAAGCATACAATGAAAATGTAAACTGGAAAAATGGTCTTTTCCCTCAATAAATATTTTTTTGTCCACTCAATCAGCATGAGTAAAGCCTAAATATACGCAGTCGACTCTCTCATATTCCTCGACAGTTTTCAGCATTCCTCCACCACCCCAGCTCAATAAATATTTATTGAGGGAAATATTTACCACCCCCATCCTCAATAAATATTTTTGAGGAACAGCTCAAGAAACAAGAAACTTTAAATTGTGGATAATTTATCCTCATCAAAGAGGTTGAGAACCACTGATCATGCAAAAAAATGTTTATGAAACTATTTAAAGCAAGACTGATATTATAAAAAGTATTTTCTGACTGTAACTCAGTAATGAATCATAAACATTGTGTTTGTATATGTTGTCAGATGCATTACAGCACTTCACTGTCCGTTAGAATGGCAATCAACATTCAACATTTTTCTACTGTAAATGTACCTGTATACAAAATACATAATTGTATTGCTGTACATAATTTTCTATTAAAGCCTTCATGTTAGACTACAAATTAAGTACTGAAAATATTCTGCAATTTGAACTGCTGTTAAATAAAATACCTGGACCTATGTACTGAGTTGTTTACCCAGATACTGTATATATCAGCAATTTAGCTACAACCATATGATCAATACTTGTAATCTGCATCATCAAGAAGAATGAACCATGGAGATAATTATGACAAGCAAACACAATCCATCTCTACAACATAATTCTTGTTTTAATTTTTTGAAATAGCACACATTAAGTCATTTACAGAATAATCTCTATAACACTCTATAAGTCTAGATCCAAAAGTGCAGCCATAGAAAACATTAAGAAAGGTATTATTTATATATCTGCAAGTATTCAAAGTAACAGGAAAAAAGCAAATATGACAGATACATATTTACATTGTGATCACTAAGCTGACATCCAGAAAAGTACAGTGGGTGTCCACATCTTTAGTGGAAGAGGGTGCATAATTGTGAACAACAGAAGGTAATATATTAAAATGCTCATGTATTTTGTCATGGGTGTTACATGAGTGAGATGACATTAAGTGCCCTTAATACTGTTTACATTTCAGATGAATATAGCTTTAATGCCATGTGTTAACAGTATGATGTATGTGTCAAGTCTGATATGCTTGATGAATTGTGAACCATACAATGACTTCTGTGAAAATGTGTGGTCCACCCCCAGCGCCTGGTCCCTCTGCTGAAAGCAGCTTAAGCTGAGTGATGGCTTTCAGGAAGTGCACAAGTATGACTCACAGACAAAAAAGTTCTGTTTATAGAGCTGATGTCATTCAGCCACTCACATCTTTATGAAAACAGAGAGTAACGGTTTCTGTCTCAGACCCTCCTATGTTTATCTCAGTTCTTGGCCTTTCCTTTACCCCTGCCTTTCCCCTTCCCAGAAGCCCCTGGTTTCTCTTGCTTGATGTCTTTGGCTGGTTTGGCTTTCTTCTGCTGTAAGAGTGAAGAAAAAAAAATCTGGTGAATAATGGAGTAGCATTTTGAGTGATTTATAATGGAATTTTGCCTATATGTAGGCGCTGATGGAATATGAAGGCTACTTCTGCATTTTCTGTGCTGATTTTGGGAAAAAGTGCGGAATTCTGTACAATGAATTTGAACATAGTAAAATATGCTATTATTACTAACTAATAAGAGTGTAGTAGTCTCAGTTGTGCTGTACGCAATAGAAATTAGCCAAAATATTTAATAAGTTACATGTAGTCTCAAAATGATGGGTGTTTGAATTCTGTGGGCCCAGATTCTCAGACAACCTTTACCACTTGCAACAAACTATACTTGTTTGAAAGGATAGCTCACCACAGAAGTAAAAAAAGGTCATCATTTATCCCTCAAACTCACCCTCATGTTTTTCCAAGCTTTCTCTTTAAATTATTATGACTCCTCTGAAGCCATAACAGATCCGTTTCTCAACTCACTGACTCAATGAGCCAGTCACAGTGGTTTAAGAAGATTTGGAATATAAAGCAATAGAGAGCAACTTTTATGGTGCTTCTGTGACCTCTTTTAATGCCTGAAAGCTTCAGTCTCTATGAAATTGTATGAAAAATAGTGGAGATTCTTCAAAAAAGCACCTTTTATGTTCCAAGAAATAAGGGAAGTCATACAGGTTTGGAACAATGACGCAAGTGTTGAAAGCCTAAATTAAACCTGATCGTTATATAAAGCGATCATGTCTCTTCAGGATTTATCCACTTATGGATGGATTACATTTTTTGAAACATCAGTTTTGGTTGAGTTGACTTAAAATGCAAGGACAGAAATCGAAACTTCATTAAAAATAACTTCATGAGTTTCGAAGATTAACAAAAGTAAAACAAGATGTTATTATGTTAACATGATTGGAAAACTGATATAGAAGTTGAAATGAAAGCTACTGGATTGCTGTTTAGATATCTACCTTGATCATTGCATCTCTGGTAAGCCCATCATCTTCTTCCTCTTCCTGGACCTGAGATTCATTGTCAAGCTCTCCTACAAGCTCAGGGTCAACAGCACCTTTACGGCTTTTCTTAACCACTTGTAAGGAGTACGGCGTAAGATGAGATTCCTTATTGTAGGCTCTTGTAAATGCAGCTTTCACCTGCAGAAAAGGGGAAAAAAGAGCTGATGGGAATAAAGTGTGGCATACAGCACCTCCAGATGTTTTCCAGTTAAAACACAATTAACTCGGATGGAGCAGGCATCTGTCAAAGCAATGAACTGTCAACTGGACCACTGGTTTCTTGTCCCGGAGGATAACTCTACAATATGCTAAGAAAATCACACACACACCTTGGAGTCTAGCTTAGAATAAGGATCCGGCTGTCCGCCCCATGTGCTGATCTCCATCATGTTATCAACATCCTCTTTAATGATGTCATAATCATCCATGAGCTTCACGCTCTGATTGGCTCCTTCTGAACCTTGGGACTGAAGAGGCTCTAATATTGCGGAGCGCAAATATGGCAGGTAATCCAGATTTATTGCTTCCTTACTACTTAACGTCCTGCAGGATAAGAAATATTCAAGCTTTTAAGAAAGCGAAAATGAGGTTTATAGACTTCATACTTCAGACATGGAGGAAAGGAGAGGGAGAGAAAAGTGTGTTTTCTCACTTTAAGCTCATGTGTGAAGCCAGCTCCTGTATGATGCGGCTGTGTTTGCCAGCTGATGAGAACTTGCCCAACCAGCTGGGAAAGGTTGGAAACTGACTCATATAGCCACGCATCAGTTCCCCTGGCAACACGCTTGCATAAATTGCCTGGAAATAAATACACACAAATATATGAAAAACCTTAGTTTGTTTTCACTGATCTATGCAAAATTACTATGTAAACAAGTTTTGTATATGTTAAAAATCAGAGCTGTAATATGACTTTATTCATCTTTTCTGCCTGAAAAAATGTCATTTTGAAAATGGCCACTTCAGGGCCTGATTATTTTGGTGCTGCTACAGCATTCAAAGATGCCGACTGAGGATTTGTAGGTCAACACTGATGAGAAGACAATGGCAAGAAGTATGTTACCTGTGTAGGAAGCAGAGACCAGGTCTGTTTGGAACGGATCTGTTTGTCCACTAAATCTCCATCGCAAATGCTGTCCGCTGTTTTACTCAACAACACCAAATGATTCTTCAGATTTCCCCTGATAAACATCAAATGTCACAATTATACAACCATGCTTTCATCTGCAGTAAGAATAGACTTTCTAAAATCTTGTGAAACAAAAATGTTTTCAAAGTGCACAAGCTGTAACTGTTGGTGTGAGTTAAGGCTGGCCGATACATAGAATATAAGAGATATTATTGCCAACTATTTTGCTGACAAGATAAAATTTGTGAATATTGCAGAATAATGTTAAAAGTTTAGCTTATTTTTCTATAGACAATTTTATATGTAAAATGTCAATTTTGTATGTCAAAATAGATCTGTGCATTAAGTGTAAATACAAACTAATAGATCTGCATTTGTTCTACATAATGTGTAATTTGTTTCTTTGTTCTTCAAAAAACGGTCTAATTTTGTTTTAAATTAAAATGTTGTCTATTTACATTATGTATTTTTCATGGGGATCAATTTAAAAAAGCCTTTTTAAATGACCAGAGAGCAAATGTATTGGGATAAATATTGAATATCTTCATAATTTGGGAAAATATAGAGATTATCTATGGTGTATATGTCTAAAACTCACCCTGCGGCAGCTGGTCGGACATGCAGATAGTTTTCTTGGACAAATAGTGGTGCTAAAGAGTAGTCATGAAAGAAAAGGTCTGATTTGTCAATCAAAGACATGTGGGTGGTTTCCTCTCCTGAAGCAAACACCTTCCGGCACACATCAAATGGACCCTGCACAAAAACACACAGATATTGTCATTCTATACAGTCTACTCATGTCATCAATAAGGCCCATGCTCATAAAGTGTGCATAATGTATTTAACAGTGTGCGCATGTACCAGTTTCATGTCTTTCCTAGCGTTGTTAGCATCAGATTTGGCCTGGTCATAGGTCATGACTTTGTCTTTAGCCGACCACATGCACAGATTGTGAAGGATCTAGATGTAGAAATATAATAACAAATGTTGCAGTGTAAAACACAGGCTTCTATAGTAGACACTGAAAGGCAACAGATTTGTTTGTTAACATCATACCTGTCGAATATCCTGATTGGACGCCAGGATTACTTCATTCAGTGCTGGGGGTGGGATCTTCAGACCCTCTTTGAAAGCTATAGACATCATAGCCCCCTGATTGGACAAAAAGGCAGCTTAAACATTTTTTAAATATACTTTACATAATAAGAGTAATATTTACTAAAATAAGATTTTTTTTGGCTACACTTTTATGTTAAAGTGTCCTTGGTAAAGTGTTATTACACAAAAGTACTGAGTAATAAACTAAAAACATGTACTTACTGTAAGGTTAACTGCTTGTAATTATGCATCATTTACGGTTATTATTACTATAGTAAGTACATGTAACAAGTATAACAAACAGTTAAAAAAACGTTTTTTTCAGCAATGATATAAAGTAGGGTTTAAAAACCAGTGAAAATCTGGGATTTATTTTAATTCAAATATTTTAAATGTTTCTAAAGGATATGATGCAAAATCAATGAGAAATACTTAAGATTCTGCAATATTTCTAGTTCACTAATTAAGTAAGCAAATGTGTGACACTGATCAACAGTGATTGAATCTGACAATCATTTCAAATGCCAGTGAGTACCTTGATCTGCTCAACACGGGGTCTCTGAAACCGCAGGTCGTAGCAGTAGTTGGCCAGAGAGCGGATCTTCTGATGATTGCGGTCATTACACATGCAGATGATGGGAATCTTTGACTGCTTTATCAGACCAATCATCTCCTGTGTGGGTCAAAGGGCAAAGCACAAGTGTCAATAACCAAAATAACTCTCTGAATACACTGGTGTTCACTGTTCAGAATAGCATACTACTCTTACCAAGACTGCACTATGTAATATATACACTGTGCAAAGTATGTACATTTTCTGTATGCACAGAATACCCAGATGACCAACTACATTTGCTCAAAATCAGCAGTATTCAACAGAGCTTACTAAAAGGATTACTGTATTCCACATTGCAATGACTTGACCTTTTATTTCCTGTACAGCATAACTGCATGTCAAACTCCAAATTAACCAAATTCATAAATAAAAGTTCCAAAAATCACCATGTTTAGTTTTATCTATGATACCAGGGCAATGAGTAGTAGAATTCTACAGTTTGAAACATTTATTGTGGACAAAGCCAACCGTTTCACATTCTATTTTTAAAAATTGTAGGCAGTATATAATATTAATATATACTGAGCTAGTGCTCCATTCCACACAGCCACTAAACCCATAAGCATTTAAACACCATCATGACCATTTTTGCTCCTTGAGCACCACCTCTGGTAAAGAGAGATGATGCAATTGAATGTGAGTGTATACGTCTACCTGTATTCCTCCTCTGTCTTCATTTCCTGCCATCCCGTCCACCTCGTCCATTATGAGGACATGTTTACTGCTCACTGTCTGAGATGCACCTGACACCATTTAACACAAAAACATACCGTGTTTATACTATAATCACCAAGTTTAACTCCAAGCTATTTTACAGATGCTACCTGCCGAATTAGCTGTTAATTGAGCTAATTACCGGTATAGAAGTTCTTAATGCTGGTGTTGTTGAGTGATTCTGCGATCACTTCCTTTAAGCTGTTCTTACTGCGGGTGCAGCTCGCATTCATCTCCACGTAGCTGTAACCCAACTCCTACAAGCACATATGGAACTCTATTAATGCTTTACCCAATGCAACAAAACTGTTAAACAGACACAGCATTTACAATCATTCACTAATTACTCTATCCTTGACTCAATGCTACATACTTTAAAACGATTACACAGACTGTTTTTAAAACACAGTCAAACTAAATGTTATGCTATTTGTATTTTATGAGTGAGACTGAACTGACCTCACAGACGAGAGCAGCAGTAGTGGTCTTCCCAACACCAGGAGGACCAGATAACAATGCAGCCTTAAGTCCAGAACCATCATCTTTACTCCCAAACTTACCAAATTTGGCTGTTTCACATAGAGAGAGAAAGAGAGACGCAAGAACAATGACATTTGTGACAACGACAATGACAACAAACAGTGCATTTGAATAAACACATTCTGGTTGGATAAAATAAACATTACGCTGTGACTCTGAGTGTAAAATCTGGTGCATATGCTCATGGTCAAGTCAAGTGCACTGCTTTTCAAGTGCACAATGGTAAAAGTAGAATTGATGTATTATAAGCATATAGAACTTGCATACTGGTAGTATGCCATTTTGTCACGGGTAGTTGACATGAAATTGAGCAGATGCAGCAGTATGAAATGCTAAACTATATAAACCATCTAAAACAACATTTACAATTCTTAGCTTATACAATTAATATTACCTTATATTAATTGAGAGACTATATGGAAAATTAATAGTACTTTAAAGTTGATGATACACAGGGCAACTTTTTGACCAATGTTGCTGGGCAATCTTGTTGAGCGATTGTTGCTTGGGCACTTTCCCATGGAAAATGTGCAATACATTTCTATCTGGATAATTTAGATCGGTCGTGGGCTCTGTGTCCCATCTGGTTACCTGTTGACGGCAACATTGCCCAGCAACATTGCCCAAAAAGTTGGCCTGTGTATCATCACCTTAAGGGTGCTTTCACACCTGCCTCGTTTAGTTCAGTTGAATCGCACTAGAGTTCGTTGTTCCCCTTGGTGCGGTCCGTTTGGGGGGGTATGAATGCAGCAATCGCACTCTGGTGCGCACCAAAAGCGGACCTCAAACGAACTCTGGAGCGGTTTGTTTGTGGTGAGAACGTGATCCGACCTCAAACACACCCAACTGCCAAAGTTGTGAGTTGTGATGAGGTGCGGAGTCTCATAGAAATTTGGTCTGATGACCATATTAGGTCCCAACTTTCAAAAACTCACAAGAAAAATGAAATCTTCGCTTTGTTTAGAAAACAGCTCAGGGAAAGGGGGTTTCATAGATCTGTGGAACAGTGCAGGGTTATTTTCCCGCACGTTAATTCTGACCAATCGAAATGCAGTTATGGAAATACGTTCAAGGCACATCTGGCCAACGAGTGATGTGGATGTTGTCACGTGACTGCATTTAGGTTCGTTTCATCAACTCATCAACTGATTCGGACCAGAGCAATCAGTGTGGTGTGAAAAGGAACCAAAACGCCTGAAAAATGCTACAAAGTATAGATTTTCACCCTTGGTCTGGACCAAATGAACCGAACTATAGATGTGAAAGCACCCTCAAAAAATGCATTTGTCATACTATGGGATCATTTCAAATTAACAAGTCAAGTTGAAAAACTATTAAAGATAAATATAATATACACATTTCCTAATCCATATTTTTAACGTAAAATCTTGATGTTGATGATCATAGGTTATATGTCAGCTACCCAAATATCAACTGTCATATGAACACAGTAAGAACAAACTTTAAAAACTGACGTGGTGCTTTTGTATTGCCGCTGTGATGTTTATGCCAGTTCTGTAACCAACGCAGAAGCTTGTTGGCACAACTCTGATCCCCCTGCTGTCCAATCAGGTTCTTCAGACTGCGGGGGCGGTACTTATCCACCCACAACAGGCTGCTCCCATCATTCGGTGGGGTAGAGTGGGATACAGGGGATCCTGTCTTGGTTTGATCATAGCTCAAACTCTTTTTGACCTCTGAACGAGAGGCCCCACGTGTTCCAGATTTAGAGGCAGAGCCAGGCTTAGACCTCCGCTCTGAAGGGCTTCTCTTGTTGGGACTGGGCCCTTGTGGTGTGGCCTTCTTGCCTGGAGGAGTGGGCTTGCCTCTAGAGTCTGGAGTCCTTGTTTTATAGGATTTATTCTAGAATATTGAAAATAGACAAACAGCTCATCACAATATGGGGAAATAAACAGACATACTTTGTATGCGTTATTTAGTTTTTCTGCAATATATATTGCTATATGAAAAAATACAGAACACTTTGACCACATCAATTGAATAGCTATATTTGGAAATAATTACTGATTGGGGTGATTTCGTTAGGCAGTGTATAGAAATATCAAAAATAATATTAAAAAGCTGAAAAATTACTTTTGCATTGAAAAATGTGTGGGTATGAACCATCTATTTAGGGATTTGGTTAAACCTTTAAACATTTGAGTGTTGGAAATAATGGTATACCAATATTCTGCCAAAATAAAAGGTTGAGGCTTCGATATGAAAAGCACAAGGCTTTGAAGAATTTAAAGACTTAAATATTTGTATTGTAACTCAAAGTGTTAATTGGTTCTTGTAAAGAGTGAACTCATGTGTAAAAACACCCCTAAAAGTAAGCATTTCCATTAGCAATAGAGTCTTTGTTTTTTTGTGTCTGGATGTCTCAGCAGTAGCAATACGACACATATTCATATAAAATGTCACCCTTCACAGTATGACTATCGCATTGAGCCATATACCGCAATATTGAATTTATTTGGCTAAATATTGTGAGGCTCCAGTGGGCAGTGAGTGCAAGTGAAAGAACAGAAGGGTTGATGGGAGCTTCTTTACCTCTGCCTCTGCAGCAATCTCGTATTTAGACTTCTTGCCTGGTTTGGTTCTTATGAGTTCCAACAACTCATCTTCATTAATGATCTTAGTGCCAAAACTCTCCGCCTAAAGGATAGACATTGAAGTTACATTAGCACATAATGTTACAACAACTAAAAATAAAATTAAAAGGGTAATTTATAAATGCATTGAAAAAGAAACATACAGAACACTCAAGTTCGAATAAAAAGAAATAATAAAAAATTAGGACCTTCTCAGTCTTTGAAACTCCACTGTCTCGTCCCAGAACAAGGTAATTGGTTTTACGGCTGACGTTTCCTGTGACTTTGCCACCGTATTGCTCTATTAGTGACTTAGCAGCATCCCTCTCCATAGACTCTAACACACCAGTCAACACAAACACACAACCCTCTAGGCAGTTCTCTGCTCCCTAAAACATACACATAACATTGTTTAAGCAGCTTAAAGGGGCTATATGTAAGAATTTTTATGTATTAATCGCTTTTTTATTGCTAATGTATAAACAGCTAGTAACGAAACTTAAACAAATCAGATATTCCCCGATTTCCTAGGCTGTTTATGAAAGCTTGTAGACTGATTTATATGTGGAGAAAAAAAATGTATGTTTATGTGCCCTCCCGAGAGACTCTCTTCAGTTCTCTACAGCGAGAAAGTGTGCAATACTAGCTAATGTTAGCTAAAAGATGGAGGCCACTAACGTCAACAAATGCACAGCAAAAAAAAAAAAAAAAGTTGCTGTTTCATAGTAACAGTGACATGAACAATGTTAGAGGCCGTTCAAACGGAACGAGTTTTTCCATTCCACTGCGCTACTTTTTTTGGAGTAGGATATAAAATTAATGAAAGTATGAAATATACAAAATCCTATATAGTTAAAACATGCTCATATAAAAAGCCTTGATATAGTTCTGTTATGTTTGTTTAATATTTGTTCTGAGAAGAGAGAGAATTTTCTTTTCCTCACTTGAATTCCTCAACAACTACATTAAAGCAATTCTAAGAAAGCATTATATGCGCATGTTGTGTGTATTTAAAGCCTGTCAATCAACATTTGAGCGCCACCCTCAGGCTAATTAACCGAAGGACATCTGCCAAAAGCGTGTCTGCATGATTTCAGCGATTGGAATATATTATAAAGCTTACTAAATGTTTATCATAAAATAGCGCTAAGACCCAGAATCTGCACTACCTAAATCTACGGTCAGGAGCAACTATTGCTTCTAAGCGAAGAATGAAAAAGAACTGCACCGTGAGTATATCAGGGCCTTGATTCGCGCTCAGTCTCTTGTACATTACGGAGTGTGTGCACGAGCGTGAGTACAGACAATAGTTGCTGGCTGCAGTTCACTTAATGACCACTGGTGTCACTAATAACAGGAGTTTCTGAATTCTACATATAGCCCCTTTGAAGGTCAAGTATAATTTTATTCCTGAAATATTTTCATAAATAGCAATGAGACGATAGGCCTTCAGTTGTCAACATGAGTGGTTTAGGTGTTTTTACCTGTGGTACTTCTTTAGACCCCAGAGCTCGTGGTCCTTCTCTGTTCAGAAAGTTACGGTAGGCTGATGAATTTGCCCGTTTTTTCTCAAGATCTTCAGGACTTGTATTCTGAAATATTAGAGACAAAGGTTTGCTCACTAGAGGTTTTCAGGCCATATTTATAGAAAAGCATTGTATTAATACTAAATAAAAACTTAAAAGACCCTTAAAAAAAACACAGTTACAAATCTTACATTGTCATTTCGAATATCTTCTAATATAAAACAATCCTGAGTTAAGCAGCATATGCAAATTAAATACCTCTGGTTTTGTTGGTGAAGTTTTACTGGGTTCACTTTTAGGTGTGGAAATACTTCTTGATTTTGTCATTCCCGTGGAAACATTTCCTGTTTTGGGCGTAGCTGCCTGCTCTGAGCTAGCTGGTGAGATGGGCTCTTTCTTAGGAGAGATCTTAAGTTTCTTTTCAGCCCTATTCCTTTTCTCGTCCTCTTCATCCTGTCGTTTTTTCATCTGAGCCAGTTTGGAGCTGGTCTTCACAGGACTCGTTTTAGGCGATGGGTCCTTTTTAGGTTTGGTGTCTGAGGCAACTGCCTGAGAGCTGCCCTTGGAAGGGGAGAGAGTCTCTACCCGAGCCTAGGATACAAAAAGAATTGTGTAACAAACCAAAAAAAAACATGGCTTCGTTGGCGACACCACGTGATTTTTGTGGACATTTTATTATGCAGACAAAGGGTTTTCAAATATTAATAAGAAGTAAACCTGTTAAAATATTATTTTCGTGAAAGAATAAATTATGAATAACTCCTTGCATGTGTATGTTTACTATGCATGTTTAAATCAGAATTAGTTAAAACAAACTATAGACATGTATGCAGCTCACCAACCTTTTTCGGTAAGGGAGCTTCATCCAGCATGGCTAATGTTTTTGCAAATTCCTCATCATCATGAATCTGCTTTTCCAACTAACACAAAAAAACACACACATATAGGTTCTGCATTAAGCATTTATACATATTTTACAAATTTACAATTTCTCCATGATAATAAACTAGATATGAAAAAGTGACTACATTGACATGCATTTTCAAATTAAGGTATATTCTATTTAATATAATTTTTATTCTGAAAAAGCTACTGTTATGAAGATTCACTTTTGCATGCTCTTGAGGAAATCTCTTGATTGATATAGGTACATTATTGTGCATTTGTCATGTGTCCTAAACCAACCTCAGTGTCTTCATCCATCTGAAGTTCTTTTGCAATGGCTTCATCACTGAGCGACTCATCAGTTTCCTGTGTGGGCTGGACGAGACCGAACACTGATGAGTTAGGATTTTTCAACACATTAAGCACACACACATACACACACTTTTATTCACTCTCTCTACTCACTGCCTTCCTTTTGGCGCTGGTACTGGCCACCATTTTCTTCTCTGACCTCTGAACACTTGAGCTCCCAAAGAATGCCATTACTGAGGTGGGCTTCAGTTTAGGTGAGGTTGGTGTGACCTTTGTTGATACGGTGGGCTGAGAACTCTTCACACCTCCCTTTGAGATCGTGTTTGGGGCTTCGATTGGAGATTTATTAGGGGAAACTTTAGCTTGTTTTGTTTTTCCTGAATTTGAGACCTTCTTGCCTTTAGCTGTTCCATTTTCTTTGGGTTTGTGCTGTTTCAGAGTCACAAATGTATCATCTGAATCTGAAAAAAGAAAACAAGGAAAAAAAATTAAAAAAATAATACAAATTGTGATATACACATCAAATTCACAGCATTATATTATACATGAGGCAATTTGCTCGCTGACTCCCTCACCAGAATCAGACACAAAAGTTACTGGTTGTTTCTTCACTGTGGGGGCAGGTGTTTCTTTAGTGCTCTTTTTGGTCTTCTTCTCCTTCTTGTCTTCCTCAGAGTCTACGATAAGATGAGAGAAATATTATGATATCAGATTCCAAGACTGTCAAGGAGTTTTATTTTATTTTATTAAATATTTAGTTTCTATTAAGTTAGATTATAAAAAAATTACCCAACTCATTATAGTACTGTATTTATTTACTTTGATTACATTTTTATTCCAGACAATCAAGCACTTCCATACCTTGCAGCCCCCTGTTTGAAATCCCCTGGTCTAAGGTATTTTTTAATCCTTAATAACCACCATGTCTTAACATAGTGAACATAATGGTCATAATTGTACCAATACTTGATAAATGCCGTTTACAAACCTGAATCAATTATGACTCTTTTCTTTCGTTTTCCAGTGGGTTTCTCATCAGATTTGGGACTTTTGACCTACAGAAAGAGAAAAAGAGTGATTGTATCACACTGCAGGATGCATTGAACATCAGCATGCAAATTCATGTTAATAAAGAGAATATGAGAATTAACTTATATTGTAGGTGCCAAAATAGATATATTAATAGATATAGTACAATCACAGACCTGTCACAGAAAGAAATGACATACGTACATTAGACCGTTGTTCTACCTTAGTTTTTGATTTCTGTTTCTTCTTCTGTTCTTCATCAGTGCTGGTGCTTTCATTTGAAGGTTTGGGCGCTGCAGGTTTGGTGGACGCAAAAAACCTCCGGATGTCCTGAAACGAGCATAAGTGAATTAGAAAAATATACTGTTAACATTTTATGCAGGTTTACATAGGTTTAATCACTCATAACATAGGTTCTTAAACGTGCTGCGCAGAGCAACTACCATAGAAACCCCAGACTGTGATTGTTCTGTTGCATGTTTACATTTCAAAGTTGACAATAACAAACAGGAAGCAGGTGCTTCGTTGATACCAAATACACAAACATCTGTACTGTATTGTTATAGAGTAACGCAACAGCTCATATTGGCCTGTCTGTAGGGATACAGTCGACTTGGATCGTTAAGTTCTCAACACTTTTTAAATGCTAAAATGTTGCTCGACCCAGACGTAAACAAATGCTCTCGTGATACTAAATTACGTAAACATGGACTGCCAAGTTCATGAATAGCCTCTGGTCTGTTAACAAACACGTAGGCTGCAAGTTTGAGCTAACTGCTCTTTCTTTATCCAAAGAGCCTTATTAACTCCATTGAGCTCGTCTCTGATTGCATCATTTTTTATATAGATGGTGCATTAATAAGGCCACTCACCATTTTTGAGCATGTGTCAATATCGTTTCTTTATTTTTGGACAGATTGCGGGACAGTAGTGCTTCTCCAGTTCTCTTTGGCGCCAATGATACTCAACGCAGGCGCAGCGTGATGACGGAGCGCAGATGGAGGAAGAGAGACACAAGCGCGCGGATCAGATTCGGCTAGTGTGTGATACCATGGATACGCCACATTGTAAAATACAATAATAATTCAGTGCAACAAATATTGTATAACAAACTAAATCATACTTAGAGGTATCGTATATGATTGTTTATAATAAAAAATATGATGCCTAATGCTATCATTAGAAATTAATTTGAATGAAAACTACTTTCTGTAAAAATACAAATTAACCTGAAACTGTTTGGCCCCAGAATATATACAATCCTTGTGCGAGGGATCTCCATCCTCAAATTTTAAAAAGGCATCTATTGTATCTGTATAAAGATCAAATTAAAATAAATAATATTATTATTATGCAAAAAATATTTACTTTCCATTAGGTTAATAAGTGCATTTCTTACACATAATAGCACTGTACTGTTATAGATGTACAGTATGTGTGTATGTAAATATGTTTATTTACTCATTTGATTTCTCTCATTTTAATGTAATTTTTGTTTCTCTTATTTTAATCTTTTGATTTATTTAGTTTTTGTTTTTAAAGTTTTTCTCTAAACATTTCCAGACATTTTTTATGTTCTGGAATTTAAGTCTCCATAGTCTATATAGGTATGTTCAAAATATCATAAAATCATTTACAGATTATTTATAAAACATTCCTTTTCACCATATTAAATTAACTAAAAAACACAAATTTATCTTATTTGAACTTTATTTGCAGTTATGTTTCCTGTTGAAAATAACTGGTCACACCAATCAAGAGCCATCATAATTCTCAATGTAACAAATTATTTGCATATATATATATATATATATGTGTGTGTGTGTGTTTGTGTGAGAGAGCTCCACCTCTAAGGTGCTGATCCCATTGAAGTTCACTCATTCTGAGTAACTTGACTACTAGACCAGTGTCCATCTTCAATTTTAAATGCCAACATTGCAAATGAAAGGTAATTCTTGAAGAATCAACAGGCTAGGCCCTCGTGTTAAATGCATAATAGTGACAAATCTAACCCTCATAATGCATTCAGAGGCCATTTTTATAAAAGAGCTCAGAGTAAATTTGTCCTAAGTGTTCAAGTGATCATTTTAGTTTCATTCCTAGAGTTAAGTATGATTCATTAAAATTTCTGTGTTAAGACGGTCTCAGCTCCGAATTTATTTAAGAGTGCTGGAGAGGTATCCTAATCTAGTTAGGACTAATTAGATTGAAGCAGAAAAGTGGAGACACGTTTTCCTATGATACAACGTACTGGAGTGATGGAGTTAATAAAACAATATAAGCCTGATAGTCAATATATTTTTTGTAATCGACATAGTAAAACATTTAACAACTTCTGCCACTCTACGAAACAATGCTCTAAACTGCAGAATGAAATAATGACTTGTTGGTGAATGGGAAAAAGGCATCAGTGCATCAGTGATGACTTAAACCCATCATTCCACAGTAAGCAGGGTCTTAAATAACACTATTGCTGCACTAACCACACCACACAGTCAGGCAGACTTCCCAACTGACTTAAAAGCGCCTTGCTTTTGCTGCTTTGTTTATGAGGATTGCAATGGAGTTGGAGCTATTGATGGAACTCATTTTTTTACCGATACCAATACTCTCTTAATGTTCTTTATTTAGATCTGACAAATAATTTTAATTTTGTTTTAATAAACATTCCGCAGTAATGTTGATGCTACTTATAAATTTTGATTGTTTTTGAACAGTTATGATTTTAAAATGTAGTAAAATGGTAATATAGTAGCATTGAAAACTTTGCACATTCATTGAGAAGTTATTGATCAAATACAAAATGGTTTTAACTAAAATAAAAAAATATATATTTAAAAAAAAAGCTTTATAATAGATAATAGATTGGATCAGCCCATTTTGCTATACACATGAACCCCTTCACATCTACCATAACCGGTCACTGACTTATGATCAAATTGTGCAAACAAAAACAATTGCACAAGTATATGTTGTTGAAAAATGGGAGTTGGTCTTTATTGACAGATTTTACAGACTAATTTAGTCATCTTGCTGTTCCACCACTGTGCCTTTCTCACTAACATAGATCCCGTCAAGAAACTTCCGGATGTCCTTCTTTCTCACAGTGGTGGCCTGCTGGATCAGTGCAGCTGATGGGGGATGGAAAAAGAAGAGAAAAAGAAAAACAATTGTTAAGACAAACCAGTTTAAATGACACGGTGGTGCACCCAAGAACTTCCATGTGCTGTAAGAGCTGTACAGAAATCAGTCATGTAACATGCAAACCTAGTAAGTTGTTAAAGCTGTGGACTAAAACGTTTGAAGTATTCTCATGCTTGGATCAATGTCACCGTGCAAAAAAAGCCCTATAAAAGATGGAGTGAAGTAAAGCTGTTTGGTGTGGAGGAGATGGTTAATTCATTCTAAACATCGCATCATTTGAAATTTGGCACTGTGGCAGAGATGACACATGAAAACTGACAACATAGAAGAGACAAGTTCAAGGACAAAAAGCAGGAAAACTAGCACAGAAAAGAGGCGATGGAAAGGCGAGGGGCAGCAGCGGCTTCTGACGCCCTGCGCGGCGGTCTCATTCTAACCTCTCGTGTTCTCTACGACTCCGACTCCACTACAGTGCCTTTCTCAGAGACGTAAATACCATCCAGGAACTTTCTGATATCCTTATTTTTCACTGTGGTTGCCTGCTGGATGAGGGCCGCTGAAACAAGAAAGGCTGGGGAGGTGAGGCATGCACACACACTAGACTTACATAACCAGTCTCACACACACACAACCCAATCAGGAACATTCACTTCAATACCAATGCAACCAAGGGTTAAGGATGTCAGATGGGGGAAGGAGGCTAAAATGGTCCAATTCAGAAAAATCTAAACAATAAACCAGGACCGGCAGGTACTGGCAAATTAACTCCGAGAGGAAACAGGGATGCTCGGTAGGGATGCACCGAAATTAAAATTCTTGGCCGAAACCGAAAACCGAAAGAGGAAACCAGGGCCGAAAACCGCAAAACTGAAATTATGCCAATTATTAATACCATTGCATTTATGGCTATGACTGTGTACTAACTTTACTAAAATCAAGGCATTGCAAAAATTTATATTAAAGTTTCAAAGAATAAATCTATTAGCCTACAAATTATCCAAATATTTATTTAGCACATTGCAACAATGCACAGTATAAAACAAAATTCAAAGTAAAATGTTTAACTTGACCCCACTCATGTGTACATTAAATAATAATGTACAGGCCTACTGGCCTGCAGAAAGGTTTTAAAATGATATGTTCTCTCATAAAAACAAAGTGCATTTAGGTCAAGTGCATTTTAAAATTTTCTCTGTAGGACTACTACAAGAAAGTGCATTCAGAACAAGTGCAACTGCTTAAAGATTAGTAACGGTTCTGAAAAAATTCACAGTTCGGTACAGCAAAAAGAAAGAAATTCCAGAGAAATTTCCTTTAAATTTTTTTTTTTAATTAAAACTAACATCATAAAGTATGATCATTTTTTACTTTGAGCAATGATGGAACTATACTTGACTCTTCTCCTTGATAAAAATGTTCAGATTAACATTTAAGGGCAGCAATTTAATTCATAATGTCGAAATAAAACCGACATAACGTTACTTGAAAGCATTGTAGCCTAACTTACTATTCCTGCCAAACTTCCATGGTTACAGCAGAGAATGTGACGGGCTTTGGTTACAGTGAGTTACTACAGTAACCCCATGGTGAATGTTGATGATCTGTGTACACTGGATAGTTCAATGTTTCTTCCTGGTTTCCACGTCAGCGCTGTTTGATCCGTTAATAACGCAGAAATGTGAATGCTTCTCACCAGATCTCGCAGCGATGTTATTACTTAAGTGGCGAATTCAAATGCTTTCTTTACTGGATGTCTTAGCGCTGTGTAACAGTGTCGCTTGATCGAGATCGGCTCGCGCTGCATTGGTCCTGACTGATAAACGGTCCTTGAAACACACAATAACGAGTAACGCAGTTTCGTTCCGCTTTCATTACGTTTACCATTTGATGTTGGGCAATGTTTTCGTGCCATCGCGCGCTTGCCACGCGCCTTTGAAATAACGAAATTTTGGTCGGCAGGAAAAATGGTCTAACGAACCGGTTTCTGTTTGCGTCATAACATTTTGGCCGTATTTTTCAGTGATAAGTCTTTTTTCAGTGATAAGTCTTCTGCATCCCTAATACTCAGGTCTAGCACAGACAAGGTGAGGGAGGGTACATCTTAGGCTTAGATTTAAGGGTTGCCACAATGAGTCCAGTAAAGGAAGAAAAAACAGGCTGAGTCACTTTATCATTTGTTTACTCTTGGATTTTTTTTCTAACGCTTTAACGTCTTAACTCAAATAATAAACTGAGTGAAATACATGAATCCTTACGCTCGTCACCACCAGGCAATCACCTGTCTTTATAATATAGTCTTGTAAATGCAGTTCACTTGCATTGCAAGGTTATTGATTTGCATGATCAGCATATCGGTGTGCATGTACAGATGCTCAATCACAAAAACGCCTTTGCGCACAATACTAGGATTACCGAAACACTGTGAGAGAAACCAGAGGACTTATTAGTGAATCCAAGTGGGCTTTGTTTATTTGAAATAAAATTCAAATTGTGCCAATGCTAACAGAATTCATAGACCCTTTAATGTGCAAATAGACCATCATGTGGTTTAAAATAATGCAAACCACTCAATTTCAAGGAGATATTGAGATGCATACACTCTAGTCATGATTATAGGTCGGCACAGTACATCTTAAAATGATGCTCACCTGAGTTTGACACCAGCTCAATGTCATTACCCTCCAGAACCAGCTCGTCTTTTTGAGCAGCAGACACTGCACACGCCACACCTACCAAAAAACAAAACACCTTAATTCTGTAACCAGGCATGTCTGCAGCAGAATTAAGGGGTTTGTGATAAAAGACATTATACCAATCAGACGAAAAGCCTTTACACATACCTGACCTCATGCGAACACGGCGGACGTACTTCTCTCCCAAGAAGTTCCTGATCTCCACCAGAGAGCCAGTCTCCTGGATCACCACGTTAATGGGGAAATGGGCATATACAGATCGCATCTTGTATCTGAAGCCCTAGAGAACAAATAAAACCTGCATTACATCACATAGTCCATATCTTTTCCTCTTCAATATAACTAGAAAGAGATGATGGGGAGGATACTAAAACAGTCCTTTTAAAGCTGCTTTAGACAATGGGCATAAAGAATTGAGTGCAAACGTTTCAAACCGAGTTTACTTACCAGGGTGACCCCCTTGATCATGTTCTGGACATGACTGCAGATGGTGCGGACTGTGGCCAACTCCTTCCTGTTACCCCACCACTTATCCACACGCAGCTAAAACAAACACAGATCATCCACTGAAGTTCCACACAAGTTAATAAGGTATGTTTACATGCACGTATTTGTCAAATGAATCGAATCTAATTTCAGATTCTGATTCACATTTGTTTACATGTGCATCACATGTATTCAGAACAAAACTTCATAGTCAATGTCACCTGAGCTATTGCAAGTGACCTATCGGTAAGCTCCTCCCCTCAAACGCAGATGAGCCAATGGCAGTTGAGTATCAGCTGCACGGAAACCAGAACTCAGACATCTTTAGGTTTCAGTGCCATTAAGAAACATTGGAAGATCCGAAGCTCTCATCAGTTTTATGGTGTTTATGCTACAAAATGGAAAAACAATGTGCCTGGGGTACTTGTATCACTGATTCCGGGTATCCTGAGAGGATGGGCATGGGTATTCGTGTATTGAATCACCGTACTGTGTCACCAGCACGTTTCAAAAGTGTGATAACATTTGCAGGAACGGACCAATTATTTGCGCAATACCTACCTACCATATTTATTTTAAAATATTTTCTATGTCCCTCCATGGCATGTTTAAGTCCCACTTGAATGCTCCTCGATGAGAGGTGGTCCTTCTGTGTCCAAAATGTATCAAAAACATCTTGGGACAGGGTTTTCACAATGACAGCCGTCATTGTAAGACAGTTAGCAACTCTGTTTGTTTGTCCAAGATAGCAACAGTTACTAAGGGGGGCGAGACTTACAGATAGGTCAATTGCTGTTTTCCCCTTCACGAAATATAAAAAAGTAAGCGGACGTCATAAGAACTTTAGCAAATATTTAATATTCAGTCTCCTCAACTGACCAGTTCAAGACAAATATACATGTTCAGAAGGTAAAACACAAACATATCCATCACGACACTATAGTTATTTTTTCCTGTTGATCAGATTACCTCAGCCAGTATAGTATAAAACAATTAAAAAGTAATCCAATATAAGATACCCTAAAAAAGTGGGCTTAAAGGGAAGATTTAAAAACTCTACCGCATGCCTAATCTTAGAGGGCTGATAGTTCTATAGTTTTGAGCTAATGAAGTGAACACCCCATTACCCATTGCTCTTAAAAGATTTGGCGGTACTGTATGAAACGAGACAGCAAACCTTCTTCTGTTTCTTGCCCAACAGACTGAGCTCCAGGTTAATATGGTTGAACTCTCGGCGGAGAACGCCACGGGGTCCCTTCACTGTAACTGTGCGGCCCTTGAGGGACACCTCGACTGTAAGGAAACAGACGCAATTTAGTAAACATGAAGACATGTAGTGCATAAGGAGAAAACTTTCTAAACCATTTACGCAAGAAGTGTGTGAAAGATTAGGACGTGATGCATGATATTTGACATACCGTTGTCGGGGATGTCCACTGTCTGGTTACTGAGAATGGTCTTCATTCTGAAGAAAACGAGCACAAAGCGGTCAGCAAAAGCATATTCTGTCCATCACAAATACTAAGTTTTATCATTTATTAGAAAAGAAAAACTTGACAGCCTGGTACAAACCCGGTGGAATCTATTACAATTCTAGTAAATTACACCCGGGTGATACCGTTAACGTGTCTTTTTTTTAAAGTCTGTTTTAATGCTACTTGAACATTACAATTGTCACAATGAGACAAACATGGCTTAATGTTAATGTGCTTAATGAATGACTTGTATTTGCTTCGGCCTACACGTCTGGCTAACCGATAAACACTAACCAGACATACGGCGTTTATCAAACATCATCGAGTTTTCGGCACTAATACAGCCACAGATATTTTCATGAACATGTAAACAAAAGCTCGAAACACTAAGCAAACCAAACGCATTTGATATTAGTGCAGATGATACTTGATTAAAATGCACAAGAACAGGATGCGCCATGTTCTTACCTCGCTGATTAAGGGGGAAAGGACGGAGGAAGGACGTCATGACGCAAATGTAACCCGTACGTCATGCGTCACAAGCCTCTCTGAAAGGCACGACCAAGCAATTGCAGATATTGAAAATCACGTTACTGAAGCAAAATAACTGAGGTTAGCAGTAAATATTATTAAATTAGATTTTAGAAATATATATTTATGTATTTATGATGCATATGTTAAGAATAAATATATCACATTAACATGTTTGTCAGTTATAAAACGCTCTGGTCTTAATCATAAAGTTAATCGATGTCAGAGCGATGGTTGTCAATGACAGGCTCATGCTGAATCTAAAGTCATGGCGTTGATCAGCAGAAGTTGTTGTTCTGCCGGTCGATATTCTTCCAATCATCTGTTTTTATCATCAAAATGCTTTGAGGCGTCTAATGTAAGATATTTCTTCGTTCTGTTTTAGTTTTATGGCTGACTGTACAAAAATATAATGTAAAATAGTTAAGTGCTAACTTAACGTTAACGTAACCTGTCGGTGCTCAACCAGTGTAGGCCAGTACAGAAGTTGCTGCAATATAACAGTATAATGTCCTCCGATTTAATATATTAAAATACGCTAGTTTTTTTTTAAATATGCAGATTATCCTGAGCTAACTGAACTGTTTGATGGTGATATTACTATAAAAGTTATTAAATTGAGGTCACGCTCGAATCGTGCTTCTGATCGCAGGTTTACTACTGTAACAGACTGACCACTGCTGCCAACACATCCACAATCACCGAGAGGAAGAAAGACATAAAAGAGGATGGACTGAACCTCCAGGACTTCATATCAGGAGAACTTTCAGAAAAGAACAAGTGGGAGGAATACAGAGGCAACTTGAAGAGAGAGAAGGGAGAAAGGTAAACGAATGGACACCGCTTTAACATTTTCCATTTGGAAATATTTCAGTTTTTTATCAAAGCGCCATGGCCATCAATACTCCACCAATACCACCATGTTTTTTTTATGTATTTATTTATGACTTCATTTACAGTGATCACTTTGCAAAGGTCACAATCACTTTATCAGTGGTGTCCAATTGTGCCTAGACATAGATGCTATTTGTTAATAAATGAGATGCGTGATTTAATTACTGAATCTACACAGACGTTTAATTAGTATATCCTGCCTGGTAAAATGTATGAGATTAACCCTGTAAATCAAGCTTGACATGACATTTTTGAATATGGTGCTCATACCCGAGGAGGTGGAAAAAACACCCATTTTATTCAGAGGTCCAAACTAAGCAAAAATATACAACTTGGTGTAGTTAAAGGTAAAATTCTGATAGCTTGTAATGTATATCAATGAGATCTTTGTAACAGTATAGCAGCCTACTTGCATTAAATACATATAAGTTGTTATTCTAATTCTCCCAATAATATGTTTTAGTAAGAGGATATTTAAATGTTTAGTTTTATGAACAAAGATCTGTAGTTTTTATTGTGAGTGGCAAAACATATAATGCAATATAATACAATTATGATAGATGTATACAAATAAACATTCCTCAAAAGCCTGATGTATTATATTTGATTTTTTTTTTTTACATTTTAACCTGAATTTCCTAAAAAAGGATGTATGTATAATGAAGTAAACATTAGTAGCTTCAGTCCAGTAAAGAGGTCATTTTAAAATATCACTAACAATATAAAAGTTATTTTTCTGTTTACTTTATAAAATCAGTAAAGATTTCACAACAAAAATACATGAACCATGACCTGAAGGGGAACGTTTGTAGAATTTACAAAAAGCTCTCTTAAAGTGTAAACTATTAATCAGAGGACAGAAGGCATATAGTAGATTGTGTGCAACAGGTTTTTCATCAGATATTATGTTGGAAATTTAGAGGGCCTAGAAATTTGTGTTTCAAATATGATACACCAGGTGTTTATAGAGTTAAAATATAGGCCCAATACTTTTTAAGATAGAGATATAAAATAGATAGATAACTTGGGAATTTGTTTTTAACATTTATGTATACATGTTTATTTCAGTTCATAGGATTTAACCAGTTGTTTATTTTCCCAGGCTAAGGCTACCACCATGGCTAAAGACAGAGATTCCTATAGGAAAGAACTACAACAAACTGAAGAACACACTTAGAGAACTGAACCTACACACAGTGAGTGGCTGAAAACATGCCTGACATTTCAACTCATGACACAATAGTGAACATTTTACAATTCAATTAAAGGAATAGTTCTTTCAAAAATGAAAATTCATTTCATTCATTTCATTTAACTATAACGTCTGTCTTGGATCACAACAAAATAAGTTTTCAGTACAATGAAAATGGAAGAGAACCAAAAGGAAAAAAATGCACCATAAAGCATAAAAGTAGGTTATACAAGCACTATATACACTACCATTTAAAAGTTTGGGGACATATTTTTTTTTAAAGGTGAAGTATGAAGTTTCTGCGACACTAACTGAATTACAAAGCATATTTTCAAACAACCTTGCAAACGGCTCTTTCACGCGTCGCACCACCCCAAACTGATATTGATGCAGATTGTACATCACAGTCATAGCTCTCAGATGCTTGTGAAGGCATGTCTCAAAAGGTAAAAGTAAGCTACTTTCAATTGAAGGACTAACATAGTAGGAATACTTTTAGCTGAGTTGCTATGTGTCATGAGTAAGCAACTGAGTAGACTAACACTGTCTAGAGCGAACATGAGCGTCTCGCTTATAATCAACCCATCCAACTAATTTTTACTATATTTTGATCAAATAAATGTAGCCTTGGTGAACATGAGACTTCTTTCAAAAACATAAAAATTGTATTGACCTCAAACTTTTGAAAGGTGTATAGCTATATTCATGGCTTGGCTTCGCGAACAAAGATTTAGGAAGGACATCCACGTCTTCTACAGGCACGCTGGTTGCTGACAAGGCCTATGCGGGACAGGCATGTCCTGCCACAACAACTGCAGGTAAAGGTCTGGTCCAGGATGGGTGCTGAGGGGACATGGCCCTTCCTCCTTCTCCTTATGTCCTCCATACTGGCCCTGCAGGTATCTTCAAAGAGGGAGGTGGCCTAATGGACTGTGCGCCGCCAGGAAGTCGCGATCAGCTGCTTGTGTTGCCCACTGACGGTGATCGATGCAGCAAGCAGTGAGGGACTTCTTCAGAGAGTCTTTGTACCACTTTCGTGGTGCCCCGATGTTGCGGTAGCCAGAAGACAGTTACCCGTACAGCACAATCTTAGGTTGGCGGTGGTTCTCCATCCTGGAGACGTGCCCCTGTCCAGCGAAGTTGTACCTTGAGGACCATGGCCTCGATCCTAGTGAGCTCCGCTGACTCGAGGACTTCAGTGTTGGCGACGAAGTCAATCCAACGAATGTTGAGGATTGTGCAGAGGCAGCGCTGATGGAAGCACTCGAGGAGTCTCAGGTGATGACGGTACGTGACCCAGGACTCAGCGCCATACAGGAGAGTGGTAAGCACAACAGCTTTGTATACACTGACCTTTGAGTCTTTTTAAAGTTGTTGTTGTTCCAGACAAGTCCGTATATTCTGCTGAATGCACTGTTTGCCTTGGCCACCCTGTTGTCAACTTCTTTGTCGATCTTGGCGCCAGGCAAGATCACGCACCCCAAGTTGCTGAAATGATGGACAGTCTTTAGTTCTGTTTGTTCGATGGAGATGCTTGGTGGACGCTACTCTTTTTGTGGTGCAGGCTGATGCAGAACTTCAGTCTTCCTCAAGCTTACTTCAAGGCGGAAAATCTGAGCAGTTTTTGCTAAACAGGATAGGATTCGCTGCATAGCTGCCTCTGTGTGAGCAAGGACGGCGGCAGACGCCTCAGGTTGAACACGCTCCCGTCGAGACGAAAACGGATGAATACGCCATCAGTGTCGTCGAGGTCCTCTGTGGTCTGCTGGAGCATCATGCTGAACAAAATGGTGAACAGTGTGGGAGCAAGAACATAGCCCTGTTTCACACCGTTTGCAATAGGGAAGGGCTGCGAGAGGTCGTTGCTATGTCGGACTTGTCCAACCTGGTCTTCATGAAGCTGGATGATCATGGTGAGGAACTTCGGTGGGCAGCCTAGCTTTTACTGAATTTTCCAAAGTCCCTGCCTGCTCACGGTATCAAATGCTTTTTTGTCACCACAAAGGTGACGTGCAGTTTTTGTTCCCGGCACTTCTCCTGAATCTGCCTGAGGACAAACACCATGTATGTGGTTTCCCGGATGGCTCTGAAGCCCCACTGTGTCTCTGGAAGTTGATCTTCTGCTATCGTGGGTACCAGTAGAATCCGCAGTACCCTTGCGACAGACAGATGTGGTATGCCACGATAATGGAACAGTCTGACTTCTCCCCTTTGTTCTTGTACAGAGTGATGATGACTGCATCACAGAGGTCTTGAAGGAGTTTTCCCTGCTCCCAGCAGTAGACGAAGAATTCATTGAGTTTGGTGTGCAGCGCTGGGGCTCCGTTCTTCCATACCTCAGGAGGTATGGCATCAACTCCTGCAGCTTTTCCACTCTTCAGCTGTTTAATGTCTTCTTCCGTCTCTTGTAATGTTGGTGCCACATCCAGTTCAGTTTTCACCGGTTGTTGTGGGATGTGGTCAATCGCTGGTTCTTGGACTGAGCGGCTAGCATTGAAAAGGGTGTATAAATGTCCAGACCAGCGGTTCAAGATAGAGTCCTTTTCGGTGAGCAGTTCTTTTCCGTCTGCACTCCGCAGGGGGCTCAGGATTTGGAGGGACCATATACCGCTTTTAGAGAATCCCCTGTAGTCACCAGTATCAGCGCAAAGCTGAGTTCTTACAGCGAGGTTGGTCCACCACTCGTTCTGAATCTCTCGAAGCTTACGCTGGAGGATGCTGCATTCCAGGCGGATGGCTGCTTTTTTTCCGGGCGGGACCGTTGGGCCAGGTGGGCCTTGTGTGCTGATCTCTTCTTTGACAGCAGCTCCTGGACTTCTAACTTGTTCTCATCAAACTAATCCCTGTTTTGTTTCGTGGAGAATCCGAGGGTATCTTCAGATGTTTGTAGAACAACAGTTTTGATCCTGAGGTGAGTCGGCTAGGCAGATGGGTTCCTCTAGCCTCTAGTGGTCTGTGTGACACTCGGCGCTGGGCATTACCCTGGTGTGAAGGACATTTTTTAGGTCACGCTGGCGCACTAGGATGTAGTCTATGAGATGCCAGTGTTTTGACCAAGGGTTCATCCAGGTTGTCTTCAGACTGTGGTGTTGGTAATGGAAAGCTTCTGTTCAGCGGAGATTTCGAGTAACAAGCGTCCATTATCGTTTCAGCTGCCCACTCCATGCCTTCCAAGTACGCCTTTCCAAGTCTCTACCCGCTGGCATTGAAGTCGCCAAGGATGACAATCTTGTCGCCAGCTGGGACATCTTGAAAAAGGCTACGTAGATCGGAGTAAAACTTATCTTTGTCTGCAGGATCTGCCTGGATAGCTATATAGTAGTGTGATAAATTAACGTTATTTTGCTATTCACTGAAAATCCATTTTTACTGTATGTAAAAGAGCAACTTGGACATTCTGCTATAAATAACTCCTTTTGTGTTCCACGGTTTCAAAACAGAGGAAGAGTAAAAGATGACAATAATTTAATTTTGAAGGTGAATTATTATTCCTTTATGCTTCTAGACCAGTGATACATGAAAAAAACACTGTTTCTTTGGTTACAGGTCTGCGAGGAGGCCCGTTGTCCAAACATTGGTGAATGCTGGGGTGGAGGAGAGTATGCCACTGCCACAGCAACCATTATGGTGGGTCTGAAAAACACCTACAAACATACAAGGATAATATCTCTATGTAATGGTCTTTCAAACAGTATTTATTTCCTAACAGAGGAAATTTGATTTCCCTTACTCGTTCCATAGTTAATGGGGGACACATGCACACGTGGCTGTAGGTTTTGTTCTGTTAAAACGGCGAGACGTCCTCCACCTCTTGACCCCGATGAGCCATATAACACAGCTAAAGCCATTGCAGCATGGGGGCTGGACTATGTAGTCCTCACATCAGTGGACAGAGATGGTGAGGAAACCAAAGTTAAACACTCTGTAAAATGCCTTCACAGACATTTTCCTTTCTTGTTGACCTATTTGCTTTTGGAACAAGGACATCTTGATTGTTTTGAAATAGCCCGTTTAGCTTTAGTAACGTCATAGCTATGATCCATGGTTTGCTACTTACTAGTCAGTTGCAAGTTATATTTGTTGGAGGGGCATTCTCCTCTGTCTAGAAAGCATTTAAATTGAAGAAAATCTGTGTGGTGTAGGATGAGTCATTAATATTTTTGGTTGTTTTCCTAAAAGCAGAAGGAGAGTGGACATTTTTTTAAAAATGTGTATATCTGTTAAAAAAAATAATTATGTGCATGGCATATAGAAGCGAATAGACATGGACCAAGAAAAACATAATTGTAATTTTGTTTTCATGGGTCTTTAAAATTCTCCATTGTATTGTAATGTTTCCTTATCCGTACAATATTTTTATTATGCTGGACAGACATTCCTGATGGTGGAGCTGAACATTTTGCAAAGACTGTCTCCAGCCTTAAAGAAAGGTACAGAGATTACTCTGTTTTTTTTTTTTTTTTTTTTTTTTTAATCAACTCATTCATTCGTTTCTCTCATACATGATCTTTTCTCTCTAAGGAACCCTAAAATCCTAGTAGAGTGTTTGACTCCTGATTTCCGCGGTGATCTGGCAGCAGTGGAGAAAATTGCTTTATCTGGGCTTGATGTTTATGCCCACAATATAGAGACAGTTAGAGAACTACAGAGGTTGGTGCATCTTGTGCATGCATAAAAATACTGTCATGTCTGTTACATTTTTCTTATACGTGTGTGTATTGTTTTAAAGAATCATTTTTAATGCAGTTTGTAAAGTAAAGAAATACAGACAGCTTTAACAAAGTGTTGTTTAATATAACGTTCTGTGCATTTGAATTAAGCAAAAAATATTTATTATAAAAATATTCATAAAATATTGAATTTTTTCCAAATAATAATTCTACACATTTTATTTTTATTTATTTTGTAAAAAAAAAAAAAAAAAGTTTTTTTTGAAGTATATACAGTCACCACCAGATGGCAGAAATATCTAGTCTATCTTATCAAGTGAATTCATAACCTTAGTTCTCATCCTTTATGATTCTCACTGTTGTTCAGAGCTTAGAGATTTCATTGCAGATCTCACTTTCACCTTTGATCTTTGACCTTAAGGCATGTGCGTGACCCCCGTGCAAATCTTGACCAATCACTGAGTGTTTTACGACATGCTAAAAAAGTGAAATCCAGTGTGCTCACAAAGACTTCCATCATGTTGGGTCTCGGAGAGACAGATGCACAGATACATGCTGCTCTTAAGGGTAATATGCCATAACCTACACTAATTCATACCAGAGTTTCACATGTATTCTATGTTTATAATTGGAGGTAAATAAATATTCATATACAGTGAGGAAAATAAGTATTTGAACACCGTGCTATTTTGCAAGTTCTCCCACTTAGAAATCATGGAGGGGTCTGAAATTGTCATCGTAGGTGCATGTCCACTGTGAGAGACATAATCTAAAAAAAAAAAATCCAGAAATCACAATGTATGATTTTTTAACTATTTATTTGTATGATACAGCTGCAAATAAGTATTTGAACACCTGAGAAAATCAATGTTAATATTTGGTACAGTAGCCTTTTTTTGCAATTACAGAGGTCAAACGTTTCCTGTAGTTTTTCACCAGGTTTGCACACACTGCGGGAGGGATTTTGGCCCACTCCTCCACACAGATCTTCTCTAGATCAGTCAGGTTTCTGGGCTGTCGCTGAGAAACACGGAGTTTGAGCTCCCTCCAAAGATTCTCTATTGGGTTTAGGTCTAGGCCACGCCAGAACCTTGATATGCTTCTTACAGAGCCACTCCTTGGTTAACCTGGCTGTGTGCTTCGGGTCATTGTCATGTTGGAAGACCCAGCCTCGACCCATCTTCAATGCTCTAACTGAGGGAAGGAGGTTGTTCCCCAAAATCTCGCAATACATGGCCCCGGTCATCCTCTCCTTAATACAGTGCAGTCGCCCTATCCCATGTGCAGAAAAACACCCCCAAAGCATGATGGTCCCACCCCCATGCTTCGCAGTAGGGATGGTGTTCTTGGGATATGGTACTCCTCATTCTTCTTCCTCCAAACACGGCGAGTGGAATTATGACCAAAAAGTTCTATTTTGGTCTCATCTGACCACATGACTTTCTCCCATGACTCCTCTGGATCATCCAAATAGTCATTGGCAAACTTAAGACGGGCCTTGACATGTGCTGGTTTAAGCAGGGGAACCTTCCGTGCCATGCATGATTTCAAACCATGACGTCTTAGTGTATTACCAACAGTAACCTTGGAAACGGTGGTCCCAGCTCTTTTCAGGTCATTGACCAGCTCCTCCCGTGTAGTTTCTCACCTTTCTTAGGATCATTGAGACCCCACGAGGTGAGATCTTGCATGGAGCCCCAGTCCGAGAGAGATTGACAGTCATGTTTAGCTTCTTCCATTTTATAATGATTGCTCCAACAGTGGACCTTTTTTCACCAAGCTGCTTGGCAATTTCCCGTAGCCCTTTCCAGCCTTGTGGAGGTGTACAATTTTGTCTCTAGTGTCTTTGGACAGCTCTTTGGTCTTGGCCATGTTAGTAGTTTGATTCTTACTGATTGTATGGGGTGGACAGGTGTCTTTATGCAGCTAACGACCTCAAACAGGTGCATCTAATTTAGGATAATAAATGGAGTGGAGGTGGACATTTTAAAGGCAGACTAACAGGTCTTTGAGGGTCAGAATTCTAGCTGATAGACAGGTGTTCAAATACTTATTTGCAGCTGTATCATACAAATAAATAGTTAAAAAATCATATGTTGTGATTTCTGGATATTTTTTTTTAGAATATGTCTCTCACAGTGGACATGCACCTACGATGACAATTTCAGACCCCTCCATGATTTCTAAGTGGGAGAACTTGCAAAATAGCAGGGTGTCGAAATACTTATTTTCCTCACTGTATTGGCTTATAAGAGTTATTTGTCTTCTTGCAGAATTGAGGGACTCTGGAGTGGACTGTCTAACACTGGGCCAGTACATGCAGCCAACCAAACGCCATCTCAAGGTACAACAACAATACACAATAAAACAACCAAGCTGTCTTAAGGCCCGTTCACACCAAGAACGATAACTATAGCTGTAACTATATTAGCACCCACACAAACGCACACTATATTTCTGCTTATTATAAGTACGCTCTGCAGTTGTCATCTCATCTGTTGCTTTACATAGTTGTGGTGTGCGGACTCAGCTATTCTTTTACATTAAGAATGATTTTTACAACTTTTATAGTTATTATTGTCCTTGGTGTGAACGGGCCTTTAGATGTTCACTGACTATCTGATACATTCTGCACACAATGGCATATGCTGGCTGACATCACCAGTTCCAGTGTGATTGGCTGGTTTTGGGCAAATTTCATGAATAAATTTGTGGTCACATAAGCAAAATGTCAGCGAAGTTGTCTATAGTCTATTTTTAAAAGTGTAGCAATGTATGGAGCACATCTCACCAGAAGTCACTTTTAAACCAAGCAGCTTAAGCAACTTAAACCCTTTAAAAAAATAAAAACATAGTGTTTGCCCTCACATGAAAAAGTGGATTCCTATTGCAATGACTAGATTTCACCCTATAAAAATTTGCAGAACAATGGTAATATATGACTGAACCTTAAGTAATCTATTATAGATAACCCGCCCCTAAACGGCCACATTTCCTGTTTTTATACATCATTTTAGTTTCATTATGTTACTGTTACATCACTCATAAGTTAACACACTTTTAGAATGGCACCTTCTTGAACACATCATTCTAACAGTGTGTCTGATTGAAGGTGGATGAATATGTTACTCCTGAGAAGTTTGCTCACTGGGAGAAGGTTGGCCAGGAGATGGGCTTTGTCTACACAGCCAGTGGGCCTCTAGTGCGCTCCTCTTACAAAGCAGGTAACCTGAGTGCATGTTTAAATTTATAAAGATTTATATAATTCCTAGTGTAGATAACGCTATTCATTAGCAGTACCATTTTTCTCAATATCTGTTTCCATCCAAAATTTTTAATTTAACCTTTGCGCAAAATAAAGCACCATTTCCTATGTGTTTAAGAGAACAAAATCTTCACTTCCTGGAAAATTGCAGCAAAATATCTGTAAAAAATTTTTTTTTAAGTTGCTGAAATCGGGAAGCAACTGTGGCTTGTGTTATTTTACATTCGGATGCAGGTGCCTGGTGTTAGGGAACGCAATCATGTGAGATCATTATATTCTGGGAGGTTATTATATTCAACCATTTTGACAGACTTTGGCTCATTTCAGAATGACCAAACCATCATTTGAGATGCTGTGCCATGAAAATGGTCAGCTGGTTAGTCCAGTTGTCTAATCGCATAAGTTTTTTTGTTGCACATCGAGGGATTTATTAGGTGTATGTTTCCGTCTTAGTTTATATGCATGCCTTCTTATCGGATAAAAAAATAATCCGCCCGAATTGAGTACTCAAGTTTTTATGCGCATTGTTAGAATTTATGCGCATCTTGTCATTTCCATTCAGCATTTAATCTACTTTTAAATAGATCAGTTCGTTTACAACAAGATGGTGTAGTTTTGACCATCAGGGCAGCCAAACATTGACTTCCATGTTTCTACTATCATGAAGCTCACACACTTGCACATACTGTTACATTATTTGTTTAAATGCACTGTCTCGTTTTTTTTTATATATGTATTTCTTAGGCGAGTTCTTTTTGAAGAATCTGCTAGAAAAGAGAAAGACTGAAGACACCACATCAGCAGCAGAGTAAAACTGCTAAACATCACCTGTATATCCTCTCTTGCCCTACAGTATAAACACTATTAAAGGATTGTTCACCCAAAAATAAAAATTCTGCAATCATTTACCCATCCTCATGTCTTTTTTTTTTTTTTAACCATACAGGTTTGGAACAACACAAGGTTGTGAGTAAATTTTCATTTTTGGGTGAACTATTCCTTTTAGTATACACATCACAAAATAAAATTGTTGCAATAATTCTTTAAATGAACATATTTGATTGTTTTAGAAATGATTACAGGTCTGTATATTGTGCATCATCTAAGAAGTATATAAATAGAATGTTAAATTAAACTTGTCAAAATACATGTTGTGCATTTTTTTGTTTCAGCCATGGTTGTCTTCCATATTTTAGGGCTGTGAAATGAATAGATGACAGAGCTTCTTTGATTGGTCCATGTTTATTTAAGAAATCGGTTTTCTGCAATCATTGTACATGACAATTACAAACCTGTACAGTAAGAGATGATTTTATAAAAGTTACAGATGTGACTCTACAATAACTAATACACAGTGCAGGTCCAACTATATATCATAAGATTAATAAATGATTAATAACTGGGTGACACAAACAGCTCACATGTGTACTCAAATGCCAAATTTAAGGCAAATGTTTTACACCGTTTGTCCCACATGGTCCTAATATCAAAATAACCATTCCTCATGTTGCTGCTCCCTCAGACATCGCTCTCAAATATGTAGGTAATTTTGCCACTAAAATCCATAACACTGACAGCCATAACCAATAATACTCTACTGAACAGTAGTGGAACGTTGAAATCCATTAACACCAGTTTTGAGCAGATATATATATATATATATATATATATATGGAAAAAAAAAAATCTAAGAATCTTGATTTAAAACATTAAATCACTGCATTTTGCTAACGGATATGAGAGATAAAACTCTGTCTTAAAAAAAAACATTCTGTTAAACAGTTCAACACACACACAGAGCACATGCATTTTTACAAACAGAGGAGTCTGTAGTTTTCCAGTAACGGTCGCACATTACTTTGGTTTTCTTAGCAAAAGACTTTGATCAATATAAAGTGCACATGCGTGTGTGTGTGTGTGTGTGTCAGTGTCTTAGGCTTTGGCTTTCTTGATGGGTGGTTCATTGATTCGTGGAACTCCTCCAGATGGTGTGAAGGGGATTCTGGTCGTTACCTTCTTTCCAATGGTCTCGATCTATACAAAACACAACATTAAACCATGTGAACTAATGAAGTGAATAAAATGACGAGTCAGAGAAGTTGATCCACACATAAACTTGTTTAGTGCACAAATAACCACTGACCTGAAAGCCGAAGTTCTGTAGTTGGGGGTGCAGATGGTCCAGGACTCGTCGTCCATCAAAGATAAATGCTGGTTTCAACATCTTGTGATATATTTTCTCATAATCCAGATCCTAAAAACAAACACATAATACTTCACCATAAATAAGTAGCACAATGTACCATCGAATTATTTTTGTACCGTCTATTCCATTATATATACGAAACTATTAATAATTCAGTACACTGGTGTTTATCAAAGTACCATGAGTACCAAGGCTCAACTGTAAGGAGTTTTTTGCCAATACAGATTTATAGCGCACCAATTTTTTCACTGGACCAAATACAAAAAAATATACGTTATGAATTAAAATCTATAATTTTAATTTACATTTGTAATATATTTACATTGATAGTTTTGTATATATTCTAAATTATCTAAAAAAAAAAGGCACGACATGTTAACATTTCTAAACTAAATATATAAAATACATAAAACAAAACATTTATTAATTTATAATATTATACTTGTATTTAATTGTCTAATTTTGTATTTATTCTCAAATTATTCTTTTAAAAAACAAACTAGTATAATAGAAGCTTACATTTAAATTTCTTATTTAGTATTTATTCTAAAACTATTTAAAAATATATAGTTAGTATTGTAAATCAAACATGTACTAATAAAAGATTAAGAAAATTTACAAAGTTACCTGGAAATTAATGCATTAAGGCTAAACAATGCTAAACATGATCAGTAGATGCACAAAACATACACAAATTGAGCATAAAGGAACAGCCCAGGTAACGATTTAGACCACATGGGGATGAGTGACGTAATTGTTTCTAAATGTTTTTGGGGAGTTAAAATGAATAAATAATGTATTTTACTTGCACCCAGGGTTTCTGGCATCACTGCCCGGAACTATATTTTTATTATTTCTAAGGCGGGCGAATAAATACATGTTCATTTTAACGGCACAAATGAGCGGCACAGCTTTGGATCAATTTAGATGACATAGGGTGGAGAGTGATCTAACTTCCTAAAAGTTTATTTTTAACTTTTATTATTTTTAAGAAGGGGTCATATTAGTCACAGGTTTTAGGTTTTTTAAACCTGCACAAGTACAAGTACACGAATACAGGTTTTTTGCCATTTCGATGGCATGGAGTGGAGAGTGACGTCACAGATAACAAATTATATTTGTTACATTTGCTGAAGGTTAATAGTTAGTGTTTGTTTTAACCACAAACCAAGCACAAATAAACGGCACCTATTTGGAACTGAACAACATGGGGTGTAAAGTGATGTCACACAATAGTGTGTGTTTTTTAGTTTTTTAGTGTGTGCGTGCCATGTACCTTAAACATGTCCCACTCTGTGCAGATGACCAGGGCGTGTGCACTTTCACACGCCTCGTAGGGGTCTGACGTCACCGTTACAAGGTCACAAACTGCAGACAGAATGAGAGTCAAATTAGACAGAAACACAAAGACACAATAAACTTTGTCCCGCATTCCTAGACATGAGTTTCTCCCCTACATGAGGTTCAGCATGGAACAGCACTGTCTTTCTCTCCTATCATTCAAAGAGACTTAAAGCACAGTTTTATCTGCTCAACACACATACCTCTCTCTGGGCTGTCTCCGGAGATGCTGGGTTGAGACAAGTCCTGGATTATCTGCTCCTTTAGCACTTTAGGGTCATAAATATGCAGCTTGGCTCCTTCGTCCATCAGATACTTAGAGATATAGATACTGGACGACTCTCTGAAACACATGCACATATGATGGACTTAGAACACAGGACTCCCGTTTACAGGCTAATTATGATTCCATAGGCAAACTAGTAGAGAACAGTAGCAAATGCACTGCAAGTCATTTTGGGTAAAGGTAAATCTCACTCAATTGTTGGGGCTTTTTTTGTTTGAGAAAAAAATAAACCAGTTAATAGAGTAACTTTCATTCAGAAAGAAAAAAAAAAATCACAATTTAATTTGCATATTTTTGAGCTACCAAAGAAAATACTTCCAAACCTAATAAACGAACTGTAGCGCATCTCTGAGCAACACAAATTAGCCATATGTTCCTCCTAAATTAATCAGTGTGAAGGAATTGACTGAGTGAAAAATTCAGTGACTCACTCATAAAGACAGTCAGGGTTTGAAAAATTAACAGAATTTATCAACTGCGGGGGGTAACGTTGTCAAATCACAAACCAGTTTTGCAGGTTACTTATATTTACTCACTTTGCTGGGGAAGTTCATGTAAGCCAAATCTGCGCAGATTTAGCACAAATTGTCAACTCGTCAGTCAATACAACGTATTGCGTTGTATAATGTTTATTATAAAACATGTCAAAGTATCAGGATCAATGTTCATTTCATGCTGGATAACAATATCATCTGGCTTTGCATTAACTTGCGGAGTTCACATAAACGCTGCTGCCATTAGGAAAATATGGACATATCAAATACCAAAACATTCTGAAAATCATTTAACTGTTCAATTTGGGGAGGAGAAATATAGCTAAATAGATTTTTTTTGGAAATAGACTTTTGGACCCTACTGTATTATTGAATGGATTTGTTACTGCCCCATTCCTAAATGAAAAAAACTATTTTCTGAGAGGTGGGATGGGCACGCTTAGCATGTGCTGTGTTGTTTTAAGTGTGCAGTTTTTTAAATAGGAGATCTAACCAAGTTCAAACCAAGAAAACTTTGTGTAACCTTCATTACACACAGTTGATGATTAACTCATGCTCTGACATCTCAGTCTGTCTGTTTTGTAGGTAAAAGAGAAAGAGGCAGCTTTTGACTTCTCACATAATAATATGTGATAAAGCTGTCATAAATGAAAATGAATGGTTCAAAGTGTCCCTGCATTTACCTGGTGTCTCCCGTGTCCTTTTTGAAGGAGAAACCTAACAAGGCGATTTTCTTCCCTGTAACTGTGTTAAACAGGCTGTCAATGATCCGACAGGCAAATCTCTTTCTCTGATATTCGTTCATGTCTATCACCTGCACATACAGAAATACAAAGTAAAAGATTAGACAAAAACAATCAAGATAGTTTTTAGATATCAAATTGTTACTATAGTTGCTGTTTGAAAGTTCATCAGAACTTACACTAGACTTCAACTGTTTGAGGTTGGTATGATTTTTTAAAATGCTTTTAAAGAAGTCTCTTCTGCTCACTAAGGCTCCATTAATTTGATCAAAATTACAGTAAAAAAAAAAAAATAATAATTTTTGAAATATTACAATTTAAAATAATTGTTTTCAATTTTATTACATATAAAAAGTAATGTATTCCTTTGGTGGCAAAGCTTAATGTTCAGCAGCCATTACTCCAGTCTTCAGTGTCACATGGTCCTTCAGAAATAACAATCTAATATGCTGATTGGTGCTCAAGAAAGATTTCTTCTTCTTAAGAAGTTTGTTGAAATAGATCTGCCTGATTCAATGTTCAAAAGAACAGCATTTATTTAAAATAGAAATCTTGTTACATTATATATGCATATACCAGGGGTTCTCAACATTGGCACTTTCCAGAAGAGTTTTGCTGTGCTCACGGCCTCACGCCATGTTGTAATTACCGTAAATAAAACTCAGTATGCTTTCGAATCACTCTCGCGGTACTTTGATGTCATACACTGACCGGCCTATGCAGGAAAGTGGATCTCGAGGGCCTATACAGTCACTTTTGATCAATTTAATGCATCCTTGTTGAATAAAAATATTAATCTTACTGACCCCAAACTTTAGATTTGTAGTGCAAGTCAGTATTTGCACAAACAAAAACAAAAAAAACCCATCCCCATCACAGTTCTCAAATAATCTCAAGTGCTGCACATTTTTAAATTTGCCATTTGTTCATGTAACAACCAATGATGTTTGGTACCATTTGATGACTTTTGGTGAGATTAAAGCTGCCTTGATGCAACTTTTCATTGAACAAAGCCAACATATGCCACCAAGCAGGCCCGCTTCTAGGACTGCGTGACTAGGGGGCATTTCCAAAACTTGGTGGGTCAGCATTATTTTGTAGTGTTGGTTGGTCACAATTGATTTGATTTATGATTCATAGGTTTTGGCAAACAAAAGCTTCTTACATATAGACCAAAAGACATAACTGAATTTACACAAAAGATCCAGTTCTAAAGTTTACATATGCTTGATTCTTAATAGTGTGTGTTGTTACCTGGATGATGGCAAGAGGCAAACATTCATTGATGCTCAAGACAACACACCAACTTTGAACGGGATGATTAGAAATTGTTCTTATTTTACTGCCCCGCAGAAGCTAAATAAAATACTTACATATTTACCAGAAGACAAAATAAGAATAATTTACCCTCCAATCATCCTGTGCAAATATTTACTCTCCCTGAATTTTTATGCTTTTTTGCGTTCTGGAGCATCAGTAAATGTTTTCAGTAATGATACACACTACTGAGAATCAATTTAAAAGAATGTTTTTTTGTTTTAACTTTTGAACTGCTAAATTTGTGTAAATGCAGATGTTATTATATCTTGTGGACTATATGTAAACATATGTTATAAAAAAAACATTTTCATTGCAGTGCTAAATAAAAAAACATGTAATTTACGATCTCTCTCTCTTTTTTTTACATTATTGATCATTTGCAGATTCTCCAAGGTGCATGCAACTTCTGACTTCAACAAAGAGTGCAATATGCTGATAAAATATTTTAGAGCTGAGCATAACTGAGCAATACTATTCTATATTTTACTAGAATAGTTACATATTTTTAAAAGTTTTAAATTAATTTATTTTCAAGTTTTTTTTTCATGGCCTGGAAATCACAATTTTAAAATTCCAAGTGTTCCATGATATGTGAGCGTTTAAATAGAGACTAGAGCGCAAGGAGCTGTCTGAGAAGCGATCAGATATGAGGTCAAACTGGTCAGAAAAAGGATGTGGGTGAGAACATGAAGGCTTTTTACAAGTTGAAATCTTTTATTATGGCAATTCTGGCATAACTCATCTGAGGTGTCTATGAGGGAGGTATAAGGATGCGCGCCAAAACATTACAACCGCACAATGTTTCTAGTAATTTGCGTATGTAAATAATTTAGTGTTGATATCATTTTTAAATATTGTGTGCTATAACAACAACAACAACAAAAAAAAGTATCCTGGGGATAATGATGAAGGGGCACAATGAGAATCTAGACCCGGCCCTACCACAAAGACTTATTAAATCAGTAGGTTTACCTGTTGCCAGTATGAAGCAACCTCTGGGAGATTCAGTGCCTCACACAGATACACCAAATTTAGCACATCCTTCTGAAAACAACTTCCTCCAAAACCTGAATCAGACACATATTAAGGCAATTTTAATTTATCTTTAATCTCATTCTATTATTTCATTTTGAACACTTTTACAAAGCAAAACAAATTTCAATTTAATGTGGAACTAAGATGGGGTAAAAACAAATGCACTGACCCACGCTGGCTTTGAGGAACTTGCTCCCAATGCGCTGATCCATGCCGATGGCTTTGGCCACCTCCTCAACATCAGCGCCAGTGGATTCACACAGGGCAGAGATAGAATTTATACTACTGATGCGCTGAGCCAGGAATGCATTCGCTGCCTAAAACATGCATAATATATGGATTGAATAAATTTTACATATCAAATTAAAGGCTTGGCTAGAATTTAACTCATTCACATGGGAGGTTTGGTTCGATTAAAACGAACTCTGGTGCTCTGTTAGTGTGGTTCATTTGAACAAGTGTGAACAAGTTTGAATCTTGGTGCGCACCAAACAAGTCGACCAAGACCAAGGTCAAGTCGATTTAGACCAAGGTCTCAGCTGGTAAAAATACTATTGAGTGTACGCACATACAACAAGAACAGTTTTTTTTGTTTTTTGTATCTTTAGCTTCTATGTTAAACATGACTGTGAACCCATCCTAATTATACACCATACATTTGCATACCAGTTTGGAAAGTTCAGAGGACCAGGTGTTGGTGGTGATTATGCGTGATTTGGGGACCCAGTGTTCATAAACTGCACAGAGAGCACTGATAGCCCTTTGACCCTCTGGAGTCTCATCTCCACCAATCAGGACACGATCTGGGTCCTTCAGGTCCTTCACTGCTGTACCCTCCGCAAGGAACTCTGGGTTAGATAGAACCTGTAATCAAGGCCGGGAAAAAGGTTGCTCATTAACACAGAATAAAATAAACATGTTAAAGTCCACAAACCCATTTTTATAAGTTCTATAAGAAGTTCTATAACAGCATAATCCTGATTATATTTACAAGTAGATGGTTGTTGTGTAAAAATGTCAAACTGATGTAGAAGCATATTTTACAACACAACAGGTTATGTAAAAGTAATTTGTGTGCATACACAAAATGTATTCACAACATTAAAAAAGACACAATTAGGAACAATTTCCTTTATTCTATTTAATACCCTCATTGAGTGCACACACACACAAACACCCATATGCATACACCTGTGTGTGTGTGTGTGTGTGTGTGTGTGTGTGTGTGTGTGTGTGTGTGTGTGTCATCAGTGTTGAAAATAGTTGTCCTAAGTTGTAAATTTTGTGGACACTGGTATTTTTTTCTAGGATTATTTTGATGAATAGAAAGTTTAATAATTGAATGGTTGTAAAGTTTAACAGCATGTATTTGAAATAGAAATTTCTATATAATAAAGTAAGTCTTTACTGTCACTTTTGATCAGTTTAATGTGAATGGTTGTAAATGTGTTACACTGCAAAAAAAAAGCAAAAAGGTGGTTAAAAAAACTGAATGGTGACAAAGTTGCAGCACCTAAAACATTATATATGTATTTACAATTTAACCTAAAATTATTATGTAAAAAAAAAAAGCTCATGGACATTTTTTTTTTGTCACCTTCCCCATATATAAGCACAGAAACATTTAGACGTTCACACATACACACCTGTAAGTTGAGGCTGGGTTTGGTGTTTGCATCAAATATCCTACGGATGCTCTCAGCTGCACGGACCGGCACTGTGCTCTTCTCCGTAACAATTTTATACCCGTCCGACATCTCCACGATGCGGCGTGCACATGCCTCAATAAACTTCAAGTCAGCAGCACGACCTTTGCCCATACCGTACGTCTTAGTTGGGGTGTTTACCTTAGGAGAGAGAAAGATATTATAGTCTGTGCACACTACAGACCTACAGGTATATGCACAACCACATTAAAATAGTTTGCTGCACTCACAGAAATAAAGACCAGATCAGCCTCTTTAATGGCAGAGTCGATATCTGTGGAGAAGAAGAGGTTCTTCCCACGACAAGACAACACCACTTCATTCAGACCCGGCTACAACAGCAAGAAGAGGAGACATTTACAACACAACTGGTTATTGTCATTTCTCATTAAAAAGAAGACATTTCACACTTGGATATTTCACCCAAAAATTTAAATGTATCATTTACTCACCCTCAAGTTATTCCAAGCCTGTATGAATTTCTTCCTTTTTTTTTGCTGAACAAAAAAATATGATATTTTTCAAAATATCCTCTTTTGTGTCTAGCAGAAGAGAGAAATCCATACAGGCTTGGAAGAACTTGAGGGTGAGTAAATTATACATTTTAATTTTTGGTTGAACTATCCCTTTAAATCTGTAATTAGCTAAAGCATTTGTAGTATTTCTTTACATTTTTAAACACATCAACCATACGTACTTTTCAAATATTTAGGAATAAAAAGTATGAAAAATATGAGAAAAATATATTTGTGTGCACTTTTAACTTGGATAGTTAGAGTCCCTGTAGCGAGGGACACTTGGCTCGCTTTTTATTTCATATTTTAGTAATCATCATAAATTAGGTATCATTCAAAAGCTTAAACTCTCAAAATCCATCCTGTGAAAACCACTTTGAAATTGAACATTGCATTACCATGGGAACAGTGCTTTAAATCCTTTTAGAGGGGCTCAATTTTGGTGATATCTACTTTAATCAAGTTGTTTCCCAAGGTTTGACACGTTGCTTTGATTTTCTAGCAATTTTAGACATTTTAAAGAAAACGATTCTGTAAAATATATATTTTGTGTTAAATATATCAAGAAAGAGTTTAGTTTGAACAATTGCGTTATGGTAAAACCTTTTTACACTTCCCTTTTTGCATTAAAAAAGTAGATCTGTATTCCAAGGCATTCATTAATTACAAATATTTAAGATCAGATTTATGCTCACAAAGGGAGTGAAAGTTAACAGGTCAACCGCATTATTGCTTTTGCGTTGTTACCTCATAGATGGGCAGGGTGTCAGAGTTCCAGGCTTTGATCCGGGATTCATTAACATCCACCACCGTTACTGTGATCCCGGGACACATGCTGGCAATGACACTACATGTCGGACCACCAACATACCCAGCACCTATACAGCAAATCTTTTTAATCTGAAACATCTGAGAAGAGAGACAGATGGAATCAAAGTGACAGTTTATGGCCATAAATGGTGTGCAACAGATTTTGTAATGATTATGAATGGCCTCTTATTAACCAGCCGAATACAATACATCCTCTTCAGCAAGGATCCAGGGGCTCATGAGGAGGTCAGTGGTAAGTATCATATTACTAACCCCAGGGGATATTAAAGGGTTAGTTCACCCAAAAATGAAAATTCTGTCATCGTTTACTCCCCTTCATGTCGTTCCAAACCAGTTAGACTTTCATTCATCTTCAGAACACAAATTTAGATCTTTTAATGAAATCTGAGAGCTTTCTGTCCCTCCATTGCCACACGCAACTATCACATTGAATCATTGATGCTTCAAAAAGAGATCATAAGACGAATCCATATGAGCGATTTAGTCCAGATTTTCTGAAGAGACTCGATCGCATTATATGATGAACAGTTTTGATTATGGCTTTTAATCACATTTAAACATTGATCTGCGAACATAAACAGAAGCTCAACCGAACTTGCTTGACAAGCAAAAACAAATCTCATTGGTTCGTGCGGAAGCTCAAAGGTGCTGCGCAACACGAGAATGAACCTCATTGGTTCTCACAAGTCAAGCAAACATGCTTGAGCTTCCGTTTACCACAACTGATGTGTGAGTTGATGAATGTTTAAATGTGAATAAAAGCCTAAATGTCTCTTCAGAAAATTTTAACTAAACTGCTCAATTCATATGGATTAGTTTTACGATCTCTTTATGAATTTTTTGAGGCATCAAAGTGTCAGTTGCATAGCTGTCAATGGAGGGACAGAAAGGTCTTAGATTTCCTCAAAAAGATCTTCATTGGATCTTCAAAGCTATACAGACTTGGAGCGGCATGATGGTAATTTAATGACAGAATGTACATTTTTGGGTGAACTATCCCTTTAAGTAGTGATGAGAAGTCCGGCTCCTTTGCAACAGTCAGCGTTCCAAAATCAGATTCAGTGATTCTTTTATAAAGTAGGCTACCGGTGTGTAATATATTATAAATATTCAGTGATCTCTTAATTTTATTTTTTATTAAAATCAACTCGCTATCGTTTGTTTGTTAAATTTGTAAAAACCCAAAACATTTTACATTAATTTTCAAAATAATTATCAAATAAATTTGAATATTAAAAGTGTATATAAATTATATTTCACCACATCAGTCTAATCCTCAATTCAGAAATGTTCAGCGGCTGTTGACTCGATACTGATTTAACCCGATTCGCGAACAAAATTCAGAGCATGGTTTTGCGAAACGGTCAGCTAAGAGATTCATTGAAAATATTCGACTCAAAACAACGAACCGTTAACATAATTAACGTTAAATGACTAATAAAAACACTTTATAAAGATAAAAGTGAACGCATTTGCCCCCCAAAAAAGTTTTATAGATGATGCCAGTCGATGCACTTATTTAACATGTAAAATGTAATGAAATGTATTGTTTATTTGATTGCTTATGTTCTCATAATGAATAAGTTACATGGTTATTTGAACTCTTTCAACTTTTATAACGGATCTGTTCAATAATAATTTATAGACAAAGAATATGATCAGTTCAGATTCTGTATTATATACGTTAGCTTCAACTACACACTTTAAATTCAATGAGTTCAATAAGATCCACTTTAAAATCTTTTTAAAATAAATAAATATCGTTAGCTATAAATAAATCCAACAGACTTACCTTGTCTCACAGTAAAGTTCTTCAGTTAAAACACTCCTCAGTGTGAATCAAGGCTGGGAATGTGAGGTTCCTCCGTCTGAGGTGCCTTGTTTCCGAATGAATAAAACTGTTATATCCTTGAAACATAAACTCACGAAGAACACACACACATTCACGCGTGCGTGCGTACGTACGTACACACACACCCACCCACCGGGAGGAGGATAGCAACGTAAACACTTCTGAGAGGGTCGGGCATGGGCGTCTGCTTCCGGGGCATGAAGTCTTTTCAAATTAAGAGCCTCGTTAACTTGAGCAAGCTAACTAAATCTTAAGTTTTTCTGTGATTTAAACCGAGCAAATGAAATGTCATAGGACGAAACGTTTTTTTTTACTATTTAAATGTAATTTATCAAGCTCCAAAATAAAAAATATGGCCAAATTGAATATTGGATACTTGCCATTTGACATGAATTTCATTACAGCGAAACATACGTGTGGATAACGGAGACGTTTCAGCAGTAGCCAATCAGTGACTGAGACGTTTGTTGACGTAATATCAAAGGAAATCATTGGTGGTCTGGTCTTTTTGACGCAGAAAAGATTATTGAGAGTAGAGTCATACTAACCCATTCTAATTAGAAACGTATAAAAAGACACTAACAACCACCAATAAATAGTTCCCCCTACCTACATTGAACAAAAAAAAAGGCAAAAAAGTGATGCAATTGTCAATATATTTATTTTTATGTACCCAAAAGTGCATAGATCAAGCCCTTTCATATAGAGCAGTTCATTAGAACAGTGTACATAGACAGAATTCCATTTACATGCCCTGAAATCCACACCACCACCTTTACTGAACCTTCCAGAAATCATTAGTCTGTCCAATTAATCAAATTGACTTTTGTGCCATTAAGACATTCTAACATTTTCATTTTTCACAGAACTGAACAGACAGGGAAGTTTCCCAGGAAGTTCAGCCACACTTGAAATAGAGCAGATTAACATTGTATCTTTGGTGTTTTTCTGGAGCTTCGCCTTGTGTACACAAACGTTAAGGTGCCAAAACCAAAGTGCTAGTTGGTAGATTTGCCTTTAAGCTTATGCACTTCACAAATATTACCAACATTTCTAAGTAACCCGTTTAAATATTATTTTGAAAGAAAAAATTGTTTTTAGATTTTCATCACTGAAATTTGCCAGATTCCCCATACCATTTGCCTAACTATTCTAGAAAGTATTGCAACATAATGATTCCGGAGCAAACGTAACAAAACTCTGTTCAGATTGGCATTTAACAGTCTATACAAGCAGTTGCACTAACGTTTTTTATACATGAAGGATAAATAGACTGTCATAAGTCTTCAGGGTGGAGATGTCTGCTTTGGATCAGATCTCAGACCATTCCCGAACACCCAAAGATTCACACAGCCATGACTACAGAAATAAGTGCCAAATAAATACTGGAATACTCCCATTTCATTATTTCCTCTAGCACAACATTTTGAAATTTAAGAAGTAGTCTTTGTCAACCTCACATGTGTGAATCATTTCAAGTACATCTGTATTGAGAATGACCTAATGGAGAGTCAAGGCTCATGCTCCAACATGGACCAATGACATCATGTCTGTGAAGTCATCATAGCTTTGGAATGTAGAAGCTACCAAAGGACAAGAAATATTATTCTCTCCACCTCAGTTTACTTGAAAATAACCCAAATCTCTTGATGACACTCGATAACTAGGTAACCTTTACTCTAGATTGCGATTTATATTCAGTCTGGTCTAGGTTAAGTGTCATTACATAAGCGTATATTATTTTAACAACTTGCTAAACACCTAATAAGGCTTTATAATAAAAACAGAAGAAGTATGAAATTGAAGACCGAGATATATAAACCTGAAAATCATCAGACTCTAACAATTCACCACTTGGGACAACTTTCATTTTTAGCTCCCTCTTTTGAAACGCAACTCGCATTGTAGAAACACCTTGTTATGCGAGAGTCTGTGTAGATCACCCTCTCAATATTGGACTAAAGAATCTGGAATCAGAAATACTGACAGATGATTAAGGAAACTAACAAGTTATACTGGTCACAGTAGCTGATCAGGTGGAAGCTGGATTAAAAGATCAAATCTTTTGTGCAGGGTTCTAGTCCACTGGAGGTGCTGGTGGCTCTCTGCCATGATTCTAAATAAGAAGACAAAAATCCATCCAATGACAACAAGAATTACAATATTAATCAAGTGATTCAAAGTTAAGCAGCCCATAATACAAATGAAATGATTTACTGATGGTTAAAAGCTATTAAGGATGTATACTTCGCCAAACTTTCTGATTACCGTTATCATGTGGAGGTCATTGAGTTTGATTACGGCTTACTTAGAAGTGATAACTGACACAGTTTAATCATGCTCATTCATTAATGATTTGAGTTTGTCTGGCATGACTTACGCCATGGGGACTGGAGGGCTTGCCGCTGGTTGTAGAGCCCCTCAAGCTGGCTGGGCGGAGCAGAAAGATCACGAGAGCTAGAACTAGCCATCCCATAATAATCATGGGCAGAGTGATGTCCCCTTCTACTGAGGAGTTGGGGCCTGGTACTGCGTATATACAAAACTCAATTTAAAAAAATAACACACAGCATGTGTGCTATGTATTATTTGCCTCTTTTTTAGACGGACAGACTTACTCTCCTGAAGGCACTCTGTGTCTGTACAGTAGGACTGGGACTGTCTCAGCTTGGAAAGGAATAACAAAAACAATTTGATCAAACAGGCTAAACCAAACAAAAAAAAAAACATACTATGGATGAAATGACAACTTTGGGATTCTCCCTTGAAGAAGTTTTAGGACAAAACAGATACTTCTACATTACATTTATTCATGAAACATTCATTAAAATTGAATTTAACTTGTCTGAAACAATCAACTTATGTGTGTATCCCTCTGCAAAATGCCAGTTCCCTGCATATGATATATATATATATATATATATATATATATAGATAGATAGATAGATAGATAGATAGATAGATAGATAGATAGATAGATAGATAGATAGATAGATATTAAATTATATCATATTTGTATTTCTGTTTTTATACCGCAAAAAGCATTGATATCTGTTGGTTTTAATAGGGCAAAAACTATTCAAACGTTTCCTCTACAAACAGTTGAATCAAGTGTTATTTTGTCTGGACCAAAGAATCACTAGCGCCCTCTATTGGTCATTCATTCAGACCACAACAGCAAAATTAAACAACACCTAGCATCCTTTTAAAAAGATAGGTATTTTCTATGATTTTTTCTAAATGTATTTTTTTAAATAAATTGCCTAGATGAAGTTGGTCCTGTATATGAAGTTCCTTTTGTTATTGCATTGGTCACTACAGCTCTTGACATACAAACCTGTCTGAAACATGGAGGGCCCTGTCAGATTGGCACACATTCAAATGACATTGAATCTAAATACCTTTCTACACCGTTTTTGTAATAATTAATTAGAATCATAGCTTCATTAGCAACTGTTACATTTATTCACTTACAACTCATTATAACAATTCCTGACATTAGTTTTTGACCGTTTTTGAAAGAGGTCTCAAATGCTCACAAAGGCTATATTTGTTTAAACAAAAATACTATAATAAACTATAATATCGTAAAATATGACAATTTAAAATAACTGTTTACTATTTTAATATATTTTAAAATGTAATTTATTAATTATTATTGGTGCTCAATTACTAATAAAGGTTTTTATTGGCTGCTTAATGAAAATGTGATATATTTCCTTTCAGAATTCTTTGATGAATAGAAAGTTCAAAAGAATATCTTTTGTAAATGTCTTAACGGCCACTTTTGATCAATTTAACGTGTCCTTGCTGAATAAAACTATTAATTTCTTTTCTTTTTTTAATCGTACTTACTCCAAACTTTTGTATGATAGTGTATCACGGTTTCCACAAAAATGTTAAGCAGCACAAACTGTTTTCAGAATTGATAATAATAATAATAATAATAAGAATAAATGTTTCAGGAATTTTACTGGAATTTTCAAATAAATGTAGCCTAGGCGGCCATAAGAGACTTCTTTAAAAACCATAAAAAATTTAAAAAAAACATAATTGTTCAAAACTGTTGACCAGAAGTGTATCTTTTCGTACCAAGAAAAGAACAGAAATCCAATATGAGGACATGGTCCATCTTAATTCTTCACTTTTCTTTCAGACCATACAGATCAATATATCAACAAGTGTCTATAGAATTCATCTGATTAATTTCTAATAGTAGATCCAGAGAAGGCACACAAATTAAGCATGTATTGTTTTGCTATTTTTACAATTTGATGGTGAACTCACCAGGTTGATAAGTCTCCTCATGGCATGTTCATGAGAGCAAATGCACTCACAGGGGTCATAACCTCCCTCTGCCATCCTCTCCTGAATAAGACACAATTCACACACATTCCAGACACTAATAATAACAATACATTATTTTAAACATAACCCTATATTCTAACACACACACACACACACACACACACACACACACACACACACACACACACACACACAGCTCAAATCTACATGGGTGTGGTGGGGAGGGTCTATAGGACTCATTTGAAATTCAAATAAACACAAATCTGTGGTAGACTAAATACTCAAAAGACTGTCTATATATATGTACGTATGTATATATATATTAGTGCTGTTAACGCATGCAATACATTTTTTCCAGTTTAACACGTAATTTTTTTAAGACAATTAAAGCAGCATCCATTTTTCTGTCATTCTTTGGCCAGCATTACATTATATGATCTTTTATTCATGCAAATGCCTTTAAACCATTCAATAAATGTATAATTTATGCAATGCAGGCTGCATTAATAACTTTATTTAATTTATGTATATTTCCTACCTGTTAGACAGTGAGGGGCACAGGTAAATATATTTATATGATTGTTTTAAGTTCACTTAAATTAAAAGTTGTTCTATTTTTTGAAGCCTAATAAATGTTTTTTTAAAGAGCTGTTAATAGCTGTTAATTACACTGAATTCATGAACAGATGCCATTAAACAAATATTTAAAATATAGGCTACTGTCTTTATGTTGTTTCTACATTATTTTGGAGATTAAATGTGAAATAATTACATTATAAAATATATTAAAAACGTAAGTGCTTTAATCGCGATTAATCAGATTTTTTGTTGTTGTTGATTAATCTAGTTAAAAATGCAATCGATTGACAGCAATAATATATATGGATGCTTTATCTAATGAACATTAATTGGGATGGGGGAAAGAGTATCTGGGTAAAAATGTGTCTGTTTGACTACTTGCAACATAAACAAAATAAAAATTGTCCAAGCACCAAATTGCTCCTAAATTTCTTTTATCTTGTTTCACTTTCATATTGGCCCAATTCACAGTAGCAGTTTGATTTAATGAGAACGCAGTTAGAGTAAAACGATATAGGCCTATAATATAGCTTCAATTAATATTACAAAAAAAAATCCCACATACAACACTATTACAATTAAATGTTAACATAAGTTAAAATGTGATTATGGCATTGGCTGTATATGTTTAAGTGAGATAACGTAGTGATGGGCGATTGTCACATATGAAAATGTGTGCGCGCTCCCATTAAATTAAATTCACGCGGTACAATCGAGTACTATAGTAAAAAGTCAGGTCATTGGTACTAGCTTAATAATATAGACGAACTCTCTCAAAACTCGACGCATGTTTGGTGCGTTTTAATAAGTGGGAGTAGCCTATTGCATACGCAACTGTAAACAAATAAAGTCAGGTTTCAGGGAAGAACGACGCTACTCAAAGCGATGATCTATACTTTTCACAAAATAGCACGACAAAAAGACATTTGATGTAAATGTCTTGCTTTTTCAGCTAACGTTACGTTTTTTCAAAACTTGGTTCTGTTTTGTTGCTTCCTCTTCGATAACTTCATACTCAACAGGCTGACTTAAATAACTACTGTCTATCGAAACAAAATAAATAAACCACTCATAAACACAAAATGTATATCGTTGAAGTAATATAAACAAAGAATAAAAACACATTTCACATCATGAGATGCCCAAAATATTCTAGCTTAAAGCTGTTTGACGTAGGCTATATTATAATTGGGATCATAGTCTTCGAGGAGGAAATCGGAGTTAAATGCATTAAATGCAATTAATTGAATCTGCAGACATCGTTGAAAAAAAGAATAATAAGACCAAATTACATAAAAAGTTAACCCAAAGGGAAAACACAAGATTTGGGTAAACAGATGTCTTACCAATGACTTCGACAACTCACTCGATGAGATTTCAAAACATTCGCTTCAAAACCGGCAGGAGGACCGATATGTGAATCCAGTGCGAATGCTCCCTTGGCTTGTGTACACTAATGTTTGGCAATGGGCCGCAGCTCCGGCTGATGTTCCGTCTGTGTTTTGATAACGATCAGGGAAGCAAAATTAGGAATGCTACTATGGCGAAGGCTTGGTTCATGAACTGTAACGTTAAGCTTGCGCTGACGGTTGTTTTGCATCCTTCCTGGGGCTTCCAATTGCGTGGCTTAATTATTATTCATGAGGTAAGTCTTCGTCGCTTTAACGTCTACATTATTTCAGCAAATCAGCAAGGTCGACTGGGGGAACATAACACCTAGTAATTAATATTAATGAGAGACGCCTTTACTATAGTAGGATTTGTACATTCGTGTGGTGGAATCTTTTTTTACAGTCTATGGGTGGAACCCTACAGATGGAGCCACGTCGCTATATGACGTGAAACGTCGCAGATTTTGGTAAACACTGAGTGCCGTTGCTTTTCTCACCGTTCGCAGAGCGCTTCACCTATTCATTGGTTATCGGCATTCTGCCGGTGGGGTGTAAATAATGAAATGCAAAATTGCAGTGCACATCACTGACAGTGTGTGTGTGTGTGTGTGTGTGTGTGTGTGTGTGTGTGTGTGTGTGTGTGTGTGTGTGTGTGTGTGTGTGTGTGTGTGTGTGTGTGTGTGTGTGTGTGTGTGAGTGAGTGTTCAACTTTCTTTTCTCGTGTATATTATGCCTACAATTACTGAATTTGCTGCAGCTTTTCTAATATATATATATATATATATATATATATATATATATATATATATATATATATATAATAAATAAACATCATTTTAAATCAATATTTGTGACATTTTTGTGTTGTGTTACAGTGAAAACCCATAACAATGATGTAGACTATAGGCTATGTTACATGTATATTACTGACAGAGTACAATTACCTTTAAATATTTATGTGAATAATTCCTGCATTTCTGGTAACATTCCCCCATGCAAAATTAAGGCAACAGTGACACCAGCATGGAAATACTTATAATTCTGCTTTGCTGAAATTACAGAATTGTGTTAGACACAATCCCAGTTAAGAGGGAATATTCCCTCATTCTGGCAAGTTATAAACAAACATTCTTCCAGGTAATTTTAATAAAACATTCGTTCAAAGTTATCTGGTCTATGGATCTATATATTGTTCATGCATGGCAAAAAAAAAAAAAAAAATCTGAAACATTTTTGATAGGCCTACATTTGTAAACCAACATGTTTCTTCTTGTTTCAGATTGTTCAGAGAACATTCAAAAGTAAAAATCCCATAATGTTTTCAAAATTGTATGTTCCCTAGATGTTCAAAATAACCCAAAACATTTTTAAAAATGTATGTTTTGAACATTCAGAGACCTTTCAGAAATAATATTATTAGTGATTGCATTATTGGGAATGGCATTACTTGAAATATTAAAAAAGTGCATATCAGGTAAATTAATACTTTTAGGATTTATTTTACTTGGAGAGGGTTGCCTAATGTAAGCCACCATGTTAAGGTCACATGATCAACTGCATACTGTAAAAATACAGTAAATGGCTGATTGCGGAAAAATAATATCTATGGGATCGTATTGTGTAGTGTTAAATTGCTAAGTATCTAACATGCCAAGTAAACTGGCATGCCAATCAGTTAACTTGATATCTTTGTAACTTAAAGCTCATCTAGTGGGGTGAAGAGATCATGTAATAGTGAAAACTTAAAAAGATGAGTAATTTTGTATGGTGAATAGGGCGTTTTGCACTTTTTACCTCTGCGATTTACTTTAATTTCACCCCAAAACTTCAGACTAACAATTGACATGTCTCATGATGTTGGCATGATGTTTTCTTATTAAAAACAAAAACAAACACATGATGCTTCATGACATGCAACCACTCAGTGTGCTTTGCACCAAAACAATCTTTTATTTCTGACTGTTTTTCATAACCAGAGATCACTTTTGGGGGGCTGTTATTTAGAGAAGCCTGTCCCCATAATTTTAAGACGGCATGAAACAGAAGTTTTCTTTCTTCTCAATTGTGATGTATATCCAAGTGAAATGGCTTATCGAACAAGAAAAATGAGGGGTGGGACTTGATTTCATTCATCTGGAATTGTTTGGATCATTGTGGTTTGCTATTGCTGTGATCTCTTGTGAGTTGTCTCAAGTATGTGATTTTTTTAAATGTTTTAAAAGACGTCTTATGCTCACCAAGGCTGCAGTTGTTTGATCACCAAAAAACAAACAAACAAAAAAAAAAAACGTCAGTGTCACATGATCCTTCAGAAATCATCTGATTTGGTGCTCAAGACACATTTCTTATTAATAATGTTGAAAAGAGTTTCAAAATTCTCAAAATAATAATGTTGAAAAGAGAGTCTCAAAATCAAAATTCTTCATATTTTGATTTTCATGATTATTTGATTAATATAAAGTTTAAAATAACAGTATTTATTTGAAGCATCTTTGGTGACGTTTAATAATTTAAATGTATTTTCTGTCACATTTGATGGGTAACAATTCAACCCCCAAAAATCTTACTGACCCAAAACATTTGAATGGTAATGTTTAATAGAATACATGTTACATTCAAAAATCTAAATTTATGTTCATTTTCATAATTTACAGATCATTTTGTACGTTACATTCAAATCTCTTAATTTATGTTCATTTTCCATACAATTGAGGCGTATATGATTGATTTGTTCATTAAAAATATAAATTGTTAGCAAAAACATTGCAGGGGTGAGGATGGACAGATGTGTTTTGCTTGTATCACGTGGGAGTGAAACAGATGCATCCATGATATCATGTGACAGCAGCACTCCATAGGGGACTGATACTAGATCGGAAAGCTTTCTGGATCTGTCAAGAGTCCTGCTTTTCTACGCATAATATCTCCACCTGATTCAACAAAGAGGACAAACGCAGTGTTCTAGTGCAGCGTTTGAGGTTTCCAGGCTCTCATTGTGTTTGCCAGTGTTTATACTGGAGTTCAGCGTACTGTTTGAGAGAGAGAGAGAGAGAGAGAGAGAGAGAGAGAGAGAGAGAGAGAGAGAGAGAGCGAGAGAGGGGGAGAGAGAGAGAGAGAGAGAGAGAGAGAGAGAGAGAGAGAGAGAGAGAGGAGAGTGAGAGGGAGAGAGAGTGAGAGTGAGAGAGAGAGAGAGAGAGAGAGAGAGAGAGAGAGAGAGAGAGAGAGAGTGAGAGGGAGAGAGAGAGGGAGTGAGAGGGAGAGAGAGAGAGAGAGGAGAGAGAGAGGAGAGAGGAGGAGGAGAGAGAGAGGAGAGAGAGAGAGAGAGAGAGAGAGAGAGAGAGAGAGAGAGAGAGAGAGAGAGAGAGAGAGAGAGAGAGAGGGAGAGAGAGAGAGAGGGAGGGGTGTGTGAAAGTGAAGCTCTATCAGTCTTTGCGGACTGGAGGTTCCAAAACAGCGGAAGAGAAAGAGAGAAAGAGTGAGAGAGGGGAATTAATCAGCCATGGCAAATATCGCTGTGCAGAGGATCAAGCGAGAGTTTAAGGAAGTGCTGAAGAGCGAAGAGGTTTGGAAAACGCTACTTTACTCTATTTTCTCACCCGTTGAGAACAAACAAAAGGACTTTTGGGGATAAACATTCAGAAGCCAGTGAGCTAGCCTAGCATGCTAGGCTAATGCTAGCATGATGGCCTTTAGTAAGGAAGTCATACATGAAAAAAATGTACTTCCCTTGATGTTTTAAGACGAAAGTCTAGTCCGAAAGGCGAAAATACTCATCAGACGCATCAGAGAAGGCTAGATTTGTGATGGCACATACCGAGCTTTAGCTATCATGGAGCTTACATGCTATTTGACATAGTTAGCCTGCTAGCTTCACTAACACTTGTTTAGTGTCCTTTAATAATATAATCACTCGTATTTATCGCTTATTTATGTAGGTTTTATCTTTAAAAATACTTTTTAAAATTGTTTTACTTGTGTCCAGACATGTTTGATTAGTGTCAGTTAGCTGGTAGGCTAGTTTTCAGTAGTACAGTACCATGGCTTTCAAAACATTTTGAGCTGCCTACCTAGACAGCTTTTTTGGGAATTTGGGAATAATAGGCTCCTATCATGCTGTCTACCTAGGCAGCTCATGTTTTGAGACGGCCTCAGGACTATATAAGTTACTGGTCACTTCTTTGGTCTGGGCAATAGAATTAAAGAAATCTAACTTGTCTTACTAGCTAAATGTTTGATTCTACATTTTTTCCTGATCACAGTTACATAAAGTGCACAATAGTTAACTTTTTTTAAATTGGTTTTCACTTTTGTTTTGCTTTATAACAGACAAGTAAAAATCAAATAAAAGTAGATCTAGTGGATGAAAACTTCACAGAGTTAAAGGGTGAAATAGCAGGACCACCAGACACACCATATGAAGGTAGTGTGACTTTTTCAGTCTTCTCTATTGCTGCCATGATGTTTGCAAATACATTAATTCTGTTGATACGATTGTAACTTACAAACTATTTTCCCCACAGGGGGCCGATATCAGCTAGAAATCAAGATTCCTGAGACATATCCTTTTAATCCACCTAAGGTAATCTTTTTGTAATATTTTTTGTTTTTATGAATATTAGTTATTGTGGTTAATACTTAAGGTAAAAAATAATCTAGTGTAAATCTTTGTGAAACAGGATTTTCAATGGGAAACTAAGGAAAGCATGTAGGTTGGGACTTGTTGGATATATTGTGGATAGTTAATAGTGAGTCTTGCGCAGGCAGGTGTTTAAAGACACACAGCCATGTTCACTTAATATTAAATATTAAAACGTACTAATTTGTTTGCAATATCTGCACCATTTGAAAGTTACAGAGTGATGAGTATTATTAAGTTTCCATGGAATAAACTAATTTACTGATTTTTATTTCGTCTGCCACTTTAATGCTCAAGCTCTTAAAGCTGGATGGATTCTTATGGGCTGTCATTGTTTTTATTGTTCATTAGCTGGAAAAATAGTTTTGAAAGTGATTAGAAGGACATCGTTTCTTTGTGCCGTTATCATTATTGTTGTGATGTGGACTCTTGCTGTTTTTTTTTAACATTTCGAACGATTTCTGCAACTATTTCTTTATCGTTATAGTAATCATCCATGGTGTGAACAGGCCTTTACAGTCTTGAGGAGTCAACACTAGTTGCAAAAATTCAAAGACAGTCTATAGATTTAACCAGTCTTCCAGCCTTAAATTGACTAACACTTGACTTGATTAACTAAGCAGTGAAGAACTCAGTATTTTCTGTGGCAGCTAAACCTATTCATGCAATAATTACTACTTCTGACATTATATGAAAATACCTGCTTGTATGTTCTAAATGGGACTGTAAAACCAGAGACGACAACAGAAATTTGTAATCATAACTTATTAAAGTCATGTCATATCAGTGTAATAATTCAACTTAATTTTTTTAGTTCCAATACAAGAGTTTAATTTTTCTGTTTTTAATTTAACTTATGGGGGGTCTCTCCAATTCCTCCTCAATTCTAGCACTGATGAATCGTGCACAAGAAGAGCCGGAACGTGCACTAACAAAGAAGATGTGATCGATTATGATTTATTGTTGACTTTAATTAAGAGATCAAAGGATGTTGAAGTTAAAACATGATTTATTTATTTTTTCATCTTTTTCAGGTGCGGTTTATTACTAAAATCTGGCATCCCAATATAAGTTCAGTTACGGGGGCGATTTGTTTGGACATTTTAAAAGACCAATGGTGAGTGCTTAATAATTAATGAGTAAGATATGTCTAGTTTATTGTCATCTAGCATATCCTGCATCATCTAATCTGTACTCTAAACTATTGTACTGACTCTTTACTGTTACTTTTTTTAAAAGATTCTGTACTCATTCTTCAAATACTACTTATTCTGTCTTCACTTCCTGTGTACAGGGCTGCTGCTATGACATTGCGAACAGTCCTGCTGTCACTACAGGCTCTGTTAGCTGCAGCAGAGCCAGATGATCCTCAAGACGCTGTGGTAGCCAATCAGGTACATATGTGTGTAAAATATGCAGCTATCAGTGTCTGTCTGACTGAAAATGTGCAATAACAAAGCATTATAAACTTCAAGTACATCACTTGTTGTGTTTTTTTGCAGTATAAGCAGAATCCAGAAATGTTCAAACAAACTGCCCGTCTCTGGTCTCACGTTTACGCTGGTGCTCCCGTGTCCAGTCCTGAGTACACACGCAAAATAGACAAACTTTGTGCAATGGGCTTTGACAAAGTAAGTACTGAAAATGGACAGCTGCTAGTGTGGTTAAATTCAGAGATGCACATACTACAGCAGGGGTTGGCCACCTTAGCGCGTGGCACTTTAGCTTTCAGCACATTACTTGATATAAATTGGGTTTGAACACTGTCACTGAGTTTTCAAGCTTGTCCTATTACGTTCCTTAAAGGGACAGTTCACCCAAAAATTAACATTCTGTCATTAATTACTCACCCTCATGTCGTCCCAAACCCGTAAGACTTTCGTTCATCTTCAGAACACAAATGAAGATATTTTTGATTAAATCTGAGATCTTTCTGTCCCTCCATTGACAGCTACTTAACTGAAACTTTGACACTTCAAAAAGTTCATAAAGAGATCATAAAACTAATCCATATGAATTGAGCGGAAAATTTTCTAAAGAGACTGGAGCGATTTATGTGATGAACAGATTAGGCACTTGTGTAAAAATGCCGTAAATTTATCATCTAGGTACACTTGCACATAGTTTTTCAGCTAGCTTTGCAGGAAGGTTTCTTCAAACATCTTGTCATCTAAATCATCTAAATTCAATCTGTTCGTCATATAAAGCGATTGTGTCTCTTCAGAAAATTTCAGACTAAACAGAAGTTTACAGTGAATATATCTATTCATATAAATTCGTTTTACGATCTCTTTATGAACCTTTTATGAACCTTTATGAAGTGGTAGTAGCATAGCTGTCAACGGACGGACAAAAAGCTCTCAATTTCATCAAAAATATTTTCATTTGTGTTCGAAGATGAGCAAAAGTCTTACAGATTTTGAACATGAGGATGAGTAATTAATGACAGACTTTTCATTTTTGGGTGAACTAACCCTTTAACATATACACACAATTATGGTGGCTTGTGAATACCAAATTTTAGCCCCCCCTTTTTTATTAAAATGTCTGAAAGAATCTACTCAATAGCTATTTTCATCTCGAAGTCCTCTTAAAAAACAACTCATAAACAAGAAATTCATATTTTTTCAAGAGATTATTTAAAAACATCACATCCTTCAAGAAGCAGGTGAAGACACACGTCTTCCACAGGCACTTAACCACCCTACACCCTTAAACCAGTGCACTTGCAAAAATAAAATAATAACTTATAATATAAATAAACCTGGCATTGTATATTACCAATATCGTTGGCTCTCTGACATATTGCTTTGTTCCTCACTCTTAAGTCGCTTTGTAAAGTATATGCCAAGTGCATAAATGTAAATTAATAAAAAAGTAGGATGAGGACTTAAGTTCTATCCATCATTTTTAATTGAATTGTGGCAGATCTGGAAGCAAGCTTACAGTCGAATTCTAAGAAAAAGACGGTTTAAGCGGACTAAATGTTTGGAGAAGTTCGGCATGCATCACCAGAGTTAAATCATTTATTAAATCACATTTAATAAAAAAATGATTGTCAAAACTAATTTAAAAAACATGCATGGATGAATCTTTCTGAGTAAGATAAATTACACGAATATAGGGTGAAAAAATTTTCATTTGATGAAGTAATAGACATTTACACTGTTTACTGTTTACACTGTAAAAGCTTGTGTGCGATCAATCACAGAAAAATGTGTGATTAATTTTTTTAATCAATTGACAGCTCTATACATACATATATGTGTGTTTTCTACTTTATTATAGTTTAAAAAAAATATTTTCCTGTGGTGTTTGTAGGCACTTTTGGAAAGAATGAAATTTGGCATTTGTAAGTTCAGTTGACTTGTGGAATAGCTCTTTATGATGTTCTGATTAAGTCATATTGTTCAGTCTAAGTAAACCGTTAGCATCAGCTAACAAATTGAACTAATTTACTGTTGCTTAGAAATGGAGTGTAACATTCTGTCTTTCTCTCCCAAACAGAATGCAGTAATAGTAGCCTTGTCATCAAAATCATGGGATGTGGAGACAGCAACAGAACTGCTACTAAGCAACTGATCATCCAGTTCTTTTCATCAGGCCATGTTTCCCTCAAAGCCCTCCTGCTTCATGACCCGTTCACTCCCACCCAACCATCCACACGTGCATCAGCCATCTTGGTTTGTGTTCAGAGTGAATGTTTGGGTAAGATCAGCAGTTAGACTGCAAGACAATTAGTCATCTTCTATCTCTAGCAAATGTTCACGTCTCTTGTCTTTTTCCTCCCATCAATTTCACTTTGTTTTTGCCTTGCTACAATAATTTTCCCTCTTAAATTTAGGACGTCACTTCCCTTTTAAAGAAATCCAACAAAGACAAAGCCTGTATCACCGTCATTTCACACTAAAAGAAACTCACACTTGCATCTGTGAAATAATGTTAGAACATGTAAATTAGTATATTTAAGGTTGTGTACAGTTAAAAGGCAAAATAGCAGGTATGTTTTTTTCTTCTTCTATCTGTACACTATAAAATTGTTTTGGGATATGCTTATTTGAATGGGATATTTAGTATATAAAAACAAACATTTTGTGATTAATTAGACCCCTTCTATTTGACGCTCTTACGATGAACAAATGTGTGTTTTATTTGCTCATTTGATTCTTTTAATGTTTCTTTTGGCTTTCCTTTGCACTAATCAGTCTGTATAGTAGTTGAAATGGCCAATGACATGGTGTTACGTTGTGAGTGCAGACATGGTTTCAAATGTATTGGGTGAAGTGTTAATTTTTTTTTTTAACAAAGGAAGATGCCCCTTCTCACTTTTCCCTCTTTTTGACAAAGGGGTCGATGTGGTATTGATGGCCACAAATCCTTTCTCTACTTCTTTTCAAGGCAGCTGTAGGGGTTCCACTTGATCATGGACAGATATACCTCAAGTTGCCTCGAGTTTTTTGTTTGTTTTTGAAGAATGTTTTGTATAAAACTTGCATTTAAGTATAAAAAGTTTGTACATGCAGAGATGAGAAAGTGAAGACGAGTTTCTCCTCTAATAATGATTGGCTCTTTCTTTGTGGAACAATCAAGATGGTGAGGCGCATCAAAAACTATTAAGGCACAGAACTAGTTGGTGTAGAGGTTTAAGAGTCTCTAAGTGTGAGGTGGGGTGTGCTTTTTTGATCATACCACATTTGTATTCAGATGTCCACTCGCAGGCTGCAGATATTTCATTTCACACCTTTAAAACTGATGTTGCAAGCATTAATCAAACGGCTAGAGTTTTCTATTCTACAAAGATGCTTCAAAGCAAACGGGCCAAGAGCAAATACTGCCACACAATGCTTTGTGAACCTGTTTTTTTTACCTAGTGTTCTGTTCTTGCAGGGGTGAACTGTTAAAAGGTTTATTTTCTCCCTTTGTTACTTGACCTCCCTCTATTTGCTAGCATTCCCACATACCATGTTTTCATAATGCCCCCACTTTCACACACCTTTCTCATGTACGTACAGGAAACTTTCTTTTGGGGATAAAGTACTGTTCATCTCTAGAATGCACCATTGATGGCTGGATTTATATTTTGTATGAAAACAAAAATGAAACAAAAACAAAAAGACTGTCTTCCTGTAGTGATCACCTTGTTCAATATTGCACGAAGTGAATAAAAGGACAAAAACTTCTGTCAAAGGAGAAATGCAGGTCATAGGCTCTGGCTTTAGTCACTTTACGCTCCTTTACAAAACGAGACAGAAAAAAAACCTACTCGAGCCGTACAAGCATGGTTATTTATTGTGAAACTGTCATTCTTTTGAATTAAAAAAGTGAAAAATTAAATTATCTGTGATTCTCTGTTCTGTGCAAGTTATTACATCTATGTCAGATGATGTCAAATGCATATTCTAAGAATGTAATTTGGTGAAAAACAGCTTTGTAACGGTTAAAAATGTGTGGGGGGAATTAAATAGAATATCCTATTTAAACGTGAAGCAATCTGAATATTGGAACAATATTTAGAATTAATCCAAACACACAAATCTCATGTAGCAAATGCAGGGTGTCCCTTGAATGAGGAATTCATGCTCATACACTCAGCAGAATAAATAGCAGCATTACTAATCAAAGTCTCGCAGTCCTTGCACTGTAAATGTAGAGGTAAACTAAATTAATGCAGGAAATGAGCCTCAATGAATCCTTGCAATCAAAGAAATCTGATGACAATATTTGGATTTAATAGAGGGTTAAAAGAGGAGAGGGAGATAAAACAGTAAAAAAAATCGTTCCATGTATTTAATAAGCAACCTTAGAGCAGATTAAAACAGATTTTTTTTTCTTTCAAATGTTTGTTTTTAAAAATGGCTCCGGACAGAGGAAGAGCGCAACAAGAACAATTTCAACAGAAAACAAAAAATAAAACTAATGAAGAGAAACGGATTTGTGTTTCTACATACAAGTTTGAACATCTGAATCTAAAGAATTCATTCCTCATTCATATGAGGTGTGGGGTAAAGACAGTTCAGGTTTGTGAACAGCATTTCATGTTTAAGTAGATGTGTCTCTTCGTTCGGTCATTCAAACATTACTGCCTGACCGTCCTTGTCTTCACGAACCGACGCTTTACCTGAAACAAAAACAAAACAAATCAACCATTTGCATTATAGCTGAGTATGAAATAGAATGTAAGACAATTACTGATATCTAGGCCAGGTGAGATTCCATGTGGGCCTGCAGAAACCTTCGAAAGAACTGTCAATATTTACTTATCCCCATGTCGTTGCAAACCAGTGTACCGTTTTTATTTTTGTACATTTTACGTGAAACATAAAAGGAGAAATTTAGAACCGATAGGGTCAGTAGGGATAAAAAAAAAAAAAAATTATATTAGAAGAATACTGGAAAAAAAAAAAAGTATCACTGTTTCAACAAAAAAATGAAGCATCACTACTGTTTTCAACATTGATAAGAAGAAATGTTGCTCGAGCACATTCTTCAAACTTTATCGTAGTATTCCTATTCAATGAAAAACGACAACATTGGATACAGTTTGGAACAACATCAGGGTAAAGTAAATGACAATGTTCATGTTAGGGGAACTATTCCTTCAGGCCAAAAGCTACAAGAAACATTAACTGCTTGAGTGCACAAGGTTACAGCATGACATCAGTGCTAAATGAAGCTCTCCCTCAGACACTCACTGACAGCTCCCCCTGCTCTGCTGCATTGGTGGATTCTCTCAGTTTGGGGCCTGCTGCACCCCTGAGCTGTTCAAGAATGGCTTCTTCCTGCTGCTCCTGTAGCTGTGTGAGTGAGAGTACATACTCTGGGCTGGACTCAAATTCTCTCTCTGTCTCCCCTTCACTTCCATAAGTCTTCTGAGACAGGCGGATGTCTTGGTACACATGCTGTTCTCGCTGTGCTACCCTCACTGATCTTAAACAAAAGAAACACCTGCCTCAACTCCACATAAAAGAATTCAAGAACAGCTAAAGGTGACAAAGTTATGGCTTGTTCACACCAAGTCCGATGCCAGAATGTGGCATACAAGTTTTCAAATGATCTTAAGCAAAAACGGAAAAAAAGTACATGTATAAATGAAAGTGAAATGCACTCTAGCCATTCATGTGTTCAATGAAAACGCGGTTTAACAAACAGGTGATTTTATCATGTATAGGGCCACAAGCAAAGGATCTTCCCCTGCCCAGTGCCCATACAAATTTACAAAAACATGCTAAAACAAAAACCCAAAAAAGTGTCACTCCTGAAATGGCCCAATGGAGGAAAAATATGACACAGGAATACACTACCGTTCAAAGTTTGGGGTCGGCAAGATTTAAAAAGTCTTGTACACAAGGCTGCATTTATTTGATCAAAATACAGTAAAAAAGTGAAATAGTAAAATAACAGGCATTTTCTATTTTATTTTAAAATGTAATTAATTCCTGTGATTTAAGCAGCCATTATAAATGTTGAAAATGGTTGATTTTTTTGTGGAAACCTTAATACATTGTTTAAACAGTTAAAGTTAAAACAGAACAGCATTTATTTGAAATAGGATTTTTAGAACTTTACTGTTACTTTAGATCTATTTAATGCTTACTTGCTGAATAAAAGTAAAAGTATTCATTAAAAAAATCTTAATGACCCCAAACTTTTAAATTGTAGTGTACAAAAAAGTATAAATGAAAATAGTAGTATCCTGTGAGTAACAGGCTGCTTGCTAATAACAGTACTGATAAGTTATTTTAATTATTAATTATACTTATGCTAATAAAACACAATTACATACCTCTACTACTTATAAACAACAATGTGGTGCTAAAATGTATACTGCACATTTAAAGTTACAAGATACTTTTATTATTTTCTTTAAATGATTTCAGTAAGCAATCTACTAAAACAGTTCTAATTTAATTAATTTTAATCAGCTAATTTAGTTAATTAGATGCCACCCTCCTTCTAGAAAATTCCCAGACATACAAAGGTTAATAAATGGGTTCTGTGTGATGATACTGTATATCATGTGTCTTCTTAGCCTGGCTGGAACGCTGCGTTTACCAATTAGAAACCAAGGCCAAACTTCCCCATTTTATAGCACATCACTATTCTCTAGCTGTTCCACCAGAGTTATGCACTCATGGTACCAAAGACACCTCCCAAAAATAAAATATTACGGCTTTTGAGTTCTTTTCAGCATACAGGAAAACAAAATATTAAAAAAAAATAAAAAAAAATAATCTTCGGAAATGGTGTGAAAGCATTCATAGATCATCAAATGCAGGCCTAGTGGTGAAGTGGAAATTCTAGATTAATTTCTAGTAAAACTACAAGTGATTTATATCATCCTATGCATAATGTACAGAAAAGTCACTCAGTTACCTTTGCAGGTCAATCTGTCTCTGCGGCCCCGCTCTTTTGGGCTCTGCTTCTTTCTGCTGTTTTGGTGTCTTGACACTGATTGAATCAGCTGAGGCTGTGGTGGCGGGATCCTGAGCAGGTGCTGCTCTCTTCCGGCCCCGTCCAGACCCTCCCCCTGTCGTAGCTCCAGCCTCTTTATCTGGTGTGGCAACACCCGCGGGGTTTTTGGGGGGTCGGCCACGTCGTGGTTTATTGGCAGGGGGCACTGACACTGCAGAGGGGTTTGAAGACACGCTGTTCTCTGTGCCGTCACTTGCAGGTGCAGCACGTTTCTTCCCACTGGGCTGAGCAGCCTCTTCCTAAAAGAGAGCAAAAAAAACTGAATAAGGGACACCAGAAGTGTGAAAGTGCAGCATTTTCAGTGTTTACATGGGACATTTCTGACCTTCTTTACACTTCCTGCTTTTGTAATCACTGGATTCTCCTCATTCTCCCTTGCCCCCGTCTCTGAAGCCTCAGAACTCACATCCCTTTATAATAGAGAAAGAGAAAGGTGTAAATTCTTGATAAGGATGACATACTTCTGGCAGTAAAGATTAATCAACGCTGGATAAATGAAAAGGAAAAATAAATCAATTCTGACAAGCACAAACCTGCTCTTATTTGTTGCAGGCGAGCTGGGTTGAGAGTTAGTGCTTGCGTTGCTCCCTGTGTCGGAGGTGGTGGTTTTAATGAACGGTCGCCGAGCAGTCACCGTTAAAGGTTTGTTCACTGCCCCCAACACACCTGTCTGCTTTGGTGGTTGCTGAAAAATATGAATGTGTCAAGTAACAAATGAGCTATGTAATGCAGTCAAGGAATTCAATTGGTAGTTGCATAATTTCAATACAACTTTCCAAAAAGGTCACTGATCTATCCCTGTGTGCAAAATAACTCCCATCAAACTAGGTGTTCCTAAATGTTTTGTCTGCTGAACCTAAAATACATTAACTTGAAGATTATAAGCAATGTTCTAAAGTTTGAATATATTTTTCACTATGTATGCACACATTTTTTATAAATAATTAACACTACTGGTCGGTTTGATTTTTTAATGTTTGTGAAAAGTCTCTTATGATCACAAAGGCAGCATTGATTAATACAGTCAGAACTGTAATATTGTGAAATATTTCAATTTAAAATTAATTTCTATATTAATATATATTTTTACATTTAAATGTATTTGTTCAAAATACACAAAAAAAAAAATTGTGTAATGTTTACAGTTTAAATGAACTGTTTTCAATTTTAATATATTTTAAAATGTAATTTATTCCTGAGATGGCAAAGCTTAATTTTCAGCGGCCATTACTCCGTGTCACACGATTCTTCAGAAATCATTCTAATAAGCGGATATGGTGCTCAAGAAACATTTCTTTTTATTATCAATGTTGAGAAAAGATGTGCTGCTTTATAGAAACCCTACTTTCCCCCCCTCAAAACAGCATTTATTTGAAATAAAAAACTTTTGTAACAATGCAAGACTTTACGGTCACTATGATCAATTTAATGTGTCTTTACTAAATATATAAATTTCTAAAAAAAAAAACAACAACGCCAACCAAAAACATTTTACCGGTAGTGTATATTTTTAAAACCTGAGATATCATGCCTTTGCCATTAATGAATCTTTATATGTGATTTAATGATACCCGGATTACACATTTGTGTAGTTACAAAGGTGACAAAACCTACCTGGATTTTCCCTGTCTGCAGAACTATTTTTGCCTCTGGTGAGAGATATTCCTTATCATTGACAAAATCCTATACAAAGGAATAGATGGAATGAGTTTCGTTGTCAGGTCACATGTAAAGCCTAATTATGGATAGTCAGAGTGGTTGTAACCTTATCAGGTGGGGTAAAGAACTTGCTAGGCAGCACAGGATCTTTTGGAGAGTCCAGATGACATGAAGTGCTCTTGTTTGCGATCACAAATAATGCCACATCACACACAATGTAAAGTTTCTGTAAATGCATGAAAATAGAGTAAAACACTAGGATTCAGAAATACATAAACACTATATGTGATTTGTTAATGATACGGACCTCGTTTGCCTTCGGGTCGTCTGGGGCCTGTGCATCTTTTGTTTGTTTGATGTTCTCTACCATCTTCCTCAGGAACGAGTGGCTGTTATTCTCATTCTTTGTCATCAACACCTCCAGCATGAACCACAAGCACCTGGTAAAATACATTTTCATCTGAATTAGTTTAAAAAGTTTAAAGTAAGAGAACCTTAGTGTCTGCATCTACTCACTCTACTACTATCTACTACTCACAGAAATAAAAAGAGAAGGTTTAGTATTACAATTTGAGAGCATTGGTCAGATCATGTAGCTATCTGTGTGTAGAAGAGGGAAACTGCAAAAGTGTGTGAATGCGTTTAACACTCATACTCTTTGACGTCTCTGATCTGCTCCAAATCCTGTGGCTTGGTAAGGTCGGGATCATGAGCTAGAAGATGGATCATGTATGGCACCACATATTCTGGCAGGAGAGACAGCAGCTTTTCTGATAAATAAAAATAAGAGAACAGGCAGGATATTTAGGTCTTTGTCATTCATGCAATGCTGCAGAAAATAGTTATTGCTTCAGTGTTATACCCAAAAACAGAAATGTTATCTACCATGGGCCATGGGATTCTGTTTGATGTACTCTCTGCGGACACTGATGTTCTTGAGTAGGCACTGTCGGGCATGAGCACGTCGCTCTTTCACTGGGTCTTTAGCGCACAAAGCAAACACAGCCATGTACTCCAGTGGCAACAACAACTTTACCAGAGCAACATGTAACTTCTGAGCAAAGATCTGCCGCACCTGATAGCACTCATCCTATGAAGAGAGGGGAAAGGGAAGGAAATTCTGAAAAAATGCAAAGTTGTGATAGTATGGCTAATATATGCTTTTGTAGCATGACCTAATATGTCCACTTATGTTAGTCATTGTTTCACGTACTAACAGTTGTAATTTAGGCTCTCACAGCTATTTTGTACAACTGTTTTTGCTGCTATACTTTTAAGACCTTTATATATAAAATTACTTCACAATTATGCATTTGCAGGACTCTTCCATCTAATTCAAGGTTCTATTTATTTAGACAGTATAGAACTTTAAGCCATTAAAACAAAATTCATAATCATTGTAATTTTAATATAATTCAATAACTTTAATATCAGCACATCCCTAAAAAAGGATTTTTTTTCTGTGTTCCATACGTGTCCAAGTAGTCTTGTGCTGAACTCACATTAATGACAAGTCCACAGAGCTGGAACTGTTCTGGAGTGATGATGTCATGGTAACAAGGCTCTTGTGCCAGTTTCATGATGGCGCTCCCCGCTGCAAGCCTCAGTCGAGACATGTCAGACTTGCTGTGTCCACAAACACACAGGTTAGAGGCCTATTACAAGATTAGGGCAGCTTTCATAATTACAGAAAATTACTTGGGGGAGTCTTGACACCCAGTTAGTACCTGATTTTCTTCTGCTCGGTGAGGTCTCCCTCACTGACCAGCATGGCTGAGAGCAGTCTGAGAGTAGAGTTAGCAGATTTAGACTGATTATTCCTCATTCCCAGCAACCAGCGAACCAACAGCTTAATGGCTTGCACCTGGAAAAACAGACAGACATGTACATGTATACAACACACAAATCAGCAAAATATATTGTTTCCAACCTGATTACTCAAAGACATTTACCTTAGCCAGCACTTCAGGGGAAACCTCATCATCAGCTGTCCAGAGCCGCCCATTCTTGTTTCCCACAGACTGACAGGGAAAGAGGGTTAGTTTACCACACAAGTAGGGATGCTCAAATTAGCCATTTAACTGTTAACCGAAAGTAAAAATTTTGACCGATTAATACTATCAGTTAAACATTCATTTATTTAAAGCTTTTTTTTCTTTCTTTTTTCTGCTGCATGGTTAAAAATAAACATACTATATATATATATATATATATATATAGCCAATATTTGTTAACTCACTGGGCGCGTCGACATGCGCAACCACACGCACCAACTGACATTTCTCTGAGCAAGCAAAATAAGCGAGCAAAAAGAAGTAGCTAGCCTACTATGTGGGACCATTTCAACAGAAGGGCGATGAAGTTTCTTGCAAAATATGCTACGCGCTATTAAAATAAAGCAGTAGCGCAAGTACAATGCAACATCACTTGCAAAGCAAACATTCACAAGCAAATGAAAGGCGCTTCCCGCAGCTGGCCACTCTAACGAGACGTTATCTCTGTATTCCCGAACATCAGCTGTGCCATCAGAGACGGTGTTTTCTGCCTGCGGGTCTAACTGCCAACAGGCTGCGCTCCAGACTAACCCCACATCATGTAGACATGTTACTATTTTTAAAATAAAAACTAGACAAGCTGTGGATTAAGGTAGTCCTGCTATTTTTATTTGACGAAAAAAACTTTCAACGCTTCAAACTGATTCAGCGTTTTCTTTTTGGCATCGTAATTTAATTAAGTTAAAAATATATATTTATTTTAGGCCTATTTAATGTTTTTTATTTTTATTATTGTATTCTGTTTTTCTCTGTTGTCACTGTCAGATATTGTTGCAGGTGCGTGAAAATTTTATGTGAATCCAGGATCCGTAGTTGATATGTTCTGCATGTTTGCACTTTTAAATAAACCCGTGATTTTTTTTTAATTTTTTTGTTTGTTTTACTGGTCACAGAAACTCGTCAATTTAATTTTTTTACTTAATGCCAATTCAATATTATAATCTTATTAGTTAACGGTTAATAATCGGATAACGAGCGGTGGTTGTCGGTCGGGAAAATTAACCGAAATGAGCATCCCTACACACAAGGCAATAAAATAATTCCTACATCGCTAAAGCATAATAATACATAAATATGCTCACTCTGTCATTCATCAGAAGGTCCTTCACGATAAAATTGGCTACGATTGACTTCATGGGTGACGCAAATTGATCCGGGGCCAGCATGGAGATGTGTCCAAGAGACACTAGTGGAGTGATCAGCTGTTCAGGCACATCTGCATTCAGACTGCGAGACAATGGCTGAAGAGACAGAGACAAAAAGGCATATCTGAAAAACTAGCATGCAGTAAAAACTCAATTTTTTATTATCGTAACGTTCACAGGCTGTGACGGTCAAAGTAATGTGTTATACATTTGGTGGCATTTTAAGCAAACACTGCATTTGTGAAAATGCTTTTATGCACAGATTTACCTCAAATATTTGTGCTAACTGGACCTCTTTGTTGTGAAAGATGGCATGGATGCAGTTGACCGCCTGTTTGGCCTGGTGGGGGGTGCCTCGTTTTGCCTTCTGATGTAGTATGGGAATTAGAGTCCTGTATGCAGATTTAGAGAACATTTAACTACACATTTTTATTTTTGAATTTGGTATTAATACAGTTGATGAGACTGAAGAGTTTGTATCAGTAAGTATATAATGAGTTTAAGATGATGTTACTGGCTCCAAACAGTTGTGTGTATGCATTTTGGAGGTGTTCATACGAGCGGATTTGTGGCAGTTCTGTCTCAATCTTTTGTCCCGTGTTTCTGAAGATCTGTATTGCTGCTTCCGCCACTTTATCGTCCTCCATCTTCAGACACTGCAGCAAAGACTCATAAGTCTCAGCTGAGTGGAATGCAGTGGGGTGAGTAAATGACAAAACCTGAGGTAGGGAAACCAGAACAGTAAACTTAGAACTTTTTGTGGTCCGGACAAAAAAACAAAGAAAATAAATTTAGTCCTGGTTCGCTTAGCGTTCACTGTCATTTTTAACACTGAACCTAAAGAAGCAAAAAAATAAAGGATTGTATTATGTATATTTTGCAACGGAATTTGTCGAATATCCAAAACAATGACGGTATATGATGGAGCTGACAACACGTGAAGAGCTTATAAAAGGTGTAATGGTGTCAAAAGAGCGGCAGGAATTCCTCCGTCACACACACAAATGACGATCTGCTGTGAGGAGATGCGGTTCTGATGCCTGTACCGATCTGTGATGGGCAACATCGCAACTATGATGAGAAAAACAGCTATGCTTCAGGATTCTGTCCTTTTTAGGGTTGCATCTTGTGACATTATGTCCTGTTTTTGGTTCGTTTACATGTCTTTGGTCCATGTTGTGTTCATATTTTATTCGAACCGCACCAGAGTTCGTTTGGAAGCAGACCAAGTCCCATCTTTTCAGCTGTCTCGGTCTGCGCACCAAGGTTCGGATGGCAGCTTTTTCACATTCAAATGAACCGCACTAACAGAGCAATCGCACCAGGTTTCCTTTTAATCTAACCAAACATTCCAAGTGTGAACACACCCTAAAATATTGAAGAAAATTACTGAATGAGTCAAAAACACTTGGTATTAAATGGAACAATAGCCTATGCTTTTGTAGCAATTTACTTTTATTTATATTAATTTTAAATGTGATTGTATGTCTACATAGTACTTAAAACTTATTTCAAAAGAGCTAGAAATCCTGTTTTCCCTTGTAATTATGAACAGTACATTGTAATTACGAACAGTACCTTGAGCAGCTCAAGTCCAGCGCGGATGGCAGTATCAGGAGTAACTCCCTCATCTTCATCATCAGCAGTGCCCTCAATTGACTTATTTAAAAGCTTAACCAGGGCACTGTATACACACATACAAACAAATTATTATTGATCCAAAAAGTCTACACAATACCTGCAGTTACACTTCATCCCCACAAGATGTCTCACTGTTAAAAAGCTATTCAGACGGTTACACAACCGTTAAGGGGGGGAAACAAGCACATGGCCCATATTGCGCTTATCTCTCTCCCACTCAGTCAGTTTCTCTTTCTCTCTTATTCATGTTCTCCCTTTACATCTGCAGGTGCACTGACAGTCTGTATCGGATACTGTTGTTTAAAAAATGAGAATACATTCTCTGAGACTGCGCTTCACCCTGCACAGCATTTACGATTCTTGGAACTGTCTGCAGTTATTTTGCAAGTGCTCAAATTAGAGTTTATTTAGGCATTGTAGTCCATGTAAAGTATTTTTACAATAGTTGTTATAGTAAATATAATAAAATAGAAATATAGTAAAATATTATGTGTTATATTTTTTTTATGTCCAAAATGATTTATGCTCAAAATCATTGACCCATCCCTCATAAATAAATGTTAAAAAAAAAAAATAAAAAAATAAAAAATTAGTTATACATTCTTAATTTACAGAATGAAACAGATTCAGCCAGATACCTGGGGTGCCGGTGTCAACAAAGCCTGTTAATCTGAAAACCCGGATGATGGTCATTAACAACTTCTCCCCCCACCCCCCAAAAAAACAAAACGCATTTCTCATATGCCATTTGACCTCATTCCCTACCTGATGGCCTCAGAGTCAATGTGAACTGGTGCGATTCTCTCCAGCAGGAATTTCACCATCTCCAGGAATGGGTTTGTGGGTTGCTTGGGGAATGTCAGCTTCCGTGTGATTTCCCTCTGAAAGGAAACTCCACTCTCAGATAACTTGTATCTTTATAATATTAAATACAACTACATAGCTTGTTAAAGTGTCGGTTTCAGCATGTCTTTATCATATACATTTTATACAGCAAGCTGATAATCAGTTATAATGTGAGCCTGAAAAGTGCAGTGGTAAATGTGATGGTGTTGCCTTAAACTCACCACACACTGTTCAGCCTGTTTACATGAGCAGGTGGGGCTGATGAGCTGCTCAAGCTGAAGACGTAGTTTTTCATCTTCACCCAGAGCCTGATTAAACTTCTTCATAAAGTCCTGAGCTTTGCCCGGGTCTGGGAGATTCTCTGAAAATATGACAGAGAGAGAGACAGACAAAAGCACACATTGTAAAACCTGTTGGTTTCAATAACTATTAATTTTTAAATATACAGGTCCTTCTCAAAAAATTAGCATATTGTGATAAAGTTCATTATTTTCCATAATGTAATGATAAAAGTTAAACTTTCATATATTTTAGATTCATTGCACACCAACTGAAATATTTCAGGACTTTTATTGTTTTATACTGATGATTTTGGCATACAGCTCATGAAAACCCAAAATTCCTGTCTCAAAAAATTAGCATATTTCATCCGACCAATAAAAGAAGTGTTTTTAATTTTTAAAAAAAAGTCAACCTTCAAATAATTATGTTCAGTTATGCACTCAATACTTGGTCGGGAATCCTTTTGCAGAAATGACTGCTTCAATGTGGCGTGGCATGGAGGCAATCAGCCTGTGGCACTGCTGAGGTGTTATGGAGGCCCAGGATGCTTCGATAGCGGCCTTAAGCTCATCCAGAGTGGTGGGTCTTGCGTCTCTCAACTTTCTCTTCACAATATCCCACAGATTCTCTATGGGGTTCAGGTCAGGAGAGTTGGCAGGCCAATTGAGCACAGTAATACCATGGTCAGTAAACCATTTACCAGTGGTTTTGGCACTGTGAGCAGGTGCCAGGTCGTGCTGAAAAATGAAATCATCTCCATAAAGCTTTTTAGCAGATGGAAGCATGAAGTGCTCCAAAATGTCCTGATAGCTAGCTGCATTGACCCTGCCCTTGATAAAACACAGTGGACCAACACCAGCAGCTGACACCAGCAGCTGACATGGCACCCCAGACCATCACTGACTGTGGGTACTTGACACTGGACTTCAGGCATTTTGTCATTTCCTTCTCCCCAGTCTTCCTCCAGACTCTGGCACCTTGATTTCCGAATGACATGCAACCACTGAGCAACAGTCCAGTGCTGCTTCTCTGTAGCCCAGGTCAGGCGCTTCTGCCGCTGTTTCTGGTTCAAAAGTGGCTTGACCTGGGGAATGCAGCACCTGTAGCCCATTTCCTGCACACGCCTGTGCACGGTGGCTCTGGATGTTTCTACTCCAGACTCAGTCCACTGCTTCCGCAGGTCCCCCAAGGTCTGGAATCTGTCCTTCTCCACAATCTTCCTCAGGGTCCGGTCACCTCTTCTCGTTGTGCAGCGTTTTTTGCCACACTTTTTCCTTCCCACAGACTTCCCACTGAGGTGCCTTGATACAGCACTCTGGGAACAGCCTATTTGTTCAGAAATTTCTTTCTGTGTCTTACCCTCTTGCTTGAGGGTGTCAATGATGGCCTTCTGGACAGCAGTCAGGTCGGCAGTCTTACCCATGATTGCGGTTTTGAGTAATGAAACAGGCTGGGAGTTTTTAAAAGCCTCAGGAATCTTTTGCAGGTGTTTAGAGTCAATCAGTTGATTCAGATGATTAGGTTAATAGCTCGTTTAGAGAAACTTTTCATGATATGCTAATTTTTTGAGACAGGAATTTGGGGTTTTCAGGAGCTGTATGCCAAAATCATCAGTATTAAAACAATAAAACACCTGAAATATTTCAGTTGGTGTGCAAAAAATCTAAAACATATGAAAATTTAATTTTTATCGTTACATTATGGAAAATAATGAACTTTATCACAATATGCTAATTTTTTGAGAAGGATCTGTATATATAGTGAATACTTACTGGCGATGTTCATAAGTTTTCCAAACATGGCTGTGGTGTTTGCTTCAGACTGCAGGAAGAGAAAAACAACAGTCATTCCTCCACAGCAGCAAAATTCATTTGTGCATTGTACACAGTAACAAAATAAGAACAAATTGCTGCTTTGATCACCACCACAATTTTCTTTCTTTCACTAGTTTTTAGCTGAACATTTGTTTGATTAGTATATTTTTAACATTTGTACAAGTTGCTATTATAAGCCAATGTTGTACCATTACATTTTTTTTTTTTGTCTGTCATTGTATCTGTCATTTGTATGCTTTGGCGTGTAAAAGTGATGTAAACAGGGTTCCCACACCTTGGTTAACTTCAAATTCAAGCACCTTTCAAGGACTTTCCGGTTCCAATACCCTCAAATTCAAGGGGACACATTTCAAGTGAGAGCAAGGTTACATCGTATTACCTTGTAAGATACATTGTTACAGTTTTGCGCACGTGAACGTCATGGCAACGTACAACACAAAGTACCTCACGCGGGAAACACTTAACATAACGCGTAAATGCGTGTAACTAACGTAAATCAAGCAAGCTAGTATGCATAGGCCACAAAGTGTTGACGAAAAAACACATTAGCGGCCCGGAGGGAATAATATAATATACAGGTCCTTCTCAAAAAATTAGCATATTGTGGTAAAGTTCATTATTTTCCATAATGTAATGATAAAAATTTAACTTTCATATATTTTAGATTCATTGCACACCAACTGAAATATTTCAGGTCTTTTATTGTTTTAATACTGATGATTTTGGCATACAGCTCATGAAAACCCCCAATTCCTGTCTCAAAAAATTAGCATATTTCATCCGACCAATAAAAGAAGTGTTAATACAAAAAAAGTCAACCTTCAAATAATTATGTTCAGTTATGCACTCAATACTTGGTCGGGAATCCTTTTGCAGAAATGACTGCTTCAATGTGGCGTGGCATGGAGGCAATCAGCCTGTGGCACTGCTGAGGTGTTATGGAGGCCCAGGATGCTTCGATAGCGGCCTTAAGCTCATCCAGAGTGGTGGGTCTTGCGTCTCTCAACTTTCTCTTCACAACATCCCACAGATTCTCTATGGGGTTCAGGTCAGGAGAGTTGTCAGGATAATTGAGCACAGTAATACCATGATCAGTAAACCATTTACCAGGGGTTTTGGCACTGTGAGCAGGTGCCAGGTCGTGCTGAAAAATGAAATCATCTCCATAAAGCTTTTCAGCAGATGGAAGCATGAAGTGCTCCAAAATCTCCTGATAGCTAGCTGCATTGACCCTGCCCTTGATAAGACACAGTGGACCAACACCAGCAGCTGACATGGCACCCCAGACCATCACTGACTGTGGGTACTTGACACTGGACTTCAGGCATTTTGTCATTTCCTTCTCCCCAGTCTTCCTCCAGACTCAGGCACCTTGATTTCCGAATGACATGCAACCACTGAGCAACAGTCCAGTGCTGCGTCTCTGTAGACCAGGTCAGGCGCTTCTGCCGCTGTTTCTGGTTCAAAAGTGGCTTGACCTGGGGAATGCAGCACCTGTAGCCCATTTCCTGCACACGTCTGTGCACGGTGGCTCTGGATGTTTCTACTCCAGACTCAGTCCACTGCTTCCGCAGGTCCCCCAAGGTCTGGAATCTGTCCTTCTCCACAATCTTCCTCGGGGTCCGGTCACCTCTTCTCGTTGTGCAGCGTTTTTTGCCACACTTTTTCATTCCCACAGACTTCCCACTGAGGTGCCTTAATACAGCACTCTGGGAACAGCCTATTTGTTCAGAAATTTCTTTGTGTCTTACCCTCTTGCTTGAGGGTGTCAATGATGGCCTTCTGGACAGCAGTCAGGTCGGCAGTCTTACCCAGGATTGCGGTTTTGAGTAATGACACAGGCTGGGAGTTTTTAAAAGCCTCAGGAATCTTTTGCAGGTGTTTAGAGATAATTAATTGATTCAGATGATTAGGTTAATAGCTCGTTTAGAGAATCTTTTCATGATATGCTAATTTTTTGAGACAGGAATTTGGGGTTTTCATGAGCTGTATGCCAAAATCATCAGTATTAAAACAATAGAAGACCTGAAATATTTCAGTTGGTGTGCAATAAATCTAAAATATATGAAAGTTTAATTTTTATCATTCCATTATGGAAAATGAACTTTATCACAATATGCTATTTTTTGGAGAAAGGACCTGTATTACTATCGTAATTCAACTACACCATAAATGAATATTTTATAATAGGTATATTCTTGTACTTTAACAGTAGTAAAATTATAATATTTATCACTCAATTTCTTCACTTGCAAGAGTTAAACCCTCAAGCTTTTATTTTAGCAGAAAACTGCAGGGAGACCTATAAGTGTTTGTGACAACAGGTCTACAACAGGTTTTTATTTCAAATCTTTTTTAAAGTGTGAAATACACAAGTGTGTGTGTGTGTGTGGGGGGGGGGGGGACTAGCACAATTGCATTCCCTAATGCCCGTTAAACTTGCAGCACTTGCAGGGATTGAGTTAGCTTCATTCATTGTGACAGAAAACAGATCACGAGCTGATCGTGTGAGCAAAGTGCGTGCTTCACTTTGAAAAACAGCGCGCAAGAGACTATATACCTATTTAAAGGAGTCCTATTTTGCTTTTTAACTTTTTCAACCTTAGTTAGTTTGTAATGTTGCTGTTTGAGCATAAAAAGATCTACAAGGTTACAAAGTCCACTCCAAAGGGAGATATTTTATTTAACAGAATACACTTTTAAAGAACTACAACGAACAGCTTGTTTGGACTACAACACATTTTTTCCGGATTTTATGACGTCATAATGTCACTCATTTAAATAATCGCCGCCCAAGGGAATATGCAAAAAAGTTGGTGAGGCCTAGTTTAGCTGCGGTAGAGAAGATGAGTGTTGTCGCTGTTTTTTACACCACGGAAAAAGTTTCTCCAATGCGAGCAGGTCCGAGCGCATTGAGGGTTTTCTGTTAGAACGGTGTCATGTAAGCGTATTGACCCATATTGACCCTATGTCAATAACTAATGATCTTTGCAACGGAAGTGAATCAATCAAAACTAACTTTAGCTAGACAATAACTTTATTCTAGAGCTGCTGTAAAGTCAAAATCTGTTACTTTAATTTCCTGTTATCACTGTAAAGATATAAAAGGCTACAATATGAAACAATCTATATTGTTAAAAGCTCTATATACATGAAGGTGACTTGACGTTGTCTCTCAGTGTTTGAATATGACTGCAATAGATAGGTCTAGGAACAGGTAGGTCTAACAGTAGTTTTCAGGTATAGAAATTGAATAAAGTAATCAAAATGTAAAATAGCATTGCATAGTCTTCATTGTATAAATAGAGATGAATCCTTATTAAAAGTGGTAGGTTTGCTAGGATACTTGTCAAGACGGGTACTTTTTAGACAAATTTTGTGAGAATTTGTCCGTTCACACAAAACGGCGAGTCATGGTAACGGAGAAAGAAAAAAAGCACGATCTTGAGACACGTTTTTTTTTTTAAAGTTAAACTTCCTTTTAAACTTTTTTTTTTTAAGTTACTACTTTTAACTTGAGTACCGAGTTTTTAAAAGCACAAAAGATGGAAGAACCAAGCACAATGGTCAAATATTTCCTTCTAGCTCATGTTGTGGAATGGAATAACACATTCTGTGTGAACGGTCCCATAGTGTTTTTGTGTGACTTACTGTAGGCAGTTTGTGTAAGTCCAGCAGTTCTCGAACCAGCCCTCTCAGCATATTCTGACACTTCCACATTTCGTTCAGTGCTCTGAAAAACAAAAAGACTCTTCTTGATATAATTGAACACATCAGTAGGATGATTGTTGTTAATAGAAATAACTGTGATACTGCCCAAAACTGTCAAATGAGAACCAGAGACCCTCTCTTGGCAATCTGATTAAGCTTTTGAAAAACAGGAATCAGTTGATTAAGACTCACTTGACTGCGTTAGTGTCCAAACAGGCATAAAGGTAGTACAGACACTTCATCTTCTCTTCAGTCTCCAGACTGTGAGGAACCATGTACTGTGCAAAGATCTTCTCCACCAGCAACCTAATAAACAAACACACTTTAAGAATCTGAAGTTTCCATATTAGACATGCTGCACTGTTTAAATGAAAATAAATGTTTCAATAAATCACATGAAATCATTTGTGTGTACATGCGTGTGTGGCTCCTACTTGTCATCTATGCTGTTCTGGTAGTAGATGTGTAAGAGTTTGTCTTTGATCCAGCTGATTTTCAAAGCGGTCTCCTTCCCGGCCTCATGGTGCAGACAGTACTTCTTATACAGTTGAGCCAAACCCATCATTCCTTCTTTACGGACACGCCACTGAAACAAAACATAAAATTTACTTTAAAAAACCAGAGGGCTTAAAATTGAGGGATATGTGGGTTCTACTTTTTTTTCTCAGTTCTCTTTGCATTTACATTCAAGCAGGATTTGAATTGGCCAAAATTATTAGATAATAATTTAAAAAATTCTTAATTATTATACAATTATTAATTAGATTTTTTTATTTTGCAGTACAATAGTTTATTTGGCTTAATATTACGTAATAATAATCACAAAATATTAATTTTATGGTCATAAATGGGTCACATATAGTGGGAATGTAGAATATGAAAGAGTTTTTTCTTGTACAGAGTATACCCAAGTGTGAACACCAAAAGTTATTTCAAGTTTTTCAGAATTGTTTGGTCCTAAAAGGATGGTTGACAAAACAAATTCTTCAGAGTAAAAAGTAAATTTTCAGCTTTTTAAAATTAATGTTCTATGCAGATGCAGTCCCTAATATAAATCACCCCAATAATCATTCTAGAATGATTCACTCTTTCCAAATATAGCTATTTAAGTGTTCTATTAAAAATTCCTGTATTTTTTGTCGTATTGCAATGTATATTGCGTAAAAAAAAAAAATAAAAAAAAAAATCACAATGTCAGTTTTATCCAGTATCATCCAGTGCTAACTTGAATTGAGCACAGATTTATTTTTTGTGTACTTCAGAATAACTCTGTATCTTTCTCACCCTCTTGTCCAACATCCTCTCTCTGACAAACCCCAACAGTTGATCATTCACCAGGTTCAGGTCTTTCTTCCCTGCATTGATGATGGTCACAATGACATCATGTCTGATTGCCTCCTCCGGGTCATGTGATCTCACCTTCAAAAAATCTGATGTGACAAATAGCACATCACAAGTTACACAAGATGCTTACGAGTCAAGTGATGCTTAAAATGGAAAAATGATAGAAAAACAGCAAAAATTTACATTTAACATGAACACACCTGTAAGATCCTTGGCAAGATCTGGGTGGTTCATCAGGCAGTGGCTGGCAAACTTCACACATTCCAGTCTCACAGGAACATGAATGTCATTGAACCTTTGAGAAAGAGAAAAACAGAGAGAAAAAACAAAAACAAAAACTAAATCAGAATTCAATAAACGCTGAAATTACAGATTTTCCAAATCAGTCTTTCAGTCCAATTTTATTAATGGTAGGATAAGCCTCACCTGCCAAGAAAACACTGCCATAGTGGGCGATTCTGAGTGGCCAGTTCAGAGTCTTTTGCTCCAAAGAGTTTAGCCAACAGTTTCACCACAGCCAACCTCTCCTCTCCATCATTACTCTATACAAACAACAACAACAAACAGATTTATTCTTGATCTAAATATGTTTGTATGCAAGCAAGTGCACAAGTATATGTGCATTTAATCACCTTCAATTTGAACTCAAGTTGTGGCATCACAGAGACAAGGAGCAGAGGGTCAATTGCAAAGAGCTCCTGAATGAGGTCAAATACATGCTCAGACAGATCACTCACGGAGGACTTTCCCATCACCAACACCTGATTAAAAAACTACAGAGAAAGAGATTTTTAAGTTAATACAACATCTGAAATAGTATTTTGTCTTTTTACAATGGGAATTGAACATTATAACATTGAACTGTACGAAATTCTGAAAGGACAAAATACAAACGGATGATTTTGTGACTCACTGAGGCGATGCAGGTTTCGATGGTCTGAACCGTTCTCTTCAGAAGTGTCTTGGCCAGGTCATATGCCTGCTTATTCAAGTTCTAAAGCACAGAAAGAGGTCGAATCAAACACTATCTGGGACTGAACTTGGAAATAAGATGTAAGAAGTAATTTGCCTACTTTGTGAGCAGGGATGAGGTTGATGAGGATTGTGTCTAGTAGCTCCTGCGTCACTCCATCTCCCTCCATGATGATGGAACTCATCAGGTCCAACATGTGCATCTGCACCTTCTGATTATGGCTGTTACTGAAAGAGAGAAGTCCTGATTAAAAAGAGCCCAGTTGCATAATAGGAGATATGATTAAACTCTCTTAAAATTAAACTTACTTGATCACAGAAAAGAGGGTTTTGAAAAGCTGGATGAAGATCTCATTACAGTCCTCCAATTCAAAACAGATGTTGTAGGACTTCACCCATGCCAGGTTCTGTGCAGGTCAAAGTTACAATTTTCAGCTATGACAATCAGACTACATGATAAATATTAAATGAAAAACAAACTTGTAATTATTGCTGCTATGTTGCTAATAATGTTTTTCAATTTAAAACATCCATACACAAAGATATGTCAAAATGCAGAATTGAAAAGATAAATAAACAAACTCTGATTGATTGAATGAACAATCTCACCTCTAGCAAGTAAAAATATCTGTTGAACTGAGGGCTCTTAGTGTCCTCTAATCCCTTCAACTGCCGTGTAATGAAGAGAAAAATTTCCTAAATGTGGGGGAAAGAGTGAAAATTAATGACATTGGTATACCTGAGCTATAAAGCTAATCTCAGATATGTGCTGCAATTATGTGCAGGATAAAAAAAAAAGTCAGCTTGACATGAGGTGCAAGTTTGTGATCAGTTTTAAAGTCGTACACGTTTAGTGCGTGTCAAGGGGCTTTCGCACCAGATAGTTCTAGAAAATAACCATCAGGGTGGTTCCCCGAGAACTAATGGTTCCCCTAGGAACATTTTCTGGTTTCTGGCACCGCCAGTAGAAACGTAAGCCAAGCTTGTTGTTGTTACTTTTATTTTGACGGACGGACCTTTATATGGCGCAGAGAACACCAGAGCCTGAGCTCACAGTGCTCGCATTCTCCGTGTTCATTAGTTTACGGTCTGTCTAACAGTCCAGTCTAATATGTTATTAGATATATATATAACTATTATACGTAGAAAGTAGACAGTAATGAAAAGACAGTAGCGTATGCTTTGTGGTTGATGTTCAGTGTTGCTAGCTGAGCAGAAACACAATCATGTTTCTCTTGGTCCACTCAAAGTTGCGTGGGATTTTCTCCTCAGAGTAAAGGTTAAGAGGACCATCTATCACTGTTTTCCATGTTCGCAGAGTTACTTTGTGGAGTAAATATAGGCTATAATCTGTGTGTTTACAGTCTATGGTTTACACAGCCTTTTTTAAAATGGCAGGTGCTGGTGTTTCGTAGGGCTGTCGCTATAACCGCAATATTGTAGTACCGTGCTACTGACAGGCCAACCGCAGAGGAATGCAAGTAACCGCAGCAACCGTGACATTCGGGTTTTTTCTTTATTCATAAGGCTATCCTTCTTGTTTTGAACTTTGTGTATGTTTATTGAATGTTAAAAAAGTTAATAATGAAAACAAAACTGTGTATCATGGTGATTTGTACAGAGGCTTCGTAGATTTGCATTTAAGCCTAAACAGACTGTGAATGTGAGATCGACTGAGTTTGTGCAATTATATGCATTTGTCTTTGAGGTCAAGTCATATATATTTGTGAAAAGGTTGCCGTGCCCAAGGAAAGCGAAACATTTGTCGTATCTTTCTTTTAACGTTTAAAGAGCAACGTGCAAGTTGAATTTATAACTGGATTAATACTTGATATTGTCTGAAGAGGTCTTTTAAAAACACATATGTAGAAATTACTAATGAAATCTCATTTGATGTAGAGCTTTTGATGAAAATGTGAAATGAAAATTCTAACCTGAGCTTAAACTTGACCAGACTCCCTCGCCCATCGTCACTTCCGGTTAGTGCTTTATAAACGCGGAAGTTATTTTATCACAATTTATCTCAAAATATCGTTAATGGCTAAATATATATTACTCTAGTTCAGAAAATCTAGTTGTTTTATCATCAACCTACACCATGCTATATAGGGGTGTTCCAACCTGCATGTTGCTCTTTAAGGGTATTTACCATGAATGATCGCGCTGGTCAGCATTCCACAGCACGAGGAAGCCGCGGGGGGGGGGGGGGGGGGGGGTGGGGGGGGGGGGTACAGCGAGTCACGCATTGAATCAATGCCATTGGTCCCTAGGGAAGCATCAGCATCAGCGTTACCCATGCGACGCATTGCTGGTCAGCTGAGCCTTGAAAAGTGGAGCTCAAACTTAAAAATAATTAACACTTTGTTTACATCTGTCTTTTAATAAATCAGCATTTTTGAACAGGTTCGTTGAATGAACGATTAAATGACTCACTCTAACAGTCCGTTGCCGACAGCCTTTCAATGCACAGAGACGCGGTTTAGTTTCGGTTACATTGAAAATGTCCTGGTTTTTGTGCATGCTGACCACATCGTAACACTTATTTAGCAACAAATAAATAAAAATAAAACCGCATATCGCGCTATTGAGCCACTCAAAATTACCGCAAGGGAAATTCCTTCACCACGACAGCCCTAGTGTTTCGCGTACGTTTGGCCAAACAGTGTACAGTGGTTTAGACCCAACTCTGAAGTAGTAGCTAAATTAGTTCCTCCAAAAGAGTTCCTAGAACTAAAATCGTTCCTATTTCTGCGGTACGAATGCGCCAATACGGGAACTTCCGCCAATAGTTCTAGGAACTATGAAAAGGTTCCTCCGGTGCAAAAAGCCCTATAAGCAGGAGTTCAGTTTATCAAGAAATCCATACATGAGATGTTTATCTTTTCAGGAGTACATTTCATACCTTGAGCTTGTCATGTGAGGTGTATGGGGCCTCCGGAGCGTAGATCCTGAAGATGTCCGCGAGACAGCAGGCCACGAGTAACCGCACATCCTTGTTGGGGTTTCGCAAGAAGAACTCAGAGGCCAAGTGAAGAGCCAGAGCCAAATACTGCTGCTTTTCTTCCTCTGAGTCTTGATCCATGTCCATATATGTCTTGACCACCAGCTATTAGAAAGACAGGTGTTTATAGTTTCTCATACACAAGAAAAATCCCAAACCATTTAATAATCATTTTATAAAATAATTAAATACATTTTCTAAAAGATAAATTCCTCTAAACTTTAAACACAATTCATCTTCTTTTACACACTGCATATCTTTTAAGCAAAATTTTAAACACTAAAAACCTCAAAAGGCACACTGTATGAGTTTTATCTTACAGTTACTGTAAATCCGGCCTTTTTTTCTCCATTAGGTCACCTAATGGAGTTTTAGGACACCAGTAGGTCACGTGATGGAGTTTTTCGGTTCCTTGCCACAGTTGCCTTTGGCTTGCTCAGTTGGGGATATTCAAATTAATTAACCAATCATTAATACCATTGAGCAGCCCTATTAAACGTGGATGTTTTTCCACTAAGAAACAAACACTTGTTATTTTGATTGATACTATGAAGCTGCTTTGATACAATCTATATTGTGAAAAGCGCTATATAAATATACTTGACCCAAAAAAACATGTTAAGACATAAATAGCCACTATTCAGAAATACTGCAGCTCCTGTGAAGGGAATGCATCTACCTTATTTGTAAAAGTAAGAATATTACATTACTAATTATAGTTATAATAAACAAAATAGTTAAGCAAAAATTGTTTTACTGCATTTTGCAGACATATGCAACTTTGCTCACCTAATTCTCTCACCTAAATGTTTGATCATGCAGTGCATTTTTTTTGTTTTTACAATGGGGCAATTGTTGCAAACTCTAAATTCTCAAAAAAGGCAAGTAAACAGTCTAATAAAATAAGAATAAATAAACAATTTACAAGCAGTAGCACAAATAATAAAGATACAAATAAAATAAACAGTGCTTTAAGTTTTTTTCAGGTAGGTCTAACAGTAGTATTGAGGTAAGAAATACAGATTAATCCTAACAATTAAGGTCACAAAAGTTAGTCATTCAAGAGCAGTGTGTCATTAAAAAAACAGACAAAGAAAAAAATCAGAAACAGCAGCAGGATTATTAGGCTACTGTAACTTAAGAGCTGCACGGATCCTATATACTGTTATACAACTTTCTCAACTGTTTACTTAAGACAAAACCGACTGCGTTTACGTGCATATTTATCAATACGGTCATTTTGTACATACATTTGTGTGCATTTGACTATTTAAGCACAATTTGGTACTGGCAAGGCTGTTTGAGGCAGCCTTACGTGTGCATGAATGCTCTGTCTTTTAGAGTGTGTTCACACATGGCATGTTTGGTTCGATTAAAACGAACTCTAGTGTGATTGCGATGCTAGTGCGGTCATTTGAATAAGTGTGAACGCTGCCATCCAAACCTTGGTGCGCTCCAAACAAGCGGATCGAGACAGCTGAGAAGATGTGTCTTGGTCCACTTCCAAATGAACTCTGGTGAAGTTCGAATGATATATGAACACAACATGCACCAAAGACATGTAAACTAACTAAAAACAGGACGATGTGACCCTAAAAAACACAGAATGCTCAAGCATATCTGTTTTTTCTCGTCATAATCGTGATGTTGCCCATCACAGATCAGTACAGGGATCAGAACAGCATCTCCTCGCAGCAGATCGGTTGTGTGTGCAAGTCTGACAGAGGGATTTCTACTGATGTTTTGACTTCTTTAGCCCACACATTTTATATGCCCTTCACGAGTTCTCAACTGGTCAAAATACCATCATATGAATGCTACACACACACACAACAAGCGCGTTTATCCCGATGGGTCATTCATGAACAAACGGTTCATTGCGTCTGTCACGTGACAAATGAACGGAAGACTTGGAAGGTAATTATGTTCCCTGTAAATTATTTTTGACTGCATTATAATGATTTCTTAATTCAGAATATGACCAAGATTGATGAACAAGATCAAACAAGAGAGTCATTAAAATGATCCGAACTTCTCATCACTAGCACACAGCATTGTTTTGGATGTTTGGTAAGTCCCGTCTCAAAATAGGCAATACGTCATAAAAGCTGACCAATCAGGTTGTGAACGTATCACCGTGCCTTTAGGTTTGGTGATAAAAATGGCAATCTGAACACTAAGTGGACCAGGACTAAAGGTCCGGACCAAACAAACCAAGCGAATCGAACTACAAGTGTGAACAAACCCTCAGAGAGTGCGCGACTGCTGAGAGGTTTAAACACTGGCAAAACTTAAAAAGAAATGCAAATTATAAACTTTAGTGAAGATGCAACACTGCTTCGATTGTGCAAGTGACAATTCCGGTGTCGACTGTGCAGCTTGCTTGTAGTGCGGACGCGATGTGGTGATGAAGCCTATTGCGCATTTTGAGAGGGAAAGAGAGAGAGAGCGCACGGTGATTCACTCACTCTCTTTGTGAAATTACATCTCACAAAGTTTTCAAATTACTTTGCAAGTTATTTAATAGTAAAATATGAATTTTACTTCACCTCATCAGCATAATAATTATTTTACAGGCACCAGACAGAGATTAAGAAGTTGTTGCTGCTGCATGTCATGCCATCCCTCTCACGGCAGGTGCGGGCCGCCGATCAAACTTCCCAAAGCATTTATCGGCCGATCTGTCGGAGCACCCTTAACAGGGCTCCAGACTCACTTTTTGCCTTGGTTGCACTGGTGCGCCTAATTTTTTTATTTAGGTGCACCCAAATTTTTCCCCGGCCCACGTCGCCTTTTTACGGCATAATTTCAAGGTCACCTTTTTATCACGCTCCATACATTCACATATATTATGTAAATGATTTTAAACAAGAATAAGGTGTAGGTAAATACTTTTTTTTTATTTGAAGCACAATTATACTGCATATAAAAATACAAATAAAAAAATAAAATAAAATTTGCTTAAAGTGCTTCACTGAGCTGCCAAACTAAAACATTTTAACCAAAATAAAACATTTCAAAATAGAAATAGAAAGTGCTACTGTTTAAAAGTGCTTCCCTGAACTGATGGGTGAAGTAGCTCCATGTCTGGGCTGTTGTCGGAGCATTGACGGGGAGAGTGTTGGGCCTACTTTCCTTAAAGAAAAAACTCTATGTGTCTTTCTTTTCATTGTTCGTCGTCTGTTTTCTTGCGTTTATTTTGCTGATGCTGATTGCCGTTGGCTCGTTTACACTTTAGGTCTTGGTGACCAATTCTGATTTGTTGCCTATTTCCGATTTTTTTGACCATCCATTTACACGTTCTTTAAATTGTGACCCATATCCGACTCATGTGTTTACACTTGACATAGATCTGAAACATCGCGCATGTTTAATGGGGGTTCTTGCACAGATGGACGAACACGCAGCGAGAGAGATCTCAGGACTGGTGGGAACATACACGATCTCATGAAAGTGCGTCTATAGCACAAATTTTATTTATCGTGTATGTTCACGCACTTTCATAAGATTTCAGCACTGGTGGGAACATACACGATCTCATGAAAGTGTGTATCTATAGCACAAATTTTATTTACCGTGCCATATATACGCCAAAAATAGTTTCTGCGTGCGTATGATGCGCACTGTAAACGTGCGTATTGCACGCCATAAAGTGCGTATCATATGCACGCAATATTTTTGGCTTAAATGGCATGATAAATAAAATTCGTGCTATAGACGCACTTTCATGAGATTAATGAGGAGCAGTGGGTCCGAAATTTTAGGATGAGCAAGCCAACCTTTGATATATTGTGTCAACGTTTGTCCACATTCCTCTCCTACGACGACAACGTTTCGTCATCCGTCCCTTTGCAGATGCGTGTCGGGGTTGCTCTCGTCATTAAACCGCGGAGGCGTTGCCTAATGCCTCAGAAAATACGATCTGCCTGTTTACATGACGCATTGGCACATATCTGATTTATTTCCACATATGAACGAGGCCTGAAACCGATCTCGAAATATCCGAATACATGCGCTTTTTCCTGTTTAGGCTACACGGTCATAGAACACATCCGATCTGTCACATATGAGCAAAAATTGAAATTGGGTCACATTTCACTGACAGTGTAAACAGGTGCTCAGGTCGCAATTTCAATCACACAGCACGGAGCAGTGTTGGCCTACAGGAATATCTGGACCACAGGCAATCAGAGGCAAAGACCCTCCCCATCTCTGTCTCTGATTGGTTTAGACCACAATATGATCCAACCATGAGTGTGAGTTGAGAACTTGTGACAAAGGAGAACAAGCGCTACGTTTGTGGAGAGGCAGCGGATGTGAGGACGTTAGGTGCACCGGTGCGACCTAGGAAATATTTTAGTCGCATTTTTTTTTTTACTCTAGAGCCCTGCTTAATATTGACTGATATTTTGATTTATTTTGGGGCAAATATTTTAGGGGGTCTAAAGCTTCTGTAAAATAGGTCTAGTGACAACCCCGGTATTTAGTGGATTGTGTTTAACATGATAAATGATATTGCAGGATAGTGCATCTGAATAGAAAATAATAAATTACAAACATATATAAATACAATAGAACAAAGATAAAAATGAAATGCGCAGTGCTTTATGTTTTTCACGTAAATCTGTATTGTGGACAATCAAAGGTAAAATAACACTGCATAGTCTTCACTGTATAAATTAAATATAATTAATGTAAATAATTATTTAATACAATTTATCTTCGTTAAAGCTACAAAAGAGGTTTTCTCTTTTGTTGTTTGATTAACATTGGTGACAAACAGCTGCGGGTATATCAGGTTGCTGTCACTTTAAGATGGATGCATGGATCCAATATAATGATACACATCTATTTTCTTTCTCAATTGTTTACAACACATACTTGGAGAGATTGGCATTTTGACTTAATTTTGCTTGGGGCTGCGGGAAACTTGACAACCGCCAAAACACTTTTTTTTGTATGCGAATGCTGTTTTACATTAATTTTATGACACGAGTGAAGCACAAAGCTTTGTTTACAAAATAAATAGTTAGCAATTAAATGTTACATTTCAGCCATGGAAACATTTGGATTCATGCCAAATGAGAGAGGTGCGTGAGCAAGCTTTGTATTGTTTTGCGATCTGGTCACCCGATTATTCGCGGATGCTTTTAATTAATGCCTATTATCATTAGGTTTTTAAATAAATAGCAGCTAAGAAAACATACAAACTGACTAGTCCTCCCCCCCATACATACAAGTTACTCAATATTTATTACCAGTTCATAACAGGAATAGTCATACTTTGCTACAGATAATTATGCTAATCAGTAGGAAAATTTTCATTGAGATAGCCAGCGAGTTTTTACATGCTTGCACTCTTCCCTGCAGATATCATCTTTCATAAGCACTAAACCCTTCTAGGTCTAGGACCCAGGAGAAATTATTTTCCCTACTTTCTACCTCTCTCTGGTGGCTGTGTGTGAGAGAGTGTGTGCTTGGTGGAGTGGGGGAAGGGCAGCCAGTGCTGAGTTGAGCTTCAGGCTCAAAACAGCACAGTGGCAAAACCAGGAAGCCCAGCAGTCACTCCAATTCCCTCCAAAAGACTCTCAAACTCTCTCCAACAATCACAATTTGGACCATTTTTCACATTAATAGAATACTATGCAAAGATAGAGAATTTTTTATTTTAAAAATATATATATTTTTTGGTGTGTGTTTGGGGGATGGGGGGGATGGTGGTGTTCCCATTAATTTCACAGTTAATTTTTGGGGGAGCTGACCTATTTCATGTTTACTTAATGAACAGGAAAACCTCTATGAGGGTACAGTGTTATTTTCCACAACATCTTTTTTGGTAGAGTGGAGAGCTTGAAGAGTATAGTTAATGGCCTAAATCAAACTGATGGGTTGAAAATGTAGGATTGAAGAGCATTTTATGGCTCGTTTCTACTGAGCGGTACGGTACAGTACGATTCGGGACGGTAAACCCTGATCCGGCTTGTGTTTCCACCGCCAACAGTACCCTTACTTGATAGACGTAGTGTAGCCTATGTCGGAAAGATGAGATAGACGTCATATTCACACGAAGAAGAAAGCGACACAGTAAACAACAATGGATGATATACAGCAGATCTTGCTCTTGCTTCTCAGCATGTGGCTGTTTGTCACAAGACGACAAGTGCCGACATTAGGCGTTTCTCAATACCAAGTCCGCAAAGTTCGGAATTACCAAGTCCGACTCAGGAGAATGACTCCTGAGGACGCGAGTCAGGTAATTCTGCAAATGGAACAGCCGTTCTTGCAAGCCGAACAAGCGTCACTCAGCTCGCTCTGTTACTTCGGTTATCTCTGTATGTACTAGGGGTGTAAAGGTTCACAAAATTCACGGTTCAGTTCGATATGATACACTGGTGTCACGGTTCGGTACGTTTTCGATACAGCAGAAAGAAAGAAATGCCAGAGAAATTTCCTTGATTTTTTTTAATTTATTAAAACTAACTTTGAGCAATGATGGAGCCATACTTGACTCATCTTAGGAGCATATAAAAAAACAGCTCCTTGAAAAAAGTTATAAACAAAGGTTTATTTTTATTTCACATTAACATTTGAGGGCAGCGATTTTATTCATAATGTTGAAATGAAACCGACGTAACGTTACTTGAAAGCATTGTAGCCTACTATTCCTGCCAAACTTCCATGGTTACAGTTAATGTTACTACAGTAAATCCATGGTGAATGTTGCTGATCTGTGGACACTGGATAATTCATTCATGGCACAATGTTTCTTCCTGGTTTCCACGTCAGCGCTGTTTGATCTGTTAATAACGGAGAAATCTGAATGCTTCTCGCTAGATCTCGCAGTGATGTTATTACTTCAGTGGCGCGCGATCAAGGCATTTGTCGATCCAATTGAGTGCAGAGGCATTTTCTTTCAGTTGAAACACGCACCATAATCACAGCCCAATGGAGCAGTATCAGACTCACATTCTGACTAGAATCAGAGAATGAGGACGTCAGGCTACGCCTATTAGGTCTACACAAGACGAAATTATATCTCATGTTTAACCACTATAGAGACATCAGAGTCAGCGGCAAACGTCAGAACGACTAGCCGAGGAAAGGCTGTTCCAGACGGGGTACATCGCCTGGAATGGATCTCACAACCTGGATCAAATTTTCATAAATCTTTATAAATAAACTACAGATTTGAGCTTTAAACAAGTATATTATCACCTGAAAATCTCTTAAAACTACATTTCGTGACACAATAACAGTAGTATTATATTTCAATTGTATATTGAAAATTGGCGTTTCTTATGTTGTCGCACGCACAAGTGACGACCAATCAACGTTCTGCAATGAGTCTAGCTCCACCTTTTAGGTACCGTACCACAGTGCTAGGTACCCCAAGGGAAGGGTACCGGAAAAGTGGTACGGTACAGCATTTTTGGTACCATTCACAACTTTTGACAGTGGAAATGGAAGTAATTGCGTACCGTACTGTACCGTACAGCTTGGTGGAAACAAGCCATCAGAGACAGTCTCTACAAGAGGCTCTGTTGCACTTGAATTGAAATTACTTTAACACTGAAATTTAATGCACACAAACTCTTCCCAGAATTTAAGGATGAGGAAGCACAACAATGTTATTACACTGCATTACATTTACATTTTCCTTTCTAATTCAAACAATGCAGAAAAACTCAGACACACAGACACATTTATTTGCTCTAAATATATAGATGAGAATTAATAATCCACACAGATGAACACATCAAATTGTCTTTTAAGTCTGTTATCCAGCAAACAATGCATGTAAATCTCCACTATTTTTTCCACAGTGAATAAAATGCCTTGTCTCACATATGCTGGACTTTAATTGGAGAAAACAGAGCTAAAGTGTGTAATTTTTCAATGTAAAAAAAACCCAAAAACTGTAATATGCAGAGACGGTTGTAAACCAGCCAATTTTAGGTTGATTTCTCAAGAGAGTATAAAAACTGAGATTCCATCAAACATTGTCCAGTTTTCTTTTTCTTTTGAGCTTTCTGAACAATGGCTCAACCAATGAATTTGCTATATGCTGATTTCTCTCTTTTCTTTTTTGAAAAATGGCAGTAGACTCGTTTTTCCTTCTGTATTGTGGCATTTTATGAATGGAACGGCTTATCAAACATAAAAAAACATCAATCCATCAGTTGTTGATTGAACATTGTATACCAGAATGTAGGCAGATCGGAATGCAAGTGGCTTAACTGCAGCGCAGGCTTGAATGTCATACTGCAAGTAATGGTGTTCGATTACAGATTTCCACTTTACATCTACACTCCAGCTATTTTCGGTTTTGGCCCAAAATGGTTTTGGAGGGCAGAAATCAGCGACCGAAACTATTGTGAATTAATTAATGGACTTTTAATTTATGCTCCTCCAATGGCACGTTTTGACTGAATTCAGTGTCTATTTTGCCATTAAAAATCACCGTAAGGGAAATTCCCTGAATTCAACAGGCCTAGTTCTGTTGACATATTGTTGATCATCATTACATTAACTTAAAATTGTGTGAGATTTAAACTCAAATTTCTGCTTTAATATGTAATATGTAATACAATATGTAATATTTTTCACAGCGAGGGGTCGCTAACCTCTTATAATAACAAAGGCGTAGGTTGATGACGCAGTGATAAGCGGAATCATGGAACTTGCCATCATGCTGATGGATATAATAATGTTTATGGATGAGTGAAAACGTTTTTTAACATGACTGTAGTATGAAGCAGGTCGCGATTTCTAATGGGAGACAGATATCAGCGCCACACATGAGTGACGAGTCCCGCGGATATAAATGAAACGAGGACATTTAATTCTACCAAACTACCTGCAAGTGCTGAATTACTACTCACACAGGTCAGTTTATTCGACGAATTAAACTTGAGACAACGCAGCGCTGTTTCACTTGGTCTTAGAATAACATACTGATCATATTCTTACAATTCATCATGTTGAGCTATATAACATTGATTCGTTTTATGTACATTTGATCACCGGTCTAATAAAGCACATGGAAGAGCAGCATCTCTATCAAGTCGAAGTTACTTCGAAGCTCTCAGCATCTCGAAAACGCCACGCCGATATTGATCCTCGTTTTAGTTCTCCTTTTGTCCCAAAGTCTGCTTGCCATGATCCATAATGTTTGAACGAAACAACAGCGTGTAGCTAAACATTACAGTTGTCCACATCTGTCGCCATGGTTACTATGGCAGTACGAGTGGATAATGTGGATATTACGTAATTGACAAGTGACGGGCACTATTTAAAATTGTGAATTTCTCTGAATTTACAAATTATTGGAAACATTTAGGATAATGTAAGTACATAATTGAAAGAAATATGTAACACTGCGCAAGTGGTTTTTGGATATTTTGATACAAAATTATTACATATTGTACCTATAATTATATATTTTTAAAGACCCCCTGTGGTTAAAATCAAGTTTTTAATGTTGTTTAAATGTCTATATACAAATGAATTATCAGATCAAATTAGTCATTTAAAAACTTTCTGTGAGATATAATTTCACAAACAGAGAGAGAGTGATTCAGCAGTCTTCTCTCTCTCTCTCTCTCTCTTTCACAATGCACAGATGGCTTCACATCACCACAGAGTCTGTACGAGCAAGCTGCATGCTGCGATACAAGACTTTCGACTTGCCCAATCGGGCCAGTATTGCATTACTAAAATTGATCATATGCAACTCGTCAATTAAAACATTCAACAAGTTTAAAGCATTCAGTAGTACTCACTCTCTGAGAGACGATTATCTGCACGCTCAAACCTAGAGCATGCACACATAAAGCTGCCTCAAACAGCTCACGAGTATCAAACTGAGTGTTTTTTCGCAGCTTATTGCGCTTAAACAGTCAGAAATGCAAAAAATGATGTCAAAATGCCCGTCTTGGAGAGTATCCACATCAACACAGTCAGTGAAGTCTTAAGTGAACATAAAAAACAGTTGAGAGAGACACTGCATGTGTATCAGTATATTTGGATCCATGCATTAGCTCTTAAAGTGACAGCAGCCTAATACACCTGTGATATGAATATTCCTAACCTAATATACTCATGTTAATCAAAGAACAAAAGATAGAGAGAATTAGGCTAATCTGTATTTAATTTATACTATGAAACATTCGATTTATTCAATTTCTTCACTATTCCTGTACCTGAAAACCTTAAAGCACTCTTTATTACATTTGTATTTTTATTTTATTGTATTTATTTGTGCTTCTGCTTGTAATTTGTTTATTTGTTCTTGTTTATTTTGTAAAATTCAATTCAACATTGACTCAAGCTTTCTTGTCCTGTGTGTAAACTCATGTGCAACAAAATTACCCCATTGTAAAAACATATACATTGAGTGAGCATACATTTAAGTGAGATAAACCAACCTGATCTCATGAAATGCTTATCTATAGCACGCATTGTTTATCTCATAATTTATACGCAAAAATTAGTTTTACGTGCATATGATACGCACTTTATTGCGTGTAATACCCATGTACCCAACACCACTAATTCTACCCAAACGTATAATACACACATACCCTAATCCTACCCAAACGTATAATACACACATGCTCTAATCCTACCCGAACATATAATACACACATACCCTAATCCTACCCGAACATATAATACACACATACCCTAATCCTACCCAAACATATAATACACACATACCCTAATCCTACCCAAACGTATAATACACACATACCCTAATCCTACCCAAGGGGTTTACAGTGCGTAGGCCTATCTCATATAAACATAATGCATTTTATGAGATCCGGTTGGATAAACGTAATGACGTCATGACGTCTGCAATGACGTCTATTACCCTGCATATTGATAGCAGCTCCCTGATACCCGCAAAATTATTAATTTAAGAAAATTGAAAATGAAGAATAATGTGCCGAAGTCTGGTACCAATAGGCAAATTCACTCCTTCAAAACTAGTCAAGAAGTACTTAATTGTTCCAGCAACTAGATTCCCATCCGAAAGAGCTTTTAGTGCCAGTGGGAAGAGTGTCATGCCACAGAGCATCTCTTAAACCAGAAACCCTTGATAGGCTTGTGTTCTTAGCTAAAAACTTGTGAAACACTTGAATAATTTAGCCTAGTTGCACAGTGTAAAATATAATATGCCAGAATGCACTTTTTTCACATTGTTACGTTAATTTAATATTTGTTTTAACTGTGTTTTTGCTCTTGAAACTTTTTGAATGTGCTTAGAAACAATAGTTGGTCTATCCAAATCCTATTTTTATTTTATTGGGGATATATAAATAAATGACTACATAAAGTTATTGTCCAAAGTTAACTCTCAGTGGCTGCATCATACTGGTTACTGCCCATATGTCAAAAAAATAGTTAACTCAATCAACATCTTCAATCAACAATAAACATCGGGCTTGAGCAGGATGTTTCAAAGTGGCAAGTTTGTGTTTAGTTTTGAATGGATTTGCTTTCGCAGCACAGAAAACAGCCTATTCTCAACATGTCTAGTCAACAATACAAGCCAAACTTGTCTAGGCTGGAATTACAGACGACTCGTTTCAGGCAGTTCAAATTCAGTTCTTTCTTTTGCAAGACCATAACTTCAATGGTTGTGCACTTTCATCTTTGAAACTAGGCAGACCTTTTACAATTACAAACAGCTATATTACAAACTACATGAAAGGGTAATATCTGAAAAAGCATAATATGAGCATGCTTTTATTGAACCAGCTTTAACTGCATTCATTTTGAGAGGAAAACACTTATTACATTCATTTTAGCCACTGTAAAATGAATCGTATGTGCAGTATGTTGATTCAGATCAAATCTGCTAAATAAAAAAAATATTATATGCATTTCTTAATGAATATTTGTGGCTGCTTTCTGGTTAAGAAGTTTTTAAAAAGTCCAGCATTAAATCAATTAGTCTCTGTAGCTAAACTGCTCTGTGTTTTAGAGGTTGTAATTAAAATGCTCTCAAGCCCAAATCCTTGGGAATCTTATTTGGTTAAACTTGTTGGTCCAATATGTAGTACTATGCAATGATAATGGCATTGACAGCATGACATTAGTTGCTTAATTGCCCAAATCAAAAGTGCCCATCTCCATGTCTCAAATAACATTCACTAGATACAGCTTTACTCCCTTTTCAATCAACCTATGGGATTTCTTTCAGTTTTATCACCTGTCAAGCAAGAAAGTCTCCAAGGTGCAAGTCTGATCAAAATAAGTTACCAAGCCTCTATAGCTGAAAGCCGTACCTCATTGCATGGGCAATAGGAATATAATGGTTGCATTTTGCAAACATTATTAGAGCACTAACATCAGTACACTTACATTCACCTAGACGTCCCTTTATGAATCAAAAGCATGTAACTAGAACTAAACTAGGCTCAAAGCTGTATGTTACAGCCAGGAAATCATGTGACAATTTCATCAGTACAGTATAGACATGGTAATCCAACCTTCTCAGTTATTCTAAGTCTTCTTTGGTAGGGGACATTTAAAACAGTATATAAATAATACTTAACAGCTCAATAGTTAAAGTATGTGCTACTGTTTTCCAATAAAGCATTTAATATGCTTTTTTAAAATTAAATATAATATAAAATGAACTGAAATATATTCATTCCAGTGATTTGATTGCATTTGTCAGCACTTTGGCTCTTACCTTGAGTCGTTTGACAACTTCATCGTTGCTGATCTTATCAGTGATCTCTTTGACACCCAGTGGGTAGGTGATCTTTCCGTCCCCCGCTGGTCGTTGCTGCTGAGGCTGTTGCGGGAACTCCATCATCCTTCTCCAGACAGACAGACGGTCCTCTACTGGCCTCTATAGGCAACAACACTAAAGTTCAACACACAAACCCACCACACCACTACAAAAACACTCAAATACACCTTATGCACTTCACCCTCCTGCTCTCTGGTCGTGTAGTTAAGCCCCCTGAAACCGTGGAATGACACGGAAACCTTACGGACGACAGTTTGCGGGAAAATTCTGAATAAAATCACGAAGCTAATGAAGCTAATAGCAACACTAGCCTGAGAGCTAACGAGACCAGCTCCGCAACCGCGTTTTTACTCTAAAATGCAGTACTATCTAGGCATTTAAAGCTCGCCTGATAAGGGTCTCCACATATTATGCACGTCCGGACATAACCACACTACTCGGATAGTAAGGTATCGTATAAAAGCACCTCAGAGAGTAAAATACCTCTTTGAGCGGCTAATGGCCTAGCCGTCAGCTCCAGGCCTCAAACTATTCAACAAACATCCAGCCAACACTCACATTTACCTATTACAATCACAGCCCGCCGGTTCCTGCTACCCCCAAAGCATTTTTCCCATATCTCTCACTCGACACTACTCCACTGCGGCCGTTATCCTAACTTTAGACGGTAGGAAATCTGAATTGTTTACTTGTTTTCTCAGTATAAGTTCACTCAGCGAGGCAAACAGCGACCACCAACTTCATCATGCCAGACAAACTGTGTGAATTAAACTCCCTCGAGCGACCCCAGCCGCCTCACAAACGCTTTCAAACAATTCCCCGGTCATTACCTCACAGACAAGTCGTTGTTTTAATTCATGAGTCAGGCTCGGGTTCGGATTTGGGTGTTTTTTTTTAGTTTCGGGCACAAAGCTCCGTCTTTTTCATTCGGGGCTGTGTACGTCCTCGCGTGGAAAATGGAGGCGCAGCGACCCCGTTGGCTGAAAGACGGTATAGCGGGGCGCCGATGGAGGGAGAAATGTTACCATACATATTAGAAAACAACCGCCTAAATTATTGGTTTACTTGGCACTGAACTTGGTTTACCGTAATTATTAGAAAAGAAAAGCACCATACATATAGCGTGCCATATTGCGAAAGAATCGCCTCTGAAATTGTGTACTGTACGATCAACAATCTACAACAGCAGTACTTGTTTGCAATAAATAAATAAAAACATCAATACCTAACAAATTTATTAGGATTGGTGAAAAATAACAGTGTACATTGAAGTGTGAGAAATATGTCAGAGTGAAAATGTATTTTTTTTATTCATAATAATAATAATAATAATATTAAGTCGGGACAAAACAGGTTACATTTGTTTATGGAACATAAAATTATTTTTGGATACATTTGTGAAAAATGTTCAGAGGTAACCTATATTTATTTTTTAGGTTTGGTACAATCCCTTGCCACTTATTTAATAGACATATCCTGACCCTTTCTTATTCAAATTCCCTTGCATAATTGTATTTGTATATATATTATTTACATACATATTTTGCTTATCTTGTTTATCTGGAAGCCTCACCGATACTTGTTTTTAAACTGAGGCATCTGAAAAAAACTCAACACACAATGCTTGTGTCAACGTACTGTAAATCTCACACCCAGTTTCACAGACAAGGCTTAAATTTAGTCCCAGAATAAAATGCATGTTTGAGCTGTTTTAACTGAAAGCAACTTGCACTGACATCTTAAAATATGTCAGTGCCATTGTGTTGTCTCAAGATGCACACCAGCAATGTTTTTTAAGGCATGTCATGAAAGCTACTTAAATGTCCGAATTAAACTGAGCCCTAATCCTGGCTTAATCTAAGCCCTTTCTGTGAAAACAGGCCTCAGATTCTTTCATGTAGTTCTTTACTTGTAATTTTACTTTCACTCAATAGGTCAAAAGTTATTGTCATGCTGTTTCCATCCACTAGAGGCGCTGCAGTATTTTTGCTTCTCCGTGGAGAGTTGTTCGTCTGGTTTTCTTTTACTTTCCTTCCTCTAGAAAAACTTGTAAACAGTGGATTTGTCGGCGGTGTCTTGTAAACGGGGTACAACAGAATGCCAAAGAAAAAGAAAACCGGACTGAGTCCCTCCCGTGGCCCGATGCAGACGGCTGAGTACGGGAGCGGTTCCGAGATTCGAGCACACGGAGCGAATGGATCTTATGTGACCCGTGCGGACTCAATATATAACAACTTTGGGTCCACACATTCCAGGAGTGGTCAGTTCGAATCTCAAAGACGAGACGAAATCATCCAGAGCATGCAGGAGATGTTTTCACATTTGGATCCAGAAGTAATTTACATGGTACTCTCAGAGGCAGATTTTAAAGGTAACGTTAAGGGTTATTGTAAAGGTTTAGTTACTCTTTCCATCTTAAGATGGTAACGTTAGATTTGTTTTGGAACTGGGTGGCTGGTTTCTGGCTGATCTTCACTTGTTGTAAGCAGCCATATATCTGGCTGTCCAACTACCATGTTCCAAAACCAGCTCGATCACCTTAACCTGGTATGACCAACAACTGGTAGCAGGTTTAGCCTATTGCTGGCTAAAGAATGACCATTTTAGACCAGCTAGAAACCAGCTGCATGTGACAAAAGCTACCAACTTCACCTCGATTATTTTCTATATATTTTTATTTTATATTATTGTTTTAAACTATGCTTCAAGTTGACGTTGTCATGAAGCCCTATTATGATTCTTAATATACATGACATACACTACTGGTCAAAGGTTTATTTTATGCTCAACAAGGCTACATTTATTTAATCAGAAATATTGTCGAAACCCTAACATTTTTATACAATATTATTACAAGAATTTTAAAATCTAAAATAACTGTTTTCAATTGTAATATGTTTTAAAATGTAATTTATTCCTGTAATGGCAAAGCTGAACATTTAGCACCTATTACTCCAGTCTTCAGTCACATAATTCTTCAGAAATCATTCTAATATACTGATTTGGATTATGCTCGATTATTATTAATTATTATTGGTGCCCATTTATTAATAATGGTTATCAATGTTGCAGAGAGTTTTTGCTGCTTAATTTTTTTGTGGAAACGTGATTCTTTTTTTCAGGATACTTTGATTAATAAAAAGTTCAAAAGAACATTTATTTGAAATATAAATCTTTTGTAACATTATAATCATCTTTGTCACTTTTATTTAATTGAGTGCATCCTTGCCAAATAAAATATGTATACTATTTTTTTTAACTCCTACCATTAAGTCTGGGGTATCACTATTTCCACAAAAATATTAAGCAGCAAAAATTTTCAACATTGACAACAAGACATTTTTCTTGATCACCAAATCTGCATATTAGACTTATTTCTGAAAGATCATGTGACAGGATCATAAAGACTGTGTTTTAAAGTATTGTTGTTTTTGCTGTATTTTTGAACAAATAAACTTAGCCTTGGTGATTATAAGAGACGTCTTTTACCAACATTAAACCAAATCTGAATAAACTTTGGACTGGTGGTGTATGTTGCATTTTGCATTTTAGCTAGATTAGGCACTACTTTGAACTTTTTTTCTTAAATGCAGAAATATTTTATATTTTTTCTTAAATGCAGTAATATACATATGTATTTTGGATTTTTTTTTTTCTTATTTATACATTTTCTTTGTTCTTAATCTCTGCATTAGTGGACAATGCGATGGATTCGCTTTTGGAGCTGTCAGATGCTGCTGAGGGCATAGTCCCACCCCCTCCTCCTGTCTCAGGGTTTGAGCAGGCTGCTGCTCTCCTGGGTGGAACGGCAGAGAGCTTTGCCTTTTCAAACCAGCCTGCATCTCAGCCGGAGCTCATTCCTGGTGAAACACACCTGACAGAAGAGTTTGATGCACTTATAGATCAGGAACTTCAGACTTTGACATCACAGCAGACACAAGCTAGCTCCCATCCTGTAATGCCCTCCATACCTCTCTCTTCTCTTCCCCCTCACTCTCAATCAATCTCTCACTCCTCGCTGCCTCTTACATCCCAGATTCAGCTTCCAGCTCCTCAAACAAGATCAGAGCAGACTGAGCAGGCCTCTTTCTCTGACCCTGGGCTCAGTGAGGCCCGTGGTGGTAGTTCACCCGTGAGTGAATTGAGTTTCGGTGGGGTCCATATCCCAGAGACAAAAACCATATCTCTTGACTTCAGTCACCTAACAGTGGAGGTCAGCTCTACTGAACCACGGCCCTCTGCCTTTCAGGTTTACCGTAGACCTGACCAACTCAGTAACCACACAGCGGCAATGCAGCATCAAGAAGCACTCAGCACACCTGCCATGTTCTGGAACACTCAGGCTGCTGAGTTTCATCCACAAGCTGTGGGGCCGCCATTCATTACACCTGTCATTCCTAACCCCACCCGTTGGAGCACTAACCCCCTTTCTGCTGCTCAGTGGTTGGCTCGTGGACCTATCAGACAAGCACCTCTGAAGCCTTCTGCAACTGTACCAAAGTCATGGACTCTGCCCACTTGGAACAGACTCAAATTGGAAGGGCAGGTGTTGGTGTTACTTAGAGGGGCTCCTGGATCAGGCAAAACCACCCTGGCCAAGTAAGCAAGAAGACTCACAGCTGGCATTTTATTGAAAACAGGTGGAATAGCACAGAAGAAATCTCTTCTTTTTTTGGAGTTTTAAGTTGGCATATAATACTTAGTCCATGAGAACAGTTCATGATGTACAACACCCCCTTATAAGAGAATAGTTTTCCTTAGGGGGAAGTTATAACTTATCTTGGGAATGAACAGGTTGCAAGACAAACTTTAATGGTTTGCTAGTTTAGATAAAATTATTATTATTATTATTTTTTTTTACTTTAACATCAATTTAGCCTTTTGATGAAAATATCACATAGAAAACAAGTTTGAGAAAAGCATTTAAAAATCGAAATTAAGTTTTAATATTAGATTTTATATTTATTTTATATTTATAAAATAAATATTTGAACCTCCCGTGAATCAGAAGGGCAAAAGCTCTTTTAATATGCATCCAGACAGTGAAAGCAATTTTGCATGATAATTTTCAAGTATACCATACTGCAGAATACCAGCACATATATTGCCCGTAATTTGCTTTTGTTTTGAGATGAACAACTCTGGCTGATAACCATGCTCAACAGAATTATGGTGACCACTTTGCTGTTTAGAGTATGTTTATTGAGAAAGTATATAGTTTTGTATAAGGTATAAAGTTTTTTTTCCTCTCCTTGCTGTTCAGTGCTATGGTGGCACAAAATCCTGGAGGAGTTGTATTGAGCACTGATGAGTATTTCTTTCAAAATGGACAGTACCAATTTGAACCAAATTTACTAGGAGAGGCCCATGAGTGGAATCACCAGAGAGGTGAGTATTACAGGCCTGTTTGCTTAAGCCAAAGTAAAATGTCAGGTGTGTACATTAAATTATATCCATTTCTTTATTATTTGCTACCAATTGACTAGACAGTCTGGCCTTAGAGGTGATGTGTGCACATTTGTTGAAATCTTTTTCAAAATTGATTACACATTCCAGCTTAATATACTGAAACAACTCAGTAAGCCGAGTATGCCAATTTCCATGAAAATGATGAACTTTCCAACTCCATGGCGCTGTCAAAACATTGCTCGATTTTTTTGAGAGACTTATTGAGCCTGACATAGCAACATTGGCGCAACCAATGCATGCATGATTTTGGTGTGAGACAACAGACCCCAATATACTTTAAGCGAAATTGAAATGGTGTGACATAATTTCGAACAAAATCAGTGGAAGTAATTTCGGCAGTTCGATACAGCTTGCCAAAGCAAACTTTCTGGAAACTTTTGCTCTGTCTTGCAAACACCTTCAAACTACCATTGTTTTGTGGAAATTATGTAATGGGTAGGTGCGCTTTGCGGCTCCGCCTTTGTCAAAATCTTCTTCAATTCTTCTGTTCAGTCCGTCGTGGTCAGATGTGATTAAAAACATGAACACACTAAAGAGCTGCTTTATAGTAGAAATTGAAGCTTTACTTGTAATTGAAAGCGATACTGACAGCATTTTTTCATGTTCAATACTGTAAAGCTTCTTTATTTGAAGCAATCTATTGTATAAAGTAAAAAAACATGACTTGACTAGAGTACCGATAGAGGAGCCTGTGCAAACATATCCACATTGCAATGATCAGATGATTTCTTAACTGTTTTCTTAACTGCACCACTGTAATTTTTCTTGTGTGTTTATTTATTATAAACACTTATTTATTTTTGGAGAAGAAAGCGTATAGCACATATTTATTGAAACATTGCTCCGGGTTAGCCTGGGTCGGGTCAGGGACTTTGCTAACCGTATACTACGGCAAAAGCATTTCAAACTACTTTCAAACTACTTTTTACCCTAAGGAAAGAATAAAAATGGTTTACTTTGCAGTAAGTATATTGGGGTCTTACCTATTTGGTTGACGAATGGCAGACAGTTGAAGTGTTTGGGAAACAGTTGTGAAAACAGTCATTCATTTTGCAATTCTGCTTTGTGCCACTGATGCCACATAAAATGACACACTTCACCTTTAATCTTTATATAATCTTTCTGCAATGTCTTTGTGGTGATCAACATTTCAGCAAAAGATGCTTTTGAAAAAGGCCAGTCACCCATCATAATAGACAACACCAATATGCAATGTTGGGAGATGAAACCATACGTTGCCATGGTGAGCGATTTATTTTGAATTTTTTTTTTTTTTTTGTTAAAATTTTTTGTGGATATACCAGATTAAACTTGATAAGTTGAAAGTTTGTATCATACAACACAAGTATATATTATTATAGATCTTATTTATTTGTTTAACTTTAGAATGTTCTACACTTTACAGTGTACAAAAACATGAACCACAAACAAATTCACAGGTATATTATGCTGATTGTAGGGATTCCTTTTCCTCCTAGGCACTGAAACATGGGTATAAGGTGCTGTTTCGTGAGCCAGATACCTGGTGGAAAACTAAACCTAGAGAGCTGGAGAAGTATGTTAAACATAATCATTAACCAGAAATAACTACTTTCTCTACACATTAAACAAAATCCATACAACTAAGTTATTAACAGTTCTCTTTACACTGGTTTTGTTGGTAGTCTTTAAATAAACAAAGTACAATCACACATGTGATCCATTGCTTTAATGACACAATCACAAGTGTTTGCCACCTCTCTATTCATTCTCTCTGTGAAGGCGCACAAGGCACCAAGTAACAAAAGAGAAGATCCGGCGCATATTAGAACGGTATGACCGATTTGTGTCTGTCCATAGTATCATGAATTCACAAAGACCAGTACCAGTGCCAAGTGTTTTGGAACTGACCCAAACAGAGACTGAGCAAACACAGTGAGTATATGCATTATATTCATGTTACTGAGTATTTTCAATTTGAAATAAAGCCATGGGCCATGTTCACACAGCTGCATATAGTGATTGTCTTCAACTGTATAGGACTATTTGAGAGTTAGTAACTAGTTACCTGTCAGTCACTTTGAAAAGACTGACTGTGTGAAGCCATAAATAACTATGTATTTATATATTTTTCACATCTCTGTATTTAAACAACAATATGTATTTCTACAATAGGCAATCTTTACCCCCTGGCCTCAGTCATCCTGATCTTGTTGGTGACTCTGGGTTGAGCAAACTGAACGCACATCTTTCCTCATCTCTGCCCGATGTGTCCTCTGTTAGGCAGACTTGCAGTACCATTTCTGCAGGTGAGGAAGAGGGGGAAATAGTCTCCTACAGTTCCAAGGAGTCTGTGATTGTGCATGAGAACAGTCTGGATGGGTCTGGAACACCTCAGTCTGATCTGATTGATGCTGAAGTGTTGGACTTGGAGCTAGATCTTCTGGACACAGAAAAAAACATGGGAAATTTGAGTAGTGGGAAAACTGAAGAATTAGTTGAGTCAGCACACAAGAAGTTTTCAGAGCTGCCTGTGGCATTTTCAGAGTCCATTGCTCAGCGTGTGAGAAGGGACAGTGTGAATTGTAGAAATGGCCCTGGAACAAGTGAACCTGTGAACTTTGACCCCGGTGTTGACTCTCCGGGGCAAGTTAAGGAGGAGGGATGTGAAGGTGAGTTTCTTCCTGAGGAAAAAGTAGTGAGGCCAGAGCTGTTGGATTTTGTAGGGGACTGGCCACTGGAATCTCAAGGTCAACGTCAAAGAAGACATCAGAATTTAAGGAATACAACTGTTCAGAACACTGTTTTGGAATCCAGTGTTGAATACAAAGATGATACTTCTTCAGATGAAGAGAAACATTCTGATCCTGACAAGCAAAATGCAGTTGAATTTCAAAAACTTGTAGATCTACTGCAAGGTGGAAGAAACTCTCCAGGTTTTTACCAAGATCCAACTTCAAGCGAACTGTCTACTCTGCATTCCCCTTCCTTTGGTGCAAAACAGGGTAACTTGAACCCAGAGACTGTGATATGCCCTGAACTCCCTGACTGTGTGCTGGGAAGGATGTTCTCTGAGTGCACTGACCCAAGAAAGAATTACTCTAATTCTCCAAGTACATCAAAACAGAGAGCAGACACGATTGAGCAGTCTAGTCAAGTGTCTGCTGAGAAGAGCACACAGGAAGAAGTTGAGCAGGAGGACAATGTAGCCTCAGAGAAGAAATGTCGAATGAGCCCAAATGCCCAAGAAACTCTGTGTTCAAAGGTTGCCGTAGACTCAGAGGGCAGTCTAGAGAGACGGAGAGGTCTTAGCCGAAGAGTGGGGAAATCTTGTAAGCTGGCACTTACCTTCACCAATCAAAGCCCTTCGTCACCCTGCTCACAATCTCCAGTTATTTCACATCTGACCTCTGATCTTCCACCTACGGGGGAAACAACATCATTGCCCATGGTGCCATGTGCCTCAGCCCAAACAAACCCTCAGGACTTTGCTTTGCTTTGGCGAATTAACCAGCTGAAATGTTCTGAATTAGCTCTGGACTTATCTAGTAGTAGCATGTTTGTTTTGGAGGGAAACTCTTTGCGTTTCACCCCAAAAACAAATGAATTGGAGTCTGCCTGCCAGCAGAGAGTGCCGTACCGTGTGGTCCATGAGAAAGGTTCTCAGGTGGAAGAGAATGACTTTAAAGAATCCCACTCTAAACAACAACACCTTGAGATTCTGAGCCGCCATTTTAGACGTGTCTCCATCGATATTCTGGAGGACCTTTATGAGAAGTGCCATCAAGATATGGAGTGGACAACTAACTTGTTGCTAGATTCTGGAGAACAGCTGTATAAAGATGATGAGGATGACAAAGTTATTTTGGGGTCTTTGGTTCCTGAGTCATGTGAGCCACCTATAGAACTGTCAGAAACCATGATGGGCTCAGAAAGTGACCAGGGGTGCTCTGATGACTCCAGCAAAAGTTCAGCAAGTAGCATCAGTCCCAAGTCCCAAGAAACTAACCTTAGTGACGTTAGCCAAGCTAATGATGATTGGAACCCAGGTCAAAGTTCACAAAGTGAAGCTGAAGGATCCAACGAAGCCAGCATGACAAAGGAGAAATATGAGCCTGAACCTTCCTTTGGATCATTAAAGCAGCCGACAGAAGACACTAAAGTACAACTGAAGGTTCCAGCAGCTAATGAACAGCAGCCAGACCAAACTTGCCCACAAGATCCAGGGCAGCAAGAGATATTATTGACACAAAGTGAGCAAGTTGTTCAATGCCTGGAGGGAGCATTGAAGGAATGGAGTGAAGAGGTGAGAGGAGAGAAATTAACGGAGTATGATGAGACAAAAGAAGAGGTAAATGCCGTAACACAGTTAATACTGTATCAGGTTATTGAAATGGAGCGCGAAGAGAAGAGGAAGGAACTAGAAAATGAGAAAAAGAAAACTGGACAGGGAAGAAGAGAGCCAAGTTCAATGGACATAAAAACCCTGGAGCTTAAACTTCCAACTGAACTTGCATTGCAGCTCACTGAGCTTTTTGGACCTGTTGGGGTTAGTCCAGGTAATCAAACATCTAATCAATACTTCAAATAAATAATTCTGTTATTCATTCAGTGTATCACTCAATAAATCCAGTGATCTCAAGTGGCGTCCGAACACAATACCAAACCCCTAACTTGTAGTTAATGTTGTGTGGGTCTATTTATTTATTTATTTATTTATTTATTTTTAAATGGTTTTTGAAAATTGCGGCTCGGCACTTGACTTACCCATGTTGGAATTTGTCCAATTTTGCTAGCTTCTACCAAGTAACATGAATTTACCACAAAATATGGCAGGACCCATGGCTTTTAAATGACAACAGCAAAACATATTGAGAAGTGTTTTCTCTTTTACAAGTTGATGCCCGTTTATTTCGCTCTCATAAATGTGTTATTTTATGGTTAGTTGTATTTTATTATTTTCATTAAGCATTGTTTTTCCCTGCCGTTCACAAACCTATCTGAACAGAACTGTCACCATGACCAGTTGAGAACCAGCACACTTAACTATTGTGTTCCACAAGGGCAAAAGCCCATTAAAAAGTTGTGTAAATGGTTTAAAATAACTGATTCTAGTTATTACTATGAAAAGCTATCTCTTTCAAAGAAGTAAAGCACATCAACCCTCAATTCACAGTGTATTAAAATCTCTTCGAACTTCATATGGCTGCAGGTGCATTTTCATCAGATGACTGTGCAGTGCAAATAGACCTGAACTTGGCCAAACTTCTGCACCAGAAATGGAAAGAGACTATTCAAGTGAGTTCACATATTTTGATCTTATGTTTACAGTTTTTGGATATGAACCAACAAAACAAACAGCCTCATTTTTTTAATGTGACTGATTCTAAATCTTAATGTAAAACTTACCTGGTGTCTGTTGTCTTTGGCAGGAGAAGCACAGGCAGGCAGCTCTGTCCTATCAGCTAATGCACAAGAGTGAGACAGCTTATTCTCGCAGTACACAAAAACACGAAGTGAATGTAAATGTACAGCATGTGCTAACCAGTAGTAATACAATAAAACATTAAGAGATAAATTACATCTCTTTCATTTTAATCTTCCAATCCAGCTGTGACAGTGCTGGGCAGTCACACCCAGAGTGAAATCTTAAAGGTCCACAATTTTGCCCTCATATCGGTTTCAAACATCAAATATGATTGGTATGGTATGATTGGCCATGATTTTGTTTATTTGGTGATCATACCATACCAATCATATACTTTCAGTTATCTATCTATCTATCTATCTATCTATCTATCTATCTATCTATCTATCTATCTATCTATTATCTGTCAACCTCAGGAGGTCAAATTTAATGTTTATTCTAAGTAGTTTAAAACAGTGATTTGTGTGATTTTGTTTTCTACTAATAAACATTAAATTAGCATCAAAATTACATACAAAAAAGGGTATAATATAAATATAATGATATGCTAAAGTGACAGAAGAGGTCACTCCATGGTGCAGACGCTATAGTGCACAAAATTATAACTAATTATGCTTTTGCTAATACTGATTTGTTAATAGATAAAAATACAGTTTTACTACAACTGATTATGTCAAACATTTTTACATTGTTGTTTGATTTTGTTGGAAACCTCTAATGTGGGAAAGTCCAAAATGGGAGACAATGCTGTGTTCATTTTATGTTAATAATAGTTTATCTAACATCTTATCATTCTCACAACAAAAAATAAGGGATTGATTTGTCTCTAAAGATTTTTAAAAAATTTAATGAGACGCCAAATTGTACCCAATTTGTGGAAACTTCTCCAAACTGGAAATAATTTTTCTCTGTTGCTCCTCTTTTCTATTCTATCAATATTTCTGTATTCATGGTAACGAAGTTCCTGTCCAATGGGGTGAATCGCAGGGAAGCAAAACCGGGCTCAGGGACCAATTTGGTTTGCGTGAAGAAATTCCTTTTATGGATCACTGGACTGCATCCTCTGCTCCTGTCTCACTGAGGGACATCATGATTGAAGAGCAGGTCATGCAAGACAGCATGGAGAAGGTAAGAGTCACACATAGGCACTCACATTTAATCACTGCCTAGATCTGTAAAAGTAAGTAGTGAAAATGACCTATGTTTGGGTTTTAGTCCAGGTCAAGTCTGAGGGACCTGGATAAGAAAGATGGTGCAGCCAAGCTGAAGGAAAACCAGCTGTTTTCCACATTCCCCACCATAGACCGACATTTCCTCAGGGATATCTTCAGAGATCACAAGTGAGAATGTGATACATAGTGAGATAGATAGATAGATAGATAGATAGATAGATAGATAGATAGATAGATAGATAGATAGATAGATAGATAGATAGATATTAATCAACATTTGAAGTGGATCAAAAAAGTTCATCAAAGTTGTCCTAAGACAAAAACGGGTGTTATTCAAAATTCATGTATAACTTTGATGAAAGGTTTTGATTCACTTCAAATGTTGACTACTATATATATATATATATATACATACATACATACAGGTCCTTCTCAAAAAATTAGCATATTGTGATAAAGTTAATTATTTTCCATAATGTAATGATAAAAATTAAATGTCTTTCATATGTTTTAGATTCATTGCACACCAACTGAAATATTTCAGGTCTTTTATTGTTTTATACTGATGATTTTGGCATACAGCTCATGAAAACCCAAAATTCCTGTCTCAAAAAATTTGCATATTTTATCCGACCAATAAAAGAAGTGTTTTTAATACAAAAAAAAAGTCAACCTTCAAATAATTATGTTCAGTTATGCACTCAATACTTGGTCCGGAATCCTTTTGCAGAAATTACTGCTTCAATTCGGCGTGGCATGGAGGCAATCAGCCTGTGGCACTGCTGAGGTGTTATGGAGGCCCAGGATACTTCGATAGCGGCCTTAAGCTCATCCAGAGTGTTGGGTCTTGCATCTCTCAACTTTCTCTTCACAATACCCAATATATTCACAATATAACCATGGTCAGTAAACCATTTACCAGTTGTTTTGGCACTGTGAGCAGGTGCCAGGTCGTGCTGAAAAATGAAATCGTCATCTCCATAAATCTTTTTAGCAGATGGAAGCATGAAGTGCTCCAAAATCTCCTGATAGCTAGCTGCATTGACCCTGCCCTTGATAAAACACAGTGGACCAACACCAGCAGCTGACATGGCACCCCAGACCATCACTGACTGTGGGTACTTGACACTGGACTTCAGGCATTTTGGCATTTCCTTCTCCCCAGTCTTCCTCCAGACTCTGGCACCTTGATTTCCGAATGACATGCAACCACTGAGCAACAGTCCAGTGCTGCTTCTCTGTAGCCCAGGTCAGGCGCTTCTGCCGCTGTTTCTGGTTCAAAAGTGGCTTGACCTGGGGAATGCGGCACCTGTAGCCCATTTCCTGCACACGCCTGTGCACGGTGGCTCTGGATGTTTCTACTCCAGACTCAGTCCACTGCTTCCGCAGGTCCCCCAAGGTCTGGAATCTGTCCTTCTCCACAATCTTCCTCAGGGCCCGGTCACCTCTTCTCGTTGTGCAGCGTTTTTTGCCACACTTTTTCCTTCCCACAGACTTCCCACTGAGGTGCCTTGATACAGCACTCTGGGAACAGCCTGTTTGTTCAGAAATTTCTTTCTGTGTCTTACCTTCTTGCTTGAGGGTGTCAATGATGGCCTTCTGGACAGCAGTCAGGTCGGCAGTCTTACCCATGATTGCGGTTTTGAGTAATGAAACAGGCTGGGAGTTTTTAAAAGCCTCAGGAATCTTTTGGAGGTGTTTAGAGTTAATTAGTTGATTCAGATGATTAGGTTAATAGCTCGTTTAGAGAACCTTTTCATGATATGCTAATTATTTGAGGCAGGAATTTGGGGTTTTCATGAGCTGTATGCCAAAATCATCGGTATTAAAACAATAAAACACCTGAAATATTTCAGTTGGTGTGCAATGAATCTAAAGCATATGAAAGTTTAATTTGTATCATTACATTATGGAAAATAATGAACTTTATCACAATATGCTAATTTTTTTAGAAGGACCTGTACATTTATATATTGGCCTATATTAGCAATATTTTTAACTCCCACTTGTGTCGGTTCACATAAAATTTCCCTTTCAGGCAAGTCATTTTACTCAGCAGCCATCTTTGAAACGCCTCTCAGGCAGCTATTTCAGTCATGCAAGTGCAGCTACTAACTCTATGAATGGGGAAAAAGCAGATTCTCCAAAAGCTGTTTACCAAGCTTACGATTAAATTCCATATTTGAAATCACCAATGAAATCAGACAACAACTGTCTCATAAATTTGGCTTCTAAACGCTCAAATCATGACAATTTTTTTTTAAGGCCAGGCTAGCCAATTGTGCACGTGCAGTCCTAAGAGCGTCACAAAACACTTGACTGTTTTAATAGCAACCGGAGCTTCTAACGGCAACTGCAGTGACCCAGTGACTTTTACTTAGAAGGCAGGACTTATTCCGCCATATTGCATGTTGCACTTTTTCCCATTCTAAGTAATACGAGTCTTTGTATATCTAAAGTCTTTGGTATATATCAGCAATATATCAGCCATTGGCCACTGTGGTTTCACTTTCTAGAAAATGGTGTTGGAATCGGCAATTGAGAAACCCAGCTGGTAGAAAGACATGAGCCGTCTCTGTGAGAACCTCTGTAACCCTGTGCCTCTAATAAGTTGCTTTAGATAAAAACTGCTCAAATTGGCTTTAATGATTGGAACATGATATGGCATTTACAATGCATTTAATGATTATATTGTGATGCAATTAAGAGTGAAACTGAATATTCATTCAGTCTGAAAAAATGCAGAATGGTACATGATCATATGAATTGAAAGTTTAATCACATTTGTAAGCATTTCCATAAAATAATGATCTGTTTCATATATATTGCCTGTTATATTGCCATACAGTATATAATGTATTTAAACGATTTCGTAATGAAAGTTCATTTAAAGTGACTTTTAAAAAAAAAAGATGATTGTTTTTTCTTTATAACAATATGCACTGAAGAATTGTCCACATTTCTACTAGGAACAATTATTAAGAAAGCAGACATAACTTTAAAGGAAATATGTCTCTGAACCATTTGTTTGTGTTTGTGCAGTTACTCTCTGGAGCAGACTGAACAGTTTTTGCATGCTCTATTGGATGACGGGCCAGTCAAAAATGTAGTGGCTCCTGAACCTGCCCCTCAGCGCAGTGGCGCGCATAGAGCATCGAGCAAAGAGCGGGTGAGCATTTTACATGTGACCATTTGGCATACTGAAATTAAACAAAAACCTTGTGTTGATTGTTGACACTTTTTGCCTCACTAAATCAGAGATGGAAACCGAGAGATGGGGAGGTGGAAGCAGTTCAATTCCAGGATTCGGAGGATCCGGAATATGAGGACTTTCGCACAGAGGCAACACTGCAGAGACGTCAGCAGATAGAGTGTTTTAAAAAGGCTGCTGAAGCCCATCGACAAGGATGCAAGGACGTGGCTAGTTTCTACGCAAAACAGGTTAAAGAGATGAACATTATCAAGTGTGCTGAAAAGCTGATGTAAAAACAACAGCAGTTTTGAGAGAAACACAAGTTTGTTTTTAACCGTGTCCTAAGGTGCAAAGCTTGTCTGTTTATTGTGGACAGACACATAGCTTGTCCTCATTGAACAGCTGTGCACTGTAAGGGGTATACAGTCAAAGACCCAGAACCAGATATGAAGAATGAAGACCCAGAGTCAGATATTATAATAAATTAAAGAGAAGTTTTACTGAAGATAGTTTGCAGTTTCATCAGCAGAAGTCAGCTTCAAGACTCTCACAGGAGTTCGTAGGCTGCCCCGCTTACAGTTACACAGATCACCGCAGTTATACCATTTTCAAGGTCTAAGCTACATCATTATTTACAGGTTGAATGATTCTCATTGGCTAAGAAATAGGTAAACCCAGTAATTTTCCACACAAATACAGATAGACGGAAGCATATCTCCGTCAATTATGCAGCTGAGACATTGGGACCCTGAAGTTAGGCACGTCATGACCTTCCAGGTCGCAGATTTGGGTTGCGGGGCGCCAGCATGTCTCGAACAACAATTCACTTTATCTCCAATAATGCCAGTGGTTCCTTAACCTGCAACCAAGAAGACTAACACACACACACCGACACACAGCTACTCCAAGGTTGGATTTGGCCAGTCCTCTCAAAACATCAAGATAATGCGTTCTTTATCTCAACTTTAGTCTAACTGGAAAGTAAGGCTTTAACAAAGAAATGATCCCTTAAACTATTAGCTTCAATGACCCCTATATGTTTTAACACGTTGAAGACCTTTCTCAAATACAAAACAAGTCCCTATTTCATTTCTGGAAGCCGGGCTAAATAAGCAAGCACTGTTACTGCATTCAGATATCAAATACAGACATTAAAGAATACATGAAAAGAACATTTCAGTAATCACACTGGTAACTTATAAACAAAGTAAAATCTCACAAGCCTAGAGAAGTCATTAAACTCATTTAATATTTAGAAGTAAAAATATTGATTAATACCTTGATTATAATTACTCATCATTACATATACATTGAAGCAGCAGTGGATTCCAATCCACGCCCTTCAGCACAATGACACCGATAATAACATTTTATTAATTTAATATACAAGGAAGAAGGATTTTCAATGAAATTTTTTCTGGTGGATGGGTCCAACAGTGCATTTTTTTCTGGCCCATTCATTTTTCCCATAGGGATTTTTTTTTTAAAAGTCTTCATTTAAGAGTTCTAAGCCGTGAACCAAATCAACCAGCATACAAGGTGAATGACAGCATTAAAAACTTGATGATAATGTTGTAAAATCTGAATTTTTGTGTCTTTTGTGTCTCATTTAAACAAAAATTTGTTTAAAGCTTAAACACTTACTGACCCCTTTTTAAACAATGCTTGCAGAGTGCATTGCAGTTCTTAGATCAGAAGTCTTACTAAGTTTCTATGCATTTGTGTAAATGCTTAGGGTCACATGCATGGAGATAAGATGCATGAAGCGAACCACCGAGCAGCCATGCAGATATTTCAGCGAGTGAACGCTTCACTCCTGCCTCAGAATATTCTAGATCTCCATGGACTGCATGTGGATGAGGCCCTTTATCATCTCAGTCAGGTGCTCACTGAAAAGAATTTGGGTACGTGAACCACAAACATACATGCAACATTTCTAAAAAGAACAGTTTTTCAAATGTAGACTGCAGATGGATTGTATAGACTCCAGAGTCTGCATTATCTTTAATGTATGTCTTTTGTAGAATGCCGTCAGGGTTTGTGTCGGTCTCAGCTGTCAATCATCACGGGAAGAGGCAATCACAGCCAAGGCGGAGTGCCACGCATCAGGCCTGCTGTACTAGACTACCTCAAAAACCAACACTACAGGTATACTAACTGAATCCTGTGCTCTTGCAATGTGTCTTTCTGAATGGTACATTGATTTTAGTATATGCAACTGTCATTCCATGAAACGTCTTTTAGTGTAAACAAGTTCCATGTCCTACCAATTAAAGTACCCCTGTAGTCAATAATTGTATCTTTGATCACCAAAAGACATATTTAAAACTTTTTTCCTTGAAAAAAATCTTCATGCCTTAAAAAGCTTGAATGTTACTCTACAACCTTGCCTTATTTAGTACTATGTGATTCTATGAATATGCAAATTAGCCCCGTCTCCACTCACTCACACCAGCTCAGAGATCCACTCCTTGATGATCACACCTTGATATGATTGGTTACAAGGTAGTTTGTGACGTCATAAACTCCAGTGATTTCAAACCACTTTTTTAAAAATGTCTTTGGTTCACTACAGTTTTAAGGAGAAAATACTCAGTAATGGTGTTGATTTGTGAATTTGCCCATGGTTTGTCTTAAAGCAAATTAAAAACACCAAATAGACATATAAACAACGTTAAAAGCTTGATTTTCACCACAGGGGGACTTTAAGAATTCAGAATATATATATATATATATATATATATATATATATATATATATATATATATATATATATATATATATATATATATATATATATATATATATAATATATTATAATTAAGGTAAAAACTCATTTATTTACTATTTGTAATCTGAGTAGTAAAAAAACAGAAGCTTTATTGAAGTATACTAGGTACTTAATTTGGCATATTTTGACATGTAGAACCAGTTGTCATTACGTGTACATTTTATGAAATTTTTTTTCCCCCATCTTTTTTTTCTTCTGTCTTTCTTACAGCTATACTGAGCCTAAGACCGGATTGGTGCTGGTCACGCTTCATTGAAAGACTTGCTACAATGAAGCATTTACTTTTAGATTTCTGTCTTTCCACTGCCTTAACTCAAAACGTCTTCTCTGGGGAATAATAGTGCCAGTAATTATAACATTCTTTTGTCTTTTAACTACATACACTATTTTCTTTTATTAAGAGTTTATCTAATACAAAAAAAATATCAAGGTACTACATATTTACACAGTGTTTTATATTGTATTGAACTGTATATACATATTATACTTTATTGAATGTTTACTGATGCTCACTTGTGAGGCTATTAAGGTTCAACTGATCCCTAATCACTATATTTTTATGTAATAAGTTTAAATTGATCTAAAAGATATAATTTGTTGTGTTTAGAGTAGTAGGGATGTCACAGGATGGCTTATTCTCTTCAGTGTTGATGTATGTAGAAATATATTTTAGAAATATAAATGCTGATCCTCAATCAGCTTTGCATTTTAGTTTGTGAGCAGCTTGGACAGATATATTGGACGCATACAGTTTGTCGCTTTGCATTGCTGGTATTTAAGTTTTATCTCAGCTTTGTTTTTTATATTTCCAGTTTAAAATTTTGATGCCACAGATATTTGATAGACATCTTAATGCAGCTATGCAAATCACAATTCTTATGTGTGAGAATTGTTCTAAAAATATTTTTGTGATATTGTATATTTTGACCCTCAAAAGATTTTAAATGTAAAACAATTTTTATTTTTGTTATAAATTATGGTTGGGGGGAAAAACTGAAGAGAAGAATAAAGACTTGACATATACAAGTTTTGATTCTTTTGGTGAAATGAAAATGGGGTTTAATCAGCATTAGGGCTTAGCGTAGCATGCGCTTGGAGCTCAAACACAGCTAAACATATTCTACATCCTCGTTTCTCTTTCTCTTCATTTCCCCTTTAATCTGTAGAAACCGTTGGTGGGGGGAAATATAACTCAGCATGTTGAACGCTCAGTTGATGACATTTGTTTCAATAAAGGTCAGATTTCTCCATGATGAAAGTGACAGCTGTTGAAGGGAAAGCACTTGCAGTGCACTTCCTTTCCATAAGAGGGCGATGCTTCGTACACTCTTGCACACAACCTTGCAGGAGAGCGCTGCAGTGATGTATTTTTGTTGGCCAACCCTGAAGTTAGCATCATGTGGTTCCCTTGGAAAAACAAACTCATTGGGATTTTTTTATTGGCTTTTTAATTACTGGAGAAATAAGCTCTGTGACCAACAAAAGGATGTTCATCTTGATAATCTTCACAAAACAGCTTTTATGGAGCCTAAATACAATTAGCAGAAGTAAAAGTCTTATTAGGGTATAAACAAACTACACCACTTCAGCGTTGCCTCCTTTAAGCTTCCGTCAACTATTTTAGTATTTAAAAACATTTCCCTGATAGTTTGAATTAGTATAATTCGCTAGAGCGTGACTAAATTCACAATGCGGCTGTAAAAAAAAAAAAAAGTAACGTTTAATATCCTCGACAACCTCTGCAGTCCCATTTAGCCACTTGACCCTTTTCACAGATGACGATAACACATTTCCAGTTATTAACATATTATTTAAAGTTTTTTCAAATGTTCTTTTCTTTTTTTAAATATAGATTTATAATGCTATACTTTGTAATATTACCTTGGCAGGAAATTATAAAAGTAGAAATGAAAAACACTTCTGCAAGGTGTTTCGAATACTACAGCTGAGGAAGTGACGGCAAATTTGAAATCTTTCTCTCTTCTGACTGCTGTAATCATTCTCTATATATTTTCCCTTCTTTTGAATCGTTGTTTGCTATTGGAGCAAATAGGAAAACAAAAATTATATTTGCATTCGTCTCCCATTCCTATAAGTTTACCACAGTATGACAACTTCCACTTCTGAGAACCCCAGAAATGTAAGAAGGGTCCCTTGTTCCACCTTCAAGAAAGCTTTATAAAAATCACAAGGGGGTATTATTAATGTGTTTTGCTGTAGAATAAAACGTGGAAATATCTTGACCTTGTGTTAACCACAGACCTTATTTGAGGCATTTAGTTAAAAATACAACACAACATTTGAAGTCCAAAACAATATCGTACTTGAATTGCATAAAATGTGCATGTCTTCTCTGTGATCAAACCATTTAAACAGGAAATAAAAATTGATTTCAAAATTGCTAAATTTACTTTTATGCAGACATCATTTGGGGTCTCTGGGACACCAAACGTAAAGAAACAAATAGTCAATCTCATCAGGACATCACGTTTAGCATGGCTTTATCTTGTTCTTGTTTGCATCTTTGTTTCTTTTGCTTGCTGCATTAGACCGTTTCATGCACTGTGAGAAGCAAGACTCAACTCCGTAGATGTGCTGAGAACGTCACACAGTCACAGCGGAAGCTTAGAAGAGATTTGATGTACGATTTTACAAAGAAAAGAGCCCAGCCTCGCATTTCACTTCCCTCTATGAGAGGATACAACATCTGCTCTGTCTGTAAAGGCATTTATTATCGCTCTGTGCTCAAGAGTACCTGAATTTCCTGTTTAACAACTTTTGAGAAATATGCAGAATTGGACTGAGGTCTGATGTGAACTCATTTTTCTTCATGTTTAATTAAATTAAAACAAAAGAACAGATGCTCAATTGATCCTTATACATGTCTGTCAATCTCATGGTTGAAGAGCTAAAAGAGGTGAGTCATTTTATATACTCTGTAATACATCTATTAACTATACTGTGCCTCAGTTTATTTCTGAATAAATAGAGCTACAGTCCAAACTTGATACACATAGTGTTCATTATTTGTAAGGTTCTTAATCAGTTCAAACTGAATTTAATAATTTTATTGATATTTTTTAAATAAACATTTTTGCGTCTTAAAAAAGGAAAATCATAATAACTTGTATGGTTAGGAAGGGCTTTAGTGGTTAAATGTTTGATACATTTTGATTTACTAATTTATGTGTGTGTGTGTAGGGAGTTTAATCTCCAAAAGAATTGTAACCTTCTAAATTCAGATTATTTTTCCAATACTCACAGTATTTCTTTAATAAAACAAAATGCTTTTGTTGTTGTTAAAGATATAATTGTTAGATTGATTAAAGTCATTTTATAATACAGCATCATCTGTATTAACACAGAAATGTACCTTAAGCATAGAGGCTAATACTGGTCAGATTATAGGCCTACTTCTCTAGAATGATCTGGCTGACAATGTTCCCAATGTCTATTTTTTATACCAGAGTTGTGTTTTTATCGAAACAGTGTTTTCTTAGTTTATATAAAAACCATTTGGCCTTTTGTGGTATTAACTGGAGCAGTTGTTTGAATCATCAGCGTACTTTCCTCTCGTGATGGAGGCCTAGGAAGTGCAAGCCATTGCCATTTCGAGACTAATCTTTGAAGTGGTTTTAACATGTCAAAAATATCCTTTTTCAGCATTAGCCAATAGAGTTATTAAATAAATGAATAAGCTCTCAAATTTGTTAAACTGCATTTTTTTTTTTTTTCAGAACACTCAAAGCAAAGAATTGTACTTTAATCAATAGCAGGGCCGTCATCACAGGGGTAAAACGGGAAGCATTGTCCCAGGCCCTGTGATGAGAGGTATTTTTTCCACTGCTCGGTGGAATAGCAGATCTTTTATTGTATTTCACTAAGAAAATTTTGGAAAAAGTCATAAAAATTGAGTGATTGTCCATTGCATGATGTTTTAGTGTTTCTTTGGTATTTTAAAGATTTAGTTCAGGATAGTTTCGGAAAGATATTTCACACAAAAAAGAGAGTTCGGTCATCATTTTCTCACCCTAACCTGTTCGACTGTCTTTCTTCTGCGGGGATAATATTTCGAAGAATGTCGTGGTCCAAACAACATCATGCCCCAGAGACTGTCATTGTATGGACCAAAAAACATATACACAAACACACACTGATATTTCAAAATAATTAGTTTTGTTCCACAGACGAAAGTAAGTCGTATAGGTTTGGAACGACATGAGGGCGAGAAAATATATATATATATTTTTTTTTTTTGAGTAAAGCATTTCTTTAGATAAGACATTAGAATTAGATATAAATGAAATAAAAAATTATGTATAAAAAATCTCATTGTATAAATACATTTATTGGTGTTTTGTGATAGCATAATAGTTACTTTAATTTTTTATGAATTATGAATTATGCAGGATGCCGAGAGAGAGAGAGTAAAACGAGAACAAGAGATACAGCTTGCTGCAAGACATCTCACTTCTGGATTTCTATGTCTTGAATATCTCTAATGATACATAATGACCTCTAAACCTTCACTGGATTACAGAACAGAGGAATAAATCACCACGTCGCGATACGAAGAGGGTGAGGAGGACTTCAGAATGCTATGTGAATTGCAGTGTTTTTACTCTTGGTCTTTATAGATCTGCAAACTTGTAATTCACAATGATGACTTCGTCATCTGTTGGACACCACTGAATTTGTATTGAATTTTTTTGGACCTATTAGACTGCACCTTCCAATAACTTCAACACCAGAGACCGAAGGATGAACGGGCTGACAGAGACCTCAGTGAAATGCGTACTGGTTGGGGACTGTGCAGTGGGTAAAACTGCACTTCTTGTGCGGTTTACTTCTGAAACGTTCCCAGACAGTTATAGACCCACTGTCTATGAAAACACTGGAGTTGATGTATTCATGGATGGAATCCAGATCAGCTTGGGACTGTGGGATACAGCAGGACATGATACATTTCGCCAAATCCGCCCCATGTCCTATCAGCAGGCAGATGTGGTTCTGCTGTGTTATTCGGTAGCAAATCCAAATTCGTTAAACAATTTGCGGCACAAATGGATCACCGAAGTGAGGGAGTTCCTTCCAAGGGTACCTGTGCTGGTTGTTGCCACACAGACAGACCATCGTGAGATGGGCCCGTATCGTGCTAACTGCACCACGGCCTCAGAGGGCAAACATGTGGCACAAGAGATCCGTGCCAAAGGATACCTGGAATGCTCGGCTCTCAGCAATCGTGGCGTGCAGCAGGTTTTTGAGTGTGCCGTTCGAACGGCTGTTAATCGGGCACGAAGACGGACAAGGCGGAGACTCCAAGACTTTAATCCCTGTAAAGTCTCCTGAATGCTTTTAAAACATGGATGGAATTGAATTCTTATCACTAAGATAAAATTATTTCTCACACACAAAACCAACTAACTGAAGCCTCAACAAAGACTTCTTAACACTGATGTCTTAATAATGTTTACCTAAAAGACTATTTGATTTTGAGTCCTCTAGTCAGGGAATCTGAAATCTGACAGATATTTATTCATTATACAGCTGTGACCGTGTTAATTTTATGAATACTAGGCTATACAGGAGTTTACAAGTTGAACATATCGTTTAAAACACAGATGCGTCTTACTGCAAATGTACATTTGTAGATTGTATTTGAAGTCTTATTTGAAGTTTCATTCTTTTAGCTTTATTTTCATGGTTTCTTGCAAACTGAAATAGACCCTTAAAACGTGCTCTTTGTCTGCTGGTCCCTGTCCTAGACCTGTGAAATAAGGATTCACATTAGCTCATAATGCAACACTGAGATCACATTCTGTAATCTTCATTTTAGATGGCAAATAAATCACTTTGGTCATGTATTTCTTGTTTTTTTCCTGTGATATGCTGTTTATGGAGCTTAGGAAAAGATAAAATGAGAATTTTCAGTCCTGAAGTTCTTATTCTTAAAAGATTGACTTAAATAGGCTAAGTAGTTGTTTTAATTAAAAATTAATTAAAGAGTTAAGCTGGTACTTTGCTATGCATCTGTGTGGTCTGTCATACACAGTGAACCGAGTCATTATCGTTGTACTAAAGCCAAAGAAATGATTGAAAGTGTTAATTAAAATAAATATATATATATTTAATTATTCTAATTATTAATAGTATTAGAAGTATAGAATTTGAAATATGTGTAAAATATTTTTTTTCTCTTTTATACACAACATTTTGCAGAAATGTTCTGTGGCCCCCAGACCTCAATCTGAACACGCCTTGGTAACAGTTGCAATGGAACTGTATTCCATGCAAAGCCTTTGACAAACAAACATTATGTCTTCTGTCGTTAGGCAACAAAAATCTGCATCTGGTATCTGAGACAGTCTGTAGACATACTCAATACGTAACAACGGGTTTACGAGCGGTTTCTCAGACACACACCAACATTTTTTTTTTAATCTTTACCTAAAGTTACATAGATGTTATGACACACTGCTTGGACAAATCTAGAACAATCAGATAATATGTAATACATAATGTCTTCTACATTGGGACAGTTAAGGATAAAAAGAGAAAATATTATTTATAGCCATTCTGAAACAGGTTCTAGCCTTCGTCAGTGGATAGTTGTCTGGTGAGAACAATCATAAAGACAACGGAGACAGTTCACATGGTTTGAGCTAAAGTCTACTTCAGTTTCAACACAAACTATTTAATACCATACAATACAAAATTATAATAGATTGCCAGATACTTTCTCACTCCAGATATCACAAACCTCCTTGACTATGAATATATATTTTACATCAGATATGTTTAGATTGGCTGTGATTGTATCACATCGCAAAGCAGTTTTGTATGGACTCACAATTTGCTTGTCCAGAAAACCGATTGCACTGTGCAGGTTTGGACACAATGTAAAACAGGTCATGTGGATAAGGCTTGATGCATAGAAGAGAACAGAGGAAAACGTACAGTATACAGTTATTTATCATATTCCCAACATATAGCCTATGACATATCGACCCCTCATGTCATACGTTATTAAGCTGGAGAATGTTTTTTATAAAATTATCAAATACACAGGCAATAAAACAAAGGAAATGTTGTGCTACTACACACACTACATAAAAGGAAAAGTTGGCAGAGGAGCAGAAGAAGACAGAGCAACATAGAGAAAAAGTATATGTTATGTGGTTTATGGAGAAGAGGTGATGTAGGCTGCTGCTTTTGGAGAACTGAAGAGTTCAGACACCGAAACCACATCCCAGGAGGAGAACGTCTTTCTCTGAACTTGCTGGAAACACGTGCTTGGTGGCTCTATAGAAAAACGTTACAATTGTATTGCGAAATGTATATCTCTTTCTAAATGTTTTGTAAGTAAATGTATTCCTACGTGGCAGGCATATTTTGTACTGATTCTAGAAATCAACATGAGAGGTTGAAGGAAAAGTTGCTATTGATATAATTTGAATGGGTTTTTTCAACATTTTTGTAGATTATTTTAGTATCTTATGGGTTATTCTTACTTTTAAACAAATGAAGAGTGGGATTAGCTAATACGATCAACAGTACTGTACTCAAACTGCAATACATATACCACAAAAGAGGAAGTGAAAACTATCAAGAGTTTATACGACACTGAGTGAGTGTATATGTGAAGCAAACAGGTTTATGGAGTGAATTGAATTTTTGAATTTTAATGAATGAATTGTTGAATTATTGCATATTAATAATGGACGTAATAATGAACGTTATAAGGTTTTGTGTTACGTTTATGAATTTTCCTCCAGAAAATAAAACTATGCATTTATTTCTTCTGTGAAATACAAAAGAAGATATTTAGAAAAATGGTTCCTCTGTTTGTATTTTTGGACCTCGCTGGCTTTAAATGACAAAAACTGCTGAGACATTCCACAAAATATCTTCTTTTATTTTCAGGAAAATGAGCAAATGATGACATCATTTTTATTTTTGGGTGAACTAAAGTAATAGACTTGAAACTGTAATATGTGGGTGAGACATATTGCTGGATATGTTATATATATTATAAATATGCCTTAGTCCATATTTGGCAAATTTACAGAGTGCTGTGGTCTGCACAACACACAATATAAATCCACTCAGACACATACACATGCGACCCTACCACACAGCCTGTTCTCTTCTCTACAACAGGAAACACCTGCACCGTTCTCTTACCACACGAACGCTCTGATACACATACACAGACAATCCACCCATAAAGCATCAAAGCCTTGCACAATCACCTCTTTATGACAGTTAAGCCAAAACTTAAGAGATTGAGCTTCATCAGATAAGTTTTATATGCATTTAAGTTCCAATTGCTGAGGTGATGCTAAAACACCAACAAACCAAGTCAAAAATAGACAGAGATATTAAAAATCATTAGTTGAACCTTTAGGATTTTCCACACTTTGGTTTATCTGGCCAATGGTGAGTCAGAGAGGAATGAGTGTATAGGACAGGGAAGATACCCCTGAAAATGATACTGAAAGAATCACCCTAATTTCAGAAAGCACAAGGAAAATACACATTCTGAGTCATTTTGAGTCTTTATGTCATTTCATGGTGTCATTTTATCTCTATAGTGTTGTCTAAAGATACTGACCTGCTCTTGCTGCAGTGTAACATAAACAGGTAAGAAAGAAAAGAGAGTGAGGAAAGAATAATGATCTAAAACAACTTTCTTTTTTAAGCGACATTTATTTAGTCATCCCTGAGAGTAATTGTCTATGCTGGAGCATTATGGGTAATGTAGTTTGGCAGCATAATATGTCGAAGTGCACTACAGGATATGAAACTCTCCTACGCCTGAGAAAGATATAAAGACGCCTCGAGAAGAACCACTTCCTGTCTTATTCCTCTCATCTCTCATCATTTCAGACCCCACGGTCCTTGTGCGTGTATGTGCTTGTATTCCTGCGTAGGTGATGGGAAATATGAGGGGGCTGTGTGACACAATCTAAAGAGATTTGGTTACTAACAGCTCCTCAAAGGTACTTAGAATTCTACAAATTTGTTACAGAGAAGGAGTTAATTAACATATTTGTTTAACATGCAAAAAGTAATATGAAAAATCTGATTGTTCCAGCACTTAGAAAATTTGGAATGCCGTTAAGGGTAATGTGTGTGTTTGGGGGGCTGGGTGGGGGTGTTCAGTTTCTTTGCTCTCAGTTTGTTTCCATGGTTTTTCAACGATTTATACCTGATGTTCATTTTGTTAGTTTATGTGTATTTATAAGTATTTATATTTTTCCACTATCATCACATATGTTCTGTTCATGTCTTACCAAGTCTAGGTACCCTGGGAGTTTTGTTTTTATGTTAAATAAAAGCCATTCCCAGTAAATACAGCTCTTTTATTTCACTGTTTTCAATCGTTAGTTTATATTAGTTTATGGTGTTAAAATAGCTACTAAGCTAAAAAGCGAACATCTAAAATAAGTCTGATACATAAACTCTTTAGCCTTCTCTATCTCATGTAAAATGAGAATTACTGCGCTGTTCTGAATAAATGCGGTCCTTTGGTATTAATTTAACATACACTTTTCATTTCAGTGCCTCAGCCATTGAGAAAAGAATATACCCCACTAGTAAATTAGGGAACAATGTTACGTGTTCTCACTCTTTAATGAGATAAAAGAGTTGATATGGAACACAGATGCAAAGAAAAGGTGTTTAAAAAGCAATTTTTTCATTTCCACATAAACGACTGAAAAAGAGATCAGAATGTCAGTGTGTTTTAGCTAGTCCTTGTAATGTGTTACCAGTTAATCTCGGCTGTCTTGAAATGAAGTGTGTGCATGTGTAAGAGGGGAACTGTTTCTTCCTTTAAAAATTATTGTGTGTAACATTCAAACCACCTGACCTGTCTACACTACACCCTTGTCAGATCGGCTCTCACTGTGACTGACAGGACAAACACATTCAATCACACAAAATCTCAACGGACAATCCATTACAAGTCTGGAAAAGATAACACATGAGATGTTTCTGCTTTTGAAAGGACAGAAGATCCCCAGCGTTATAACACACATTCTTTTTACATGGTTGAATAACTCCACAGTGACATGAAGTGTGTGTGTGTGTACACGAGTTAGTGTGCATGCTATGTGATACCTCGGCTCTTGTTCCAGAGAAGCAGTAAGAATGTCATTCAGGCCTTCAGTGTTGTACATGGCACACCATCACTCTCAACGTTCAGATCGCTATGGGACTTCTCGCAATTTCTCTTTCCTCCTCTGAAGAAAATTGAAAAATGAAGAGCAAATGAGGAGCCACAGTAAATAATAACTGGCAAATTGTATTTTATTTTTGCCATTCTTATGAAAAATGAAGATCATATTTCTTGTGATTCACATTAGCATGTTGCTACATGGTAAGTTCATGCTCCTTTTAATGCTGATGCTGTTCAAAAAATCATTTTTTTAATCAGCATTTTTGTTTTGTTTTTCAGTAAAACAATTATACTTTTATTTTATAAGCAAAATTGTAAGACAACAATAGACTTTTAGAGAATATATTTTGAATTTAGCCTAATTTTCATACCTCATTAAAAATTAGCTTTTGTTGTTTTAAATATCTATAAAAAATGATTGAGTTTTTGCTGAAAATAAAAAAAAGGATAATAATTAAAGAATTTCTCGCAAAACAATATGAAAATACTGATTGAGAAATGTTTTTATATTTACATCCAGCTACATATATTACTATTATTTATATATATTATTTATATAATACTTTGTTAAACACCATGTTATTTATTACTGAGATGTTATATAATGCATGTCTAAAACAAAATGTTTTACTATTTTTCTGTAATCTTAATTGGTGCCTAAAAAAAACACCAACAATCATAGTGTCCACAAAATTACCATAATTACCAGTGATCATTTTGGGATGATTTGTTCATTTTCAACATATATATATATATATTTTTTTTTTTTATGTACAAATTTATTGTATAAAAACAACTAAATAAAATTTGTTCTCCTCTCTGTAGTTGTTTTCTCTGCTCAGGGTCGTTTTGCTCAAAAATTGCTGAATGACCTAATGGAGAACTATTCTAATGCTTTACGGCCTGTGGAGGACACCGACAAAGCTCTTAACGTTACTCTACAGATCACACTCTCTCAGATCAAAGATATGGTGAGCACTAAACACACACGCACAAGTCTACGGAATTTTGACATTTAATCTGGTACCTATTTTATAGTTAGAATTATATGTGTTACTGAATAATAGAGCAGAATGAGTTTATAGCCACACACATCAGACCTATACTGCAGAGACAGTGTGCCTGAAATAGCCGCTGATTCTGAGATCAAGGTACTGTATAACACACCAGCAAAAAACCCACACACTGTCCAACTGGCCTTGATGTGGCACGGCTTGTATGGTTTCGGGGCATACTTTTGAGACTTACTGCTAAAGCCACACAGATCACACAATGGCCCCAAACTTCAAACCTCTGGAAATACATGCATAGCTCAAATGCATATACTCATTCATGCCCATGGCTACAGTTAACTACTTATGCTTTTGCTCAAACAATTATGTATAGAATTGCTAATAGTAACCACTAGGCAAACTTGCCCCAAGCTGTAGTCAGTTGCTGTTATAGGGGATAACTCTGTGTCAGAAGTTATCAAATGTTTATTGTGTGGATCCTCTTCTCATTAACTCTCTGTATCCTGTGACACTGTATGTGTATGTATAGTGTGAGCTGGGTGACTAATGTATAACAGTTCCTAGCAAGAGTGCCACTGCGGATCATGTTTTCTCCTCACTTTAAAGTGTTTTATATAGTCATCAGTATATGTGTTTAAGTAACCTGGAACATAACATAAACTTTAGAATGTCTTACTATAGCCCTATGGTTTGTCCCTCAGTCTATTGCTTTAATGGCAGCAGCACTCAGGCTGACATGATCATGTTATCCAGCATGATTTCAGAATTTCAAAGATCCTTTTGTCCTTCAGTGTAGTTCAAAGTAGTTCACATGATCAATGTCACAAGTTTGTTAATTTGGTTAGTGACAGAAAATCAAATTCGCAAATATTACTTATTCATTTTACTTTAAAGATTGTAAGATTTTCAATATGGTTTAGATTCTTTGCAGTTGATGCAATACTTTACCAGGCTAATAATATTATTTTGTATTTTCAAAAGTCAGATGATCTCTGTCTCTCTCAGATGATGGTTATATAAGGCACTGGTCATTGTTTATTCGTGTTCCAGAAAGAGACAACGAATTTCTCATTTAAGAGGCACTGAATTTCCGCCATGATCAAACTCAATCAAATATTAATTTACTGAACCTGAGGAGTACTTTTAACCAATGAGATGTGATATGTAGAAGGCATTAAGTGCAACCTAAGGGTTCAGACTTTCTTCCCTTTCATTCGTCATTGTTGTGAGAAAGTGTTCCATGTAGAACAACAGGGTTTTATCGTGCAGATCAAGACCCTGTGGGACTGAATACGTGGCACTAACATATAATGTAACCCATACTTTTACCTGGGAAAAAAAGTATATATTTCTTAACTTATCAGATCACTGAACATGTTTACAGTAAGCACAGATGTCTGATAAAGAATGCAATATCTGGAAACTGTCCCTTTGTATGTGTGCAAACTGTTGTTTGACATCTTAAATCTTTTAATAATTTTATTGACAAAGGACCTCATATGACTTCCTTTCTCCTGCGGAACACAAAAGAAGATATTTGAGCGCTCCCAAAATACATAAAGTTAGCACACAACTAATCAATACAACTCAAGTGGCATAATACAAGTGTTCTATGATCATAAATGCCTCATTCATTCATCAGTTTGTATGACAAACAGACCAAAATTTTAGTGGTTATTCACTTGTGAAATAGTGAAATGAAAAAATGCCATCACACCAATAACATAAAGGGCCCTATCATACACCCGGGGCAAAGCAGCAGGAGCGACGAAGTGTTTTTTTTTTTTGCGAGGATTTTTTGTCAGCCTGACGCAGAACGTTTTCACGGCCTAGATGGTCTTTCCACTTTCAAATTCCGTCATGTAAATAGCGAATCCGTCAAGCAAACGCAACGGGCATTTAAAGGGAAATGGGAGATGAGACTAACCCATTACTCATTAAGAGATAGGGACAACACTTTTAGACCATGCGCATGATGTGCAGACCATTTTTCCCGTCGTTAAACTAGCAAAAGTGGATTTGGAAACGCCATAAGTGCACGCTGTGCACTTTAGATCATGTGCTTATCGTTAAAATAGGGCCCAAAATCGATTTGGCTACAGCAGGTTTGTAAATTAAAATTGCTCTGTGCTTGACTCTTTGTGCTAGGATGAAAGGAACCAGGTGTTGACCACCTACCTGTGGGTGCGTCAGATCTGGCATGATGCTTACCTGAGCTGGGATAAAGATGAGTATGATGGACTTGAGGTCATTAGAATACCCAGCGATCTTGTTTGGAGACCAGACATCGTTCTGTATAACAAGTAAAACACCTTCAGTACATTTGTTACCAATTTTGATTGTCGGTTACACTGAATGATTAACCTCTATATCTCTTTTTTACTCAGTGCAGATGAGGAGGACTCTTCTGGACCCCCAGGCACTAATGTGGTGTTGAGGTATAATGGTGAGATCACTTGGGACTCCCCCGCCATTACTAAGAGTTCCTGTAAAGTGGACGTCTCTTACTTCCCCTTTGATAGTCAAGAGTGCAACCTTACCTTTGGCTCCTGGACCTACAATGGCAACCAGGTAATATGTACATGATAGGTGTACACGCATAGCAAATACAATAGTAGACATGCATATATTCTTGTATTGAGCTATTCTAATAAGTTACTTTGGATGAAAGCTTTTTGTCTCTGAACATAAGATGTACACACTGTTATGTAACAATAAGTATGTAATCCACTAACTCTCTAAGTAGAGCAAGGATATTTTTAAAACATTTGGGTTTTTGCTTATTTACACAGTAAATGTTTAGTATAGTAACAAAAGGATTAGATAAATGTAATGGTAAATGAAAAAGCTATATACTGTGAATATATAGCTGTAAATGCTAAATCTTAGTCAGTACATCCTCAGCATCGCAAATTATGAAGTGACATCAGTATATATATGATTATGAACACATAGAAAGGATGTTATTAAATAATATTAAAAGTTATAGAAAATACATGGTGGCTTGACCTCTGTGTCGTCTTCATGAACCGTAACCTCATTTCTGCTGCTCTTAAAAACATAAACATACAAATGTAGGCCTAACATTTGAAGGAGTAAACATTTCTATATTTTTAAAATAGCCCAATATAACAAATAAATAAAAAAAAATACCTAAAATTACTTTAGAACTTACTTTACATACTGTGGACTTACTGTCCCTTACTGAAAATCCTATCATCTCCTATCACTTAACCCCAGGTGGACATCACTATGGGCATGGAGAGTGGTGACCTTTCAGACTTTGTGGAAAACGTGGAATGGGAGTGTCATGGCATGCCAGCTGTTAAGAACGTCATTATGTATGGCTGCTGCTCAGACCCTTACCCTGACATTACTTACACAGTCCTCCTCAAGCGGCGATCATCCTTCTACATCTTCAACTTGCTTCTGCCGTGTTTCCTCATCTCATTCCTGGCTCCGCTGGGCTTCTACCTGCCTGCTGATTCTGGGGAGAAGGTCTCACTGGGGGTTACGGTGCTGCTGGCTCTGACTGTATTTCAGCTGATGGTAGCAGAGAGTATGCCACCTTCAGAAAGTGTTCCACTAATTGGTGAGGTTACTGTGGAGCATAATAGTTGACACGCTTTTGAAAATATTTGAACAAGCTCTCTTTTTCTTTCTTTCCAATTCCCTCTACAGAATATGGTTGTCGCTCCGGTTATAGTGTTAAATGTGGGTCTGTTGATACAATTTGGTTATAAATGAGTGTGACAATCTATGCTTTTTGTCATTGTCACTGTGGTTACAGACCTTCCTTGTGGCTCAATTGACCCCCTAGTGGCAGTAACAGTTAACTAGCAGTTCATTATTTCTGACTGCTTTTAATGAATTTGAATACTGGTAGATTACATCTACATTGTCACACAAGTTCAAATGGGAAATTAATTATTTCTGGTTATGGCTGTGTGAATTTGGCATCCCCCCCCCCCAACCAAAATAACCAAACTTTAACAACATAAGGGCAGATCCTTTGAGCACAGCTGATGACGCTTTGAAGTGATGCTTGAGTGATCAAGAATATTTCAATATACAAATAAGCTTTCCTCGATTCCTTCGTCCTCATTTTCTTTCCTTGCAGCCTTCCCTCGCATCTGACAGGGGCTGGAGCTGAGACATGAGGAAAGGAAACGAGGATGCACAAATAAGAAATGAGAAGCATCCACTGTAGCCATTTTAGTACGCTTATCAATAACCCCTCCCCTTATCTTAATGCTCCCAATCTTGAGAGAAAAATTAAGTTTATTTAAACATAACTGCCCTAATAAACGTGTCTTAAAAATTTGGGATGCTCATGAAATTTATTATATAATGCTCCCAAAATCATATTTAATACATTGATAATTCATCTCCCAGCCCTACTTCGGGTCTATTGTTTATCTATTGTCATAAGTTAGAGGTAAGTTACTCCTAAAGTTGTTGTATGAACAGGACAATTAAGTCACACCTGGTAGTACATACAGTTGTCAATCCCAAACATTTATTGTGCACTGTTAATCTTATTTATCCCTTGTTTGTGTCTTTCTTATAGGAAAATACTACATCGCAACAATGACCATGATAACGGCCTCTACATCATTGACTATCTTCATCATGAATATACACTTCTGTGGAGCGGAAGCAAAACCTGTGCCCCACTGGGCCAAAGTCCTGATAATAGACTACATGTCAAAGATATTCTTTGTGTATGAGGTAGGGGAAAACTGCACCACACCTGAAAGCGACAGAGGTCCATTGTTCTCTGAAGACCCGCTGGCTAGCCTGGAAAGAGATGGGTATTTTGACAAAGGGTTTTATGGAGACTGTCAGCATGATGACAGAAACCACGGTCAGTTTAATGGGTACAATCACAGAGACCACCGGCATGGGAATGGGTACCATCACAACAACAGTGACTATCGACAACATAGGCATCAGCATCAAAGGAGGACCCGCTCATCTTCAAATTCCCCTATCCGACAGAGTGCCCATCATCCAAAATACACACACTACATTGGTCGAGATGGAAGCGATAAGCTCCCACTGACAAGTCAGGAAAAACTAAAAGATAGCGAAATCTCAATTCCAGAAAAACTTAGTGGATACACCTACGATCATGGCAATGGCTATCTCAATGGAGTTGGCTATCTCCATGATAATGGCTACAGCAAAACCTTTGGAGCAGATAGATTCAGTAAGACCCCCACTGGCACAGGATGTGTATGCATCTGTGGCCAACATCAGAAAGTGGTGCAAAACATTGACTACATAGCTAACTGTTTCAGAGAGCAGAGGGCACACCAGGCAAAAGGGGCAGAGTGGAAGAAGGTTGCCAAGGTGATGGACAGGTTCTTCATGTGGGTGTTTTTCATCATGGTATTCCTCATGAGTATCCTTGTCATGGCCAAGGCAACCTAGAGCCATTTATATATTAAAGATGCAATCAATTGATTATATAATGGGTTGAAATGACCATTTAGTTACTGATTATTCTTTTTTTTCAAACAATAATTCCTATAATCCTGTATTTTTCCGTAAATGGGCTTATGTTCTACATTCAATTTAATATGTTTATTGCAGTTACAGCATGATTGTTAGTTGTTTGAATGTCTTGCTTTCTTCATTGTTTAATTTTTTCCACTCAACAAGATTATCTGGTTGTAACAGTTAAAGAAATGGCATTAATATTTCAGGTGTAGACGTGTTCCCACACGTGTATATAAGGTAACACAATCTTTGTCTGGCATGGACACACATTAATAATGCATAATTAACCTTGCACATGCGTATGAACAGACATCCACACTATCGCACATTAAAAATGCATAAATAGACCAGTCTTGAATGCTGAACGAACACACACACAGTGCAAAACTTGCATCCTTGACAAGTGCTAACATCTACATTCTGCAACTTCTAAATTTACTAGTGTTAACTTATTTCTTTGATTTGCTATACTTGTTCCTCGCTTTGTTCTCTGCCTAAAATATTCTTTACAAATGGTGCTACACTGATAAAAACTTTATTAATCATATAATTCTAGAATCTTAGACTACTGTTCAAAAAAGGAAAATGTTAAATAAAAAGAGAGCAAGTAAAATTATATGCAGATATGACTTAATTCCTGAGTAAGGATTAAATCTAGCCTTGCATGAAAAAGAGCAACTCAAAAGGCCAATTTACACTGCACCAACAGATGCGATCAAACTTTGTTGAGTTTGTTGGATCAGCGTGTTACCTCTGTTGGAGTCTGTTGGCATTGGTTAGTGCTTGTTTTCGGTGACTGAACATGTTCAATTAGCGTTAGTCGGGTTGTGGAATAACTGAAATGTGTGGTTCTGTAATCTGGTGATTGTGCATATAGGTCTGGACCTGTCTGTGTAGGTAGAATTGGATTAGACCTCAGAGCAGTATCCCTCCCAATCCACAAGTTGATGTAACTGATTAGCCCTCCTTCTGGAATTTAGGATCTTCCAGAAGAGATAAGCAGGGGATCCATCAATCTCCAGTTGATTCAGTGGTTACTGGTTCCGGTGCAGGGTGTGCAGGTTTCAGGAGGGATACATGGAAGGAAGGAAAGATACAATCATCAGCAGGAAGCTGTAGTCTATAGGTAACCGGGTTGATTAGTCTTAGTATCTTAAATGGACCTACGTACTTTGGACTGAGCTTCCTGCTAGGTAGCCTCAGACATAGATCTCTCCTAAAAAGTCATACAATCTGGCCAGGTTGGTAATTAGGGTAGGCACGCCTCCAGCAGTCAGCCTGAATCTTCTGTCTCCCGATGGCTCGCTGAAGCCAGACATGGTTGCTATCCCACACCCTCTCACTTCTCCTAATCCAGTTGTGACACTCCATTGGTGCTGTTCACGACTACAACAGGTAAGTTGTGTCCAATTTCTAGAGCAGGAGACCACCCCAGCGGAGCTGGAGACTGCCATGGTGGAGCTGGTGGAGCAGGAGACAACCACAGTCGAGCTAATGAAGCTGGAGACCACCACAATGGTGTTGCTGGAGGTGGACACCACCATTGGGGAGCTGGGCACCATGGCGGAGCAGAAGCCCACGAGGAGTCAGGGGACCATGGCAGAGCAGTGCAAGGGTGTACACAAAGTTTAGGGCCAGCCTCCATGGTCGTGACAGAGCACACAGAGAGTTCTAGGGTGAACTCTATGGCTGCACAGAGTTTAGAGACGGCCTCCATGGCCATAAAGGGGCCATCAAAGGGCAAAGAGAGTTCAAACTCGGCCTCAGTGGCAGAGAGTACAGAGAGTTCAGAGATGACCTCAGTGGCCATGACAGATGCAGCCATCTTGAGAGAGGTGTGTGCGACTCATACACACAAAATGGGAGTTGCCATCCCTAGAAGCACCGAGGACAGTGGAAAGACCTTTGAGACCCCTGGTCTCGAGAGTGCTGGGACCCCTGGGCTTATGAGCGCTAAGGAAGCTAAGACGAATGTGCAGTTTCAATGCGTCATGTTTCTATGTCACCAGAGCTTCTCCAGTGACAAAATTACTATACCGATTGGCTCTTTTACTTAAAAGGCGGGACTTATTCCACCAAGCCGCGCTTCACACTGTCTCCCATTTTTTTAATAATATGAATGAACGTCTTGTTTAATCTTAAAGTTTTGGTGGTCAGACTCGGCGCAGAAAGCACAGAGATGATAGCAAATAAATAATGCTATCGTCAGCGGCCATGGCACTGAACGAGCAATCGTTATTATAGTTAACTTCTGACCTGTAATGCTGTACTGTAATCATAAACATACACTGTTCGTTCGTTGGCTGGCCCCCGACTGAGCCTGGGTTCTCCTAAGGTTTTTTTCTCCATTCTGTCACCTGATGGAGTTTTGGTTCCTTGCCACTGCCGCCTTGGGTTTTGGCTTGCTTAGTAGGGGACATTTAAATATTCAACAATATTATTGATTTGCCTTACTTAAGGTGGATGATGAAGCAATTTTCTTCTAGAAACAAACTTTGATGTATTATTTTCTTGTTATTACTGTGAAGCTGCTTTGATACAATCTTTATTGTAAAAAGCGCTATATAAATAAAGGTGACTTGACTTAACTAGTTCAAAAGGGCAAAGAGTCAAAGTTGTTATGCGAGTTAACTAGAGTAGAAATGCAAATCTGCAGTTACATTTGTCATCCGTCACCGTGGCATCAAGTGGACTTTTGCTACTATTGAATGTTAATTGCCATCTAACTCAGCCATTTAAGAGCTAGGGGAGAGCCGGGACAGTTGAAACACTTTTCAGATAAACGTCGTTTTCTAAGATAAGGTTACAGATAGATTTTTTTTTGTGTGTGTTATCAACAACTCACATGTGTTCTCTTAGTATCATGTGTTATTCGATACAAATATAGAACGATTTAAGTAAAAATTTACTTTGAACGGTATAGTGCTTTGTGGGACGATTGCAACACAGGGGTGGGACGGATGAAACAAAACATTTTAAACGGTAACTATTCATCTAATGCTTGTTTTTATAAACAATACCTGCCAAGTAACTTATGTTCATATTGTTACAAACATATTTTGTAATTTATTTTAATTTAATCATATTAACATTTTTGTTCTGTCACCCAATAAACAATAGCCTATGTGCATTTTGCGTAATCTTTCTAATAGGCTATTTTGACAGACAGACAAATCCGTTTTCTTAAATTTCTTCCTTGAGTCATATTGAGTGTTTACTAGTTGAATAGCCTGTTATTATGAAGAAAATGAGGTCTACCAGAAGACGATAAATGAAATTTCTTGAAGATTGAACACTTGTTTCAACCGTCCCGACAGCGCCTCTTGCCAGTTAAACCGGTTTTGCCCGTAAACTAAAAAACTCTGATATTACACACTTAAGGGTATGTTGTAGTACTAATACACGTTCCGTATTATCATTACAATGGCACAATGAAACAATAAATACAACGAAATAATTCACTAACCTCACTCAAAAACAGCTTTCCGGCTCTAACTTTAAAACGGTATAACAAAGAAGAGTGAGTGGTTTTCAAGGAAATCTCAATGTTTCATCCGTCCAGCGTTTCAATCGTCCCGGCTTTCCCCTACATAACAATCGCACATTTAAAAAGAGGTTTAATAATAAGCAGACGCCTCTTAATGATGTGCTTTGAAAGAAGGAAGCTGATGTTTCTTTTCATAGCTAAATTAATATTTTCCATAGTTTCATTCCCTGTTCCATTTCTGGTATCATTCTGTCACTTACCATTTTACCCATGTATGTATGATTGTGTGTTGTATGATGTATGTTTAGATTAGTTGTGTTTGTGATTTAGTTAATACAACTTGTGCACAATACATATTTAGTTCTGATTCTCGGCTTGCAACAAAGTCAATTTAATGATTTCTGATCTTGTGACACGCTCTAAGCGCTGTAGGCTACATGCTAAGAAAGACTTATTTTTCTGTGGCCATGAAAAATACCCTTTTTTTTTAGAATCAATGATTAATCAAAAGTGTTAGCTGGGCGAACTGATTAATTGATTGTAATATTAATTAGGTACATCAAGTTAATCCGTATTCTCACTCCAAGCTAAACTCAAAAGTTGGCAGCTCTGTGCAAACATGAGGAGAGTTCGCCGAATGAAAGACATCATTGGTATATCAACGTGCAACTCTTCTCCAAAACGGTAGGAAATTAATTTTAATTAATATCAATGGGGTGACTGGGACTGAGAACATATGTCAGCTAATGGTGAAAGCAGGGTAGGAGTACCTTATGCAGTAATAAGCCCTTATGCAGGCCTGCAGAAGTTTCTGAATATCTGCTCCTCATATGGTGATGCATTTGATATTAAGTATAATGCCCTAAAAAGTCACATATTGATTGTTAAAACAAAAGAGAATCAGAAGTTGAGGTTCCCAGACTTTTACCTTTAGGACACAGATGAGGTTAAATATCTTGGACACTATATTACAGATGACCTTTCGGACGATAGAGACTTAGGCAGAGGTGTAAACTATATGGGCAGGCTAATGTATTGGCTCGTAAGTTTCACATGTGTTCCACCAATGTCAAAATTGTACTGTTTAAAAGTTTCTGCTCACCTTTATATGCTGCACACCTCTGGCGCAGTCAGGGCCGGCCCTGGCCAATTTGCATATATATATATATATATATATATATATATATACACACACACACACACACACACACAATTACAGCCTAAACACAAATAGCAAGAGTATTACATCTAGCATTCAAGACAAGTCCCATTTATTTTTATAGCGCTTTTTACAATAAAGATTATTTCAAGGCAGATTTACAGCTTTACAGTTTTGTTGCGTTCATAAATTTGTTCAGTATATGGATAAAACAGTGATGTCATCGTCCAAATGTCATTCATGCACAAACTATTCATTGAGCGCTATAGCAAAAGTGTTTGTTTTGCAGTTGATGGCAGCAATGTTCGACTAAACTATGGCACGTTTCATGTTTTCACCATGAATGAAACTGTGAAATGTCTTCTTAAATGTTAATTTTACATAAAACGTTGCTACTTTTAATAAACCTGTAGCCTATATAAATATCATTAATAATTTTGGCAAATAAATTAAAAAAATGCCATATATCCCCCTCAAAACTGCACAACTGTAGAGTAAAACATTAATTAATAAAAGTGATAGTGAATGCGTCTAAAAAAACTGATTGTGATTGTTACAAATCACACTGTCTGGGGCCTCTGGAGAACTCAGAACAACTGTTAGCATAAAGTTTAAGGTAAAAAAATAACTGCCATTAAATTATATATCTTACTACTATGCAATTAGATAAACTGTTCTTTCAGTACATTACCTCTGTCTTTATCCCGTTTTATCCTCTTCTCTTCCGTTTGGCACTGTATCTATTGCAGACTATAATGCTAATCTAAAATATGTCATGTAAATTTGGCCATCCGTCACAATCAGGTAACTTTCACCATGTCTAGACTAGACTAGACCTGGCGCGAGCTGCCAGGCCTGTTTCTACGGGGTGCTTGAGTGTGTTAAGTGCCCTCAAACGAAAGCAATGCTGTCTACATTGGATGCAGCGAGGGGCGACGCTACACGCGCTCTGTTTCTGACGCACTTCAAGCACTCGCTGGGCGGGGGAAGAGTCGGGGGGCTTAGTTACGTTTTTGTGGAGTTTTTTTTTTTTTTTTGCTTTATTTTTTGAAGTATTTTGAATTAATGATTTTAAAATAGTATTAGTAAAAAAATAAAAAAAAATATTCACTTGTTCACTCATTTTGGCGCCCCTATTGACTGGCGCCCCTAGCATTTGCCTATTCCGCCTATGCCACCGGCCGGCCCTGGGCGCAGCTACAAAAAGAAGAGCATGCAGGCTCTGATGGTGGCATACAATGATTCTCTGAGAATGATATTGAAAGTACCTCGGCACAGTAGTGTAAGTGAGATGTTTATTAACAGTGGAATAAGAACTTGTGCAGCTGGCATTAGGCACTATATCTATACATTTATGTGTTGAGTCCTGAATCAGTCAAACTTTGGTCTGTCCGAGGAAAAGCTCGGTGTTTACTTCAAGAATTTGGAAGCACTGGCGCTCTTGCTTATATGAGTAAATGCGAATTGGGACGCAGCAAGAATGAGACATTAATTAATTGTATTAAAAGGGGAAAACATCATCCTGCACTAACATAAATTAGAAAGCTTTTTAAACTAGCTACGCATGACCACATTAGAATTTATCACGCTCCATTATTGTGGTACATTTTGACTAACTTGTAGAATTTATAATAGATAATATACACCGGTATCAACCAACTTTGCATGTGTCATGGACCATTGATTATGAAAAAAAAACCCAGGGGGCATCCCCTGAGACACAACTCTGTTGAAACAACTGTCAAAATAGATGGTTTGAAATTGCAACATGATTGTTGCAATTGAAAAAGTTCAAATTATTCATTTAATTTCAGAACTTGTGATAGGATATGAAGTAGGAATGAGAGTAGTGTCTGTCGTCTCAGCAACTATTTGTACATCATCCTCAGAAATGAATAGGGTCTTTGTTGTGTCATTCATTTCTTTAAAAACACTATAGCAAAGAAAACTTGGTTGTCGTAAACCGATCTGGCGCAACAGCTGCTAATGTCCACTAGGTGACGGTCATGTTCCAAAGAAGTGAGCGGCCATTAAACACGAAGAAGAAGAAGAACCCAATCAGCGGCTCCTCTCGGTTTGAATGCGAGCGGTTTATTATCATGGTGATTGGTACTGTTCGTTGTTTCTGTAATAGAAGACTTTTTATTTTTTAATTATAGAGTTATAAAGTAGTCTCGAGAAGGGATCTGCATGTCAATAACACATCGAGGTGAATTCAGTTGTCAACATAACGCTTTTCATTTTTAAAATATGCGCATTGGTTTCCTGTAAGTTACACTGGTTTGTCCGTGTATTCAGTCGAGTTCGTTTTACTTTTAGTGTTTTCGAGAATCGAGAACTGTGACAGGTTTCATGTTTATTGTCTACTTGTTTTGGTTGTTAGTGTTTTTTATTTATTTAATTATATTAGTATACAAACTATGTCAGGAGATTTTTGGAATAATAAGCTGATTCAAATACAATTATCTAGGAAATGTACAATACAAATAAATCTAAAACATCTCTTGTAGTCAGTCAAATAATGCTACTTAAACTTGTATTGACATTAAGAAATGTTAAATCATATCCATATATAAAGATTATTGTCCAGTAACATCTAAAATACAAGATGCAAATACAGAGGTTATGGACTGAGTTTTACAAATAAAACACTTTGTTGTCTTCACAAGAATAGGCTCATTAGCATGGCAATAGGGCTTCATTTAAAACCAAGACCTTGCCGTTGCTATCATTTGCTCTACTGTTTGAGTTACAGGTTCAAAAAAGTGTCATGTTGGTTCTATATTCTTATATAATAATAATAATACTTTAATTCTACACTGTAGTAAAGATCCAAGTTGAACAAGAGTTATATTGGTTCTTCTCCATTCTTATATAATAATAATATTTTAACTCTACACTGTAGTAAAGATCCAAGATGAACGCAAGAGGGAAAAATGGGCCAGTGTTTATCAAGACATACAGTAAACGAATGCGAAAGGTGGAGCCTTGGTTCTCCCCTGACCTGAAGAAAGCAGCTTTCTCTTTTTCAAGCACTCTTTCATCAGATCAGTCCATACCAGAGGCGACACAGCCCAAGAAACGGTAAAACATGCTCACCCTCTTAGGCTATTCAATTTCATTTCCATTTTATATTACAAAACTGTGGTTTGACTTTTTTTATAGTCAAGCTGTTATTATCCATGCCAGTTTATCATTCCTTTCTCTGTTCTAAGGAGAAGAAGAGAAACAGCCTCTCGGCCTGCTAAGAGCAAAGTCATGACTGCAGTAAAGGAGAAGAGGAGTGATGAAGAAAACTATGCACCACCAGTCAGGTCAGGACTGTGACAAAATGCCACACCATAACACATGTTTTATTCTCTTTACGCGGAACAAATGAAATGTCCTCACAGAGAATTTTATTTGACTGCAAAGTTTTGTCAACTTCCAATGATGTTTAATGAATTAGGCTAACATTTCAGAACTGCAAAATTACATTATTTATTTATTGGTACCTTTATTGAAACATAGTTAATGTTCCTTGAATTTAACCCCTGATCTTATTTGACTTCTTTTGAAGATTCTAAAACCCATTAAAAATGGACTGAACAGTTATCTTTTCCTTCACTGTTCTGTATGGCCGTTTCTCTGCAGAAAGAAGACAAATGCAAAGCCAGTAAGGACTACAGCTGTTAGAAAGACTCAAACAAAAAAGGCTAAAATATATAAACAATTAATACTCAGCAACAGCAGTGAAAATGATGAGTCCTTAACGATGAAGAAAGTCCATGCAAAAACATCTGCTGATGAATGTGCTAGGTAAGTTTTATTATACATTTTGTAAAATAATCTGAATGTCGTAACCGATGCTTGAGTGAAATGCTTTGTATCTCTGTAGTTCCAAGAGAGTGTTAGACCCTCCCCATTTGGGCAGGTTTGTCACTCATCGCAAAAGACCAGCACCACCCATCCGAACTAAGCAAATTGTAAGTAACAGAATTTATTGTTATTATTGTTTTTTTGTGTGTGTAACATGAGAAAATGTTGATGGATTGTCATAGTCAAAATCAGTGTTCTTGCTTCTTCCCTTCTTCTCTTTTCACCTAGTCTGTTGTTCTTCACCACACGCTAAATTCCTCAGATGATTTCCTCCCTTTGTTCTCCCAAAACAAGTGCAAGAAGCCGTTCTACATGAAACACCTTGACTCAAATAATCGTGCTGCTAACAAGAACCGCAAACGCACACAGAACCGTGCGGCTCTGGCTGAGGTCTCTTTCAATGATAGTGATGACCAGCAGCTTCCAAGCAAACGTCCCCTGCTGTCCAGTACCCCATCACTGGTCTGCAGAAAGCTCCGAAACTTACCAGAGCCCTCCATCAGTGAGATCTCCTCCCTCAGCTTTGATGAACTTCACCAACCTACTGAAAACAACAACAGCGCTCATAGTTTGAAGAATGTTAAAGAGTGTGAACACACCCCACGAGAGAAAACAAGTCAGCAGCTCCCAAACCCAGAAATCTCTTCTGGAGAGAGAGCGGAGGGTGAAGAGGATGCAGTTGTGGAAGAGAGAGCTGGGTATGGAGAAGGGGATCAGAGAAAAGAAGGATCTGAAGCAGAGGCCACGTCTGCACAGGCAAGCAGAGGTTTTGGATGCGTGTTAACACCGTCACACCTAGAATCCGTAGCAGAGGACCTAAAGGAGAGGTGAGTAATGGCTCCTTTACAGAGAGAGAAAAAAAAATGTAGTTTGTTTCTCAGCAATTTGTTACGTAACATTTACGCTGTCCTTAGTAGTAGTAGTAGTAGTAGTAATAATAATAACCTAATAATAAAGAATCATGAGTTGGTGTTCAAACCTTCGACTGCTAGTGTATGTAAAAATTGTCACTTTTGTATTTGAATAAAAGGTTCCGATTCATTTCTGTCTGTTTATGTTGATATAGATGTCGCACAGTGGATGTAGCCTTAGCGCTCAAAAGAATAGATGTCTCAGACCATCTGTTGGCGCAAAGCTGCAGCAGGAAACGGGAAGAGAAGATCAACTCCAACTGTTTGGAGTCCTCCATGGCAACTAGACAGAACAGCCAAAACTATGTAACTGCATCATCCAGCTGCTCTTCACTATCCAAACGGTCCCTCTATATCTCCTCCTCTAAGTCTCTTAACACTTCTTCTTCAACTGAAGCAATTTGCTCAAATCCCTCCCTTCTTGACCGTCTTAAAGCTGAATGTCTGTTATCTTCCCTCACTGTCTCCATTCCCCGTCTTGACTTGGTAGTGTATCCTTTTGTCCACCAGGGGGCAACAAAAGCTCCCTGCGCTGACTCGCCATACATGCTCCCCATTGGGGACCAATCACCTTTTAAGGGGACAGGGAATGATATCCCAAACAGTCCAATAAATCACAGGACACCCAGTAATGCTGAAGCGGTTGTTCGACAATTGTCTGCTTCATTCCAACCACCTCCAGTCTCTCCACCTGCCTCTGCGTCTCATAGCAAAACACGACCGCCTGCTGTGCCTAAAGAACGCACAGGTGCTGGTACTGGGACTGGTCGTAAAGTTTGTGTGAGTGGACTGAATGTCAGCCGCTGGTCAAAGAGGGGTACTGGAGAGTTCAATGAAAAACGGAGGAAAAAGGAAGGACGAACAAAGGCTGTGTCAGGAGACTGCAGCTCTGGGTGCAGCATGTTATCTGCTGGAGCAGAAACTTATGCAGTGGTCAGTTATCATTGTCAAGAATACATTCATGTGTTTATTATTATGCTACAATATTTACTTTTACAATATTCATTTTCTCACATTCTTTGAGAAGTAATAACTGTTTATTTATCAGTCTTTCACTGGAATATAGTTCACAGCAATCCACTTTACAATTGAGTTATTTTTTCGTACTTAAACCATTTACTCATATGTTCTTGCATCCCATCTGTAATTCAGTTTGGAATTTGCTTATTTCAAATCTTATTACAAAATGTATGCATGGTCAAAAGGAATGTATTTTTAGTATTTTTTGTTTATTTCATACATTTATTAATCACACTAAATTAATATGTTAAGCCTACAGACCAATGTTAATTTTGTATCCGTAGCTTTATGCAATTTTTGTCAACTTAATCTTATGTCTCTATCTTGTTTTATGAATATTTATATGGCCATTATTAGTATAATACAATAAGCAAAATTTATTTATTTATCCCAGACCAACATCTGACTCCCCAGAAATATGCGCTACCTCTTTGAGATTCAGTGTTTTTATTAGTATGTAGAATGTAAAGTCACCCTTACACCACAGGGTGTGTTTACGGCCTCCTTTGGATATCTTCAGTTTGTATTTAGTAAATAAAATTTTGACTTTCAATTATGCAGGGTGTTATTTTTCGGAAAAAATTATTTTTTTTATTGTTTTGCAGAAACAATTAATTGTAACCAAATGTTTCAGCTGCTTGTTTTTTCTCTGTGTGTTCATGCAGGAAACCACATGTGGCTGGCTGCAGGGCAACAGTGGGATTGGTCTGGCTGTGACGCCTATTAGAATGGCGCAAATGAATCTCTCCTCCATCCTGGCCAACTTCACTCCTGACACACTCACGACACACTCCTGGGGCCGACTAAAGGCAGCACTGTCCCTACATAAGAAGAAAACTGGTATGTGTTTACAGCAGACCAGATAAAGCCAGTAGACTCAAACGAAAGGTCTTTGATTCATATACCAAACTGCCCAAAGTTTGCATAATTGAGAATGGTACATGATGGTTGATTTTTAGTGCCACCTTTGTTCTGTTACCTCTCCCTGAAAAAACTTGAAAGCATGTAAAATGGCCTTACATTCTTGTCACCTTTCCTAAAATGTTATATATAAATGTGTGTACTGCAGCATTTCCGACCCCACGGCGCTTGGTACAGTCTCATCTGAAGTCCCCAGGCTCTGGTTTTCCAGCTGACACCACCAGTCTAGACCTGTTTGCTTCCCCTCTCTTCACACCATCCAGAGTCACACCTTTACGCATGCTCCGGTCCACCATGAACACTCCCATGGTAAAGACACAGAGATATTTGTTCACTCCTTAACTCTAATGAACAGTTATGTAAATAAATGTCTCCTTTAATTCAAGAAACTTTATCCCTAATAAATATATACAGTTTGTGTGCTTTATTCATATTTCAGAAATGCTGAAATAATTTTAGTTTTGCATTTGTCTCAAGAGAATTGAGTTTGGTTCATAATGCATAGTTTCCCACTATGGAAGCTTGTTTCCACCATGGAATTAAAAAAAAAAGAATAATTTTTTTCCCCTCATAATTAAGAGTTCTTGCGATTTGTGAGAGAAAAAGTCAGTTACCTTTTACATTTTTTTATTCTGTGGCAGAAACAAGCTTCCATACTCAACCTCTTTTGAACCCTTTTTTTATTTATTTAAGTTTGTCTACGATGTACGTACATTTACACACACAGAATGGATTTCGTTTAATGTAATTGCGTGCTTGTGTATGTTAAAGGATTAGTTAACATCAAAATGAAAATTCTGTCATCATTTACTCACCCTCAAGTTGTTTGAAACCTGTATGAATTTGTTTCTTCTGTTGAAAAAGCAAAAGAAGATATTTTGAAGAATGTTGGTAACCAAACCGTTGATGAGCCCCATTGACCTCCATATTATTTTTTGCCTATGGAGGTCAATGGGGTCCATCAACTGTTTGGTTACTGACATTCTTCAAAATATCTTCTTTTGCTTTCAACAGAAGAAACAAATTCATGCAGGTTTCAAACAACTTGAATGATAAAACAACATCATTTACGTGAGTAAATGATGACAGAATTTTTTCATTTTGAAGTGAACGATTCCTTTAAGTGATACAAGTATAATAGAATTATGTACGGTCTACTATATAATATCATTTTTAATGCCTTTTTTTCAGTTACTTTCTCAGATAATTTATGTCTCTTTATTCCAGTTATTTCTCTATTACAGCTAATCTCAATGATGTCTCTTTTCTCACATTTTTACTCTGCCTTTGTGTTCCAGACTTCATATGATGAGGATATCAGCGATGCAGAAAAAGTCTATCAGGAATGTCAGCAGAGCGGCCCACTTTCCTTTAGTGAATGTATCCCTCCAGCTCGAATGAAGCACTGTAACAAGATTGGCGAAGGGACATTTGGAGAGGTCTTCTCAACTATAAACGATTCCAATGAGACCGTCGCTCTCAAAGTATGTGTTCAATTTATCCATATACAGTTTCATTGTAGAAGCATACTATTTACTGTCTTACACATCACAGGTTGACTTAATGCAAACACATAATATTTAAAATACATTTTGAACATATATGTAAATAGATGTTTAGTCACTGATTTGTTTGCAGAATTATTTCTGAAACGTACAAAAATGACTGAAGTGATGTTTAAATGGAATTTCTATAGATCATCCCAGTAGAAGGCAGTCAGCAGGTCAACGGTGAACACCAGAAAACATTTTGTGAAATCCTCCATGAAATCATCATTTCCAAGTAGGATCTCTGACATATCTTAACAAATGTTATACATGTGAATGAATGGTGTGTAAATATTCAACACATCTTCAATGTTCCTGCAGAGAGCTGAGCAGCCTTAACCTAAAGGAGATTAACAAGACGGATGGTTTCATTGGGCTCAATGAGTATGCTCCTAAAAATTTTTTTATAGCTTATATAAGTGTAAAATTAGGTGATTGGAAGTTTGCATGTTATATTTCTAAGAAAGCACACATAAAGAAGGTCATTTTGTTTTGAAAGAAATTGTTTTTCTATAATTTTGCCTTGAGTGAACGATTCGTTGCTACTTTTTAGTTTACATTGTGTCCGTGGACGTTATCCTGAAGCTCTGCTCAAAGCCTGGGACAAGTTTGACCGTCAGAAGGGATCAGAGAATGACAGACCTGGTAAGCTAAATGTGTAAACCATGTATGTCTTTAAATAGTTTTATATTTAATGACCATTAATGTATTGCTTCTGTTGGCACAGATTTCTTTAATGACGAGCAGCTGTTTTTAATCCTGGAGTTTGAGTTTGGAGGGAGTGATCTAGAGAACATTAATGGAAAGGTACTTGCACACAGGTTTCCATATTTATACAGGTTTGTCTATTCCAGGTATTCTACAAAGCCTGAAGTCCACTGAACACCTTTGGGGTGAATTCAGGCCCCTTCACTTTAGTGATTGACCTTTTGTCATTGTATAGTTTAACATGAATTTATTTCGAGTTCTTTCACCCAAAAATGTACATTCTGTTGCTCGTATAACTTGCTTTAATTTTCGAAACACAAATTAAGATATTTTTAATGAAACCACTGAAAGTCCATTCCACCTAAAGTTCAAAAAGGATAATAAAAGAAATTAATATGAATCGAATAATTTAAACCAAATCTTTTGAAGAGACACAATAACTTTTGATCAACGCACAAATGCAGAGCACATCAAATATGTTAAACTGAAGCTTAACCTTATTTGCTTAATGCATGAGAACAAACCTCATTGGATCTTGCATAAGTTCAAATGTGCTTGAGTGAGGCATGAAAACAAACCTCATTGGTTCTTGCACATCAGTAAAGAATAGTTCATGTCTTCATGTCTCTTCGGACGACTTGCATTAAACCATTTGTTAAATTTGGATTTAGTTTATAATATCTTTGAACTTTAGTGTTCAAAAAGGTTTTGGTGGACTGGCATAAATCTCAGGTTTCATTAAAAAATATCTTAATTTGTGTTTTGAAGAACAACAAAAATATTACGGTTTGAAGTGGCACAAGGATGAGTTAACGATAATAATATTCTTTTTTGGGTGAACTATCCCTTTAAGAATTACTGTAATATCTAAACCTGTTAATTAGAAGTGATTGTCCATATACTTTGAGCTATATTGTATCATTATGACAACTTATCAGTTTGTTTGTGTGTACCATTGCAGCTAACTTCCATGGCCCAGGCCAAGAGTGTTCTTCATCAAGTCACCGCAGCTTTGGCTGTAGCTGAGCAAGCCCTGTGCTTTGAACACAGGTAACAAGTTTGAAGCTGAAATTGAAATGTAGATGCATACAAATTTCTGTATATGCTGTCAGTGTAAGCTGATGTAAGTGGTGTGTGCTAATGTTTCAGAGATCTTCATTGGGGGAACATCCTGGTGAAGAATGTTAAGCACAAGCACAATGAGTTCATTCTGAATGGAACAGTGCACTCCATAGAGACTCGAGGGCTTCATGTCAATATTATTGACTACTCACTCTCACGCCTGGAGATCGGTCAGTCCAATGCAGAACTCTTTCTCTAACTCCCTTAGGCAAAAATATTTTTCAGTCTCATAAATTTAGTTTTTAAAGTGTTAGTTGCAAATCCCATGTTTATTAACTATTATCCAACATTCAATTAATATAGCATGTATCCCCCTAGCCTTACTCTTAAAATGGTGACTTCAGAGGCCTTCCTTGACCTTTTCAACTGCAGCTCATCTGACAATTAAAATCATACATTATTTTGAGATTCAATGAACAGTTTGAATCTTAAATGAGTCTTTAACTTATTTCATTTTTATAAATGTTGCTGATTTGCATTTGTAAAGCTAAACCATTCCAAGAAAAATTATCAAAATAAATTTACATTTCCCATAAATTAAACTACAAATCAATATTTGGTCTCAAACTAGCAAGCCATTAGTGAAGGACAAATTCGTCAATTTTATAACCAGCTTTGTACTGTTACAATGTTGGTACTGGTAGTATATTTAAATGAACAATATGTACTTTTTCTTCGTTACCTGCATCTACAGGTGACTGTAACATGGAGAGAGAGTACACATTTGTTGGATTATCTGTGAACGTACTACGGTCATTGTAATAATACAAAGCTGGTTGAAAATGTATGATTGTATCCTTTAAGAGAAAGTTTAATTTAGTCAAAATGAGCAACTTTTACTCTTGGTGGAAGAGTTGAAAATGAAGTAAAACGGATGCACATGAATTGGAAAAATGTTCTAAATGCTTAAACACTTCTCTCTCTCAGATGGACTGACGGTGTCATGCGATATCTCCTCTGATGAACAGTTGTTTATGGGACAGGGAGATTACCAGTTTGAAGTCTACCGCCTAATGAAGAAAGAAAACAAGTATGTGCTTCAGCCTAAGACAGAAAGATATTTAAAATGATTTCATTCTAAATGAAGGATTGATGATTCTCATTGTTTCTTTTTTCATTCTGTTTCTCAGTAACTGCTGGTCCATGTATAATCCCCATTCCAATGTGTTGTGGCTGCACTATCTGGCTGACAAGCTTTTGAGTATGAATTACAAGAACAAAGCCAAGTCCACCCAGCAGAGGACACTGAAGAGCGCCCTCAAATCTTTCCAGTCGGAGATCCTGAATTATCCATCAGCTACAGAAGCTCTTATGAACTGCACATTCTTTCAGTGAAACTTTTGTTTTAATTAACACAATATATAGACCTGTATATTTAGATTTACCGGTCCAGGGCAAGTAAAGTGTTATAAAAGATATTAAAAACAAATAAAGAAAATGGGCTATCATGCAATTTAAAAAACAAAAATATGTAATTTATTGATACTCATTATCTTGAAATGGTTAGAGTTTTGGCATAGCATGGTGAAACCAGCTATTCTTGCATTCTCTTTTTGTTTAAGAAAAGTCTCAACATTCCACACCATATTTCCAGCAATCCAAACTTGGCAGTTCATTTTATTAATTAATAGAGGTCCATGTAGGATTTGGTCTTTTTTTTTTTTTTTTTTTAGGCCTTGATACATCCTTTTACTGGGAGACCACACGTGAAGCATCAATGGAGAAAGCCTCTACACAGGAGCATTCTCTTCTTTCAGCTCTTTGATATGTCCACTCACTATGACCTTAGTGTCCTGTTGTCCTTCATTGTTTATGACCGAATGCATAATCTCTTTATTTTTGTAACAATTTAAGACAGTGGGTCTGTGTGCTGCATTTTGTAGAACAGGATAATAGTGAGATGTGTCCTGTAGAAAAGCTTTTTTGGTGTTTAGCTTGCAGTTGAGTGTAATTATGCAGAAAAGGAGACTTTGGTGATCCTGTTCTCAATATGTTGGGACAGATGCACCCAAATGTTCAGTGGGACCTCAAAAAGAGAAATATTTGGTGAACCACTCCTGTTTTTGAGGGTCTTGTCCATCAGACCCTGTTTCAATAACCCTCTGCTCAGCAGGAGTCCTGAAACACAAGCACAAGATTAGAACTAGAAATGCAGATATGACATCTTGGGAGGAAAAAAAGGGCTTTAACACTGAACCAGAAAAAGGTTGTTTATATCCATGGACTTCTTTTTTCTTTTTTTTTTAGATCAAGACTAGGTGATAATGTATGCATCTGTATTTGGTAACACTTTACAATAAGGTCCAATTAGTTAATGTATTAACTAACAATGCAACAAATTTGTTACCTTGTTTATTCTTTGTTAACGTTAGTTAATAAAAATACAACAGGTCATTGTTAGTTCATGTCAGCTCGGGTCCATTAAATAACAACTTTGGATTTGAATTATGTATTTGTAAATGTTAAAATTAACATGATCTAAGATTAATAATTGCTTTGTTTTTTTTATTGTAAGTTACTGCTGTTGTGTACTGCACATTTTTGTCAATATACTGTAGTTAGCTATTCCATACTTTTGTTTTATAATGGTTGGTAAGTTCACTTTTTACTGTGGAAAAGTTCAATGCTGCTACTTGCATTGTACAAAAGGTATACAAATTAAATAGAGACACTAAAACAAAGTATTTGGTTATTTTGGCTATATATTATAAGTTTTAATTTTAGTCTAAAGTATTTTTAGTCTAAAAATAGTCACTATTTTAAGGTGATGTCACATAAGTACTGAGTAATATTAATTAACTACATGTACTTACTATAGAGTTAGGGTTTGATTTAGTTACTTGTAATTATGCATAATATACTGTTACTTCTATGTACATGTAGTAACGTGTAACTACGTCACCATAAAATAAAGTGTTACCTACGTTTTAGTAATGGTTTTAGCTTTATTTTGGTTGACAAAAATAATTTTTATAGTTTTAGTTTTGAATGGTTATTGGGTTGTATTATGTCACAGACCTGGCAACCCTGAATTAGACTTAAAAAATAATTATTTTGTAGGCAATTTCCATCCATGTTGTACATGCAATATGAGGTGATTTTCCTTGCAATAGAAAAGGCACTACATACAGAGGATCTTTAAGTTTGAATAAAAGCAACCGTTCCTGTAGCTCAAACAGCAAGGCATGGTGCTAACTATGGAGGTATTTTTGGTGCAAAACTACTGAACGCCTGTGACAGTGGAATTTGAAGTTGTAGCGTAAAGCCACACGTGTACGGTGCACTTGGTGCAAAAGGGAGAGCTCGCGAAACTTGTCGCTTGAAAGTGAAAAACAGTGTTTGAAATTTGTCGCAGCAGATTCAAGCAGCTGTAGTTATGTACTTGTGTTTGTGCTAGAAAAATATACAAGACATTTGTGAGAAAATATTCTACAAGTGTGCAACTCTCATTGGATGAATTCACATACTGATTTGCAGATGAGCAAAACTTCTCCGTGACCACATTTTTTGATGCAGGTGTGTAAAAGCGTTTTGCACCGTTTTACTATGCTATGACCATTCACTGCAGCAAATGTAGCAAAAATGTGAGCGTACGAGTTTCTTAATTTGTGATTTGTAGAATAGGATTTGTGCACCTGCAATGAAGAGTTTGAGAAGGTGTAACTGTTGTGTTGTGTTTGTGGAAGATAAAAAAAAGTCTACAAGTTTGCAACTCTTAAAACATTTCTCTCTGTGACTTCAAATTTACTGATACTCACGTGTGGCTATTCTCTACAACTTCAAATTCCACTGTCACAGGCGTTCAGTAGTTTTGCACCAAAAATACCTCCATACTAACAACGGTGAGGTCATGAGTTCGATACCCGGTGAATGTATGAACTGATGCCATGTATATTTTGAATGCAATGTAGGTCACTTTGGATAAATTAGTACATAATTGCTTATTATTCATCACATTTATGGATTTGGCATTTTCATGAAATTAAATAGCCATTAATAATTCTCAATATGTTGAGATATGTATTAATCTACCTCAAAAAGACAATAAGGTTTTTAAAAAGCAAAGGAGATTACGCTCAGGATTTGCTGGTTAGATCTAGGACTGCTGGTATGCGGAAGATTACCTGATGTGCTGGTTGTAGTTGATTTTAAGATGGGGCTGATGTCGCATCTCTTGTGAAGGTGGGCGGCTGTGTCTGATAGAGGCTCTGTGTTCAGCATGAGGGGAGGTGGGGGTGTGTGTCCTTGTTAGGGGGGTCCCTCGCCCACTCTGTTCCACACTGGGTAATCCACGATCAATAACTGGTGAGCATTTGGCCTTGGGTGACCCCCCATCGAATGAGCAGAGGTTCGGGATGCTAGTTTCCTCAACCACCTTTTTCTATATACAGAAGACAGATATAATCCTGAGCTTCAATAAACATCCTTTCTCAGTTATTATATGATACTTGATCAAATGTTTTTTGAAATTCAGTGTTGTGTGGGGTTTGGAGCAGTGTGTATGTGTGCTACCTTCATAGTAGGTGTGAGGGTTCCTGCTTGTGTCCTGGAGTCATAAGGCTTCAATATTTCATCGCTGCAGAGAGTTGGATGCTGGGATAGCTGGTGGAGGTCCTCCTGAAATAGAAAGATAAATGAATTGAAGAGAGATGAAGAGACAGAAGAGTATGAGTATCCTGTGTCTCCCATTTGTACATGTGTGTCTAACCACTAGACTTTTGATGAGTTGGTCTCTCTCGCTTAGCTTGTCCTGTAGTTTAGCAATGGTGTGCAGGTCTTCTACTCTTCTCTTTCCTCTTTCTTCCCTTTCTCTCAACCTACAAACATAAAATACAAGCACACAAAACAGACATACAAAAGATTAAATAAATGCAACAACAACATTAATATATTAAATATATGGCTTGAATACAAGTGTTTTAGTAATAATATCACACTTTATTAAACTCATTTTAAGAATATTCGCAAAAATTATGTCTTTATTCTCATGTTAGGTTTATACTTAAAATCCTATTTTAGATTTTAATTTGGCAATAAACACTCATACTTACATAAAGACTTGCATAATATTAATAATTTGAACAAAACCTTGTATTTGTATTAGTACTGTATTTGTACAAGTTATAGCAGGACATATATCCACATTATATTCACATCAGCAATAATGAGTCTGTAATGTGATCCAATGTTAGGCGTGGTAAAATATGTTAAATGGACAGGTACTACAATTTTATAGCTAAAATGTTTAAAATTAGCCATTATATTTAATAAATTAGCATTAAAGGTGCAGAGGATGTGTGAAACTTTGACAAACACTCCAATTCTGTAGAAATCTGTAGAAAATCCTAGTTGTGAGCCATCATCATATATTGTCTTGCTTGGGTTAAATCTGAATGTAAGTGTGGTTTGCGTTTTGCATTATTGATGTGGGAGAAGTAGGTACTCTGTTTCCAAGGCAACTATGCGGGCCTGTAGTCGTGTTTGGGCGGTGCTGAAGTCTGATATTATGGTCTGGATCTCCATTCTGTGGTCTCTCTTCACACTCTCCATGTTATTCCTGTGATCCGACCCATCCGCTTCACCAGCTGCATCTTGTTCCTCTGGGAAACTGCAAGTCAGATACAAATACATCAACATCACACATTTTCTGCTTTGCACGTAGAGCTATATCAGATATTAGATTTACGCGCCCCTAAATATCACGAAAAAATGAAGTTGGTCATTCAGGCATCTTTGTTCTATTTAAAATCCCTTTTCCACCAAAAACGTGCAGGTGTTTGTGGGTAGAGCAGGTGCTCAGCTGGCAGATATGCAAACTCTCATAACTGGCTGAGCGAACAATGATGTAAGTGTTACTACAGTACATACCCAGCCTACGAACTTTATTTACAAGTCCTTCGAGCTTTGAAAACAGGTTTAAATCCAGGTAATTTAATTCAGCTTCTTTATGCCATCACAATATGCTTTTGATGCAATAGCCAGTAGTTATTAAATAGATTTCAAATCAAATTAATTTAAATCAATTCAAAATGGCATTTAATTAAATAAAATCATGTTATTTTAGGTAATGACGGGATAACGGACAGAAACTGCCCGGAGCCACTGTGCAAAGCGACGTACACATCAACAAGATCTACAGAATGCACATCTTATCTCTGCATCCCACGCTTCAAGTGCCCAAGTTTTTTAGCAGTCTTGCCAGGCCAAGTTGTCATGTTCAGAAAACATTACTTGATGAGGACATTCATGTTAGTGTTTCCAGGTTTGACACCAGCAGGTTTAAAGGGATAGTTTACCCAACAATGAAAATTCTGTAATTATTTTGTTACATCAAATTGTTCCAAACCCATCAAACTTTTGTAAATCTTTGAAAGACAAGTTAAGATACTTTTAATAAAACCTGAGTGATTTCTGTCCCTCCATTGAATGGCCATTCCACTAATATTTTGATGTTTCAAAAATACATTGTTAAAGAAATCCATATGAATCGATAATTTTAATCCAAGTCTTCTGAAGAGACTCAGTCGTTTTATATGATGATCAGATCTAATTAAGGCTTTTATTCACATATGAATATTGATCAACGCACATAAATGGTCAACGGAAGTCTTATCAGTTTTTGAATGACATGAGGGTGAGTAATTGATGACAGAATTTCTATCTTTAGCTGAACTTTGTGAAGAGCTGATTTTCTATAGTGTAAAATGAATGGAATAGGTCCATTTTCAGTGGAAATGGGAATAAATAAGCAGTTCTTCACCCGAATAAGCAGACAGACAGGCAACAATCAGTTTTCATCACTGACTGCTGTGTGAGTATGCTTGTGGTCATCTTGTTATTGACCTCCTGTCTGTGTGCGTGTTCGAGGTCATCCTGTGTCCTTCTGTGTGTGATTTTGCTTGTTGTCATCTTGGTACTGACCTCTTGTGTTTATGATTGTGGTCATCTTGTTCCTCTCTTTGTGCACTCATTGCACTTATCCGTTCTTTCAGATCTTCGTTCTCTCTCTTTAGCTCCTGAACCTCGCTGCTCTTCTCATCCAGCTGTCTCTCTAGTGACTGTAAGCGGTTTTGCTGCTTCAGATCCTGAGAAGGAGACAGGGAGAGAGAGAAGTGATGCACCCCTTGAGACAGTGTAATGGTCTGTGTGTGTGTGTCTGTTTGGGTTGTGTATGTACCTGCTGCAGGGCCATCATTTGTGTGTGTGTGTGTATTTCGTTCTGAAGGTCTTCGATCTGCTGCATGTGTCTCTGGGTGACCTGTCTCACCCACTCTGTGTGCTGCTGGGTCAGCTCTGCCTTCTGCTTGTCTACACAGACACACACACACACACACACACACACACACACACACACACACACACACACACACACACACACACACACACACACACACACACACACACACACACACACACACACACACACACACACACACACACACACACACACACAGACACACACACACACACACACACACACACACAGTCAATAGATACATTAGATCAGACAAGCTTTCAAAGGTGACCGTATGCGCCGTTTTTAGTCCTGTTCTACTTTTGGAGTCGTGGCACAAGATGGTGCTGTTTAGCAAAATGCAATGCATGATCATCAATTCATTTTAAGGAATAATATTATTTTTCACGCAAACTGTTTTTATAAACCTTTCGCATTACAACAGCAGTTTTGTTGTTAAAATTGTTTACAAGCACTTCATTTTCTAATTAACATCCACATAAACTCTGGTAAAGTGAGAGTGTAGAGCTATGGGAATATTATCAGCATAATATGAATAAACCTTTTAACAGACCAAGATATCCTGCTTTTCTTTTCTGCCTGCACTTTCCATTTATCATGCTCCATTTTAGTCCTTTAATTAAAATTCATTTTCATTTCATGTCCCTAATGATAACAGATAAGGCTAACGGATGAGTCAGATAATATCAGTATATATAAAAAAAATCCTTTGATACAACTAAATGTAAATTAAATGCCACAAGTCAAAAGATTTGCCCTGGCCAAGCATTCAAATTTCAAGTTTATCATGGACTGACAAATCTTGACAAAAAGTACACTGACAAAATTTACACATATAAATTATTGTGCTATTACATCTGTGTTTTTCTTCATTGGTGAGCCATGCTAATTTAATTCTAATATGTTTTTGATTAGCTGTGTGTAGTGCAAAATATTCAGTATCTGTCATTTTGTTATATTTTGTTCATGTGAGTTGTGTTAGACAATATGCTCTGCTTTAGGAGGCCAGTGGTCCTCAAGCTTTTTGACTCCAAGGCCCCCCAGTGTCAAAGACAATATTTGAAGGCCCACAAAGATATTTCAGGTATTTCTGCTATAAAAACAGAGCTGCTCTTATTTTCATACTCCTATTCCACCACATCCCAAAGATGCTGTTTTGGATTGAGATCTGGTGACTGTGGAGGCCATTTGAGTATAGTGAATTCAGTGTCATACTCAAGAAACCATTTAGAGATGATTTGAGCTTTGTGACATGGCACATTATCCTGCTGGAAGTAGGTTCCATCAGAAGATGGTACACTGTGGTCATACAGGGCTGGACATAGTCAGCAACAATACTCAGGTAGGCTGTGGCGTTTAAACAATGCCCAAAGTGTGGCAAGAAAATAGCCCCTACATCATTACACCTGCAGCCTGAACCGTTGATACAAGGCAGGATGGATCCCTACCATCTGAATGTTGCAGCAGGAATCAAGGCCCATCAGACCACAGGGTTCTTTACAAATTTCAAACGTGTCCACAAGGTTCTTTACACGTTTCAAGCTTTTAATCCATATGTGGAAATCCATTTCTGGAAATCCGTTTCAGTCTGACTGATCAGATCGGATTTCGCATGTTTTATGTGACTTTCACACGCCACTTAAAATGTAAACGTCAGACGTTGTTATAGGAAACATGCTGAAATTCTCTGCCAAAACAATGCTGTGTTGTTGCAAAGTGCCGGACGAACAGAAAATGACAATATAATGAAGACATGTTTTTAAACCGGCGGAGACGACAGCGCAGAAAAGAGCTGTGCATACCAGCCTCCTCCGGTTCTACCGTTGCCTCATTAGACGCAGTAGTCCAGAGCGGCGGCTACAGATTGGGTGCGTTCAGTGATGTAGTGGTGCCTGGAGAATTGGGTATGCTCTTAATTTACGTCCCCAATATTTTTTTTATTTTTTGCATAGATGTTACATTTCAAACAAACGCCAATGCAATCCTTCTGTGTCCAGAGGCATATATGAGCAATTATATGAGCATCAAAGATCAGTTTCAGCTACTTTTTCTTTCCAAAATTAATCAATGTTTTTTGGACTAATCTGTTCATTTAATGAATGGTTCAATTACTCACTCATAAAGATAGTCACTTGTCGCCACCTCCTGGCTTAATGATGCAAGTTGCGCAAACACAGACAAGCGGAGTGATACAAACAACACCTTACACCTATACAAATATATTTATACAATAATAATGGCAATATATTTAATAGGGTGCTTGTGTTGTTAAATTTATATTGTAATTGCCACTGTCTTTGATCAAACTGATTATTTCTTTCGGTCATTTAAAACTTCTATCGAAAAAACAGCTGTTTATTTTAGCTACTTGCATCTTATCTCGCACTGTATGATCGTTAACTGAAGTATACGCAACGCCGACTGAAAAAGAAGTGGGTATACAACGTATACCTGCGTATACCCTGCACTACACCACTGGCTGCATCCGAAAACTGATAAATACTGCCTTAGGAAGACGCATTCCAAGGTCTGAATCCGATGTTAGCTTCACTTCATGTCTCCTGAGATACATTCATCTGATCGTTTTTCGAAGGCAGCATAGATGTATCCTTCACTGCCTTTGATATCCCACAATACTGTGCTTTCCATTCTGTGACAGTTGAGCTAAAAAAATAAAGATGGCGTCTGAAAGTTGCGGCTGGTCGTCAGTTTGTGCGTAAATGTACACCTTCGTGCACAGACGCTGCCTGCAAAGCAATTGCATGATAGCAGGGTAGCGAGGCAACAAGTCAGCTGCCTAAGTTTTTGGATGCACCCATTGTCATGCTTCCTATCAACGCAATGTCATTGCCATAGAAACCAATGCAGATACTCCAGAAAACAAAAGGGCGGCATGGACACATAAATCAGGTTCGAACAGTTGCGATACACAGTGTGGACGTCAATAATTTTAGATGAAATACCAATCGGATATACAAATAATCGGGTCTGAACGTAGCCTGAACGTAGCCTTCATGTCTTCTGAGATACATCTGATCGATTTTTCAAGGCAGCATAGATGTATCCTTCACTGCCTTTTATATGCCATAATCCTGTGTTTTCCATTCTCTATTTTGCTGTAGATCATTAAAGGGCTACGCTGCCTTAGAAATCTGTCCAAAATCAAATTTAGTGAGGTACCTTCATGCGCAAGCGCTGCCTACAAAGTTATTGCCTGATAAGGCAGCGAGGCAACAAATCCCTGCCAAAGTTTTCGGAAGCAGCCTACATAGCAACTATGTATAATAAAACATTTAAATGACTTAAGATTTGAAAAAATGTCAAGACTTTTCTACATCTAGAAATCAAAGTTCTTTTAAAAATCTCTCAGTATATCCAAGTTGTCCAAGATAGTGAGAACCCTGGTTCTTAAATAAAAATGGCAGGTGATAAGAGAACAAATTAAAATAAGAAATATGATTTCAGCTTACATCTAGATTTTTAGCTGTTTTTAGCTATTTTTTGCTTATTTTAAACCTTGTTTTGTCTTATTTTAAGCTAATCTTGCAGCCCCCTCAGTAGAGTGATAAGTGGGTACAGCTCCCTGAATGAGAACCAAACCAGAGCTTTAGGCCAAGATTGTTCTTGTCCCTTTGGTGTGATAGACTCTCTCTTAGTAAGTTTTATACCAAAAATGTAACTTTGAGGTTTGAAAAAACATTCTGTATGAGATGTGATGGTTACCCAGCTGTAGTTTGTGCTGAGTGATTAAGCGTTGTCTCTCTGACTGAAATTCTTCATTGGCTTGTGTTTCCAGGGCCTGAAGAGCACGCTGGTGATTTAACTTCTCCACACGCAACAACTCCTCCTCTCGTTCACGCCACCTCCACTTCTCCCTCTCCTCTTCTCTCTCTCCTGTAGCCTTTCCATCCTCCTCATCCTCATCTTCCTCTTTTACCACCTATAGTACACAGATACAAAGACAACACAAAATTAACAACGTGAACAGTTCTTTCCACAGTTGAGTGTGTATTCTGTCCACACAATATCAGTCAATGGGGTCCAAAACATCATTAGACCCCATTTACTTTGATTATACAGAAGAAAGAAAAAAAAATACCAAGGCATTTTTCAAAACATCCTCTTTTGTTTTTGAATGAATGGAAACCCCTTTAACGTAAATCTCTGTAATAATAATGATGATAATTATATTATTAATCATGAGAAATATTTGAATATCCTGACATCACTAGTGAATACGCACCTGTAAATGCTGCCTTATCAGTCTCTCTTTCTCCTGAATGGTGGAGTGAAGCTGAGATCTGAGTGAACTGTTCATATCTCTTGTCTTTTGGATCTCCTGCTTCATTCTTTCCATCTCTCCATTGGCGTAACGTCTCTCTCTCTCTCCTTCCAACTTCTCAGAGAGTGTTCTCCTCTCCTCTAGCTACACAGAGATGGAAAAAAAGTAATGTGTGTATGATGGGTCTGACCATCTGAGGAAACTAACATTGTGTGTTACCTGTGTCTGCAGTTCTTCTACTCTGTGTTGCCACTGTTGGTTCAGCTTTCTGATCTCTTCTTCTCTTTCTCTCTTCAGTTCCACGATCTGATCAGAGAACTGCTTCTCAAACTGTAGCCTACACACACACACACGCACGCACACACTCTAATAAATAAAACTACACTCTCTACCAGTGGTGTAGTCCTAACAAAAAAGTTGTTTCCTATATTTTGGAGGTCCTTGGCATCAAACAGTTTTAAAAAAACACTGATCTGTAGACCGCGCGCTGTGTCTTTTTCTCCTGCTTTCTCTCCCACACACAACGAGACATTGAAGTCATTTTTACCTGGCATTGCTTAAGCATGAGATTGTCTCCACTCACTGACAAGCTTCCCTGACGCCTGTTAGTTGTGGTGGGGAAATGCAGAATGATAGAAGTGATAATGGACCAATTACAACAAAGAATTGCGAGTTTCACAAAACATCATGGGATACAGTTAAAGGGGAAGCTACACAACCATAGACTATGGACTTCTGGAGCAGCTAAACAAGAGGGTATAGAGATACGTGCATATGGATTCGACTAAACCACTGCCCTTTTTACACAGTGATTTACACACACTGGGTCTCATTCATGAAACATTCGTAAATATACAAGTAAATATGTGAGTTATTTCCGCGTAAAGAGACCTTCCTGAAAACTCTTCTCCTGATTCACAAATACTTTGTAAACGTCAGATGTGATAGTGAAATGTGTGTGTGTGTTAATTAATTCCAATCAGTCGTAAATGGGACGCGCGTGCATGCTCATTCTCAATTACTATAAATCCCGCCCATTAAATCCGACTGACAACTATATATGGGCATCATATTATGACACTAAATGCAAAAGAACTGGTCTGGGTAGCCTGAATCGACTAATTAACCAGTCATTATTCTCGGCAAGTAAATCTGCGCGGTCTCTGAAAATACGCCTTTTGCGCAGCACTCTATCTGCCAAATCTAGAAAAAGCGCAGCCATGGTAAATTTTTCTTGTTATACCTGATTTTGGCCATTTTATAGGAAACCATTTCCGTAACAATTAAGGGGCTATTAGTTTGCCCAGCCCTATTGAAAGCAATTCATTATTTGATTAAAGTGTTCCGTTTGCAGATGCTATTACTGGCTCTCATAATAAAAGTAAAAAGAAAAAGCGTATGTAATTACAATATATAATATTTTTTCAAATTGTTGTGTAAATATATACCCGATTAAGGTGAATTAAAATGCAGCCTTATTATGAGCAAAACGTTCGGATGTTAAACGCACTATTTACCCGTGGCTGGGAGCAGGTGAAGATTTCTTTCGTACCAACTAACATTTGGAAAATACGAACATTTTAATGAATGCGAAAATTTACGCCAGAACCACTTTACACACGATTTACACAAAAATTCGTTCTGCTTGTGTTTCATGAGTGAGACCCAATGATACAAAAAACTTTGGGGTCAGCAAGAAATTTTTTTTTTGAAGGAAATTAATCTTCTATTTAACAAATATACAAAAGATTTCTATTTCAAATAAATACTGATGCATTTTCTATTCATCGAATAATCCTGAAAAATGTATCACGGTTTTCATAAAAAATATAATCACACCTGTGTGATTAGAAAATTCTGTGTGTCACGTTATCAACCGTTAAATTCAAAGCTGCATTTGCTCTTTAGCAGGCGCTAAGCCAGAGACAGACGCGTTTAGGGCTTGTCATATATTACAACTGTTCAGTGTTTTCAACCATATTGTCACGATTAGCCACTCACTCCCTGGGTTATCACGGACTACATTTCCCATCATGCACATCCCTGGACTGATTACACCAAACACCATACACCTGGACGGCGCTGATTACACACACCTGCATCTCATTAACACACACACATATAAACCACTTCCACGCACCACACCAGTGCGAAGTCTTGACTTTCCTGGCTGTCATTCTGAGCGTTTATTACTGTGGATTATTTATTGCCTTGACCTTGGACTGTGTACCCCGTTTCTGATCGTTCTCTGCCTACCTCGACTTGGATTGTTACTGGACCTTGCTTCTCGCCGCCTGCCCCGACCATTGCTTGTTATCTGGTTAATCTCTGCCTTGTCTCCATTGCCCTGTTTGCTGTTGTTGATCCCTGCCTGTTTGACTACTCTATAAATACTGCAAATGGATCCCCTAGTGTCTGCTGCTTCATTACACATATGATGTTTATTTTATGTTTCTGACATTTAAATACAGACAAGTACTAGCAAAAAAAAAATCAGTTTCATTTGTAAAATAGGCCTATACACTGCCGTGTATATAGCAATAATCCATTAAAATAGCTATAATTTGATGAGGTGTTTTATTGATATCATATATTCCCCACATTGCGTAGTTAACTATAAAGTTTACTTTAATCTTAGAATATTGTTGGTACAAATAGTGCCCCAAAGTTGTCGAATTTCTTAAGCTTTGATGCTACACGTCACATAGCCTAGGCGATTGGTGCAGAACAATCGATTTTTCGTGGTTGGGAGAATCCGTCCAAAATGTTACAAAATATAAAATTTTAGCCTTCTGTTAAAATGACTTTTACTGATCAATCGACTTCAAAGAGGACTTCAAAGAACATCCGCTGATTCACAACAAGCGCTGTACAACACTGAGATGCAGTTGCATAGGTGCAGAATATCCTTTAAATTTGTTTGTTTTACATAATAAAAATAGATCAATTGAATATTTTAATAGACTGAAATGATCTTGTCTCATTGTCGTTCAGACGCACCTGATTCTCTCCTCTATACCATGATTGGACTGTTGTAGAATGTCTCTCTCTTGCTGTAGAGCAGAAATCTCTGCCTGTAACACTTCTTTCTGTGCAGCAAACTCCTCCTGTGGGACACATAAAAAGAAAGGTGGACAAGGATAGATGGATTCATGGATGGAAGGAAAGATCCATGGATTAAGGGAGAAAAAGAAGTAGATTGGTTGCTAGGTGAATGTTGATGTCTTTCTTTCCTTTGGGCGGCACAGATCTGCTGAGATCAGCAGAACCTAGTGCTGCCATAAGGGATTTGCAGATCTGTGTGTGCTTGTGAGTACGTGTGATAGAGCTGAGCAGTAATGGAAAGGGACATCACTGACACTTTGTCCTCATGTCAAATGGAAGCGTGTGTTTTAAGCAAACTGGAGCGAGAACCTGTATTTGCTGCATACTCCTGTGCATGTTTTCCAGTTCTTCTTTCACTCGTACACACTCCAGGCCATATGCTGATTGCCGCTCCACCTCTGCGCACTCCTTCTCTCTCTCTTTTGCCCTTTCCTCCTCCTCTTCTCTTTCTTTCTCCAGCGTTTGAATCACCCCTTGCAATTTCGCCATCTGCAAGCCAAAAAAACTCAGATCAGGAAACATCCGTAAGAACCATATGAGCATGTGAAAACCACTCAGGTGTGATATAAAATTCATGTGAGCCATCTTTATCTAGAGCAACATAAGGTTAAGAGTCTTTCACAAGAGAATAAAATGGGGATTGTTATAGGGTGTATTTCAATCTGATGTCTAGTTCAGTAGTAAGAGTAAATTGATTTCCCACTACACTCAATTACCAGTAATGTTATCACAAAAATAAATTCATAAAGACATTTTTTTTTCTTCTGTAATTTGTAATTATCTTATACTACCATTAAAAAAGTTTGGTATCCATAAGATTTTTTTTAAAGAAATCATTTTTTTATTCAGCAAGGATGCATGTAATTGATTGATGTTATAATGTATTTTTATATAAAATAAATGTTGTTCTTTTGACCTTGAAAGGAAAAAAAAATACTTTTTTTTTAACTGAGCAGCAAATCAGCATAATACGATTGTTTCTGAAGGATCATGTGACACTGAAGACTGGAGTAATGATGCTAAAAAAAATCCTTTGCCATCACAGGAATAAATTACATTGTAAAAAAATATATATATAAAACAGTTAATTTAAACTGTAAACATATTACACAATATTATTGTTTTTAGTGTATTTTGAACAAATAAAACTTGTGGAAATAAGAGACTTCTTTCAAACATAAAACATTTATTGACACCAAACTTTTGAACGGTAGTGTACAAAACTAGTGTGTATTACAGTGAAAAAATCCTACAAACATATATATGAATTGCAGTAGAAGTGTCTAAATGCTATCAATGCCACTGTATGTACGTTATGTATCTCTGTGATGTAGTAAAAAATGCAGGGCAAGCACATATTTCCCTGTACATTGTAAAAGCTACAACGAAGAAGCCTTATGGCCCGTTTAGGGATCTTGTTGATAAATACCAACTACATTTTAATAAGCTCAATAAGGTGTCACAGGAAATTGAGTCATCTGTGTGTAGCAGTGATTCTCAGTTAGTGGGTCATGTCCAATTCTTGTCCCCATAGGGTTGTGGATTGCAAGTCCAACAAAAGAGAACTGCCAGTTAAACAAGCAATGTTGAAGCGATTGAAACAGGAGGACATAAATTGTTTGAATCACAGCAATGAGAACTGTTAGTTCAATTCTAATAAAACAATTGCTCAAGAGGATCATTTAGTATCACATTAATGTCTGCAATTCAGCAGTACTGTCACACTGTGTGTTCTTCATTCTCAAAGTTTTGCCAAAGTGTCAGCGTGGTGCACAGCGTGAATCAGATTATCTGCCTTTCAGTCCTGTTAATTTGCTCACAAAGTTACCCTTTGTGAAATGGCTTTCAGGATTCATAAATCACTTTGCAGGTGCTATTTAATCTGCATTGGTGCCATTGAAGTCTTTGGCAGCCCGTAGAACCATATGGTAAAAAGTTTGGCACACAGATAGAGGACAGTCTGAACATGAACCAAAGCAATTTTGGAGTCTCTATATCAATCCATCTAGCACCACCAACTGTCCAAATTTGCAATCATGTATCTTTTGAACCGTAAGGGCTAGAAACCAAATTATTATTTTTTTCCTGATGATTCAATTGTACCCCATGATATCATTTCCATCATGATTTTTTTTATTTTTTCCAACAAACCTACTTTGTAGAACATACAGTTTGTTCGATTTTCATGAAAATTGAACCAGATCATCTTCAGACCATGTCAACAAAAGCACAACATAATCTAGTTGATTAATCAAACTGTGTTTGAAAAGCTGCAAACTAATTTTAGGAAGAGCACGCCAAAGTGAATGTGAGGCAATTTCTCTGAAACGCTTAAACGTATTCAGACCAAACTTGGTTATGACAGCCATGACCTGAGGGTACCTGCACAGTTTCGGCACAGTGCCATCCAGAGGCAGTTGGCCAATAGAGGGCACTAGGCTGCCACCCTCCTTGAACCACTCAAACAAAATAATAACAATAATACTAATTATTATTATTATAAATTTATAAGATATGAAAAACAATCATCTGTGCAAAATATATGCTTTCCCTATATGTCTCCTCTGCCTGTTCGCATGTCTCAAGTTCAACACTGGGGGGATGGAGAAAAAGCCCAAAGGAGGCAGGTCTGTGAAAGCAGTTTAGCTAATTGCCGATTCACGATTTAAACATATTCAAGATATGAAAAAAAATTTAGCCAATCAGCATCTCACTAGTTAAAGGAACACTCCACTTCTTTTGGAAATAGGCTCATTTTCCAACTCCCCTAGAGTTACAGTTAGAGTAAACAGTTGAGTTTTACCGTTTTTGAATCCATTCAGCCGATCTCTGGGTCTGGCGGTATCACTTTTAGCATAGCTTAGCATAGATCATTGAATCTGATTAGACCGTTAGCATCTTTCTAAAAAAAATGACCAAAGAGTTTTGATATTTTTCCTATTTAAAACTTGCCTCTTCTGTAGTTCCATTGCAGTTCCATTGACGGAAAATGAAAAGTTGCGATTTTCTAGGACAATGTGGCTAGGAACTATACTCTCATTCCTGCGTAATAATCAAGGAACCATGCTGCACCAGCAGGCGCAATGATATTACGTAGCACCTGAAACTTAATGCCAAAGTTCCTTGATTATTACGCAGGAATGAGATAGTTCCTAGCCATATTGTCCTAGAGAATCGCAACTTTTCATTTTCTGTCGGCCTTAGTTCACGATGTACCTACAGAAGAGGCAAGTTTTAAATAGGAAAAATATCAAAACTCTTTGATAATTTTTTTGAAAGAGATGCTAATGGTCTAATCAGATTCAATGATCTATGCTAAGCTATGCTAAAAGTGCTACCGCCAGACGCGGAGATTGGCTGAATGGATTCAAAAACGGTAAAACTCAACTGTTTAACTGGAAAATGAGCCTATTTCCAAAAAGAAAGGGGAGTTTAAGTTCCTTTAAGTTTTGATGGATGACAATTGTAATCAAGGTAAAGACACAAGCAAATTTCACTACGGTCAAGTGCTTTATAATGTACTCATGAAAGAACTGTGTTTTGCAGGAGTTTGCAAGAGTCAGTTGTGTTTATATGGACATCAGATGCTCCAAGCATTGGCAAGAACACTCATTCAGACAGAGGAAATGTTCACTGACGCTGTTGAACTGCCTTCAGATCACTGAGTTTCCACACAATTAAAATGGTTTTAATTTTCAAGCGTTTAGTATTTTGATGTGCTTAGTAATTCTGAACAGATCCATATAGTATCTATATGCAGTCAGGTCAAGGCGGCTGGTATAGTTTTTTTTGGGCATCTCCAAGTGGTCCTGTTTGGTATCGCAGATTGACATTATTATTTACACCACTGGTTAGTAGATTAGCTTTAGTAGATACATTTAATAGATCACTTTTTGGGTGTACTAACAAATTAGCAATTGTTTAATACATGCAAACTTAAGGACAGTGTTTAAAGGTAGTAAAATGTCACAGGCACAGGTCTGGGAAGATGTGGTGACAAAAGGCACAATGAAACAAACTGTTTGAAACAAACAGTCAGGCATCCTAGCATTGGATTTGTTCAATGACTGCCCATTGTGGGATTTGAACCTACAACCTTTTGGTAACCTACTTAGATCATTAGCCTGTAGGAGACCACCGCTACAATCCAGATATTTGACAAGTCTTGACAAATGGTTTTCTGATATATAGTAGAAACTTTCATGAGGGTTGCTTCTCTGCGACACAGCACTGAAACAATAGTCTCATTCCAAGCTATCACTAATCAAGTGGCTTATCAAGGCCCTCTGCCTTGGGCACTACAAATGTTCTTTTTGTTTTCTCATTTATCATGGTCATGTGGAGTGCTCTGGGCCTCTGTGTATTTAAGCAGAAGGACTGAACCTGTTCCCTTTGCCTGAGCCTCAAACCATTTTGAAAGAGCTTGAAATGTATATAGTTCAAGTTATTTGTGGTGACCCGATTCATTAGTAGGTCAGCAATGTTATGCAAACATATGTTTTGGTTTTTGAGAGGATAAAAGGAAAAGTGCCAAAAATGTTCTGTGTTAATCTTTGTAATAATTTACCTCTGTTTTGGACTGCTGTAGTTGGTTGTGTAGCTCGTCCCTCTCTGTCTCTAAACCCTTTCTCTCTTCTTCTTCGGTTTTCATCTGCTCCTCAGCCTGCACTCAAACCAACACAATAAAAAACTATTATCTCATTATTTCATAATTAACAAAAATATCAGATCATGCATCAGATCTTTAAATACTGATTTGTTTTAAAGGGGGCAAATAGTCCACATCTTTTGTCTCAGCAAATCCCTGAAGTCCACTTACCATGTTAGTCATTTACATTTATGCATTTGATAGAAGCTTTCATCCTAAATGACTTCCATTGCATTTAAGTTATACATTTTTCTCAGTTCATGCAATCCCTGGAAAAGTTAAACCCATGAACTTGGTGTTGCAACATTAATGCACTACTGTTTCGGCTAAAGAAACACTTGTACACAATTAGGAACTTTATAGAAACACTTTTTTGTGACAAAATAATTATAATATAGAATTAATTAAATATTACATAACCATTTTCCACTTTCTCTAACTCTTAGGATTATCGTTTTTATTGTGCTTTTTTTTATGGGAGCTTGAAAGACCCTGGTTCTCATCCACTTTAATTACATGAAACAGAGTAGTGTGTTTCATGGAAGAAAGAAAGTCATGTGGGAATGACATGAGAGTGAATAAATGATGAACGAAGTTTTATTTATGAGTCAACTAAACCTTTAAATATAAGCATTTCTTAGTTTCTGTACCTTTAAGAGTTTTTATGCAACTGAATTGTTATGATATGATGGCTATTCTCTGTTCATAACGGTGGGCCAAGTTTTTGAATGCTGAATATGCGTCATATGTTAGTGTGGTTCTGATTTTGAAATGACCCATTTTTGCAGCTTAGTCTACACAATTTGTCTAAATGGACTGGGTTTGGAGCTTTGTATTATGAATAATGATTTATGTCTTTATACACAGCAACAAGGGAAATTCTTTTTATGTCCCCTGTAACAGTAAAGACACTAGTATAGATGAGTAAAAAGACAAATTATGTTGGTTATATATTTTCTTAAGACATTCTTAAAATCCTATAGTCAATCTTTTAATCGCCTTTTTATTGGAAAAATGAACGTAAACACATTGGCCATTTAAATATTGCAAACAATATAATTGGCATTATATTGCCAAACAATATAAAATCAACATCAAATTGAGAATCAAATCATGAGAGGAATCAAATCAGAAAGTCAGTACTGATAGCCAGCCCTTCACACTAGTAGCAACAGGGGCAAATGGGAAAGTATGAAATTATTCGCAAAGCTAATGCTTCAAGATTTCTGTCGTGAAAAGATTCCATGATAACAGCAGCTGAAACCTGTTGTTGTACCTGCTGTGTCTTCTTCTTCTCTGCATCCAGCATCGCGTGCGAATGCCGCAGCTCACTGGCATGTTTGCGTATCACTTCTTCCAGTGCTTTCCGAAGCTGTTCTTTAAGCCTTACTTTCTCTTCTTCCATCTTCTGCTGCACTTGTTTCTTCTCTTCTTCCAGCTCCTGTCTGTCATTCTTTCTTTCATTCTCCACTTCCTGCTGAAGGCGTCTGATCTCCTCAGTGTGAGCACGCTGCAGCTCCAGACGCATAGAGGATAGAGCATCTGCATGCTGAAACCCACACACAACGCTTAATGATATAAAACTGTAATCCTGTAGTTTCAAAATAATGACAAAAAAAGAGGTGTCAGTTTTGATGTTTTAAGATGTTCAAAGGGTTTGGCTGTTTCTGAGCATACTAACTAATGCTTTTAAAATAACATTTTAAAGTGTGTTTCATGGAGAGCCTGGGGAGTAGTTTACCAGTGTTTATACTGTCCTTATGTAATGTTTTAAATATAAGGTGGGGTTCTCTGTTTTATTTCCTGTAAGGAAAGGCCTGTAAGGTAGCGCAAAACTGAAGGGGACTGCTCATTTGAACTATTTATGGAAATGTTTGTGCAAATCTATGTTGGTTTTATCCATTCTATTTCTTTTACTTGCTGATTTGTTTTAACTCTTATTCTTAAAGGGTTAGTTAACCCAGAAAAGAAAATGATCCCATAATATACTCACCCTCTAGCCATCCAAGGTGTATATGACTTTCTTCAGCCAAACACAATCAGAGTTACATTAAAAATATATTTAAAAATATCCTGGCTCTTCAAGCTTTATAATGGGAGTGAATAGTGTTTTTGAAGCTCCAAAAAGCATATCCATTCATCATAAAAGTAATCCATACAGCTCCAGGGTTAATAAAGGCCTTCTGAAACGAAGCGATATGTTTTTGTAAGAAAAATATCCATATTTATAATTTTAAAAACTATAATCACTGGCTTTTGGTAACGGCTGTACGCGAGTTAAGTTTCGGCTGAAGAGTGACCTCTGACACGACATATGGCATAGGATGTAGGAGTAGCGTTAGCTTAGGTGAGAGTAGATGCCTCCTGTGGTTCAAACAAATAGGACTGGGCAACAAACTCAAGCTCCTGGGACATTTTTCTTTAAAAATTCTCGTTTTAGAGAGCGGTTTCTAATTTGACCTTCCTAATTTGTGACCGGTGTTTTGTTTTGCTCTATCCTCTGCGCTTCCACATTCGTCAATACGTCATGCGAAGGGTCAGAGGTCACTCTTCCACCGGAACTAGACTCACGAACAGCCGTTACCGAAAACCAGTGATTATAGGTAATAAAGTTATAAATATGGATACTCGCTTCGTTTCAGAAGGCCTTTATTAACCCCATGGAGCCGTATGGATTACTTTTTACACCTAGGATGGCACCTAAAAATGTCCTTTGTAAAAGCTTTACCAGGCACAAATAGTCCTCACTTTAGATGAGCTCACAAATATAGTTAACTGACAACTACTAAATGTTTTAACTACCTGAATTAATCATGAATCACAGTAGGAATATGTGTTAATAAAGCATTTATTAACACACTGAGTAACTATTACTATATGTATAAATAATGAGATGTATAAATGTACATTTAAATAGTTTATTAATCATTTACTTGCACTTTCTAACTGATCTTTAACTATTTACTAATGCTTAACTAATGATTCATAGCATGCTTTTATCTTTTTTTAATAAAACAATTTAGTTAGTATTTTTTTACATTTCTAATTAGCTTTAATTTATTTTTTATTTAAATTACTGAAAATGATTTTTAACAGTTTTAGTTTTAGTTAACATTATCAACACTGCTGACACGCCCCCAAACTCAAAGAAAATCCTGAGTTTCCCCACTTGCAATTATGACACTTGGTGCCGTTCATGTGCATTCAACTCACAAATACAATCTTTCCAACATGACCTGAATGCAACATTAAAAGAGTGTGGGCGTGGCTTGCCTGTTTGAGCATGCGGGCGTGGTCATTAGATCGGCCACTGTTCTGAAGCTCCAGCTCTTTGTTTCGAATCTTGAGACGACTGAGTTGAGACCTCATCTCTTCCACTTCAGCAGAGACCCTCACCTGAGATGAACTCTGACTCATTAACTCCTCTGCAGAAATGAGAAAGATGATGATGATGATTAGATGAAAGGAAGCAGAACAATCAGTAAACAAGCTTGTAATCACAACAGTCATATGACAAAGACAGTAATTTCAACAAATTTCAATATCAAACAGACTGTAAACGATGAGTGCTGACAGTAAACTATCAGCTAATTTTATACTGAAATTACTTTACCATAATTAAGGCTGTTGACTTAATGTTAAATTAGTACAATTAATTATATATAAAATAATGCATTAAACATTATGTATTTAATCATGCCATGTAATCCCATGTTTAATTTCTGTAAAAATGGATCACCCTACACTCAAGCAATTCAAGCTTGAAGTACCACAATTATGCTTTTGCTTTGATTCGTGAGATGCAGACAGACGCAGCGCAAATGGAATGGAACAGAATTCTCAAAACTAGAGACACATTTTTCAAATTTGAACCTGACAGCCAAAACCACTGAAAAAAGGGATGTGACAACATGCAAAGAGGCCATCTGATACAAGTCTACATAAACCAACAATTATAAAACAATAGTACTGACAAAACACTGAAAATGCTTCTTGAGTGAAGGTCACATAAGTTTATCTTAGACAGACTGACAAACTCGATTTCAAAATGAACGTCTGTGGACTGTAAACCCCTGTTTAATTATATGAAAATAAAACAAACCAATAGATACAGTATACTAACTTTGTAAAGCAACTTTTTATATAGACTATTTAATGATTTACTAGGCTGTCTTTAACATATCGTTATTTAGCGGCAGTAAATACTGATTTAAGTAATTAATTTGATAATAATTATTTTGCATATGCAAATAATTTGATTAATAATTATAAGAAAATAGATACACAACACGCCTTCCACTGTGCACGTGTACCTGACTTGCTCTGTAGCTCATTCTCTTGCAGTAATAAGCGTTCTTTGGCAACAGCTAACTCCTCCTCTGCTTTCTTTGCCACAACCTCAGCCTCAGCCACCCGGCGTCGCCCATCCTCCAACTGCTCCTCCACGTCCTGGAAGAGAAATGAATAATTGAATAAGCAGAACTATTACAATTGCTTATAATTAGGTTTAGAGAATAGGTTAGGGGAAATCCCTAACCCGAAGTATTAACTTTCAATGTATTACTTGTTCTGTTTGTGATATGGACATGAATGATACTTCAAATCACGAGGCTCGTTGAGGAAAAAATATAACTTGCACTGAAGGAGGCACCAAAGCCATATGTAAGGGCCAGATTTAATAAACATTCTTCAGAATAAAATTATTATGAACTGCTATTTTCTTGTTTTTAACTTAATAATAAAGTTAAAATATTTTGTGCACCCAATTTCTTTAGAGTGTTCTTATCTTCTTAAGATTTTCTTATAGGAGAGGAAGAATTCTGCAAACTTGTTAATTCATCTAAATCGACAACTTGTATGTTAGACCCTATACCGACTAAGCTACTGAAAGAGATGCTTCCAGAGATCATAGATCCTCTTCTTAATATCATTAATTCGTCTTTGTCTCTAGGATATGTACCAAAAACCTTTAAGCTGGCTATGATAAAACCGCTTGTTAAAAAAACGCAATTTGATCCTTCAGAATTAGTCAATTACAGGCCGATCTCAAATCTGCCTTTTCTGTCAAAGATATTAGAAAAAGCAGTATCCTCACAACTGTGTTCCTTTCTTGAAAGAAATGATATCTGCGAGGATTTTCAGTCAGGATTTAGACCGCACCATAGTACTGAGACAGCTCTCATTAGAGTTACAAATGATTTACTTTTATCATCCGATCGTGGTTGTATCTCTCTATTAGTGTTACTTGATCTTAGTGCTGCATTTGACACAATTGACCACAACATTCTTTTAAATAGACTGGAAAACTATGTTGGCATTAGTGGAATTGCACTAGCATGGTTTAAATCATACTTATCTGACCGTTATCAGTTTGTAGCAGTAAATGAAGAGATGTCTTATCGATCACAAGTTCAGTATGGCGTACCACAAGGCTCAGTACTAGGACCGCTGCTGTTCACTCTGTACATGCTACCATTAGGACATATCATTAGGAAACATGGAATTAGCTTTCATTGTTATGCCGATGATACTCAGCTGTATATTTCTTCAAAACCTAACGAAACTTACCAATTCACAAAATTAACAGAATGCATAGCTGATATAAAAAATTGGATGACTAGTAATTTCCTACTACTAAACTCTGAAAAAACAGAGATTCTAATTATTGGACAAAAAACTTCCACACGTAATAACCTCGAATACTGTCTAACACTTGATGGCTGCTCTGTTAAGTCTTCGTCGTCGGTTAGGAACCTGGGTGTGCTCTTTGATAGCAATCTTTCATTTGAAAGTCATGTGTCTAGTATCTGTAAAACCGCATTTTTCCATCTTAAAAATATATCTAAATTACGACATATGCTCTCATTAACAAATGCGGAACAATTAGTTCATGCTTTCATTACAACAAGACTAGATTATTGTAATGCTCTACTGGGTGGTTGCCCTGCACGCTTAATAAATAAACTACAGCTGGTCCAAAACGCAGCCGCTCGAGTTCTTACTAGAACCAGGAAATATGACCATATTAGCCCGGTTCTGTCAACACTGCATTGGCTGCCTATTAAACATCGTATAAATTTTAAAATATTGTTGATTACTTACAAAGCACTAAATGGTTTAGCTCCGCAGTACTTGAGCGAGCTCTTAACGCATTATAGTCCTTCACGTCTATTGCGATCTCAAAATTCGGGCCAGTTGATAATACCTAGAATATCAAAATCGACTGCTGGCGGTAGATCCTTTTCCTATTTAGCACCAAAACTTTGGAACAGTCTTCCTACCATTGTGCGGGAAGCAGACACACTCTGTCAGTTCAAAGCTAGACTAAAAACACATCTCTTTGACCTAGCATACACATAATATATTATAGACTTCTATAATTCAATGTTAGGCTGCATAGATTAGGTCAGCCGGAACTGGGAACACTTCCCTTAAATCCTGATGTACTCGTTACATCATCATAAGAAGAATGGCATCTACGCTAATTTTAGTGTCTTTGTTTATCCCGAGGTTTTCCCGCAGCTGACCGGATCCAGGCCGTATCCAGATCTGACTAGGAGCTTTGCCTGGACCCGATGACAGCGCAGTGCTGAAGTGCCAACTAGCCTCTCCCTATGGAGGATCCCTTTCCCACTCTACAGATAAAATGTTGTGATTCCGGTTCGCGTACCCACCCCGAAGTGATAAAATAAAACAAAATTCTGTATCAAATTACAGTTACTGTAAATCTGGCCTCTAGTTCATAAACGCCAGAGGAGAACTGGCCCCCGACTGAGCCTGGGTTCTCCCAAGGTTTTTTTTTCTCCATTAGGTCACCTGATGGAGTTTTAGGACACCAGTAGGTCACTTGATGGAGTTTTTCGGTTCCTTGCCACTGTTGCCTTTGGCCTGTTCAGTTGGGGATATTCAAAATAATTAACCAAGCATTAATACCATTGATCAGCCCTACCAAACGTGGATGTTTTTTCACTAAGAAACAAACATTGTTATGTTATTTGATCGATATTGTGAAGCTGCTTTGATGCAATTTATATTGTGAAAAGCGCTATATAAATACACTTGACTTGACTTGACTTGATCCACAATGTGATTTCTGACTTAATGCAGCCAGAATCATAATAACACAGTGTTCATTTGTTGGCCAGAGGAGAATTGCCCCCCGACTAAGCCTGGGTTCTCCCAAGGTTTTTTTCTCCATTCTGTCACCTGATGAAGTTTAGGTTCCTTGCCACTGTCGCCTCTGACTTGCTTAGTTGGCCACACTTAATATTCAACAATATTATTGATCTGACTGTACTGAAGCTGTTGTATTAGACCTGAACTGAGCTGGGCAATGGCATCATTGCTTTCTGCAGAGCTGGTTTATAGATTAAATGAACTAATTTAATAATTGGTGATCTTTACAAAGGAACTGAATGACACTATTTTCTTTTAGAGCTGCAGAACAGCTAAATAAACTCTGTTTGCATAATTGAATAATTGTTCTGTTATCACCGTAAAGCTGTTTTGAAACCATCTGTATTGTATAAAGCGCTTTATAAATAAAGGTGACTTGACTTGAGCAGTAAGCAACTACCCAGAACACCCTAGCCACCACAAAGCAACACATTAAAAACCACTCTGAACACCCTAGCAACAACCTGACAACCACCAAAACACCACTCACATCTTCTTGATAAACAAAAAAAAATCTAGTTGTCCGTTATCCTGCTGGATCCTCTTATTGGATCACCTCATAGCAGAGATGAACAACCGAAACTGCATTATCTGTCAGGCCACAAGTCCAAGATGATTTTAATCAGCCAATTCAAACCACCCCATGAACACTTTGGCCAAATTCCAAACGGAAGTGAGCATCCGTTTGCCCTACTCCCTTCGAAGGGCGGAGCCGGGCACTTGCGTGCCTTTATGTAGCCGTTTGGAACGTACTTGGAGAAGGGAGCAACGAAAGACAACGTAATTTCCTCATTATCTTCATCTGGGATGTTACCATGACAACGCAGGACGATGTCCATCCGCTGAGTAGCTGTTTCTTACGACAGAAAATGTCTTATTATTGCTGTTAACATAAATGTTACAAATATATATACATTTGATTTTATACAAAAAAAGTTTTAAAAATATGCGTTATATATCTGCGTGTGAGTGTATTTCGCTGCTCTCAACTTTAAAACTTGCCGTCTCTTCTTTGGACCCTGCATTTCCTAACACATTTCTTACCTATGAAACTTATTTAAACATAACAGAACATAACAAAATTGTGTGAAATACCACGAACAAAACAAAACAACTTGAATTGCTGTGTTTGCAAATTAACTCGAGCTCTCCCGCCATCTATAGCTTTAAAATGAACCACGAGTATTCTGGGTCACATGACCATAAATGATCAAATTACTTCCTTGAAGGGACCACCGCATGTACCCTTCGTTAACGGCCTTGTGGAAGGGCCCTTCATGAAGGGATCTAGTTGTTCACTTTCGTTTGGAACACCCCTACAAATGGCGTCCCCTTCCCGAACGGGCGCAAAATGACGTTTGGAATTTGCCCTTTGAGCCTCAAAGATCAAGATCACAGCAGCCGCTCTGAGTTTGCACATCTGAGTTTGTACCTCAGGCATTTTTAGTCACGTCTAATGCGCATTAGCAGCAGTGTATGTAAAAAGCTGCGTCAGAGATGGTGGTGTCAATGTTGCATGCCTAGCTACTCGTACTTATTTAATCACTTGGGTTTAAAAGTGTAATGATTTTCTTTTGTGTCCAAAATAAAAAAGCTTATGTTATTTTTTTTCTGCATGTTCTGTGCAGACTTCGCTGTAGAAAACTAGCTGCAGATCTGTGGGGTATTGTCACAAACTGTTTATGTCGGGTATGCCATCTGTTTCTGCACAGCTGTGTGTGTCTGAATGACGGTAATTGTGGGTGTTTTCCTGATCCCTCTAATCTCTGTCTCAATTAGATTCGGAAGTGTCAGTCACAGCGATAATTACAGCCCCGTTTACAATGAGACGTACACCCTGCTGAAAGGTCAGTTACACATGGCCACTCAACTAAATTTATATCAACTGGCTTGTAAAGCAATACTGATTTGTTTGTACACAATGATTTTTTTTTTACACTATGCATAAATAGGAAAATGTATATCCACCATATAAATATCCATGAATTACCAGGCCTGGGAGACACCATTTCCAGTTTTTGATAAGACTTGTGTTTGAAATGTAAAAAGTAAACATGAAAATCTCACTAGACAGCAATAGCCCTGATAAATCTAACAAACGTAAAATGCCATAACTAAAATTAATCTCAATTTCGGCTGGTCCCATCAGGGATCTCCACAGCACGCAGCTCCATCATCCACATATTTATTTGGCATGTTTTACGCAGGAAAACTAAATAAAAACTAAACATATTAAAAAAAAAACTAACACCCCCAAAAAAACTAAACAAAACTAAATTGGTAAAATTGGTTTTAAATTCATTAAAATAATCAATTAATAATAATAATAATGATAATAATAATAATAATAATACATACATACATACATACATTCATAATAATGAAAATTTTATTTAACTATAACTATAATAACACAGTTTATAGTTATTTTATTTAACTATAATAACTGTGGCTATAGTACTTCAAAAAAAAGTTGACTAAAGAAAATAACTTATTCTTTAGTATATTATGGGAGTAAAACACTTCCAATGTTAAGTAAATAACAATTTCTTTAAAAAATACAATAAATAAAAATAATGTTTAATGCCCCAAAATGAACACAAAAAAGTAGAAAGGAAAACCATTCAAGATAGGAAATATTTAAGGGAGTTAGATTGTCTCAATTCACCTGGAATGGGCAGATGTGGCAAAAATGTAATTTTGGACCCTGTGTTTGGGTATTCATGTGTACCTCTACTCTCTCCTGAAGTTTGCTGCAGTGTCTGTTGCTCTCATTCAACCTCTGTTCTCGAACCTCCAAGTCTGTCTCTGCTTTTCTCAGCCTCTGCTGAAGTGTTGCATTCTGGGACTTGCGGTTTTCTTGCTCTCTCTGGTGCCACTGGTTGATGTGTTCATTAAGGCTCTGTTGTAGTGTCTTCTTGGCTGCCTCCTGCTCCTCCCTCCTCTCTTCCTCCACGTCCTTCACTCTCTTCTTCCACTCCTCCAAATCTCTCTTCCATTCCTTCTCCGCTCTCTCCTTCTCCTCCCTCAGAACCTCTAGCTCCTTTCTCACTGTTTTCAACCTTTCTTCACACTCATCCTCTACTCTTTTTCTCTCCCGTGACTCTCTATTCCTCTCTTCTGTTTCTCTGTTCCTCTCCTCGATCTCTCTCTTCCTCTCCTCCTCCAATCTATGCATCTTCTCCTCCTCTCTCGTTCTCTCTTCATCTCTGGCTCTGCGTAGCTCTTGGCATTCGTTCTCTAAGCATTTGTTTTCTTCTAGAGTTTGTTGCAGTAATTTGTGTTGGTTGTCTCTATCTGTCTGCAGATTCTGGTAGTCTCTGCGCAGATCAGATGTCTCTTGGGTTAGCACAGCTATGCGCTCCGCAAACTCTATTTCAGTCCTCTGTCCACGCTCCTCCACCTGAAATGGACACACACACATCCTAAGATAATGAAGTGATTCAATCCAAGTTGCATTTAATATACTTATAACGAATCCATATACAGAAGATGTGTGTATGTTTGACCACTTATGTTTTTACTTCCTCTACGGTGGCCTGCAGCTCTAGAAGGCGTGTCCTCAGGATAGATGCTGACTCCTCTTCCTCATCCTGACCTGTGGTTGGCTGAAGGTTGCCCTGTGTCTCCGTGGCAACACGGCGTAACGATTGCAGAGTTGCCTCTTGCTCCTCATTCTTAGTGTTTAAAGAATAAATGACCTATACAAAAACAAACACCCATACACATTATTAAGATTCAGTTATAATGGCAGAACAGCACAGAAAAAAATGTATCCACATTTTGGATTGGTGTGCCTGTATTCCAGGTGTACAGCCCTAAGCTAACAGTCTTGTTTTTGCTGATGAAATCTTCAATCTTTCTGAACCAATCAGTTGTACACCCACAGTCTGCAGTTACTGAGCTGCAGTTTATCTAGTACATGTGTGTCTGTTATAATTCACAGATGTCTGTTTTAACCTTGGTTGTACACAGCTGTTCGAATGTGTTTGGCACTTCGACATTGGTGTCCCATGGCATCTCACAAGCACTAATCTAGTTTCTCACAACTAATTTGTTAGTAGTAAGTTTTAAACAAACAAGATATCAGCATCACTCCCTTAAATTTAGGATTTTAAGATCTGTTGAACTGATATTTAATCTATTGTAGAAAGAAACTACAATTCCCAATCCCACCTAGTCTCAAATTCCCATATTTTGTGCACAACCAACGACGTGATTTTTTTCTTCATTACAAAAAAATTGAACATTCCATTAAGTTGACACCCAAAAAGAAGCATAATTTGAACCCTTTCTACACTATGCTGGGAAGACAAGTAAATAATTTAATTACAAATACAGTGTGATGATGACTGCATTCTTGAATTTAAATCGTTCAATCCGTTATTGTAAGAAAAAAAATATTATTTTTCTTTCATTTATGGAAAATAGAATTTTATCAATTACAAACAAACCAACATTTGGTCCCCAAACAGCTACTGAGTGGTAATTTCATTTAGGCTAAATTTGCAACAATTTTCCATTCTGCATAGTTTTATTTTTAGTTCAGTTTAACTATTTAATGATTATTGTTAATAATCCCACCGCTTATGAAAGAAAAAGTTAGTATTTAGTTACTCAGATACATTTTCTGAGGGTTAGGGTTATCACCTCCATTCACTGATTTATTTGACCCCCCCATGTTAAAAATGCATTTGTATATTTGAGTCTGAATGTGTAGGCAGCATATGAGAGAGGCCTAATATTATGTGTCACTTTGGCTCTTCATCAATGTGTCCTACCCACAAGACCCCATGCCTGGGGTGTCATCAGATTCCCAACGTCTCACTCATCCCTCCAGCGGGTCGTGTGTTACCATGACGCCTCACTGTCTGTCGTTAATCTCCACTGCAGTAGAGATGGACATTCCATATGATAAACTGCCAGGAAGTCACTCTATCCTTTTCACTCGCCCGTCTGGCCGTCTCTTTCACTATCTCTTTTCCTGGCCCCCACAGTGTTTCTGTGAGCCAACCACCTCTCTCTCTCTCTCTCCCCCGACTTCACTTTATAACTTTCACCCTCTTTTTCTCTTGCAGTCCTTGAATGTGAACTCTAATGTTTTACGGTGCACAGAATAAAAGGGAAAGTAATGTCATGTATCTGTATGACTGAAATGTCTGCTAGCTTTATATAGTGACAGCACTCATAACTTAACTTGCAGACAGGAACGGACTGGAAAGAGAGAACATTAGGATAAAGACCAGATTGAAGGAGGAAAGTGAATGTATTTTGTGTATATAAATGAAAATGGAACATAGAAAATGCTGAAATACCTGTCTCTCTCTATAACCGTAATATGGCACCTTGCCAGACTAAGGTCCATGCTAATGAAACCTGTTACACATGGTTTTATTTTCCTTCTCCCTCACACAAATGACAGAAGCACATGCCTTTCTCTATCCATTTGTCAACATTTCAAAAACTTTATACAATAGCCATTTCTGGCCCAGCAAGTGAAAATAATGAGTCTATGCATGTGTGTGTGTGTGTGTGTGTGTGTGTGTGTGTGTGTGTGTGTGTGTGTGTAGAGTGTAAAGGCCCGTTGACATCAAAACTGATAACTATAAAGATAACAATAATAGCGTCCACACTAATATTTTGTTTATTATAAGCGTGTGCTGCAGTTATGTCATCTGCTGTTTTAAATGCTCAAGGTCTTTAATGCAGAGTGGATTCTGAATGGCTATTAATGTTTTCATCAATCATCAGCCAGAAAATTTTTTATTAAATCTGTGGTTTGGACTTCCCTATTCTCATATAATTATTGTTATAGGCAAGTCATCATCATCATTGATGTGAATGGACCTTAATGCAACTGAAAAGTCAAATAAAAATGGCTGTGTACGGTTGCTAATATGACTAACCAGATTTTCTATGTCTAAGGTTTTCAGTTATCTTCCTGAGGAATTATGAGTGTGACTTTTTTACTCGCAATTATGAGTTTATATCACGCAATTTAAAAACTGAAAATTCAAGAATTGTGGGGGAAAAAAATCACAATTATCTTTTCAAATTATTTCAATCCATGGTGGAAACAAGTTTCAATAAATACCAAAATAACAGGCAAAATGGTACGCAAAAAAAAGACATTTTACAAATTCAGCGATTAGTTATTCCTCATAAATGTTCATAATATCAACCTGATACATTTTAAACAATTTTGTTTCCTAGAAGAATTAGAAAAAGACTAAATGTTAGGTTGCAAACAAAGCAAACAATGCTGTCACAAAAGCATTGTTAGCCAACTATGTTCGCAAATTCCAACATTGTTAAATGATTCTTGGTTTCCCAAAACCATAGTTCCAACGCAACACAAACCGCAATGCAAACTTGAAGTTACAGCTCTTGACCTGTTAGAAGCATCATTTCTTGTTAGTATGACACATTAACTTAAATATATCCTATTCTTGAGCAAAATAAGCAATCTAACATGCAGTACATTCTACATTTTTCAATTTATTTAAATATACTTTTTAATCTATATATTTTAACCCACAAACAATTAGCGGCCTTTTGAAGAGTGCGCAAGTGCTCAAGGGAATGCCACGATTAATTAAACATTAAAGAAGAAACATGTTCGTCACAGCAGTGACTCAAAGAAATTATGTTGAGGAGAAAAAAACAGCTTTCTGTTGTTTATCTAAAAATTAACTCTAATAATCTCACATTAACTGCGACCTCGATTCAATTACTTAGCAAACGTTATTACTCCACCACCTGCATGTGATGTTAATGACAGTCCCATTTAAACCAACATGGTTGAAATGATGGAGGTGTAATCATGCTACTACGGTTTTGGAAACAGATGTGACTAGCTAGTTAATTTCTCCAATGCAGTGTTTAAGCAGGAGTTATGTCATTGTACAGGAAACGAACCCCATTCCCATCATGCTCTTATATCCATATCAGACCATAGACTGTAAGTATCAGACCAAAGTAGATCAAATCACCTACGTGAAGTTGCCCCCCCACCCAACGCAAAACCTCGTCAAAATATGCTCAATCGTTTGTGCTCGGTTTGTGCTGTAAAAAGTTTCATTTGTGCTGTTTCGGTTTTTTAGATATTAAAAGAATATTTTTAGGTCATTCTGAGGTCACTTAGCCCCCCCCCCCCCCCCCCCCCACCACCCCCCACATGATCCAAATTCACCCAAAATAGTCTCGTTCGTTTCTGCTGGTTTGTGCTGTAAAAAGTTTCGTTTGAGCTGCTTCGGTTTTTTAGATATTAAAATAATATTAGGTGGTCATTCTGGCGTCACTCAGCCCCCCACATGCTCCAAATTCACCGAAAATAGGCTCGTTCGTTTGTGCCGGTAAATTTTTCGTTTGTGCTCTGTCGGGTTTTAAAATATCGGAAATTGAATTGTAGACGATGACGTCAGCAGCCCCCCACATGCTCCAAATTCACCCAAAATAGACGCAATCGTTGTAGTAAGCTATACCTGGTTATATAGGCCTATTTCATAAATTCATTAAAAAAATCAAATTGTTTTCTGCAAACTCCACCAATTATTAAACAATAAAACAGTAGATTAACATGAAAATCACCACAGTGGTAGACAATAAGATGAAGAACAATAATCTGGTGAAATTTGCAGATTTTTTTTTTAAATGAATTTAGGAAATAATGCTGTATAACAAGGTATACAGTATAGGACTTTGGCAGGCAATTATTAAATAATAAAACAGTAAATCAACATGAAAATCACCACAGTGGTAGACAGTGAGATGAAGAACAATATTCTGGTGGAATTTGCAGAAAACAATTTGATTTTAAAATGTTATGAATTTATTAAATATTATTGTATAACAAGGTATACAGTATAGGACTTTGACAGACAATCACCACAGTGGTAGACAGTGAGATGAAGAACAAGAATCTGGTGGAATTTTCAGAAAACAATTTTATTTCACATTTTTATGAATGTATCAAATATGACTGTATAGCAAGGTAAATATTCATGACTTTGGCACGGAATTATTAAATAATAAAACAGTAGAACAACATGAAAATCCCAACATTGGTAGTCAGTGAGATGTAGAACAAGAATCTGTTGGAGTTTGCAGAAAACAATTTGATATCATTTATTTTTTAATATTTTTTTAAAGGTCTGCCGACACAAAGCGCATAAACCTTTCGTCTACCACGCAACCTCGTGTAGACGCGCAATATATTTTTAAGCGTAGTTGGCGCGACCGCACTTTTCCGAAGCACAGATGGCGTGATCGCAGTAACACACTGCAAACAGATGGTGCGTGTATTTGTGACAATTTTCATATATGTTATAAACAAAACACAACATACAGTAAGTAAAAACACTAACCTTGAAGTTTGTGTTGCATCCACATCCTGTATCCGCAGTGTTCGTTAAAAGTTGAAAACGCACAGGATAACATAACCTAAGTGAATATTGTGATTTGGTTTGCCAATTCTTTAGGTGTTACCTTGTTACTTTAACTAGCCTACTGTTAAAAAAAGTGGGCTGGTGCACCGTCTATAATTCTCTCTCATTCAGTGTCGGGGGGGGGGGGGGGGGGGGGGGGGGGGCTGTCGACGTCATCAACAATTATTGAATGTCTACTATTTTAAAACCCGACACAGAACAAACGAAAATTTTACCGGCACAAACCAGCACAAACGAGACTATTTGGCGCGAATTTGGAGCATGTGGGGGGCTGAGTGACCTCAGAATGTACCTAATATTATTTTTATATCTAAAAAACCGAAGCAGCTCAGACGAAACCTTTTACAGCACAAACCAGCAGAAACGAACGAGACTATTTTGGGTGAATTTGGAGCATGTGGGGGGCTGGTGACGTCATCGTGTATAATTCAATTTCTGATATTTTAAAACCCGACGCAGCACAAACGAAAATTTTACCGGCACAAACCAGCACAAACGAAGCACAAACGAACGAGCCTATTTTTGGTGAATTTGGAGCATGTGGGGGGCTGAGTGACGTCAGAATGACCCCCTACTATTATTTTAATATCTAAAAAACCGAAGCAGCTCAAACGAAACTTTTTACAGCACAAACCAGCAGAAACGTTTGCGTCTATTTTGGGTGGATTTGGAGCATGTGTGTGTGTGTGTGGGGGGGGGGGGGGGGGCTGATGACGTAATCGTCTATAATTCAATATCCGATATCTTAAAACCCGACAAAGCACAAACCAAAATTTTACCGGCACAAACCAGCACAAACGAACGAGCCTATTTTGGGTGAATTTGGATCATGTGGAGGGGATGAGTGACCTCAGAATGACCTAAAAATATTATTTTAATATCTAAAAAACTGAAACAGCACAAACGAAACTTTTTACAGCACAAACCGAGCACAAACGATTGAGCATAGTTTGACGACGTTTTGCGTTGGGGGGGGGGGGGGGGGCAACTTCACGCAGGTAAACCCTGATCGGTTAGCACTAAGCGTCACAAATCTGAGCTGAATGTAGAGAGGGTATGACTCAAACATCTGTTCAGACAGACACACACACGAAGCTAAAGATAACTAGTAGGAGTCTGTTTACATGATGATAGAAAGCGGGATTCCACACAGCTGTGACATTCAAGCTCACAGGCATACTCTCACATACACATGCATACATACACAATCACAATGTGGCAGGTTTGAATTTCATGTCCTCTCCTATTTTGTTCAGTAACAGTGCTGCCATTTCGAGGTTTCTAACCTCAATGGACCTTAGTCACGGCAGACACCGTTTTTTTATTTGACAAGAATGAAAAACAAGGCTTTGAGGGACAGACTGTTCAATAACTTGCACTGTTGTATACCTAAAACATTACAAAAACTGCTTTCCAAAATCAATTCCAGAGGCAAACAGCCCATAGAATCGGCTTACATCCCTCACAGCCTTGTTTTCATTCTCAGTAAATATGGCATCTTTCCTGACTACGGTCCATATTAATAAAACCTGATACACACTCTCACTTTCTCCCGCCGCAATAGACCCAAATGACTGTGTATGCATTAGCCATTAATAGTGTGTTGATATTACAGCCTTTACCCTCTATGTTTTCAAAGTTACACTTTATAATTGTCCAAGGGGATTAATTTTTCACACAATGACAGATATAATTATGGCCATTGATTTTATCATACATCATTAAGGTGCAGTTTATACAAAAACACATAATTCAAACTGAAACTCCAGTGTTTGACAATAAAGTGTGTAAATGTGTTTGCTTCTATCAGGGAGTTTTGCTGATAAAATTAAATTATGTGCTGATTTCCATTTCATTTCATGTGTTTTTGATTGTGAAAAGCGGAGGCTAAACTTTAGGCTGTTTGGTCACTAGTATTGTAACATATGGTTTTAATCCACAGTGACAAACAGTATCATACATATGTGCTTTATTCCAAGAGCATAGAGGGTATGAGATTTTTAAGCCTTATTTTAAGAAATATATATTTTTCTTTTATAGTCCTATAGTTTAACCTCCTTAACATTATGGTTTCATAGTTATACTTAGTTGGCCAAGTCATTTTTCAGTGTCAGACACTGCCAGGCCAAAAAAAAAAAAGAAAAAAAAGATTTGATTTGAATAGGTATAAGAGTCTATGATTGGATTATTATTGCAATGCTTATTATGTTTCTAGCATGTTATATGTTTGGGAACAGTTCTTTTAACCCTAATTGATGGGGTGTGTAGCTTTTCATTTCTTAAACAACCATATCGGAAAGAAGACACATCATGGCCATATTCCAGGATGACAATGTCAAGATTCATCAGGCTTAAATTGTGAAAGAATGGTTGGGAGGGGGAATAGGCCTAAAGAATAGGTTTCACACATAAATTGGTACCACTGAGCATTTTCACTGGCCCACAATCGATACCGTGGGGAAAAACAGCCATCTATATATTTAATATTATCTCATAATTTGGCAGTAACTTTAAGACCTGACACACGGATCAATTATACTGCTACACATACATTTTCTCTCTCAATCTCAACTGTTTACGTTCACTTAAAACATAACTGAATGTGTTTACGTGAATATTCAACAAGATCAGCATTTTGACATTTTGTGTGTATTTGACTGTTTAAGCTCAATAAGCGCTGAAAAATAACTCAACTTTGTACTTTGGGTGTGAGCACAAAATCTGCAGGAATAAATAAAATTATGCGCAATACACACAATCCAGAGCATATGAAACAAGTGAGTGAAGGGAGTAAAATAGTAAAAATCATATTATTTTTAAACATATGTTCACTTCACATTCACAACAACTTGGCTACCCTTGGTCTACCCTGCCACTAGAATGCATTTCTGGCCTGTCTAATGGAAATGTAATAAGCCTACATCCAAAACAATCCAATATTAATAACACTATTTACAGGATTAGTTAGGATTACCCAAACAATGTAATTCTGTCATTTACTTAAAAGAACAATTACCGATAACCCTTATGCCATTTCAAATCTGTATGATTTTCTTTCCTCTGAAGAACACAAAAGAAGAAATTAAAAAAAAAATGCTGGTAAACAAACTATTTTGGTTATAATATTAACATCCATATAAGGACCACTGAGACATTTCTCAAAATATCTTCTTTTACATTCCCAATCCCTCTACAACCTTTTTTTTTTAAATCTAAATACATTTATATAATGCATTCAGATTTATTTATTTAAGCCTAAATGGTTCTATTACAGTCTTAGTAAAGATGGCCAAATAGTGAACATCAGATATATAAAAAAAAAAAAAAATCAGATATAGGCAATAACACAATATAGGCCAATATACAGTACTGAATGATTACAATATTAATGTACTGTCAATTTTGATTATTTACTTATATGGTATAACAAACATTACCACTGCATTACAATATGTCCTAACAGACATAATGTTTCCAACTGGCATGAAGTTGGTTTGACGTTGGACGTTCGATATTCGCGTATTTAGGGACCGTCTCTAAAGTTACATGCGACACTGTTATAAACGTTTTGTAACTTAAATAGCGTTCGAAGACAATGACTTACAGTCATAAAACCTACTGTACATTGTTCACCCAGGTCTCAGGTATGATGCACACCTTTCAGATTTTTGATATGTATGACAATAAACTGTTAAATCATATGCAAATATTAATATGTATTTCACTACTGTATGGGATCATATACAAAATATGGCAATATTTAAAGCTCAATAGCATTTGAAGACAATGACTTACAGTCATAAAACCTACTGTACATTGTTTACCCAGGTCTCAGGTATGATGCACACCTTTTACATTTTTGATATGTATGACAATAAACTGTTAAATCATATGCAAATATTCATATGTATTTCACTACTGTATGGGATCATATACAAAATATGGCAATATTTAAAGCTCAATAGCGTTTGAAGACAATGACTTCCAATGACCTGTTGCCATTTATTGTCATACATATCAAAAATCTGAAAGGTGTGCATCATACCTGAGACCTGGGTGAACAATGTACAGTAGGTTTTATGACTAAGTCATTGTCTTCGAACGCTATTGAAGTTACAAAACGTTTATAACAGTGTCGCTTGTAACTTTAGAGACGGTCCCTAAATACGCGAATATCGAACGTCCAACGTCAAACCAACTTCATGCCAGTATAATTCCAGTGTGCTGCTTTGCTAGTGGAACAAACGAAACTAATGTGGCTGATCTGAACTACTACAAATTTATTAGAGTACTGTCTTTTGCCAGGCTGAACAAGTCTGTTAGGTTTGGTCATAACAACTGGATGCTGCTTGTGAAGGGGTGGTTCTTAGTACACACACACAGACACACACACACACACACACACACACACACACACACACACACACACACACACACACACACACACACACACACACAGACACACAGACACACACACACACACGCACACGCACGCACGCACGCACACACACACCTGATAATAGATAAACGCACATTTCTGTTGCCAGTGATCACCCACGGGTCAGATTATTTTAGATGAGCCATTCGTAGTGTGAACTTCAGTAGCCCCCTCTGAACTGTATAACTCAATGAAAGCGCGTTTGGTACCATACAACGAACGTGATGTGTCTCATACCTTCTGCCTGGTTCTTCTGCATCACATGTAATGTAAAAACAGTGATGCGACACTGAGAGCATTAAAACCCTGTTGCATTCCAGTGCCAGTGGGTTAGGGAGCATAAAATACTGATTTGTGTCAATAATGAATTTTTACAGACTGTCTTGTCTGTCACGTAGAGAATGAATTGGTTAGCGTACAATTTGCGCAGTAGCAGAAAGGGGTATTATTAGCATACATATACAATCATACATACAAACACACACCTCTGCGGCACGTTAAGTGAATGGATATCCAGGAAACAGTTAAGTAAATGAGTCCCGTTAGTTTAGTAGTAAAATTACGCGCTTACCTTTGTCAGCTGCGCTATTTTCTTGCACATTTTCGTGTGCATTTGATAATCATACATTTCCTTCTCTACAATCACATTGGGGATGTCCGCAATAGCGGTCCCGTTACATGCACAGCTGCCGCCGGGGGACTGGTTCATCTTCCCAGAGCTGGAAGCCATAATAACCAGTTAGATCAGTCACAAACTGGGCTGCGCAACACACTGGTCGCCTTTACGTGATCTTGAAGGTAGAGTCCTTACGACAGCCGAAAGCATTCTGCATGCTGCAACGGCGACCGGCGAACACCCTCCCGCTCCGCCGTCGAGCTGCCCCCGGTGAGAGCACTGCTCACAAGATAATGCCATCTGTACACGACTCACTGACACTGACACTGACGGCATGCGCCCCCAGCCCGCCCGCACACCTGTCTCTCACCCGGGGCGTGACTACAGTCTTACATTACAAGTCACGGGTACTGCAGTGTAATCTTAGCCCCTCCCATGAACACCAACACGCCCAACAGCACAACAAACATAAACTCGCGCAATTTCCAAGCGTCAATTTCAAATAAATGTGAAAGGTGAAATCCCCTGGACCATATTTCGAAGTCTGAACCGAGTTATTATCGTAATAGGCTATAGCCTACATAGTGACATAGTTAATTCATGACTGGCCATTTCTATCCTAAAACAGCTGTCACATAGCCTATGGAATTTAGCCTTTTTTTTAGCCCTTACTTTTTTATTCACTGGAAACTTGTAATCACGTATCGGACTTATCATTCATTAGACCCGCGAGAAATTGCACCAGAAATAATATAATAGCCTAATAAAAAAATAAATAATAATAATAATCTGTTACCTTTCGCAGAGCTTAAATGTGGACCAATCAGAGCTGTTTGTGATTAAGGATAAATAAGGCATTTTATTGAATCATTGTAGGCCTAAATATATTTAAACGTATATGTCAGACTCAAACACTTAAAATTAATAAAGTTAAGCGAAACACGTCTTGAGATAAGGAGATCCATATTAAAAGCTGCAGTTACTAAGCCTCTCAGCGCCCCCTGAAGGAAACCACATAGTATTGTCCGTTACAAATATGATTGACAGTCAGGGACGGGAGGAGGTTTTTGTATGAAGTGTTACAAAACCTGTACAGAATATACAGAATAGGAGTAAGTATTTCATTTCTTTGGGTTCCAGCACATGTGGGAGTAGAGGGTAATGAGGAGGTGGATCAGCTGGCAAAGAGATCTTTAAAACGCAATGTAATAGACATTAATGTATCTCTGAGTAAAACTGAAGTTAAAGTATTAATAAAATCTGCTCTAAATAAGATCTGGCAAGAGAAATGGGATAAGGAGACAAAAGGTAGACATTTGTATAAAATTCAAAACAAAGTTGGGGTTGAGAGAAAGAAATACGGAAGTAGAAAGGAAGATTCTATTATATCTAGGCTTCTAATAGGGCATTCAGCACTTAATTACTCATTATGTATTATTGGGAAAAGAGAATCGGGGAGTTGTGATAAATGTGGATTGTCAGAAACAGTTGAACATGTGTTGATTCAGTGTTCAGGATACAATAGAGGAAGAAGCAATTTAATTGAAACATTAGAATACTTAGGTATTAATACGTTGACATTAGATAGCATATTTCAAAACGCACAGAAAGAGAAAAGGGTGTATAGTGCTTTAATAAGATATCTAAGGGAAACAGGATTGGTTGATAGGATATAGTTAAATAGTTTTTTTTTTTTTAATAAGTTGCTTAACGCTATTGACGCTTCACACTCCTGTCCAGTTGGTGGCGGTAAATTCACATTTTAGCTGGTTGGCCAACCGCCATAAAACTCTTAAAGAAGAAGAAGAAGACGGGAGGAGGCGGTCGGTAACTCTCGCGAGAGCACGTTTTGAAAAGTGGCGCTTTCACCGTTGTTCAAGATAGAAGCCTCTTAAAAATTAATTTCAGGTACGTCTCGGATTAAATAACATTTGGATCAAAAAGTAACATTTACATATACACTAGCAAGGATAAATGTTCTGGTAAATTTGTATTTGTTAAAAGTACAATTATGAGTTAGTTCGTCATGTTTTTGTGTTGTTGCTAACTGTCGGGGCTAGCAGTTTATCGAGGCGGTGTCGCCAGAGAATGTCTAACATTAGTGTCGCTCAATTTATACGCACAAACAAATAACGTTAACTGTTTTACTAAGGTAACATAATTTGAATTTTAATCCAACCATTTCATCAGTGCTCTTTTTCCATGTGTTTGATTTGTTGTGGGATAACATACATGGTCGTGCTGTGTCGTGAGTTATAACGTTATATGCTAGCTTATTTAATGAATAACTTTTCATTTAGATCATTTAAAGTGTCCAATGGGTGGAGGAAAGATCAGGTAACGATTCTGTCGTGCTAACTTAACGTTACCCGAAATTTGTTTTGACTAATTATCTTTAAACTGTGAAGTGTGTTATTAACAGCTAACGCTAAAACAACTAAAAAACAAAATACATGTTTAAGCGGATGTCCTCAATACGCAGTGTTCCATGGGTGTTTTGGATTTGTAAACGTATATCAAGTATGATTCATTCACATGCAGGCTGGCATGTAATTTGTTTTTGTGTCTCAGTAACATCAACATGGCTGGAGACGCTGATCTGGAGATTGAAGAGGCTTTCCGTCGCGCACAGAAAGCTCATAATAACAAGGCGAAACTTGTTGCCAGTTTGAAGACCAGATATAATAAGGTGCAGCATAACTACGTTAATTTTATAATGTACACTGACGTTCAAAAGTTTGGGGTCAGTATTTTACAAATTAATACTTTTATTCTGGAATAATGGATTCCAAAAATAAGTTCCATTTCAGATAAATGATATTGTTTTTTAACCTTACATTCATCAAAGATACCTGAAAAAAGCTATAATGGTTTCCTCAAAAATATTGAGCAGCATAACTGTTTTCATCATTGGTAATAATGTTTGACACCAAATCAGAATATTAGAATGTTTTCTGAAGGATCATGTGACACTGAAAACTGGAATAATGGCTTCTAAAAAAATCCACTTTCCCATCACAGTAATAAATTACATTTTAAAATATACTAAAACGGAAAATGTTATTATTTTAAATTATAATAATGGTTCACAATATTACAGTTTTTACAGAATTTTTGGTCAAATAAATGCAGCCTTGGTGGTTATAAGTGATCATTCAATAAAGGGATAGTTCACCCAAAACTGAAAATTCTGTTATCTTTTACTCACCCTCATGTCGCTACAAACCTGTAAGACTTTCGTTCATCTTCACAACACAAATGAAGATATTTTTGATGAAATCTAAGAGCTTTCTGTCCCTCCATAGACGTCTACTTAACTGAAACTTTGACGCTTTGAAAAGTTCATAAAGAGATTGTAAAACTAATCCATATAGATTGAGCGGTTTAGTCCAAATTTTCTGATTAGACTTGTCTTGATCGCTTAATATAATGAACAGATTGAATTTAGGCTTTTATTCACATATAAACATTGATCAGCAAACTATAAACAGAAGCTGAACAGAACCTGATTGACCTGCGAGAACAAACCTTATGCTGAAGCTCAAATGTGCTGCGTAACACACGAAAATAAAGCTCTTTGGTTCTTGCACGTAAATTAAACATGCTTGAGCTTCCGTTTACCACAACTTATGTGTGAGATGATGAATGTTTATTTGTGAATAAAAGCCTACATTCAATCTGTTCAAAAAGCTATTGTCTTCTCAGAAAATTTGAACTAAATCGCTCAGTTCATATAGATAAGTTTTGAAGCTTCAAAGTTTGTTGTGTTGCTGTCAACAGAGGGACAAAAATGTCTGATTTTATTAAAAGTATCTTCATTTGTGTTCTGAAGATGAACAAAAGTCTACACATTTGGAACGACATGAGGGTGAGTGATTAATGACAGAATTTTAATTTTTGAGTGAACTAATCCTATAACATTATTGAATCTTACCAACCCCAAACTTTTGAAAGGTAGTGTAGGTGCATGGGAAATTTTTCTAACATGTTGTCTGACACATCAAACAATCTTCTAAATGAGGTCATTTTTAATTCTGTGTAGTTGGAAGATAAGTCCGAGTTCCATGAGGAGTTCATCCGATGCCTGAAGTATGCCATGATCATTTACACCCGAGAGCCTGCAGTGGAGAATGTCATTGATTTTGTCACTAAGTTTGCAGCGAGTTTCGAAATGCCTGTTAATGAGGAGGATCAGGAGGATGATGATGATGATGACACTGAGTTTTTGAACTTTCTGTTCAACTTCCTGTTGGAGGTAGTGTCACGCATGCAGACATTTGGGTTGGGGGAAAAAGAGCAGGCAAAAAAAAAAAATCATGCCTCAAAGTGTACCTTTGTTTTCATTCAGTTTCTTATCCATGTCTTTGCCATCTTTTTCTCTCCCTCAGTCTCACGGTGCAAGCAGCCATGCTGTGCGGTTTCGTGTTTGTCAGCTGGCGAATAAGTTGCTGGGCAGTCTGAGTGAGAATGCTCAGATCGATGATGATCTGTGTGATAGGATCCATGAAGCCATGCTGGTCAGAGTAACAGACAAATACCCTAATGTCAGGATTCAGGCAGCACTGGCCTTGGCCAGACTTCAGGACCCCAATGACTTAGACTGCCCCACTATTAAAGGTACTCAGAATGCTCATACTTTCACTCACAGACATTGAGCTTCAATCCTTACTTAACATGTTAATGTTCAAAATTGATCCAAGCATTTCCAAGGAATGTACATTTAAATAAGGTAAATGTGATTAATTCTATGTGTTTGTAGCTTATATTCTGCTTTTGGAAAATGACTCGAACCCAGAGGTTAGACGTGCTGTGCTATCTTGCATCGCTCCCTCGGCTGCTACACTCTCTAAAATCTACAAGCGCACTCGAGACGTCAAAGAGAAAGTCAGGAAACTTGCTTATCAGGTAAAAATGTCTAAGAAAATACCAAATTGAACTAACCTGCAGGGAAAGTTAACAATTATTAAATAGTGGTGTTTTTATTTATTTATTTATTTATTTATTTATTTATTTATTTATGTGAACGTCTTTACCGTCAGTTTTGATCAATTTAATGAAACCTTGCTGAATAATAAAGGTATTAACTTGTAGTGTATGCAATAAATATGATGCGTTTACGTATGTGCTTCAGGTACTGGCAGAGAAAGTGCATATTCGAGCTCTGAGCATCGCTCAAAGAGTGAGTCTATTGCATGAAGGCCTCAGTGACTCTGCAGGTAAGGACATTCTGGTGTTTGTTGATCATACTGTCTCCAATTGTAAACAACTACGCATGTTTTAGTTCATGTGCATTGTCTCCTAACAACAAAGTCCTCTAAGTCTAGGCACAAACAAGTTTTTCGGTGACAACTGGGTCATTAAAGACTCGCACACAGGTTTCTACTATTATGGAAAACACCTCATTATGTCTGCCCTTTCAAATCATTTTTACTATCAAACATATCTTACTGAACTGCAGTGCCTATGATAATATCAGACAACAAACATGTTTATTAGAAATATTTGGCAAAAAAACACCTTTATTAGAAATATTTGGCAAAGTATCGCCTGAATGCACCTTAGAATGTTTGTCTTGTATTAAGCTTATACTTGATTATCTTATAATTTTGTAAATTGTATATCTGATATTTTATTTACTGCTGGCAGGGCAGTATAAGTCAATAAACAAATCATGTCCATCTCCCTTAGACTCAGTGAAGGAGGTCATCAAGACCCATTTGCTGCCTGCTTGGCTTCGCTTGCTGCAGGGAGACGTTTTGCAGTTGCTGCACAGACTGGATGTAGAGAACTGTGCAGAAACTGCAGTGACTACCTTACATGCCATCTTTTCCATGACAACAAACCCTGATGAACTTCTGCAGAACGGTATCAGGCTGGATGAGAGGTCAGTTACTTAAATCTAAACACCAGTACAAGCATACTTCAGTCACTGCAGTTTAGCGGCATAATTCAATTCACCAAAATTTAAAAACATGTTAAAAACATGCCCTGCCTTTTGTATGTCCATTTGACATCTTGGAAAAGGTTTATTGCATTTTTTTTTTTTCAGTAGAAGCATAGTACTTTCAGCTGCATTCAAGCAACAGGGTTTCCGTGGGGCATTAAAAGTCGTTCAATTGATTTTTGTAAAAAATTAAGGCCTTAAATGACATTTAAAAAGCATTCAATTTGAATCCTACATGCATTAAAAATTTAGATATAGTTTTGTGATATAAAATTTATAGAATTTTTTATATTAATTTATTTGAATATAGCCTTCATAATTAATCAGTTTTATTTGCTGTCGCAAAATATGTACGTTAGTGTGATAAACGCAGATCCAGTTTGGTAATTGCTTCCAGCCGGACTCAAATTGCCGTGATGCGGGCATTTTGTACTGCAGAAATAACGAATAAAACTAGACCAGAAAAATGGGAAAGTGCAAATTCCAGAAGAAATTGCTAGAAGACAGTTTACTGCTTTAAATTATTTAACACAATTAATGCAGCATCCGTTAATTTGTTAGTCTTTATTCATGCAAATGCTTTTAAACCATTCAAGCGCGACGAGAAAAGCTGCGAAAACCGCTCTGCCTTTGAATGTCCTTCTAAGTAACACACACGACGCACAGAAAGACGTGCGCCAGTATCGTGCACACAGACAGCGCGCCAGAATACAGTTCTCTTTTGTGCTTAAACCTGGCGTGAATGAAAGGTAACACACACAATTATGCCAAATGTTCATCATTTTTATCCAGACATCAATAGCTGTATTAGTATCAGTGATACTGACCCTCCAAGTATTTGAAATATACTGTATGTTGGTTCTACATTAATTTGGAGATTAAATTTGAATTATTAAATGATAAAATATATAAACTAAATATAAACCTACAAAATGTGTTTTTAATTGCGATTATTCACAGAAAAGAAATGTGATCGAGTAAATGTTTTATCGATTGTCAGCCAAAAAAAAAAAAAAAAAAAAATATATATATATATATATATATATATATATAATATATCTGTGGTTAGTCATGGGTCAGGTATGGCATTAAAAGCATTATATTTAATTTGAAGATACCTGCAGAAACCCTGAAGCAAATGTTAACAAATATTCTGCTAGTTTTTCCCCATATTTGGCATAAGGAATTTGAAAAGTGTGAAGATCCATTGTGGGCCTGCCAGTCACTAATGGCAGAAGTAGAGGTAGACTGTACTGGATATTAAAAACCCATATCAGAAAAAAGCTTTTAGATATGTATTTTACTTTTATTTATTTTTCATATATATATATATATATATATACATACATATATATACACATATACCCATTTAACATTTATTAAGGAAAAGTATAACCAAACAAAATATCCTAATAAATATTTACTATTTACTGACTAAAATGTCTGTAAACTTTGACGTAATGTGCAGTTATTACCTAATGCTTTAAGTTACGAGTTGCTACACACTGCCTGCAAGTATTTCTTTGGGCAATCTTCAACAGTCTCATTTCTTAAATGTGTATGTCTCTCTGTACAGGAAACTAATTACTGTGGGCTCCCTAACATGTGAAAATGTGTTGTACTGGAGAGCGTTGTGTGAGTTTGTCAAGAGTAAAGGAAATGAGGGTGAGGAATTACTGGAGAAGTTACTCCCTGAGGCGGCCATCTTTGCAGAGTATCTATACAGGTGAATATGCTTTACACTTGTTTCTTGTAACCCTTTTAATTGAGTTAATTATTCTTCCATGTTTAATTTTCTTTTTGAATTCAGTTAAACACTTAACATTTGCAAATGATAAGCCAGCTAAATAAGGAAGCTTTTTTGTTTCAGTTATCTAAAGAGCTTTACTCCGCTGTCTGAGGAGCGAAGAGCTGATATGACACAGCTTGAGATGGTGATGACCCAAGAGTTTGTTGGACAGCAGCTGATTCTGCTAGTCGGGTGTCTTGACACTTCTGAAGAAGGCGGCAGGTCTGAGTTCTCCGTACTCTGATCTCTTACTGATCAATGTAAAAAAAAACATTTTAGACTATTATTATCTTCAGTTTTTGATGGTCCATTTCCTCCCTTTATGTCTGTATAACTGAAATACAACAGACTTTTAAGGGTGTTTTTGAGCTGCAAATTTAGTTATTAAAGTTTTAATCTTCCCATGAACTGTTCTAGGAAGCGCATGGTAGCAGTGCTACAGGAGATTCTCTTGATGCCCAACACACCCACGTCTCTGATTGGTTTGCTGGTAGAGAAACTGATTAGCATTCTACGAGATGACGCACAGAAAATTCAGATGGTCAGTCCTTGTGAGAACATCATACTCTTAAAAAAAAAAAAAAAAATCTTCTGTTTGTGGCATCCAGACATTGTATCAGTGTTAGATTTGTAACGGTATGAGACTTTCATGGTATGATAACTAGGGTTGTAACGGTATACCGGTATGGCTGTTTATCACGATATTGGCATGTACGATTATCATATCATGAACATTTGCTTGTCCACGGTTTTGAATTTTTTTTATAAAATGAAACCAGATCTCACCTGCGCATATGCATATTCTTACCACTTGATTGCTTACACCCATACATGTACAGCGGAGAAAATGTCTGAGACAGAGCCTGCAAATTCTAATCTCTATCTCCCCTGCCAAAAAAAAAAAAAGGTTTAAACCTGCAGTGTGGGAATACTTTGGGTATCCGAAAAACAAACGCGGGGTTTTCCTTGAAGATGGATGTCCAGTTGTGTCCAGAAATGTGGACGAAGAGTGGCTGCCTCCAAAGGAGGAAATATTTAAAAACTTAATAATGTAAAATAACTAGCTTCCGGCTAAACTAACATACAGATTTCAGTTAAGCCTAAAGCGCAACTTGTGACGTCGGAAGTAGCGTAGTGCGTCATGGTGTAGCATAAATATCAGCATTATGTCACATTACTCACATAAGTTGCACTTTACGCTTAAGTGTAATCCGTATGTTCGTTTGAGCGGAAGCTAGTTATTTTACTTTGTAAAGTTTTTATATATGGATATTTTTGTTACATAAATGCATCGCTTTGCTTCAGAAGGCCTTTATTAACCCCCCGGAGCTGTGTGGAGCACTTTTATGATGGATAGATGCACTTTTATGGACTTTAAAACAGAAACAGCCATTCACTTCCATTATAAAGCTTGGAAGAGCCAGGACATTTGTTTAAATATAATTCCGATTGTATTCGTCTGAAAGAAAAATGTCATATACACCCAGGATGATTTGAGGGTGGGAGGCAAATTTTTATTTTGGGGTGAACTATCCCTTTAATTTCTTTGAGTTAAACCAAACTTTTATTTTGATGGGTTTTAGTGAAGACCTTTTCAGAGCAAATTTGACGTGTTCTCTCAGAGCGGCTCTGGATATGTTCATGTGTTCTCGTCCACATTATTGTGAGATGGCAGATGCTGAAAATACCATGAGGTCTTCACACATACTTGAGTATGTAGTAGACGAAACTGCGCAGCTCTTTCCCACAGATATGCCGAACAAGACGATTTTAGCAGTCTTTTTGCACTTTAATATCCACAGACCATGTCGTGACTTAATTTATTGTACATCTCTACTTTTGATTTAATTCATATGTCCATCAATTCATGTGTTTTGTGACATCTGCGTTATGCTGTAAATTCCATTTTCATGACTGGATTAAGGGGTTTCCCTCTGCATTGTGGAAATCATACGATACGACCTTAAGTCATTAATGGGACATACCTTTATCTGTACTGAGGGATGGAATATAGGTGAACATGTTCGTGTTTCCTCTTTTTGCAGCCACTTTCATCCACCTTTTTTTTCCAAATTGGATATCTATCCTCGAGGACAACCACGTTTGTTGACGCTACGCGTTTGTTTTTTCTGTATCCAAAGTATTTCCATGCTGCAAATTTTAACTTCTTTTTTGACGGGAATAGAGATTAGAGATAACTGCCTCTGTCTCTGATATTTTTTTCTGCCCTACGTGTGGGTGGAGCAAGTTCAGTCTAAGCAGTCAAGTGGAAAGAATTTGCTTATGCGCTGGTGAGATTCTCTGTCTAATTATTTTTTTCCCCCCAATACTGTAGATAAACAAATGTGCACGATATGATAACCATATACCGTGATATTATCGTCAAAGTTACAACCCTAATCAGTGTAGTGATTTCAGATGGAGTATGTCCTTTGTCTATCTACGTTGAAACTGGCCTAAATTGGGTTCTGTAAAAAATCTGATTCAAGTGTTTTTCAAACATGCAACAAGAATCATCGGTGGCAGTTGGCTGAAAAAATGTAATTGGTTGACTATGTAAATGTGGCCTTTGAGATCTGCTGATTTATGCAGTCAAGTGTCTCTACAGCAATTCACTGAAGGTTTAATTTTGTATTATTTTAATCAGGTTGCTGAAATAATCTCTGATGTGAGAGAGCCCATTTTTCACATCTCTGAACCTGTTGATGAGAATGAGAAACGCAGAAAGCAAGTTAGAGTGAGTACAACTTCATAAACCACTGATGCTTAATGGCATCAATCTAATGCATTAGATTGGCATCATTTTAAAATACTTTTTTATAGTTAGCTGAGGTGCGAGTGCAGATAATGGAGGCCAAGCAGACTTTAGAAGATTGCATCAGCTGTCAGGACTTCAGTCGTGCAGCTGAGCTGAAAGACTCCATCTCTCAGCTTGAAGAGCTCAAGAACCAGCTCACCCTGGAGGCTTCACAGCCTGCTGAAAATATCAAGGAACAGCGTGTGGAGAAGGTACTAATTTACAAAGACACTAGCATAAAAAAATAAAATACATTTATTCAGCAAGCATACATTTTAATAAAAGGTTAAAGTAAATACATTTATAATGTTTCAAATAAATGTTCTTTTGAACTTTTTGTTTTATTCAAAAATGAAAATTATCCCATGATTTATTCACCCTCAAGCTACCCTAGATGTATATAACTTTCTTCTTTCAGATGAACACAATTGGAATTATATATTTAAAAAAAAAATTTGCTCTTCCAAGCTTTATAATGGCGTTCCTGATTTTTAAGTCCAAAAAAGCCCATCCATCCATCATAAAAGTAATCCATATGACCCAGGAGGTTGATAAAGGCCTTCTGAAGCAAAGCATTGGGATTTTGTTAGAAAAATATCCATACTTAATACTTTAAAAACTAAAATAACTAGCTTCCGGCAGAAGGCCTACGCAGGTCGACTTATGCCAAAAGAGTAACCCCTGACGCAATGTAGGATAAGTGTGAGCTTTGATGTCTCTCGTGGTTCAAACAAATAGGGCTGGGCAACAAAATCAAGCTCATCTTCTCTTATATATCGAAATCCTCTGACATTTCTCTTTAAAATTTCTCGTTTTAGACTTCTAATTCATGACCGGTGTCTTGTTTTGCTCTATCCTCTGCGCTTCCGCGTTCGTCAATGCATCAGTTTAGGGGTTACTCTTTCACCGTAAATCAATGCGAACGGCCGTCTGTTGAAAACTAGTTGTTTTAGTTTTATAACGTATAACGTTTTAAATATGAACATTATACTTACACAAACGCATTGCTTCACTTCAGAAGGCCATGTATGATGGATGGATGTGCTTTTTTGGAATTCAAAATCTGGTCCTTCATTCACTGCTATTATAAAGCTTGGAAGAGCCAGGACATTGTTTTTATACACTTACCTAAAGGATTATTAGGAACACCTGTTCAATTTCTCATTAATGCAATTATCTAATCAACCAATCACATGGCAGTTGCTTCAATGCATTTAGGGGTGTGGTCCTGGTCAAGACAATCTCCTGAACTCCAAACTGAATGTCAGAATGGGAAGGAAAGGTGATTTAAGCAATTTTGAGCGTGGCATGGTTGTTGGTGCCAGACGGGCCGGTCTGAGTATTTCACAATCTGCTCAGTTACTGGGATTTTGACGCACAACCATTTCTAGGGTTTACAAAGAATGGTGTGAAAAGGGAAAAACATCCAGTATGCGGCAGTCCTGTGGGCGAAAATGCCTTGTTGATGCTAGAGGTCAGAGGAGAATGGGCCGACTGATTCAAGCTGATAGAAGAGCAACTTTGACTGAAATAACCACTCGTTACAACAGGCGTATGCAGCAAAGCATTTTTGAAGCCACAAAACGCGCAACCTTGAGGCGGATAGGCTACAACAGCAGAAGACCCCACCGGATACCACTCATCTCCACTACAAATAGGAAAAAGAGGCTACAATTTGCAAGAGCTCACCAAAATTGGACAGTTGTTGGAAAAATGTTGCCTGGTCTGAGTCTCGATTTCTGTTGAGACATTCAGAAGGTAGAGTCAGAATTTGGCGTAAATAGAATGAGAACATAGATCCATCATGTCTTGTTACCACTGTGCAGGCTGGTGGTGGTGGTGTAATGGTGTGGGGATGTTTTCTTGGCACACTTTAGGCCCCTTAGTGCCAATTGGGCATCGTTTAAATGCCACGGCCTACCTGAGCATTGTTTCTGACCATGTCCATCCCTTTATGGCCACCATGTACCCATCCTCTGATGGCTACTTCCAGCAGGATAATGCACCATGTCACAAAGCTCGAATCATTTCAAATTGGTTTCTTGAACATGACAATGAGTTCACTGTACTAAAATGGCCCCCACAGTCACCAGATCTCAACCCAATAGAGCATCTTTGGGATGTGGTGGAACGGGAGCTTCGTGCCCTGGATGTGCATCCCACAAATCTCCATCAACTGCAAGATGCTATCCGATCAATATGGGCCAATATTTCTAAAGAATGCTTTCATCACCTTGTTGAATCAATGCCACGTAGAATTAAGGCAGTTTTGAAGGCGAAAGGGGGGTCAAACACAGTATTAGTGTATTATATTGGTGTTCCTAATAATCCTTTAGGTGAGTGTATATCTCCGAATGTATTCGTCTGAAAGAAAAGTCATATACACCTAGGATGGCTTGAGGGTGAGTAAATCATGGGCTAATTTTCTCTTTTGGGTGCACTATCCCTTTAATAAGAATCTTATTTGAGCACCAGTTCAGCATATTAGAATGATTTCTGAAGAGTCATGTGAGTGCAGAGAAATAATGGTGCTGAAAATTCAGCTTAGCCATCACGGTAATAAATTATATTTTAAAATATAGGTCTTCCAACAAATATCTGCTGATTAGATAATTGTCCATTTTAATTTTGTCTATCGCTATACTGTCAGTCACAGTGTACATGAATTGGTTTTGGAATTGTTTTTTGTGAATAATTGTTGTATTCAAATTTGTTTAACTTGTGTCATATGAGCATAAGTTAGTTAGTGAATTGCTCGATCAGTGTCATAAATGAACATATTACAAGACGAAGTGTGAGAACAAATGTCGTGTGAATGGCCTGAGTCTTGGTGTCACATTTTTGATGAACACTATGGCATAGTTGACATCATTAACATGCATGTACATATTAAGCCTTACATTTAAGTGCTTAATTTAGATATCTCTAATGTAATCACATATCCTGTGTGTATTTTCCCCAGAGTGATCCAGAGACTTTGTTAAAATGTCTGACGATGTGTGCCGAGTTGTTCAAGCAAATGAACATCAAGAGAGGAATCTGCCCTACCATGAATGCTCTGATAGAGTCACTGGTACTCATACTCATTCAAAAGCACTCACATTAATAACCATTTCCTGCTTTTCTGCAGTATAGGAAAAACCGGGTCTGTATGGCGCTTTTATCACAAGCTACTTTGGTTACTGGACTCTGTACACAAATCAGTGTAGTGCTCAACTGGAGCTGCAGTTATGGGAATATAACTTCAAAGTGCTTTCTCATTCCTAGATACTGCCAAGTGTGTCTAACCCAAACCCTGCTGTGCGCAACATGGCTGTCATCTGTTTGGGAACTGCTGCTCTCCATAGTAAAGACCTCGCCAACACACACCTTGTGCTGCTCTTGCAGGTATTTAAACATTTGTTTTAAAGATGACCAAATTCACTTTGTCTTCAAAGCTTGGAGATTATTTTGTGTGTGTGTGTGTGTGTGTGTGTGTGTGTGTGTGTGTGTGTGTGTGTGTGTGTGTGTGTGTGTGTGTGTGTGTGTGTGTGTGTGTGTGTTTTAGATCACACAGCTAGACGAGCCTAAAATCAGGATCAGTGCTCTCCGAGCACTCATTGACCAGCTCCTGCTCAATGGCCTTAACATCCTGCAAGACAAGTCTGCTCCTCCTACCTCCCAGGCACCTGACTCTCCAGACAATAACGGACAACCTGACCAACAAGTTGAAGAGGAGAGTACCGTCCAGGGCATTCTGAGGATGCTTTCAGAATTCCTTGATAGTGAGGTACTGCATATCCATCACTCTAGGCACTTTCACATGTTAAAGGTACACTATTGGAACTTAGGCCTCACTGTCACCAGTAAAATCGAACCCAACATCTGAAAATATAAATAATTATTTGGAAGCCTATTGTAATAAACAGACAGAGGCAAAAAAAAGGTTTGTACTTGCACAAAAGCAGAATTGACAGAGTACATTTTTAATTTTGTTGAACATTTTAAAGTCGGCATGAAATGAAAGTTGCAATCGTCTTCCCTATAGTACGTATCAAAGTGAAACGGCTACTCGAAAAATTTACTTAAAGGCACACTCCACCCATTTGCATTAAGCTTTCCATTGTTAGAAACCCAGTCATACTATTGAATGGTCGTGCAACACTCTCTGTTTCCCGAGACGAGAGAAATCCGCTATTTACCTTTTTCACTTCCTCCTACAATGACGCAAAAATCGTCATTTTACGTCATTGTAGGAGGAAGTGTAAGAGGGGGGGTTTCTGTAAAGACTACAAGCACTAGCTCCCACCCTTTCAAACCCGCCCATAGGGGGTTGGACCTAATGCGCTAACAGACCTATCACAGATCAATGCCTGTGCGTTTGATTTCACCGGCAGAAACTTTTAGAAAATTGGTAAACCGACGAAATCATAGGAGATGTGTTGCTTTACAGCAGACGACTATGTCAGTGTGTGTTCTCTGTAGCCACTAGCTGCTAATAGAGTCGAGTCAGAAAGAACCTTACCTCCAGGCGAATGCGTTTAGCGCTACTAGCACTGCTAGTTCCAGACGTTCCTGACTGTTCGTCATCATCATCTGACAAGGTAAATATCGACGGAATTGCGGTTTTCACAAGCGCGGGTCTCTTCAAATTGTGTGTTCACACCGAACGTGAATTTAATTATTTGCGCGAGTGGATTACATACAAAGTCAATGCAAAGACGCGAATAGACGCATCATTCACGCCGGGCGTTGCGAATGACGCGAATTGGACGACGCGTTTGCCGCGAATGTCTTCCGCGCAAGTTGAAAAATTTGAACTCAAGCGAATGTTCAAGCGTCTAACTAGACGCGTATTTGACGATCTATTTACGTTCGGTGTGAACACACCATAAGGGGTTGGGTTCGAAATGTTCTGGATTGAAATGTAGACTGCACACCGTCAGATGTTTTAGTGCTTCAATGGCTGTGTCCTCTCCGAACTTCGGGTTATTGATAGCCCGTAGCCACTTTTTGCACAAGTCCAAATCTTTGGGTAATCTATGAAAACTTACTCTGTGTATTTTCCTTGTGCTGGCTGAACATGCCGGTACTATGCAAGTGCACACCATTTCGAAACAAAAACGAAGAGTAATTCAATAATTAGTTCGCAAAGTAACTCTTCACTAGAAATTGTGTGAAATGATTTCCAGGCGGTAGCCTAGAGGTGGGAGTGGCCTGCGGAGCTGAGCATTGCAATGCACTATGGGGATTGTTGTCTACAATCCACAAGCACAAAGTCATTTTCTGCCTTTTATCTGCCAAGGAGGACCCAAAATAGAAATTTATGCTACTATTCTACTACATATATCACCCACTTTCAATACATATTCATGTCTCCACTGGTGGAATTACCCTTTAAAATTAAATTAAATTAAACACTGCTGCATTCCATTAAAAAAAAACAAGAATTTTCTGTTTTAATTTCATGATGACTTGACATTGCTGTGAACAGCCTTTATTTGATAGAACTGTTAATGTTAGTTTTATTCACATGTTAAACCTTGGCAGTGATTTTCTGCCAACTCCTTAAGCTAGCAACTTGCTGGAGCTGATTGGCAGGCATTTTGACAATGTGCCCTGTTTATACATGTCTAGCTAGATGGTGTAAATGTACTGCAAATGCTGTTGCAAATTAAACCTATTTGAATTTTTTCAGATCTGTGAGCTCCGCACAGAGACGGCAGAGGGTCTGGCCAAGCTGATGTACTGTGGGAGAATCCTAAGTCCAAAGATGCTGTCCCGTCTGGTGCTATTGTGGTACAATCCTGTAACGGAGGATGACCAAAGACTACGGCATTGCCTGGGGGTATTCTTACAGTTATATGCCCGGGCCAGCAGGTATACATGTTGGGAGATCTGCTTAAACTGAACAAAAATCATGTAAATGCTGTGAGTAATTAAAGTTGTAGTTAACCCAAAAATGAAAATTGTCTTTTACTCACCATCCTGTTTTTTTAAACCAATGTGACTTTCATCTTTGAAACACAAATGAACATTTTTAATAAAACCTGAGTGGTTTTAGTCCCTCTATTGAAAATCCATTCCACCAAAACATTTTTTTCAAAGGGTAATAAAGACATTGTAAAAGTAATCCATATGAAGCTAGATGTTTAATACAAGTCTTCTGTAGAAACATGATTGCTTTATATGGTGAACGGGTTAAATTTAGCCTTTTATTCACATATGACCATTAATCAACACATACTTAGAACACATGAAATATCAGAATTTTCATTTTTAGGTGAACTAACCCTATAATTTAATGTGTATATCTGAATTACAATAATGATGCCATTAACATTAAAGACTTGTAACAGCACAGCCAGATATTTAATTGTTTAATTTAATTGTTGTACACTAGAGCAAATCAAGAGTGTGTGGAGGAGAGTTTTCTGCCAACCATGAGAACGCTGTTCAATGCTCCCGTGACCTCTCCATTGTCTGAGGTAGACACATCCAACGTGGCTGAACTGTTTGTTGAACTAACGCGACCCAGTGCTCTTGCGCAACCTGCTGCCGTACAGGTACACTTGAACTTGAACGCTTACAGAAACAACAGTTTGTTTAACATGTTTATAGCACTATATTATATTGATATTATGTAAATGATCAAACATCTCTTTTGCAGGCTGTGTCTGTGCATGATTCGCTGGCAGTGCGTGTTTGTAATGAGATCTTGAGAGACGTTTCTGCTCCTGAGGTGCGTCTCTACTGTAAAACTCTCAGCTGGATGGAGATTAACACTGAACCTGGACCTGCCAACAATGAATTGCAACTACTGTTAAAATACATTTTACAGGTACTGCTGGAGTTAGGTTTCTTTTGTGAACATGTACCTGTTGTTTTTTGCTTTTATCCTTAATCTCTCTAAGCAGAAATGGATGAGAAATGAATGCCAATCTAACTGATGGGATATTTCATTTATGTATGCAATTATTTATGATCCATCAAGTGATCACTGTTTTTCCATCTTGTGTGTTACAGGAAGTGAAAGATAAGTACTGTACAAGGGTTATTGAAAAGCTTTGTATCAAGCTAAATGGGGATCGTTCCAAATCAGGCAGTAACCAGGACACAACTTTGCTTAACTTGGATGACAATACTGGAGGTACTAGCTAGCAAGCTAAGCATTCTGTAACTAGGTTCAGAAATGTATAATGGCTAAAGAAAAAAAAAGGTTTTTATTAGTATAATTGTATTTATTTTGTATTTAACATTGTTCTTAGTTCTCTCTAGTTTCACTTATGTAAGGATTGATTAATTTAGTTGTAATTTTTCAGGTGATTCTGTTAAAATCTTTTACAAGTAGACTATGCAACTTTTTGCCCACTTTTAAGGAAGAACATCGTATTGGTTGTGCTTCGGCTCTCCATGACTCTGCGGATAAACATGGTTCTGTCTCATAACTAAAACAAGAGAGGGATTATCCTTCTGCTCAAAAAAACATGGACAAAAAACTTGAAAATAAATTTCAGCACAGCGCTTCAACAGCTGAAAAATAAATAATTATTGCTTTACAATGAACTCCGTTAGAGAGCTACATACGGCGATTGATCTGCTCAATAAAATACCTTACTCACCTGTTGAGTAATAAAAACTGAATTCTCCCTATCGCTTTTACAACATTTTAAATCCTTCAGTTCTAGTCATCTCTGAAAAGACAAGCCAATGTTGATTCATATTTATTACGAGCTCTGTCATGTTTTCTTTTTGGCAGCAGACTTTTCCTTTATTCAATGTTTTTAAACAAACGGGTGATTCACCATAGGTTTGAGATTTAGGGCTCCATTAGGAGCTTTTAAAATAGCATAATAGGGGCACTTTAAACTTTTGCAATTAAACCGCGAATCACATGCGTTCCGAACCGTAACCAATCAACTACGATCCCTATACTTGGCATCACACATCTTGCGATGTGACTATTGTGGGTCTGCACATCGCGATATTGATGCTACAACAATATATCATGCAGCCCTACCCACACCATACATGTCAAATTAGCCAGAGTTACTCTTCTCTGTTTACGGATATGATGAGACGCACAGGCGAGTGGCTTCTGTATGCAATTTCCTGTGAAACTGTTAATACCTGTAGTAAATAAAGTAGCTGTTACATTTAACAAACCTATGTGTATCCTTGCAGAGGTGGTGAACAAAGATGAGACTATACCTAAACGTGCAAAACGAGGTACAGTCTAATTTGATAAAATGGAATATTTTTGTTTTGTTTTTTGGTGTAGCTTTTATGGTGGTTGTATTTAGCTCTGTCTGTTGTTTTTCAGGCCAGAAAAAAGCTTCCACTGCAAAAAATGGGAAGAAAACCAGTAAAGCTGAGTTGTCCTCTGATGAAAGGTTTGTTCAACATCTTTACTTTTGTTGTTGTTGTTCATATACAAAATGGGAAAAAATTACATTTGAGATTGTTTATCTTTTGATTGTGTTTTGTTCTTATTCTTTCTATAGTGATGAAGAGAATGTTCCAGAAGTGCCTCCATCAGTGCGACCAAGTCGGCGTGCCAAGATGGCTTCTCTGGATAAAACCAAGCAGGATCTGACTGCCCTCATGAACCAGGAAGCCAATGGTTCATAGAGTGGATTAGTTATGATGAAAGTTGTCCCTCCTATAGCATCCTACAGTCACTTCAGATCTACCTGAGACATTACATACTGCTAAATTTATATTATACTTTCTCAAGGAATCTTGACTCCTTAGTCTCAACCTGGGTTGATGTCAAAATTGTCTGTTAGAATGCAGCATCTGCAGGACCTCTCAAGAGGTTGTCCTTGGGAAGGAGTCATGTTAACATTTATTTACTTGTTTGAGGCTGTTCTTTTAAAAATGTACAAAGTGGACCAAACTACCCCTTTCTTTTATTTACTATTAAGAAAATTATGATCCTATTATGAACTAAATGTTGGAAAATTGGTGCATGTCAATAACAGCTAATATTTTAAAGTTGGTTGAGAAACTGGCTCATATTTCCATATAAAATGTTTACTTGCATTTGTATGGATTTTTTTAAACCTGAATAAAATGTTTTAAACAAACAATTACTCTGACAGGAGGACAAAATGTGTTTGCAAGAGATTTTATTGTTCTAGTGCTGGAGACATCTTTAAAGGCAAGTATAAAAACAGACAGAAAATACAATGTGTGTACATAATTTGTATGTTTATGTACAACATCTAGCACCAGGTAACAAGTTTACAGTGGCCAAAACTTTTAAATGGCATATTTGAATATTGTAAGACTATACAGAAGGCCTCCTGACAACTCCCATTACAAGCTCCTACTCCAGCATATGGTTGGCATAGGTATAGAGATATGCATTATTTTAACTGTTGTCTTCACTTTAGCCACAAGTTTTGAATGATTCCATTAGTTTGAATGGTTGAGGCCCTAAAGTAGATGGATGGAGTGTCTTATTTCAACAGTTTCAGAACAAATGCCTCTAGCATCAAGACGTATCTATGGATTAAATTATGTAGCTTGAAATATATAGTTTATGATATATGTAAAAACAAACCTCTCAAAGTACAAATCAAATTATACATCTAAAGTGGTCTCAGTGTAGCACTGACTAAACTTATTGCAGAAATGCAAGCTAGTCTTATTACAAGGAGCCTAAATTTAGGTGACAAAATCTAAAACCACAGTAGGGCAACTTCAACCTTTTACATACTCAAGGGGCAGGGCTGCTAACAAACAGATGTAAAGAGCTACCAAACAAAGTATTTAAATAACTTAACATACAGGCTGTATAACCAGTTAAACTGTTCTTGGTAGAGGCCTAAAATAATGTCATGTTACAACAATGGGTAATCAGTTTAGGCGGCTGCTACTACCATGCCTTACCAGTAGATTTCAAGAGGTAGGTGTCACATACTGTTATAGATAACAAATTGAGATTTTTTTTATATTTATGTTAAAGAAATGATATGTGGAGCATAGTTGCCTATGGGTGATCTTAAAAGCTTTAATTTAAAAAAAAAAAAAAACAATCTTACATATTCTTCAGAGTAAAACATTGCACCAAAATACACTGTACATTATAACAATGGTTGTCAGAAATACAAAATGGGTTGCAGTTGGGGTTTGGTAGTGCAACGAACAAACCTGGATGTAAATTAATGCTTAAATGATTTTCCACAACTTGAAAAACTATGTTAATTCACAGAAGTTGTAAGAAAGGTTTCCATAAATACAGGGTAAAAGCGCACTACATACACTTTGAGAACAAAAGAAGAATGCACCGAGTACATGTTTTGAGTGGGCCGTTTTTGTCACAAGTTTACTGAATAACAGCACATAAAAAGACTCAATCTGAAACATTTCAAAATATCTACATTTTTAAAAAACAAATAAAATGTTTGTAAAGTATCCCTGTTATAATACAAAAGATTGCAAATGTCAAGAAATGTGAAACTAACTGATCTCCTCCAGAATTGCATTAAAGTTAGCCTTAAAGTTTAACTCAGCTATAAGACTCCAAAATCATGGGTTGAGCAAACCAACCAACGTACTGCCCATTTATCCTTTGATACTCCATGCAACTAGAAGACATTTACTTACTTCTCTAGGTCTGCAACAAAAGTAAAATTCAAACGCAATTTCAAAAGAACAATAATTTTACAAACATAAAAACAAAATATTAAATAGTGCAACAAGTGTCTTAAAGTTTGTTTTTTTCTTTGCTACATGATGCTTGCCGAGGTTGCGTGTCATAATGCTTTGTGATACTCATCCAGACCACTGTTGAAAGGCACCTTGTTGGAGTTCAAGAAAATGTCTTGCACAAAACTGGTCCCAAGTTATTTCAATGACCCTGTGAAGCACAAATTGGAGACATTGAGAATTGAGTTCTTGAGAAAAGAACAGAAGAAAAATAAAACTTTAAATCTAATATCAAAACATTCTTTACGGAGGTCAGTAAACATATTTGACGTCATGTTGCACTGGTCTACTAAATCTCAGTACATACGAATGAGTTATTCAGTTACAGCTGCAATCGAAATTATTCAACCCCCATTGTAAATAAGGTGTATTGGCATAAAAGCAAAAGGGTGTTTTACTAAGTACTAAAGATGCTTGCCATGAAGGTGTTGAATAATTTTGAGACTGCAGAAGTCATTAAAAGTTGCATTAAGTTGAATTTAGGGAAACCACTTGAACAAATCAAACAAAAGTAATTGAAATCGCTTAACAACAAATGTTTCATTGATAACCGCTGAAAGTCTGTACATTTTGGCAATAAACCTGATTTGCAATGGGGGTCGCATAATTTCGATTACAACTGTAATTATGACTTGGAATGATTCTCGTCAAACTTGCTCTGCCATGATGCTCAAATCTAACGCCTGTTTCACACATACTCCGTTTGCGGTGCGTATTTTTTTTCCGTACCCATGTTCACATGTTAGGGCTTTCACACTGCACGCGGATGCGGTGCGTATACAGTAGTGCAGCGATCGTTTCCACACAGAGTATATTTTTGCTGTGCTGCACGCGCAGAATTAAAGTGACATGGTTCGTGGTCAGAATGAAAATGGATTGACATGAAAATATAGTAATCTCACCATAAATGCATAGTTAAATTATACTACTATTTTTCACAGTCATTTTCTTTTTAACTTTAAGCCCAGGGTAATTAAACCAAGGAAAACTACACAGTACCTTAACAACGTGACAATGAATGTACTCGTCTCGTGGAGGTGGAAAAACAAAGTTATTTGTGACCCACAATATTTCTTGTAAAAAAGATTTAAATGCAAATGAAAACGTATGAGAGCTGTTTTTGTCAATTGTGTTTTAATTCAAAAAGTTTGCGATGTTAACAAAAGTAGGCCTACATGTTTAAATGTTTTGCCACTTGCCTGAGCAACTTAATATATAAATCTATATAGAATTAATGTATTGAATAAGTTTTTTTAAGTGTAGTTTAAACGTGAATACGTCTGTGAAAGTGTAGACCTATATCTACTGTGTACAAATAGAATTGAAATGCTGAATTTTTTTTATATTATTTTGTAAAAGTCGCTGATAATAAAAATATTGATTTGAAATAATAAAAAAAGACAATAAATGTTGTGTTTGTGGTAAAGCCGTAGATCAGTTGTGCACTGCAAACGCAGCATATGTGAAAGCACAATAGCGCGTGCTGCTCCTGCGCCGCATACGCACTGCACACGGAGTATGTGTGAAACAGGTGTAAGCTTGTGAAGCTGGAACACACCCTTGTTTACGTATTTGCATAAAGTATGTTTCAGGAGTAAAGAGAAATAATGCTTAAAGACTTACCGAGCACAAAGTCACACCACCTTGCTCCCAGAACACCCCTGCTGCTCCTTGATTGTCTGAGCATTTTTGTTGGGGGAGATAGACTTGTGCTGCAACTTTTCCTTCTGCCTTTTTTTCTTCCTCCCTTGCTCTGGCTTTTTGGGGGTGAGGGCAGCTGCACTGGAGAGTTGAGTGTCTCTCCCAGCATAACATCTTCATTCTCCTCTTGTTCCGAGACATCATAGAGCTTTACTGTGCAAATGTTACATTCCTCCGTCGTTGACTTTGTGTTTGGGGAGTTGATCTTTTTCAGAAACACCCTGCACTCCTTTAAAGACTCTGGACTCCAAGCTTTGGAGCAGATTCTGTTCTGTTTTGAAATTTTGGCAATCCCAATCATTTTCTGAGGAGTTTTGACAAGAAGCTTTAATGCATTTTGAACTTTCATTACTGGTCTTGATGTTTTGTATACCAAGTTAGGCATTTCTTTCAATAATTCTAGAGTCTTAGCACCTGAAGTCATTGTCCTCATCTGCTCATGAAATACTTCTTGTGCCGTATCATCTAATGTTATCCTGGGTCTGGTTTTAAACTTTAGCCTTGCTCTAAGCAGAGCTGTTCTGTAGACAACCCATGCGCCATTAGATCTAGACATTTGCTGCCTAACATCATGCCTCAGTTTAAGTGATGTGTGAAAAAGCTTTCTCTTGACTTTTGACCTCATTGATTTGGACAGCAATTTTTGTGCTTGTTTTTGCATTGACGGACTCTTTGGGACAACCGTAGCAAATTTTTTTACATGTTTCCTGAGCCGCTCTGCTTGTGGACTTGGGCAAACATTCACTTTGTAATTGGGTCTGCTGAGGTTGTAATGAAAGACGTCCTTGGGATTTCTTGGAGTGGCCTTCTTTACAATTGCAAGGGACTGAGTTTCTGTGGACTGCATAAACCAGGTACAGAGCTTCTCCATATTATAGTTTCTCTCAAAAAGCATTTTAATGGCAGAAGCAGACTTCTTAGCAGAACCATTAAGCTTCTCACAAGTTTTTGGTTTAGGGTCAGTTTTAATCTCTCCTGACTTGGCCTCAAAAACATCTGATACCCAAGTATTGGATATCAGTCTGATCCTCCTAGCTAACTCTTCATTTAAGGTCTCAGGTGATGCTGAGGTGGGCCACCACCTGAAACCCTCATTTGATGAGAAAATGGAGTCTACTGAAACAGCAGAAAATCGACTGGCACAACTGACATTCTTGGTCTTTATGGAAAGTGCATTGTCTGGGGGCTCCTCTTGTCTTTTCTTTGTATGCTGGTTGGCCTCACAGCTAGCCTTATTCAACAGTAATTTCCGTGACCTGCGAACCAATGCACAGGATCTGGCAGTAGCGACAGAATGGAGTAAATGAATGGAGGGTTTCCGCTCTCTAACAGAATGTCTCACTGGTATGAGCTGTCCTCTTGTGTTCCGGTTATTTTCTTTCGGTGGATCCTCTCTATCCTTGCAAATGTCAGTAGGAATGCTGATTTTCTTCTGGTCTTTGGAAGGATGAAATTCAACGAGAAGAGTCCTTCTGAGCAGATGTGAATCTTTTGCGTCCCTTTTCATGTGTATCTTTCTTTGTCTTGGTGATCCTGTGGTGACTGTTACAGAGATCCCAGAAATTTTGACTTTGGGAGGTCTTCCTGGTTTTCTTGACACAGCTGTATCACTCAGTCTTTGACATTTTATGTTGCTGCTAGAATGGACACATTTCCTGTCTTCAATAGGCATAACAAAATGAAGATCTTTATGAAGATCTTTGGTCATTTGATCACTAGTCTTTCCAGAACATTTACATTTACTGTCCATGCCTCCATTACTTACTTCATAAACATGTTGCTGTGCTGGGAAATTACCCAAATCTTCAGAAACTACTCTCCTTGCCCTTCTTGATCTTCCATACACTATGGTGATTTTTAGATTTTTGTTTCCATCATCCTTACAAGACATTTCTGTTGTTCTATGATTCACTGCGTTGCAATTGGTTGCGTTACCTGTTGAAGAACTTAAGTCTGTTGGTTTAGATTTTGGAGGTCTACCAATGGGACGTTTCTCAGACTTAACAATATGTGGTCCTATTTTTTTGGGGCGCCCAGGTCGCCTTTTTACTAGAATTGTATCATGTACAGTTGGTAGTGTTTCTTGGTTTTCACCTTCGTTGTCTGAACAACTGGGCAATAATGATTCAAGTGAAACCACTTTTGGTGAAGTGCACTTGTTCCCAACACACTCAACAGTTCTCCCCGGTGCAGATTCAAGGACTGAATCCTGGAAATGTTCATCTATGGCACTGCCTGCCCATGAGGATTCCACACATGGATCAAACATCTCTCGATGTGAATTTGAGCCAGAGGCAGCTGCTTTGAGTGTATATTTTACACCATCTTTACCCGCCACAGAGGAGACAAACATGAGCTTTATCGGACTATCATATTTCAGTCCAGACGGGCTTGCTTTAGTCTGTTGTGCACTCTCAGTGGTAGTCAAGTTAGACATAGTTTCAGTAGGACTGTGTGAGTCAGTGTTTAGACTGTTGGTTCTATGGCGTTTAGATCTCTTTGATGGTGTGGTGGAATTCTGGCATGGTTTCCTTTTTCGTGCACTCTCTTTATCAGGATTCCTTACATTATTCTTGTGCTCAAAGAGTGGCTCATTTTTCTGTGAAGCTATGTTCTCTGGCACAACACAATCTTCTTGTTTATCCACAGTTTCAAATGGCTGATAGTCACATTTATCACTTGGCCAGGCTATTTCTTCTGTGAAGCCAAGTGCTGTTGAGGTACTGTCTTTCGGGGAATGCTTGGTGAATATACTCTCTGAAAAACAGGCTGCAAAATACATCTTTCGTGGCTCAGTGACATAGGAAGAGAAACGCTGTGGTGGTACAATGTTTCGTCTGGACCTTCCAACTTGACCTGTCAGATTGTTCTCTTTATGGATTTTTGCTTTCACCTTCTGGTCACTATCGGTTGTTTGTAATTGCACCGTTTCATCTGAAGGAAGTGGTTCCTCAAGACATACATGTTGGGGTTGAGCTTCTTGGATCTCTTGATTATTTGGTGTCTTTTCACTTTGAGGATGCGTTGTCACATTTTCTATGGTATCTTTTACAGACTCTGTGTAAACTCTGTCCAACTTTCTGCATGTGATCTGCGAAGGTTTAACGGTTTTTAAGCAGCTATCTCTAGCAAAGCCTATATTCCTCTTAAAATATGATGGACTAAGTCTGGCCAGATCTCTTTTGATTTGTAGGCTTTGTCTTCTTGATGATGGAAGGTCAGGAGACTTGCTCATGGCAACTAAAGTTTCAAATCTCTTACGGGAACGTGTCTGAGGGGATTGCTGTTCTGTGGCCACATGCTGTTGCAAAAGCTCATTAAGGTTGTAATCTTTGTCACTACTGTTGTGTAGCACAGTTGTTATAATCTCAGTCAAATGCGAGTCATCTCTTGTCTCGGAGATTTGACTAGCATGGGTAAGAAGATTTTGTTCTTTCTCTGAGGGTTGGATACTCTTGAGCTTTTCAGTGACTCTATCCATTAGATCTCCTATAAAAGATCCACACTGGTGGTCACTCTCTTTCTCTGTGTGTGTATGCAATGTTACAACCTCTTTGCAACATTCATCAGGAGATCCAACACATAGAGGAGTGTTAGAGTACAAAGCTGTATCTTCATCCTCGGTTCTGTGAGGTAGGAGAGAAGGAGGTGCCATGTTCAGGGCCTTGCAGTCCTGAATGTGCAAGGCACTGGACTTGACAGCTATTTTAGTGTCCAGATCCACAGGTTTTGGTGAGAGTGGTGGAGGGGAGGGGCTCCGGCTTCCTTTGCATCTATTATGAGAGTTCCAATCACCCTGAGGGGTGATTAGGGCACCACTTGTATGAGAAATGTAGGTATGATCACAATGCTGCCATGAGGGCAGTTTTGAGTGAGTACAACAAACAGTGGAGTTAGAACAGATAACTTTGCCAACACATGCCATGGATGTATTTTGGCAGCAATGGCCATTAATGTTCCTTATACAGATGGATAGAGGAGAAAATGCACATGTTGGAAGGCTACTAGCTGTTCTGCAACAAATGTCAGCAGTTACTGAGCAGTTACTTAATGAAAGTGTTGGGGCTTCAATAAGCATTTTTTTATCAGAATGGCAGCAAAGGGATCCGGCCTGAAACTGTCGACTGTGAGCATCCCGCATAGTTAAAGAGATGTTGTAATCTTCCTGCACATCCTTTAAAATGTGATAGAGTAGCAGTCTATGATGGGAACAAAGCAAAGACAGGACCTTCTCCAACACAGTGACTCTCCAGACCTCTGGAGCTTTAGGATAATCTTCCTTCCCCAGCCTGGACTGGTCTTCCACACTTGGTCCTAAGGAACTACATAAATAAATTAGGTTAAGTTATTACTCAATCACTGACAACCAATTTTCATGAATGTGACCTCAGCTAACCCTCTCACCTCATTTAACTCTGTTGTGATTAATACATTTCGATTGGATTAAATCCTGATAAATTCCTACTATAAATATATATTGCATAATTATAAAGTTGGCATAGCTGTATTTAAAATCTTGTTAAAGGCACCACATAACATTCCATTGTAAGGGTGTCAAATCTATACATGCAGAATTACAAATCTGTAAAAGCCACAGAAAAAAAAAGTACTAGCAACTGTACATTGAACAATTTTTTATTGGTAACTTGAAGGCAAAGGATGGCGATTGTAGTAACGCTTTACACTCAGGAAAACTATGTATATAGACAATTACTTTAATCAAACCTGAATAATTTTGTTTCCTGATAAATCATTGTGTCTCACTCTCCTGACAAATTCAATTACAAACCAACAACATTTGCAGGCAATATGTTGTCTTTTGAAAGCAAAATACAACTCCCCAAAAAGGTAACAGATTTGTTAAGGGGTGGTGAAAAAGAATAGAGAATGTTTGGAAATTGTTATAAATTATACTTTTTTCCTTTTTTAAATGTAGGATATTTAAAAACACATTGGAGTAATATGCCTTCAGTATTCCAACTTATTACAATAAACTCAATTCTCGCTTTGATTAGCCTTATCCTAATCCTGAAATGTTAAAAAATAGACCACACCAAATATAAATATTTCGGACACAAATAAATGCTTAAAAGGGACCAGTTTTTCCCCATTTTAAGTTGATCAAAAAGTCATAACGATTAAATATATATTAACCTGCCTGGGGTAAAAACAAAACATGTTGAGTAACATTACAGGACAAGGGACTATGCATGCAAGTGCAGTAAAGCATTTCACATATCAATGTGCAAGAGCATCAAAGTGCTTCAACACAAAACCCAATGCTTCAACCCAAAACACTATGTTTAAACTTCATATTCTGATTACATCAAAAGAAATAACACACAATACAAATGCAATTATATATTAGAATTAGAGGGAATATTACAAAAAATCAAATCTTAATGCAGCAGATATATGCATAAATAACTGATTGCAAAATTATTAATATCCTGAACCCGTTATGAATATGAAATTACAAGGCCTAAACCGGTGATATTGATCCATTTAATGATCCATCTATAAATCAAGCCAAACTTTCAGGGAAAAGGATTTATATTTTACCTTTCTGATGAATAACCTCTGCTGAACGTGCTGTCCCCATAATATGGGACAAAACAAATAGGCTTTGGATAAACCATTTTCGGCCTGAGGGCCCTTATTTTGATATAAAAGATCCGTTCTAACACAATCATGCTGTTTTTTTTTTTTTAGTTTTGTTGTTACCCTGAGAATACTAATGTAATGTTTTTGGACAAATTATACAGGACACTAATAGGATGTTAGAACAGCAATGTGAAATAATGGGGACCAACATTCTCCATTGGGAGCCTAAAAGTATGCCATATAATGAAAATATGAGAGTGCAGCACTGACAATACATGTATATGATTTAAAGGAATCTGTATGATATGATATTAACACTTGCATGACCACCCTTTGCATTAAAAGTGAAACTGTGCAAGCAACATTTCTATCCCCGAGAAATAGAACAGAAAAATTTAAGTTACATTGATAATGGTATATTAATCCACAAAACACATTTTATATACGACCCACAGAAGTATATAAATACTTGTTTGTATTTTTAAAAAAAGATTTGTTATTTAAAATGAATGTAAAAACTACTGGCCTACAGAATAACTGAGCCGTAGCTGTAAGAGCAGGCACTGTGTTAATTTTAAGAGCCCGTGAAAAACATTCAGGGTTGTTTGATAAATGTTTCTAAATCAGAGGTAAATTTAAGAACATATCAGTAAATCTGTTTTTTTTGTTTTGTTTTTTTTGGGTGGAGGGGAATTTAACTTCAAAGAACAACAAGAGGTAAACCATTTACAGAACATTCAACACAACGATAAACACATTAACATTGAAGCTTTGGAAATACGAACATTTCCATTTGCAATCACAAAAATTCACATGCTTCAGCTACACTTTGCAAAGCACTACAAGTATACTTGTGAATCAGATATCAGAACTATGCTAAAAAAGATGCCATTGAAGGTCATTATATGGCCATATCCTTCATTGCAGGTATGCAACAATAACCTGTATCATAAGAATGTGTGCACCTTTTGTAAAGTGCAACTGAATCTTATATTCCAATTATACAAGCTTCTTAACTCCTTCAAAAAAACAGGCCCATGCTATAAATAAAGACTCCGTTAAATTACCAGTATCATAAAGTGAAACAGTTGTATAATAGGTCATTAAAAGCTATAGTAATCATTAACATGAGAGAGGAAAAAAACAACACTAAGCAAGAGCAGCATAACTATAGAAACTGGACATATAAACAAAGCTTTTCAGAGTAGCACTTGGATCAGCCTTCCCATTTCTGTCCCATGAGAAGTCCATCATGGAATATGGACAAGGAAAAATTCTGATCCAAGATCAGCAGCACCCTACTCTGACCTGCTTTGTTCATGCCGTGTGTGGAGTGGCAAAATGACCCTGAACTGTTTTGGTTACAGCAGACAGATAACGCTAGGATGTCTCTAGTGTGAGGAAAGACACAAGATTATAGAGTAGAATTCAAATCAGCAAAGAGAATATGGAGTGAGGATTTCAGCAGTTCTGATTACTGAAAAAAGTAATAAATATTATTCTATTATTCAGGGTAAAAAAACATTCACTGAGACTGTCATCAAGCTTCTTTTTTTTTCCTGTGCACTATTCTGACATGCATTACGTTGCATTTCCAACTAACCCCGTACAATTTGCTGAGCAGATATGCAGGGAAAAATGGAAAGGGGCAAGACATATATATATATATATATATATATATATAAAACAATGTTGTGTGTATAGAATTCTAAGCATCTTAACTTAACCAAAAATAAAATAATAAAAATCACTATCAGTGCAGGATGTGGGAAGTCTCATCCACAAAAAGCCTGAGATGGTCCAAGCTTTCACTCCAAAGATCTGGCAACAGTCCTGATTAATGTACATCATTAATACTTCATGAAACTGATAGAATTACCTCTTTTATACAACAAAATGTACCAATAAGTATCAAGTCCAAAAATATTTACATAGTGTTGTTCCTTTGCTGGAGTGGAAACTTGTACCTATATCTACCCATTGCATATATGGTTAGACATCTCCCACTGATGAGTTAAATGAGATGTTAGTCATGCTGTCACCAGATTTGCCACACAGACACCATAAAATACTGTTTGATAGACATGAAATGACCAGTCGCTACAAAGACTAATCGGTGTGAAAGCTGCATACAACAATCATTAAGCCGAGATTAGCTTATGTATTAACAAAACCTGAATATTTCTTAGTTTTAAAACTGCAATTAACTTAAATTCAACAGTGCTTTACAATATTTTAAATATATATTCATAGAGATATCCACAGTGAAAACCCTGAATAGATTTTTTTAAAGGCATGTTTTGTAACTTGATCAAATGTACCATTTAACATGTGGTTGAGGATTCAAGTGCATCTTCCAAGTCTGAATGAGGTCCTGACTACATGTTGAAGTAAAAAAAAAAAAAAAAAAAAAAACCTTCTGTTGGCTGTAGTTTAAGCGATGTTTTAGTTAAAACCATCTCTAGGAAATAGTTGAGGTTTTGGTTTTGTTTTAAAACTGTTTGTAGGCAGTAGACGAGGCATTGGTTGTTGTCCCTGACTTTCCGGAGCCTGAGGTTGCCGCTTCAACAAGGCGGAGCTTCTTTTTTGGTGGGGTCTTGAGCATGCCTGTTCGCTCTTTGACTTTGTACTCAAGGGTGCTGTGTGGAACCCCATAGACACCCTGAGCTTTTGACACGCTCATCTTCCCACTAATCACCATGGCTATGGCCTCCTCCAGGATATCGTGGTCATATTGCCGATAACGGCCCCGCTTTTTCCGTGGCTGCTTGTCTCGACGGTCATCATCTCCAGTGTCAACCAAACTTCCAGTGAAGCTACCGCCAACACTCCCATTCTTTATGTTCAAACACAATGGTGGCACGTCACCCTGGAGTAGACGTGACTCAAGGGCTGAGTGGCTTTCGACCGAGCCCTGTTTAGGGAGAATGGTCTTCAGCTTGTGGAAAGCAGTGGAGCCATCAGAGCCTTTGTTGGCCTGGTACACAGCATCCACCAGGCCAGCCAGATCCAGCTGGGCTTTGGGCTGAGCACTAAAGCGTACCTGAGGGATTCGGATGTGCACAGCTGGCCCAGTGGCAGGACTCTGAGGAGAAGTGGCTGGCTCGGTGCTGGCGAGAGACCCGCCGTTCTGCTCCCGTAGCTGCGAGACCATCCTCTGCAAGGTTAAGTGGTGAAGGTATGACGAGGCAGTCACGGCTGCAGGGAATTTCAGCTCGGTGTGCTCTGGTGATGTAAATTTACATTTTCTTACTTCGGATTGCTCGGACTGCGAGCGAGCCCATGCTGCTACCTTCTGCAGGATGAGTCGAGTGTCGTTGGTTGGCCAAACCGACTCTGTCTTCGGCGATAAGGCCTCTGTCTGGAGCTGTAAGGTTTTCTGAGGTATCCCGTATAGTATGGCTGCTTTGTGAATGTCCAGTGATCCAGAACGAATATCTTTCAAGGCTTTAGAGAGCAAACCCTCTGCAAACTCAGAGCTGCGATCCAAATAGTCCTCTTTGATTGGTCTCCTAAGGGGAGGTGGGTGGGAGGATGAGAAACGAACGGGTGAGCGGACCAATGACAGGACGCACTCAGGGTCCACTCCTTTACTGCCTTGTCTTTTGGTAACATCACTCGCTTCTCAATTGTCTGTATAACACAAAGCCTTTGTAAACACTTTGTTTTTGGCCTTAGGTTGCAAACGATACTTCTGGGAAGGACAGTCTCGTCAATTGTGTGGAGAAAGACAAGCGTCTATGGGAGTACTTCCAGTATCTTTGCAATGTAGATGCATTTTGTAAGACTCAGGTATTTACTTCTCACGTGAAAATACTGCATAAATCAACGAATAGATAAATAAACAAATGAATAAATACCGGCGGCACAAAGGAACAAGTAATGCCCCTGACTGCTGGCAAACGTGACGTTACCTTCCAACAAGTTAGAAAAGAGTCAACCCTTTGGCAGTGCAACAAAACAACCACTAAATTATACATTAAAAACATCAAATGTGTGAGGAGTAAAATTTGTTCACAAAAAATTATCAGATAGGATACAAATGAAACAAAGACTCAAAAAATATTTTTTGAAAATTAAAAAACATACATTTTTACTGGGTCAATTTTACCAGTTAAAAGACCATTTCGGAATCAAAATTGTCTTTGGCATTGTTAGGACAAGGACAAACAGTCAAAAACATCACTTGGTAAACAAAACAGGAAAAGGAGAAGTACTCACCCTGAAACTGTACGTTGAGTGGTTTCATTTTCTGAAGATGTGTTTTTCTTAGAGAGGTCAAGTACTCCATCTACTATGAAAAGTAATCCATTAAAAATAGTAATTAATTCATTTTGAGAACACAATCAAATCATCAAATATTTGCACACTCTGTAAATTCACAGTTGGGTTCCTTCCAGAGCTAGGCTTAATAAATAAGTCAATAGACGAGTTTCTCTGAAAGCAAGGAAAAAATTCTGAATTTGTACAGTGATCTAATATTTCAGAGCTACAAACTTTTGAATTTGTGTGAACACGGCAGAGTGCTGGTTTCTTGAAGTGAAAACAGTTGTGATTTACATTACACCAATATTTGATTACACAAGTAATGAGGATTCATTTTTGGTGCTTACCTTGCAAGGCCTGAGAATCTCGGTTGACGGTGAGGTCCAGGGGCCCATCAGTATCTGGATGTTTAGGGAGAACTTCATTGTTGTCACTCAGGCCATGCAGGCCATCATGAGCCTGGCTTTTACATGCATACTCTAAGGCAAACCGCTGAATCATCTTGCGCATCAACTCCTGCGCCGCCAATGGTATACTGGAATCGCAGCTCTGAGGGAATTCTGTGAAATTGATAGCCACAGGACTAGTTGAAGATCTAAGCACTTGCAAAACATGTTCCTCGTGTAAAAACATCAAAACTACTTTCACTACATATCGGTCTTAAAACTTAACATTTCAAGAATTCATACTTTTTTGCACCATGATTTTCAAATTCTGTAGTGTGTGCATTTTTTAGATTTGAAAGAAGAAAATCTGCAAAGATTCTCTTTGTGATGCAACCAGCTTTCATAATAATTTAAAGATTTTAAAAACTCCTGTAGTTTGAGCCCAGCTTAAGTCTAATGTTCTTTTACCTTGCATAACTTTATTCATGGACTTTGACGATGGGCATACATTAACCTGCCCGTGTTGGCATCAGCCTAATTTGGCATAACAGCCTCGGCATTTTGCCTAGTTACTATTAAGTCACAATTTACAACACAATACTGCAGACAGTTTGAATTAATGCATGGCCACTGACATCAACATATGAAAAGTATTGTCTACTTCCTTTTAAATGTCGGGTCAACGCTAAGGATTTCTTCTACTAGCCCAGTCAGGCCAGTGGTTAAAATTTTCACTTGCCCCACCATAAAAAAAGTTGAATAGACCTATTAAAAAAATAAAATAAATAGGCCTTGTTATTGTTGTTATTGTTTTATTTGTGTTTTGTAGTTTGATTAACATTAAAAACACAGACAACAGCAGGTATATTAGAATGCTGTCACTTTAAGACCTAATACACAGATCTAATATACTGTTACATGCGTTTTATTTCTCAACTGTTTACGTTCACAGACTGTTTATGAGGATACTCGCCAATACTGGCATTGAAGTAATTTTGTGTGAATAGGTCCATTCAAGCACAAGACGTGAAAGATAACTCAATTCAGTGTGCGCTGTCTTTGAAGCAGCTTTCTGGGCGTACGCTTCAAATGTGTGCACAAAACGTGCAGGAGTACCGATTTGAGTTCTCTTTCGTGTCTTCTCGCACTTGAATATTTAAATGGACAAGGCTTAAAAACACGTGCTAATGATAAACTTTTGTGATGATGCTGCACTGTTCACTCAACGACCCCGAGTGTCATTCACGCTGGCTCCGGGCCATCAGGCAGGCAGTCCTTATTGTCGAGCCCTGAATGTAGATAAGCCTTTTAATTTTGCCATCTTACCTCTACAAGTTTATATGGATCATGGTTTATATTTTTGGATCATGACTGGGGCTTTGCATCACGAAGAATCAGGCGATACAATGTGTATCATGATACAGGGGTTACAATACATTTGCAATTCTGTAAGAAAGGAGATATATTGCGATATTTCTTGTTTTTTTAGGAAGATCTAATTTACATAAAATAACTCCACATCGCTATGATCAGATGCTTTCTTAATTGTGTTCTCACCACAGTCCTTTTTGCTGTTATTGAGAGGAAAGCGTGTAATTTTTTACAGCAAGTATTGTATTTTAGCATGGTTTATTTAGTAAACAACATGACTTGTCGATCTTCTTAGTGGTTTCATTATAGTGGAAGAAAAAGGAGTCCACACTTCAGCTCTGAACACCGCGGCGGGAGCTGTTATAATGCTATCATGTTGTTTGCTAATGCTAACGCTAGCGATGCACCCTTGTGCTTATCACAGTTCGGAGGTATAAATATATCATTACCCTCATGTTGAAGACAATTGTACAGTATGTAATAGGTGTCAAAATGATTTTGCACTGTATGGATAATGGGAATAAAAATGTATTTCTCACCCTTCTTTCGAAATACAGAATGGAGGAATCGGTCTGCTTGGCACTGGAGTTTATAAGAGGTGGACAGGCCCTGAGGTGGGGGGGTTTCAGCAGTGGGTGGCGACCCGGGCACGGGCACTGCAAGATGGTCCTATGTTTAAAAAAAAAAAAAAAGGAAAAAAAAAAAAAGACGAGTTAATGACACCCGTCACATACATCCCAAAGTGTTGATTATAGTCTCACAGGCTTGAGTTGTGATCCATTACAATTAATTACACTGTATGTGCTAAAACTTGTTTAACCATATATTATAAAGATTAAGACTGCATTAACAAAAAACCCAAACAACAACTGCTAAACACAGAAAACTATTCATTCTATACAAATGTCAAAACAAGCCTTTTCTTGCCAGCTAACACCCCATAATAAACATCTTTTTGTGGCTTTTGAAGGATGACTTACATTCAGTTTCTCTAGCTGCAGCTTGCAAAAGGAGCAGTTTGCATCCATGGACCAATCATCCACAGCCTCTGGTTCACACTCTGAGGGAGAATCGGATGAATAACTGTCAGTAGCTGCTTCCATCCACCAATTTTTATGAGCATTTTGGGATATTGCATAAAATTTTTTTTTTTTTTAAAACACCGGATGGAAACGGACGGAAAATTCTAACAATGCACAAAAAAAAAACGTATGCACTCAATTGAGGCAGATACATATTTGATCTGATAAGACAACGTACACAAACATATACATTTTTCACACTATGAAAAAAAGAGCACTTCTAATATGTAAGCAATTTTGAAAGCACGTGTTAAATGATGGTCATAATCCCTTTAGTCACTTAAAAGACAAGCTTCTGAGGTTTAAAATGACACCTATTTTGTGGTGGTTAAAGGGATAGTTCACCCAAAAATGAAAATTCTGTCATTAATTACTCCCCCTCATGTCGTTCCAAATCCATAAGACCTTAGTTCATCTTCGGAACAAAAATTAAGACATTTTTGATGAAATCCGATGGCTCAGGGAGGGCTCAATTGACAGCTATTTAATTAACACTTTGAAGGCCCAGAAAGGTAGGAAAGACATTGTTAAATTGTCCATGTTACTACAGTGGTTCAAGCTTAATTTTATGAAGCGACGGGAATGCTTTTTGTGGGCCAAAAAAACCGTCTCCGACGTGCGTTCACGAGAGCCCCACGACGCATGCGTGTGGTGAAGTCATTTATGATGGAGGAAAAAAAGAGCCACATTTTCTTCCCTGATTACCCTGAACTACTATTTTTATCACAGATATTTTGCGCCAATTTCCCAGGAAATTATGATTTTGTTCTCTTAAACACATGGGATGGAAATGGTGCTTTATTCACAAATGTTTCATGTGGTATTCCAATTTTGAGCATAAGTTGAATTCGCAACTTTGGATGGAAACATACATAGCTAGGTGTCAATCAGGTATAAAACTCAACACTGAGATTATGAGAGAAAGGAAGATTTTTCTAAGATAGAGCACAGATCATTAGGCAGTCGTGGCCTAATGGTTATAGTCAGATATAACCCAAAAGTTGTGGGTTCGATTCAATACCAGCAGGAAATGACTGAGGTGCCCGTGAGCAAGGCGTAATCCCCAATCGCTCCCCAGGTGCCATATCAAAAATGGCTCCCCACTGCTCCAGGTGTTTGTCCACGATTTGCATTGTGTGTGTGATTGTTCACTGCTACTTACTTGAATGGGTTAAATGCAAAGGATAAATATGGGTTACCATACTTGGCCTTCACATCATGTCACTTTCACTAGATAAATATTATCTAACAAACACAAAACTCACCATCAAATATATTGAGGTCTTGCAGCAGCCTTGGTCCATATATTCCCTCCAGTATACTTTCAAACCCTGCAAACAAACACAATACCATCTTATCTGTATGAAATCCCAGAGTAAAAAGTGCTCTAGAAAAACACATTATCATAAACCTACACAAATGTCACAACCTGTCTGCCAGCAAGTCCTGTCTAATGTCTTTTTTTTTCAGAAGGCCTATGCTTTTTCACATCTTCAAATGTAAAGTTGTTTTTTTATTTATAACATTGGCTAATACTGTATATGAATTGATTTTACATGCAATATATTATTCTATCAAACGCCCTAACAGCAAAAGCCAAATACTGACTGCACACAAAATCACAAACTGCAAGACACAAGAACATGCCTATGTTATACAAAATGTCAAGTGTTTCTAATGCTATGATAAAGGGGTATAATACTATTGTAGTTTACTTATATAAAGTTGGAAATTGCTCATATTTGCAGATCTGTTGCACATCCTGTTGGTCATTGTCTGTACCACTGATGTCCTTCACTGCAACTACATTTACATTATGTCAACATTAAAACAAAAGCTCACCCAAGAATGTCACATTCTGCAAAAACTTTGATGTTGCATAACTTAAAAATAAAAAGCATTAGATCCACAATTGCTATGCTAGTTGTCCACATTTTGCTTGCAACCCTGTTACAACACAATTAGAGTATATAAGATAGAAAAACGACTGCAAATGTATTTGATGGCAAATTATTATTGTAGATTACTGTTATTTTGTGTTTCAAAACCTATTTCATATAATGTGCATTTTCTTGTGGAAAGTACCGTTTACAGTATCAAACGCATAACAATAGTTTCACATTATCGGAGGTTATAGTGATCCGTTTATGCAGCAAACAGTCATGTGAACGTGTGGATTTAAGCTGTCCATCGTAAACTCGGCCAAACATTTGTCAACACCTGTTTTCCCAATTTTTAAAAGAGTAAATTGGGAATCTATTCACCTACCAACTTTCAAAACATCAAAAATGCACAGCGAACGTTCAATATTTCATAAAAGACAAACATTCTCTGATGGTTTTTAAAACTGCATTACTTTTAGACATATCGTCAACAATGAAGGGGCAATGGGAATGACAATGGGCAATAAAATGGTAATTCACGAGAGAGATATTTAAAAGCCGGACCGTATTGATTGTCTATTAATATAATACAATTACACCGTCATTTGTACATCGGTATTCGGTGCAGAAAAGGGTCAGTGAGTGCAAAGCTAACTCGTTATCGAGGAATCAAGAAGTAGGGACAAAGAAAATGGAGCCGGTGTTGGCCGTTTTTATTGTTAGCTACAAAAGCTACACAGGGCTCGCGCGGACAACGACTCTACGTTAATGATATTTTTGAACTTGAGACACTCTCGCTTAGCAACTCCATGAGCTAACAGTAACAGCGGCTGGGGGAGGGAGCTCCGCGAGACCCAGGCAAGAAAGAAACCGAGCGCGAGACTGCGCGAATGGTTGCCCGAGAGTGATACGTCCGCTTGTTATGGAACCACACAAATATGGCTTTTCCGAGTACGAAGTGTTTTGATCTTACCGACACAGTGGATGAGTTTGTGTCGCCACGAGTCGAGTTCCCGCCGGAATCCTTTTCTTTCGACCGTGCATTTGGAGCTCCGGCACTGGGTCGCCATTCTGTCCGTCCACCTTCCCCCCGGCTCTGAGTGTGACGTCACCATACGTCATCCATACCATGGTTCCGATTGATTGACACGTGTCAAAACAGGCTAGGGGCGGGGCTTAGCGATGTAAACAACCCCCCCCCCCCCGGCCCAGTATGTGCATTTATTCTGTAAAATTGCTAGATAAATACCCAACTGTGTGTGTCCAGTTTTTAATTACTACTTTCTCTTTTATTAGTACAAAAATGCTTTAAAGCTAAGATGACTTGTCTGCACCTGTCAACTAAATAACTCTAGTAACATTACCTGCTGTAACAACCCAGCAAGCAATAGCCGTCATTTTACTGTCTAGGCTAAATATAGAGCCGATATAGTCGGGCTATGAGTAACCTCTAGCCAAAATAACCTTGAACTTGGTTAGGCTATGTCATTTTTTGCCAAAATAACTTGTGAGATGTATGATACTCCATTATGTAAGCAAAGTCAACTGTGATTAGAAGGTGTTCGGTTTCATTTCTTTGGCATGTTCTATGCGTAGCCTGTACGTCTATATTAGGCTGTCGTTAGGCGACTAATACATTTTCACTGACAGCCCAAATTTGCCTTGTTTTAGCTTAGATGTCAGATGTCAAAATTGCTTCCTGGGAATAATCAGTCACACAATTGTTTAGATCTTTACAATGGGTTCATAAACAATCAGCACTTATGTAAAAGCTTACTCTTTAATCATCAACTAGAAGCTGATTGTGAAAATTCACTTGGAGTCCCATAATAGTCCCACAAAAGCAGCTTTACCAGTCAGGAGAATCAACCAGATATCACATTATGTCAACTAAATTCTAAAAGGTAAAAATTACACTACATTAGTTTCCTCACTTAATTGTTGTGCTCTAGCATTTAACTAGCTACAGCAAATCAGGAATTACAAATATATGTATATGTTCTTTTGTTTTTATGTTTCCATCAAACACAATGTGGCCCCCTCCCCCATGTCACTAATGTGACACACACACACACACACACACACACATTCACAACCGAGTGAAGTCCAACTGTCCAGAAAGAGGAAGGCACTCAGAGAGAACAGATGGAGTTAATGCCCAGCTGAGCATCTATGTCAGGCGCCCACACACACACACACACACACACACACACACACACACACACACACACACACACACACACACACACACACACACACACACACACACGCACACACACACGTCTGTCTAATTCAGATGCACATGCACTGATTTTATATTCTTATTCTCGATTTTGGATCAATATGGTTATATAATAAAGCATTGATCGGCGTGTTCATTTTGATTTTAAAAAGTGTCTATGTGCATGTGTAAAATCCATGCTGATATCAGAGTGTAATATTTTTGACTAATTTGAAATTCTTTGAAATCTGTAATACAGCCTGTATGTGCATGTGTTCAATCCCACTTGATCCTTTCAGCTAGAATTTCAAATCTCAACAAGAATCATTGAATTTTGTCAGTTCCGGAAACTATAGAAAAACAAATGGAAAAAAGGAAATCTCAGACTTACGGATAAAAAATCTCTCCATTGTCTTTGTTTGCTCTTGGTAATATTAACCAATAACCCCTCGATTCTCTAAGGATTTTAATAAACTCTGTCTGAGAACAACAAATAAAGTAATCAACAGCATTTGAATGTAGTGGAGGAGGTGAAGTGTGTTTTCCTTTTCATCTAGATCATTTTTATTATTATTCTGTTTCTATTTTTCAGAAAGACATTACACTGAACAAAATTATAAACACAACACTTTTTTATTTTGCCCCCATTTTTCATGAGCTGAACTCAAAGATCCAAGACTTTTTCTATGTATAAAAAAGGCCTATTTCTCTCAAATATTGTTCACAAATCTGTCATGCTGTCTAATCAGGATCTTGATATGCCACACCTGTGAGGTGGATGGATTATCTCAGCAAAGGAGAAGTGCTCACTAACACAGATTTAGACTTGAGAACAATATTTGAGAGAAATAGGCCTTTATGTGTACATAGAAAAAGTCTTAGATCTTTGAGTTGAGCTCATGAAAAATGGGGGCAAAAACAAAAGTGTTAAGTTTCTAATTTTGTTCAGTGTATATTCCAAGACCTAATAATTTTGAGTTTTGCCATTTGAGAATAACAAGTTTGTTAGAATGACTACTTGTGTATATCCAGGTCTGTTTTAAATTACAGAAAGCCATTTTATTTAACAGTAAAACAAATAGTGCATAATTTAAAAGAACTGATTTATTGCACACACTTATTTTATTAATGAGAACATTTAGACATGTGCCCCTGCATCATGTAAATCCATTCCTAATTTTGAAGTCTCTCGTCTGACAATAACTGTGCTTGCTTTGAAGAAGTCAGACAAATTAATATGATTAATCGCAGTCTTGTTAAACACACTGCTGACTCTCTGCAACAACCTATTCTCTAATTGCTCATATGAGTCCCTGAGGCAAAGAGCTCTTTAGGGTGGTGGCAACCATGCCCCTCATCCATAGCAACCATGGCTAAAGGTCTACGTGTGTGCATGTGAGGGGGAGGTAAGGACAGCTTCATTGTTCCACTGACAGGCACATTCATTATCATAAAGGATTGTGTCTATGTAACCTTCACTTGTTGAATAGTCCAAAAATAAGATTGCAACAACCATACAGTCCAATATGCAATATACATACATGCAGCCCAACCTGATCTCGTGAGAAAATGTAACTATTTTACATAGTGGCGATATAATACGAATTTGAACAGAAATGTAAGGTTTTTAGAAATAAATGCAAGCATGAAGGTCCACCCCTGAACCTAACCATCAGTGGGGCGCATAAGCAGATTGTACAAAGCATACGAATGAGCTCAGACCTCAATCAACTGGTTGAAGAAGCCAGTTGTACAGTGATGTTGAGGTTAACTGATGTGTTTGCAGGGATTACAAGATGATCTCTCGCTCCTGTATATGATTTTTTTTGCACCCAGGTCGAGATGCCGAGATTATTGATTATTACCAGGCTGGAAAAAAGCCATGCACCTTCATGACTTTGCACAATGAGGTCTAGATATAAGAGTCTAGGGAAACTTTGAAGGCATCAGTCTCCATAAGAAGAGAGAAAGGGAGGACAGTTGACAATTTCTGATAGTCTCCGCATTTTCAGTGAAAAAGTGGCAAGGTCATCAGCAGTGAGAGAGGTGCTGAGAGGAGGTGGAGGAGGAGAGAGAAGAATGTTGTGAATAGTCTTGCTGATCTTGTTGCAATAGAAAGTGACCTTGGCAGCAAAAGAGGAGAGGAAGATTGATACCTTTTGACCTATCTTTTGACTTCTTCTCAGTAGCCCTGAGTTGGGTTTGTGGTCATGAAGATTATCAGACTAGAATTGTTTAAGTGAAGAGAGGTGGGTAGTGGAGGGAAAGGGCTGGGGAAAGACATACTCAGAGCTAGTAGTGCTTGTGTGAAATATGAATAGCCAACTCAAATTTGGTTAATTTTGTTGAGTCAAGATAATTAACCATACAAATAAAAAAATGAAAAAAACTAAATGTATACAAAATAAAAAATTGTCTTGTGTTTTCTTAGTTTCTATTGAATAATAGGACATTTTATTTGATTAATTGACAGAAAAGGACATCCTTCATGCTGTTTATTAGTATGTCTAGTTTAGTCATTTAATATATGTAAAGATTTTTGTATGTTATGAAATGTTGTCATTTAATTGGAAACACAGGTTCATTTACTTGACCTTGAACAGGGCAGAGAAAGGGAGGTTGTATCCCTTTATAATTTATATTGTATTGTACATTTTATGGATGACATCATATGGTCATTTAATGTGGAGAAAACATTGATGTGTATGTTTTATAGATCCTATATTGTGTCGTTTATATCCTTTTCATTGTTGTGCTGGTTCAATTCTCTGAATGTGAAAAATAAAAATCGTATTGAGAGGATGGTAAATCGAGGAAATAAAATTACGGGGAGGAAGCATATGACCATGGCTCAGTTATACAGGCTTTGGGTAAAGCACAGAACATTTTGTTAGAACATTCTCACCCCTTGCATCATGAGTTCTATCTTCTCCCGTCTGGTAGAAGGTATAGAACTCCGCTCAGTAAAACGAATCGGTTTAAAAAATCTTTTTTTTAAAAAAAACTTTACATCAGCTGTAAAGTTTTTAAATTCTAGGTAAATGTCTTTATTGGGTAGCTTTTTTCCCATATTTTCGTGTATGTGTGAGTGACATTGTTTTATGTGTATGCTTGTTTGCTGCAACCAAATTGCCTTCGGGAAATGAATAAAGATGAACTGAACTGACATGGATGTGATATGTATGAGCTTTTTCATTGTGTGCCAGTCATAAAACAATAATAAATATATACATTTGAATGCTTTTTGCACTATTTAAAATGTGGATCAGCAACAAACCATTTGCCCTGCCAAGAGAAGGGTAAGCTACAGATGGACAACAAGAAATAGACATTTACATTGTGCAAGGAAGGTTGAGGATAACATGCAATAATTCAAATACAGAGTAAACTGGAGTGAGGGGAGCAATGAAAGAGATACTGCCATTACCTTACATGCATTCTTTTATGTATTAATTCTTTCTTTCGATCTCTAAATCCACTCACTCTCTGTGACATTCATATAGAGCCCCACGGTTAGTCTGATATCTTCACAGATAAAAACATTCTCCCTCTGGACGGGTTCTTTTGATCTCCAGTGCCTTATCTCCTTGGTAACCACATCTGCAGCAATTAAAATTTCTCTTTTCAGTTGCCCTAGTGTGGTTTACAATAAACTGTCCCTATAATTCCATTTTAAAGGCTCCTAATTTGTTTTGGAGGTCTCATATAACAGGTTTACATACATCAAATGTCAAAAAAATTCATTTTCTCATAATATACATTACACATCACCACATTTTTCAATGATTCTCAAATGACTCGACGGATGAATCAGGGGCTGTTTACACAATACCATTTTCAACTAAAAAGGTAAAACTTTTTATGTGTTTTGGCCATTCAATTACAAGACAACAGCGTTTTGGGAGCCTGAAAACTGAAAACGGTCTCAGTGTAACCAACAAAAACTGGAATTTCTGAAAACGATGAAGTCATGCACATTACATGTTCAATCCATATGGATTTCTTCACCATCTAATGGCTTGGCAGCAGAATACAGTGTTTAGTCGTTTTCGCGGATCTGTGTGAATGGGGGTTTTCACAATGGTTCGGACCATTTTTATGTTTTTACAATGGTGTTCGTGGAAAACTCAAGGGAACTTTTCAATTTTAAGCATAACATTGACGAGTAAACACACCCTCAGTCTCTCCTTCCTTTCCGAGAGCCTATGCTTTAAATGGCCATACGGCCCAGTCTGTTGTGAGTGGTCTACCGAGTACAGTGCGTGTCTGAAGCTAAATGACCATTACCATAACTGAATTTCAGCTCCGGAGGCTTCCTAAACCTCAGCAATTAAACACACTGTAAAGACAGTAACGATGGTGTCAATTTTACCATATCATTTCACAGTGATACTCTCACAGTTTGAGGTACATCGAGATGTTGCAATTGTATTTCCTCACCATCAACATCAACAAACTGATGTGTATATTTCTAATGTATTCCTTCCAATAACGGTGCATACGTTAGCCGAGTATTAACATGAATGACTGATGTAACAAATCTTGCTCAATCCTTTATCTTTACTCAAAGTATAGTAAGAACGACAAACAATCTACATTGATAGACACAGTTTAAGGTAATAGTGGCCCACTGCTGCTTAGCAGAAGTATTTCAGTAAGACATTATTAACGCGAGTTAGACAGTTAGCCTAAAACGTACACAATATAAAACACAAAACTACATATTTTGAACACCTGGTAGAAAATATACACATCAATAATTATTTATACTTACAGGTTGTGATTCTCAGGAGCAAGCTGGTCCAAATAAACTGGGTAGGCTACTAAACATCTTTCAAGAGCAAGCGTTTTACAAATTCCGCTTTTGAGATTTGAGAAGTAGCCGTCAGTAAAAGGACGTTTGTGGGTTCGTGGGCGGACAACGTACAACATAGGCGGGCATTATGAAAAAATATTATGGACTTTACAAGGTTGTAGTAGGCCTATGTTTACATTCACAAACACACTGCATGAAAGGGAATATTTGAAAACCATAACAGGGGGCACTTTAAGATTAGCCTACTGGGGAATGGAAAAAGTGGGCTAGATATTCCAACCAGTCATTTTCTTGAGGCATTTAAGAAGAAAGATGGGATGATTCAAAAGAAGAGAGAGAATAAAGGGACAAGAGGGATTTGGACATGAGATTTTAAAAAATCTTAGATTAACTCAAGCAATCTTTAGACTAGCATAGAGCAAAACAAAACATGTTTGGTGAAACACAATCCTTTCTGAGGAATTTGTGAAATTGCTCTCTCTCATTCTGTTATGATTTAAATTTAATACAATTAATTACACTCAGATTAGCTGATGATCTGTATTCCTACTATTGAGTTTTAATACTAGTACCTGAACCATAACTGTAATGACAATCTGAAGTATGCCAAATTATACAGACAGACCTGTTGTCTGAAATTAATATTCATGTGACTTGACACAGGATGTCCTGATTTGAATATAAGCAGAGTATAAAGTTGTGAGTGTGCATAAATGTACGTACAGTATGATTGTGTGGGTGTTTGAGTAAAAGATTCCAACCAAGGAGAATTTAACAATCTTTTTTAAACATGCTACAACAAATAATTTAATTAAAATATGTTGTCAATTGCCATATGCAGTACTAATCCTTTGAGAAACAGATTTATTTACACAAATTTTGTGAATAAAGCAAAGCTCAAGATCTTCTCAATATCTAATTTCTGAAACAGATGTTGAGCCATTTCAATACCATATTTGAGTGTTTTTATATGTAGAATATGGGCGTTTGTTTTACTCGAATGTGAGTTTGGCCCGGCTCGCTTCGACATGTAAGGTGGGCCAAGTGAAATTCCTGTTGGGTCCAGAGTTTTAACATTATTTTTTCATGTAACAAAACTTTATTTCATAACAAAAGAGGCAGGTCTCGAAAGGGACTCTCTATAGGGCTCAATGCTAAGCACATTTGCTACAGGTTCATGAAAATATGCTTTGAGGTTACTAGAACAATTATGCAACATGCCAGGCTTAGTCAAAGTTTAGAGGTAACGTTACATAGTTATTATAATACAATAAATTACGCGATGTGCTCTCTGTCACGGTGTGGCTTAGCGTGGCTTCAACAGGAACACGATGAAGACGAAATAAGAATAAACAGGCTTTATAGCAGAATGCGTGCATAACCAAACTTATTTCGTGCGTTAATGAGAACCGACAGGAAACAGAGAACAATGAGGAACTAAATACACAGATAACGAACATGATGAATGACAGCTGGTGATATGGGAGTCCATGGTAACTGATGATGGCGGAAAACTCAGACATGGGAAAACAGGAACTAAAGAATACAAACTAAACGTCCATGAGAACAAAACTAAACGAACATGACTGTTACACTCTCTCAGTTGAGAGAAGATAACTCATATATCATAGGCTTATGTTACATATGAAAAAACAGGAACTCATTCACTCATTTTGATGACATTTCTGCCCCGCTATAGTGTGATGGCAGTGAGATGGGAGAGAGCGCTCAAAACTCTTCAGATCGCATTATTTAGTGGAAAAATAACAGAAATGATCTGTCTCTGTAAAGAAATGAGCCGGGAACATGATATGAGACGCAAAAGAGAACTGTCCAGATGCGGCTCTCTGCGCGCTTTGGGTGTATTCGCAGAGAAAACAGCGTAGTTTATTTCACGCTTGAGCGGTTTAAAATCATTTGAATGCTTAAACTGAAAAAAGAAGACTTACATCCGGCTTTCTAGTTTCTAAATAACAAGCAGGTATTTGATGCCAAGTGGCCGAAAAGCATGATCTCTCTCAAAATCTGGAGCTGAAATATTGAAATCGGTTATTAGGCGTGGGGCCATGGACCGGGGTGCAACTAAACTTCTGATTGCAAACAACCCTCGTGACGTCACACTGTGGTAATACAATATGGTGGCGCCCTTTCTCCAAAAGCTATAACAAAACATATTTTTTTTCTCTAAAATGGTTACATTTGTCACCATTATGTTCTGTTTAGTTCATGGAGTTTTAGTTTGCATTTCTTCAGTTCCTGTTTTCCTTGTGGTAACCGTTACTATGGTCACTGTCATTATGAGGTTATCTAGATCAGCTGTTAACCCTCATTATCTCATTTGTGCTTGCCTTATAAGTTGTAACGTTCCTTCACACCTTGTCCAATCACTGTTATGTTTAGTTGTTAAACTTTGAGTTCCCTTTCGAGAGCGGTAACTTTGCGTAGCTGCACTGCGGGAACTCCTCCCTTATCCACTTTTGTTGAAATCTTATGGGCTAATACCAGCTTGGAACAGCTGGCCAACATTGTTCTCAAAGTATAAGATTAGACTAGATTAGATCAGCCTTTATTTGTCTCACAGGTAATAAAGTAAATAATAAGTGACATTAAAATAATACTAACAATATCAAAATTAAAAATAAATTATACAATACTAAAATTAAAAAAGACTATGTTTTTACACCTATAAAACAAATGACCAAATATAAAACAGTGCAAGTGAATATATGCATGATGGCGTGCTTCCCCTTAAGACTTAAAACAGATCAAAACAAATAAAAACAAATTCCAACATTAGCGATGCAAAGTGACATTGTGCATTGATTTCCACTCAGTCTCTAAACAGAGTTGGGGTTTCTGTTTAATGCTTAACAGTGCTGATTATAAAGTCTCACGGCCGCAGGAAGAAAAGATCTTCTGAATCTCTCCTTCACACAGTGTGGGTGAATCAGTCTGCCACTGAAGGAGCTGCTCAGTGATGTTAGTGTCCCATGAAGGGGGTGGGACGAGGCCTCCAACATGGATGAGATCTTAGTTCTCACCCTCCTCTCTCCCACCACCTCTACTGGCTCAAGTGAGCAACCCAGGACAGAACCGGCCTTTTTTATCAGTTTGTTCAGCCTCTTCCTGTCTGCCGTTGTAATGCTGCTACTCCAGCATACCACTGCCACCACAGAGTCATAAAAAGTCCTCAGGAGTGAACCCTGCACTCCAAAAGACTCTTGAGCAGGAACAGTCTCTCCTGGCCCTTCTTATAAAGGGCGTTAACAGTGTCTGTACAGTCCAGTTTATTGTTAACCTGGAAACCAAGATAACTGTTGGAGTCCACAGTCTCAATGTCCACCCCCTGAATGTTCACAGGTACCGTGGAAACATGCTTACTCTTGCGGAAGTCCACCACCTGCTCCTTAGTCTTTGCTGCATTGATAAGGAGGTGGTTTATATTGCACCAGTCCACAAAGTCTTGATTCAGGTCTCTGTGCACTCTTTCATCCCCATCAAAGATGAGACCAACGACGGCAGAGTCATCAGAGAACTTCTGGAGGTAGCAGTCTGAGGTGTTGAAGGTGAAGTCTGCAGTGTAGAGGGTGAAAAGGAAGGGTGCCAATACTGTTCCTTGTGGTACCCCCGTGCTGCAGACCACTGTGTCAGGCTGACAGTCCTTAATCCTCACAAACTGTGGTCTGCTGGTGAGGTAGTCCAGGATCCAGACTGAGAGGTGAAAGTCTACTCCAGCATCCCCCAGCAGCTTGTCTCTCAGCAGTGCAGGCTGGATGGTGTTAAAAGCACTGGAGAAATCATAAAACATGATCGTCACAGAGCTTCCAGCTTTTTCCAGATGAGAGAGAGATCTGTGGAGAAGGTAGATGAGGGCGTCATCCACTCCGATGCCAGGCCGGTAGGCAAACTGAAGCGGGTCCATTGACGGGTTCACCAGGGGATGAAAATATTCATAGAACGAGTCTTTCAAATGTTTTCATCAGATGAGACTTCAGAGCCACCGGTCTATAGCCGTTCATGTCCTTGGGGTGTGGCGTCTTAGGCACAGGAACCAGACATGATGTTTTTCACAGCTGTGGTACTTGCCCCAGCCTCAAGCTCAGGTTGAACATGTACTGAGGAGTCTCACACAGCTGGTCAGCACAAGACCGAAGGAGCCTTGGACTGATTCCATCTAGTCCTGCTCCCTTCCTCATCTTCAGTCTCCCCAGCTCTCCTCTCACCTGGTTAACAGTAAGGGACAGTTCAGTATTTGGGTGCTCAGGGCTGAGAGTAGCTGTAGTCTGGAGGATGGAATATGGAGGAGTAGGTGCACTGGAAATCTAAAAAGGCTCTGAACCAAGTGTCAGTGATGGTAATGTGCTCGTAGGGAGTGTCTGGACAGAGAGAGAGGTAGATGCCTGGTCGAATCTATTAAAGAAGATATTCATGTCATTCAGCCACTGATGGTCCACCTCAGGTTGAGGTGTGGTGACTTTATACCCAGAGATGGTATTCAGGCTCCTCCAGACACCTCCGACATCGTTATTTTGCAGCTGATCCTCCATTTCCCTCTTATAGCTGCATTTACCATCCCTAATCCTCTTCCACAACTCCCTCTGCACAATTTTCAGTTCCTCTTTATTTCCTGACCTAAAAGCCCTCTTCTTCTCCTTCAGAAGCACTTTTATATCAGGAGTAATCCATGGCTTGTTATTGGAGAAAAACTGTATGGTTTGGTTGGATACAGTGTTTTTCACACAAATGTTAAAATAGTCCGTGATGCATTGCGTCAGGCAGTTGATATCCTCCCCGTGATCATTTACCAGGATATCCCACATGGTCTTTTCAAAACAATCCCTCATGGCTTCCTCAGCCTCCTCTGACCATTTTCTCACTGTGTGGGTCACAGCTGGCTGCCTGCGTATCAGAGGTTTGTACACAGGCATGAGGTGCACCAGGTTGTGATCAGATCTTCCCAAGGGGGGGCCCCAGTATGCAAATACTGGCAGGCTCACGGGCAGTATAAAATGCATGGGCATTCAATTGCGTCAGAATATCTTTCTTCACACTGTCATTGTTGAAGTTGCATCTGAGGACTAGTTACCTTTTCTTCCTCACCTCCAATGGCTAACCTTTGCAGGATATGTGAGGGCCCCATCGCCCTGCCCCACACCTACGAGTACTGTGCCGCCTGCCTGGGCCTGGCCCACGCCGAGGCGGCCTTCTTGGACTCCACGTGCGTGCACTGTACTGACCTGCCAATGCGCACTCAAGAGGGTTTTTGCTATCATGGGGTTGAGGCCCACTGCGGCCCTCCCCCACCCAGAAACGACGGTGACGACGAGGCCTGGAGCCAAAGTCCTTTTCGCAGACGCGCTGGACTCGACGCAAAACGCTCCGTTAAAAAGTAAGTCTGATATCCCCAGTCAAGCCGCCACCAGGCTGGTTCAAGGATGAGGACTCTGTTCTTTCACTACGTCCACAAGCATGTGGTAAAGTCGTGGTCTGCACCACAATCGGCACGCGTCTAAAGGGACGAGGCTGCCCCCCGTCGATGAGACCGTCGCCGTGCGTCTGTGCCCATCCGTTCGTCTCTGGTTGCGGATCTCAGCTTGCAGTCCAAGCGGTGCAAGTTCATGGCTCATCTGGCTGAAAAAAGAAAGGCTCCAATCACTCCTTGGTGACGCCGTGGAGTCAGTTACTGAGCATTTCTCTGAGGTGCAGAAGCACGAAGGCTATGATTCATGAATATTGCTCTGACGTATGTTCCAGCCCTCGTTGAGGTCTCTCTCTTCGTCGGCACCTCATCCAGCCTAAGATCGGCTGAGCAGCCTGCTACGGGACCGGGAATGTAGCATCACGGACTACAGAAAGCGCCGTCCTCGGCTGCCAAGCCTTCGTCCTAGTTACCATCCAGAAGGAAGAGAGAGTTCATTGGAGGCCCCGCCCCAATCGCCGTGTTCTGCATCATGTCCCCTCTGTTCCTGTAGGCGGCATTTGCAATGTTTGTGTGCTGTTTGTGTGAGCTCCACAATAAGAGCACATATCCCTTCATAGAAAGGGCAGCGCGGAGGTCCGTGCCTATAGTGGCCTTCCGATGGAAAAACATGAGAGTGCCAATGTTACCCCGCCATGCACGACACCGCTCGAGTCTATGAGTCTAGCAACAGTGGCCATAGAACTAATACGGCCGCGGTGTCATTTACACGTGGACAGTTATTCCAGGCGTTTCACCTTGGCTACTGGGGATAATTTAAAACAGGTATTCTCCTCAGTCCAGACGCAGACCACCCTGCATCAGGCGTGGGTTCGTCACTGACTTTGCCTCAAAATGCCCTGTTCTGAGAATGGAAGTGCAGAGCCGCTATTTCGTGGTGCCCAAGAAGGATGGAGGACTCGGTCTGATACTGGACCAAAGACCATCAATCAAGCAATTCACTAGCGCAAGTTCAGGAGGAAAGACCCCCCTTAACATGTGACCTCACTCGTCGTGGTCTATCGCCTCTTTAGGGGCCATGTAGGTGCATATTTAGGGTTGCATGTTTTGCAACCGGCTGATTTTCACAGACATTGCTTTCGGTGAGTGATTATCCTCTATTATCTTCTACTCTTGAGACTACGGGTTTGTGCAGTCGTTGCCGCTTCGGCTGTACATACTGATATGTGTTTATGCAGTTATGTTGCCCTGTATCCTTCAGTGCATCTGGCTATTCTGATCTAACTGCGTATATTCACAGTTGTCGTCGCTACGGCCGTTGACGGCCTCTAAGCGCATAGGAGACTTACACGTGTTCTCATGGATGGTAATACTCTCCGACTGAGACGGGGCTACGTGCCTAAGTCTCTCTCTAACTTTACACGCTTAAACCACAGCATGTTTCTCTGCCCGCTTATCTGCTGAGCTGTCATCCTCGTGTGATACTGATGCTCAGAGCGCTGTTTGCCCTGTAATGTTTTTATTTTTTGTTTGCGGATGTATGTGTACGTGGCATTGCGGATGTGTATGTGCTTTGGTTGCTGTACTAAGGGAAAGACGTCAACTGTCTCAAAACAGAGACTTTCTCACTGGATTGTGGACACTGTCGCGCTGGCTTACGCGTGCCAGGGGAAGGTTGCCCCCCCTAACATATGAAAAGTCACGTGAGCCCCCGCAGACCGAATGGCACCACTCGCCATGACGAGGGAGCCAGAGCCCGAAGATAAGAGGACAGAGCTTGCCAGAGACCCGGAAGAAGTGCCCCAGTATGAATCTGACCAGGGGTGTGAGCCCGAGACACCAGCGGCCGAGGGAACTGAGACGGAGGACTCGCTGATAGACTTCGATGGAGTATGGTCAACACCCACGATGATGTCTAATTCATCTGTATTACTCAAAGAGAACGCTGAGAACTGGGAATTGGTTTTTTTCTCTATCCTGTGTGAACTGTGTCATACCTTTGCCATCTCAAGTCTCGTTTCATCTCCACCACCACAGAGCTCAGCTAGTCCTCCAATCCCATCGCCTCTGGATGCTCACAGTGGCAAAAAAGTGTTGTCATACTATAACAGGTTTAATAACTTTTTTCTTATGACAAAATAACTCTGAACATATACATACAATAAAGCAATACAAATGTTTCAAACTGATTAAAATGCATAAGAATAACAAAGAACAATAGTAACACTTTACAATAAGGTCCTATTAGTTAATGTTAGTTATTGTTTTTAACTTACATTAACAATGAGCAATAGCTACATTTGCTACTGAAGGTATTATTCTTTGTGAATATTAGTTAAAAAATACAACTGATCATTGTTAGCTCAGGTCCATTAAGCAAGTTACAACTTTTGATTTTAATAATTTGTTATAAATGTTGAAATGAACTAAGATGAATGAATGCTTTAGAAGTATTTTTCATTGTCAGTTTACGTTAAATAATAAAAAAAACTAATGTTAACTAATGTAAGCTTATTGCAAAGTGCCACCGAACTATAAAAAAGAATCATAACATTTGCAATCAACATCTAGGGCATGATGTTGTCCAGATTAAAATATTTGAAAAGTTTGAAAACAAATAATCTATTAAGTCTTTAAGTATTTGGTGCTGTGATGAACACCACTGCGATTACAAAAATGAAAGACTGTTTGAAACATTAAACTGTTCAGAGAAAGTAGGGCAGCTGGCCAGATGCTTTGTTTTGGAGGTTACCAGATTAACCGCAATATTTCTGCTGTTCCATCAGCGCCATCTGCTGTCACAGAGTGAATGTCACTGATCTACGTATATAGATAAGTGGTGAATGTGCATTTTCATTCAGTGCGTCTCCATCACTGTTCCGCCATGTGCTGTTTACAACAGAGTGCGCGCGTACCTCTTTGACCCAGTATACAGTTGTGTATTTTAAACGGTTGATGGGTAAAGTATTAAAATGCACTCTAAACTAAGGAATAATTCGTATTAAATAATGATATGTTCATTATCGTGATATATTGTATTATCGTATACGAGTACATGTCATGAAGAGTTTTGTGAGCACAATTGTCAGCTCCATCAGCTTACAAGTCAACTCTGTCAGACATAAAACCTGACAGAGTTGACAAAACTGAAAATGTTTCCAGCTTAACCACGTGTTGTACAGTGAAGCAGTTTTAGCTGCCTTAATAAACATATAATGTTAATATAGCCTAAAAATGGCAAGATTTATCCCACAAATATTCACATTAACTGTTACAGTGGGATGACAGAGTTGACATGTTAAAGCTGTGACTGCAGAGAATTCAACATTGTTTGTATAAATTATAACAATATATAATATTTAAGGAATGTTTGTCCTGTGAGATCCACAATGAGCAGGAGATAGGCAAGGTGTCCTCAGAGTTAAAGATGAACATGACATTGCTGATTTATTCAGAAGAATTATAAAATATCTTGGAGTTGACGCAAATTGAGCCATTTTTTTAATGGAAAATATAATTCAAGGTTTACTTTTTGTATTTTTTTTATATAGGCCTATTACAGATCCCTACCTTTCAATTTAAATGTATATTTTTGAAGCTGTGGCCCTTCAGGAGTTTTGCACCTCTGTGCTAGAGGCTGCGGTCTTTAGCATCCTTGTTCTGGTTCTACTCACACCGCTCCTAGCGGGATTCAAACCGGCTTTTCCGGCATAGGAGGCGGGCACGCTAACAAGGACGTTATAGAAATGAAAGCTTTAGCATAAGTTCTGCCGGGAAGACTCAATTGTTACGTCACGATCCAATCGTGTTCTAATACTTGTGGTATAAAAGATAGGTACTTACTCATATCTGAGTTCGCAGATGCTGATGCTTCCATTCATCTCCATCCTCCCCACCACCACCAAGATGGTCCCTTCCCAGATACCGCACAGGAGGTCGGCAGAGCCCCTGCCTTCTTCCTCAGGCAGAAAATGCATGAGTCCGGACCCTCGGATTGTGAGCTACGGATGGGGCCTACGCCAAAGAACTTTATATCATAATATTGCTTGCTGGGCTGTTAATGGTTAATTGTTACAGTATTATTCTTGAAGTGAGTCTTTCTGGTAGAACTCAGCCTCTAGCGTCAGTCTTGAATGCTTGCTGACATACAAATATTAAGAAAGTGAATATGGTGACTACAATTGTCTTGCTATATTCTGACTATGACTTTTCTGACTTAAAAAAAAAAACTTGGTTGCTGATTTATGTTAAAATAATAATGGCACTGTTGTAATTGGACACTTGCTAACAGGTTTTTAGGCACTATCCCTGGCAGTGAATCCATTAACACTTTAATTTTTTCAATGCTAAGTGGTTTTTTAAAACATCTGGTAAACACTAGGACTCTAGAGCTCTCTGCACAACAGGCTCATTTCCATGAAGGAATTTTACACTTTCCAAAAGGTTTTGATAACATGTTCCTAGAAAAAAGGAAGACGTTTGTACTATATCATGTCAGTTGTTGTATTTTATAATAGTAATAATTTACTGTGGTTGTATTTGGCGTAGTGGTGGGGTGGTTCGGTACATTGGTATAAATCACTCAACGGCTCTGCTGTTGATAGATAAAATGTTTGGCAGTAGAGAAGAACTTTGTGGTGTGTGAAGGAACGTGCAAACATCGCTGGTGGAATAAACCATTTAATCTCCTCTCTTCCATTTCCTGTAGAAAATCAATGTTTTCTCATTAGGACCCCCATGTGCTGGCACTGAGCTTTCCAGATATTTCAGAAAAGTAGGGGAAATTGGCTCACACGCCCAGACTCAGATTCTGACAGATCAAAACAGTGAAATAATCTTCAAAGTGTGAAGCTCTAAGACTTTTTAACGGGTTATTGCTTGATTTTGTCCTTCAATTTTTTTTGTCTGTTTCAGTTTATATCTGACTGCAATTAAAGCCTTACAAAATGAGAACGCAAACAGATGTTTTAGGTTAAAGATACCACTGAGAGAGCGAACAAGAGACACAGGCACCTGGTTTGTGTTATGTTGTTTGATCAAAACCAGTAGCATTGTGTATGTTTTCAATATTTCACTGCAGTTAAAGTCCTTTTTGAAACACATAACTTATACACACAAATCCACACATATTACATTGAAATATTCAAATGAAAAAACTTGATTATACTGATCTGTGTCTGTATTTTTTATGCACTGGGACATCTTCCCATCTCTCCCTGTCTGACTCTTGAATGGATCTCCCATGATTAATGCATGACTTGTGTGTGTCGTGTTTGCGGAGACTTGTTGTGTCCTGTCTTGACCTATAGTGAAAGTAACTGAGTTGTCTGAGGGAAAGCTTTCAGACAAGTCCTTTCATTTCCATCCATTTTGACTGCACCCCACCACCTCCTTCCTCAAATTGGTCCTAACTCTGTAAACTGGGCCTCTGTTTACACACTAATTTACAAATTCCACAAATTAAACAAGCCGTACTGGTTTCAGGAACATGATCCAAGTCTGCACAAACACAAAACTCAAATCTAGAACCTTACCCAAGAGCACAATTGCATGGCAAGTAAATTTGATCCAAGAGACAGAATGTTGTGTTTCCAAGCTTAATTGGTTTAAGAAAATACATTTTTGGGGGGGTAGATTCATCATAGGATGGAATACTGATTAAAGGTTTTTATACCATGGTCTGTCTGAATACTCGATTCTGATTGGCTGGAAGGTGCGTGCAATACAACCGTTTAATGCACATGTAGTTTCAAGTGAGTTTAATCACCTCTATATTAATGCACTTTTTTCATTGAAGAACACACACGTCACTCGCCCACAGAGTTCCGCTTCGCATCTGGTGGTTTGTTCTTTGCCTCCACGTCGTGCTTTAAAATCGTTAGCAAACTGGATTATCCCTTACATTGTCACAGTCCTCGTCTGCACCTGTCTGTCCTTGTCTTCACTTCACTTCCCAGAATCCTCCTTGTCTGCACACCTGAATTCACTCCCTCAATCATCCACCTGTTCATCGTCTTAATCATCTGTGTCACCTGTCCTCATCTCGTTAGTATCTGTATTTAGTTCTCTCTGTTCAGTCTGTCTGGGTCGGTTCTAGTTTGTCGATGTGTATGTAAATGCTTGTATATGCATAGGTGTTGTTGTGGGTATCCTGCCTGTCTTCCTGCCTGTACCTGGTTTTGTTTAAGAGTAAATCGTTTGTATTGGAGCTCTTTGCCTCAGCCTGCCTTCATTCCACACCACACCGTGACAGAAGAACCGACCACCCTAAGATGGACGATAGGGTAAGAATTGCCGTCCTGGCCAAGGAGAGCCAAAATCTCCGAGCTTATACCCATTGACGTTTCTTTGAGGGAACCCGTCTGGCCAGATTTCGCGGGATCCGTGGAGGCCGCAGAAGTGGCGGTGGCCGAGAGGAATCCAGACAGCACTTTCCACTCTGGCTCCTCTTCGATCCAAGGCTGGTTCCGTCCAGCACCAGGCCCTCTTCGCCGCTGGTTCCGTCCAGCACCAGGCCCTCTTCGCCACTGGTTCCGTCCAGCACCAGGCCCTCTTCAGCACTGACCCCATCCCTTGTCCAGAGTCCGGACGTGAAGGACTTAATTGACCTTTTCACAGAGCTTCCTTCGCCGCTGGTCCCGTCCAGTCCAGAGTGTCCTTCGCCGCTGGCCCCGTCCAGCCGAGCCTTCGCCGGTGGTCCAGCCGAGCCTTCGCCGCTGGTTCCGTCCAGCTCCGCCGAACCTGCGCGTCACGTCAGCCTCGACGAACCCGAGTCGAGTGAACCGAGCCCCCGAGTCGAGTGAACCGAGCCCCCGAGTCGAGTGAACCGAGCCCCCGAGTCGAGTGAACCGAGCCCCCGAGTCGAGTGAACCGAGCCCCCGAGTCGAGTGAACCGAGCCCCCGAGTCGAGTGAACCGAGCCCCCGAGTCGAGTGAACCGAGCCCCCGAGTCGAGTGAACCGAGCCCCCGAGTCGAGTGAACCGAGCCCCCGAGTCGAGTGAGTCAAGCGTGTCCAGGTCCGTATCTAGCCAAGTGAGTGCATCAAGCCCAGTTCTGCGCCTCCCCCTGCCGGCCTCGCCTCTGCGCCTCGCTTTGTCGGCCCCGCCTCTGCTCTTCGCCCTGCCTATGTCTTTCAAGCTCCGGGAGGCCTTTCCTGAACCCGTGGATTTCCCCAAGTATTTTTTGGGGGGGGGCCATAGGTCTGCGTCTCTGCCATGGACGCCCGAGGATCCAATAGCTCCGCCCTGGACGACCGAGGGCTCGTCTGCGTCTCTGCCAGGGACGCCCGAGGATCCAATAGCTCCGCCCTGGACGACGAGGGTTCGTCTGCTCCGCCCTGGCCGCGCCCACGTCCTGCTCCGCCCTGGCCGCGCCCACGTCCTACTCCGCCCTGGCCGCGCCCACGTCCTGCTCCGCCCTGGCCGCGCCCACGTCCTGCTCCGCCCTGGCCGCGCCCACGTCCTGCTCCGCCCTGGCCGCGCCCACGTCCTGCTCCGCCCTGGCCGCGCCCACGTCCTGCTCCGCCCTGGCCGCGCCCACGTCCTGCTCCGCCCTGGCCGCGCCCACGTCCTGCTCCGCCCTGGCCGCGTCCTGCTCCGCCCTGGCCGCGTCCTGCTCCGCCCTGGCCGCGTCCTGCTCCGCCCTGGCCGCGTCCTGCTCCGCCCTGGCCGCGTCCTGCTCCGCCCTGGCCGCGCCCACGTCCTGCTCCGCCACGGTCGCCTGTTCCATCCTGGAGTCCGTCCTCCTGCACCCGGTCTGCCTTCCCGTCACGGACTCCAGGATGCCCACCCTCCCACCCCTGTTCTACGGCGTGCGGTCACGCCTACCGGGAGGGGGGAGTAATGTCACAGTCCTCGTCTGCACCTGTCTGTCCTTGTCTGCACTTCACTTCCCAGAATCCTCTTTGTCTGCACACCTGAATTCACTCCCTCAATCATCCACCGGTTCATCGTCTTAATCATCTGTGTCACCTGTCCTCATCTCGTTAGTATCTGTATTTAGTTCTCTCTGTTCAGTCTGTCTGGGTCGGTTCTAGTTTGTCTGTGTATGTAAATGCTTGTATATGCATAGGTGTTGTTGTGAGTATCCTGCCTGTCTTCCTGCCTGTACCTGGTTTTGTTTAAGAGTAAATCGTTTGTATTGGAGCTCTTTGCCTCAGCCTGCCTTCATTCCACACCACACCGTGACATACATATTCTGTGATCTTTTAAATGTAATTTGTTTTTACACAGCGTTTAATGTATTGCATGTTCTATGTGATAATAGATTTAAATGTAGCCTGGATAGGCTTTGCGTTTCACATGAACTGTTTCAGGTGTAAGTGGAACAGATTATTAATAAAAGTTTGACAGTGACTGCAAAAATGTTTGTTTAAAATTAGTATTAGATGCTAAGAAAATGAGTATCTGAATTTAGTAATGCTTAATCAAGGCCTACCTTGTCTCAGCAATACCAGGTAATCCATCCGATCCATCATCTTAATCAGTTTGGACCAGCGAAAGACCATACATGACCAGCACAGTCCAGCAAAAAACAAAAACAAACATAAAATATCAGTATCCATAAAGCCAAAATACATAGGCTATGCAATCTCATATTTGAACTGTGCAGCCTCATTCAAGCTATTAAAAATACCCACTCAAATCGTCTTATTGCATATGCTTTGCTAGCTAATAGTAGATGAAGTATCATAAACCATTAGAACCCAACTGTCACACTCTTTCTAACAAGTTCAAATAATATACATACAATATATAATATAAAGATGCCACTGGATGGCGACAATGATCTAAACTCCTCAGCTCAGCCCAGGCTGCCAGCTTCTCTACACATGGTCACCTAACAGGGTTAATATCTCTATGCGTAGGCTATTCCTTATGTGTGTATAAGGAATCCAAATAATTAAATTAAATTGGTATGCTGAAATCCACAAACGTGTTTGTTTGTTTGTTTTTGTGATTTACTGGAAGAGAAATTTGTATAATGACATAGGCATTACACTGGTATTACAACGTGAATGTGATTTATGACTCATTTCCTGAGTCCTCATATTTAAAATGTAAAATGTAAACATGCATAAAGTTTTCTGTGATGGGTGGGTTTAGGGTAGGGTTAGTGTAGGGGAATATAATATACATTTTGTACAGTATAAAAACCATGATGCCTATGGAGTCACAAGACGGCTGTGAACATGATTTCAATCATGCACTGTGAAGATCATTGTTTTAAAAAATGCACATGTGTCCATGTGTGTTCCTTGTATTTAGGAATCATTTATCAATTATAATTGCTGAAACTACACAGACAAACTATTGTGCATATGATTTTCAAAACCACTTGATTTTGTTTAAAAAGTAAGCAACAAAAAAAAAGAGGAGAGACAGAAAGAAACAGGTTTGATTTAAAAATATAAATATGGAAATTATTATGTTTAGGTTTATAGTTTAGAGCTTTGTGTTTGAGACAGACTACAGAATTACTGGAGTTGGATTTTGATTACAGCAATTTCTATAGTCAACAATTTGTTGCTAAATTTAACTCAATCTTTAGTATGAGTATGTGTGTATATCAATTTTTAATGCATGTATTGTTGTATGAAATGTTTAATAAGAATGTATTTAATCATTGCGTCTGTGCTATCTTGAGCAGTGGAGTTAAAACGATGAGTGTGTGCCTGTCAGTCTGTCTTATGAGGCAGCACTACATTGATTCCTTGATTGGCTTGTGGCTAACCACAGACGCAGTGGGCACGAACAAAAACCATTAAGTCCAATGTCTGAGTTGGAGTGTGTGAGGCGGTTTTAGAAGGAAAATATCTAAAACTAATAAGACATGGCTTTGAGTTTGAAGAATTTATGCCCTTGTTCCCAGAACTAAAACCATTGACGGCTGATTAAATGAGTGAGTTTGTTTTTGAATTAACTTTTAATCCCCAGAGACTCACTGTTGAAAAATTGCATTACTTTTTTGAAGCAATTAATACAAAAAAACCCCCAAAAAACAACAGCTAATGTTCTGACATGTATCAATGCAATACATTTGGCTAGAAATATTTACAGTTTTAAACTCCTGCAATTTTAAACAGTTTTAAATTGCTGTCTACTAACATCACTGCTTACTGTTTTGGATACATTGCTAGTATTTAACTACACTGTTCAAAAGTTTGGTGGCGGTTAGATATTTTTATGTTTTTTAAAGAAGTCTCATGCTCATCAAGGCTGCATTTTGTTGATCATAAATACAATAAAAACAGTAACATTATGAAATATTATTACAATTTATAATAACCGTTTTCTATTTTAACATATTTTACAATGTCATTTATTCCTGTGTTGGTAAAGCTGAATTTTCAGCAGCCATTACTCCAGTTTTCAGTGTCTCATGATCCTTCAGAAATCATTCTAATATGCTGATTTGGTGCTCAAGAAACATTTCTTTTTATTATTATCAATGTTGCAAACAGTTGTGCTGCTTAATATTTTTGTGGAAAATGTGATGCATTTTTTCAGGATTGTTTGATAAATAGAGCTTTTATGTTTTTTTTGTAGCAATGTTTTGGGTTCGCAAACAAAGACTTTACTGTCTCTTTTGATCAATTTAATGTGTATAAATTCTTTCCAACAATTCTCATTGATATTGACTGGTATTATTGACTGGTATTAAAAAGAAAAAGATGCTTGCTGCAGCCATCATCTTACAGCAAGGTATAACAGGGCCATGCTAACAAGCCAAAGCTTGGCCCCTTGGCCCATTTATTAAAAAAAAAAAGATATAATTTTCAGTGTAGCCTGATTAAACTCAAGTATAAAAGGACTGCTTTTAGTTGAACTTATCCAAATTTCAGCCTCCTATTTTGATGGGAAGACTTCTTAGGAAAGTCATGTTTTATAGCAGTGGCTTAAAATAAAGTTTAAAGAGGAAACATAAGACATTATCAATGTAAATGCTTGGGTTTATGAAGGTTAATTGAGTCTCTGGAATTTGAACACAGCACGAGAGGATAGAAAACAAGAGATGGAAGGAGGGATGGGGGAAGAGGAAAAGCAGAGGTAGACAGATCCCATGACATGAAAGAGAGGGATCAGGAGTGTCTCAATCATATGAGCGAAGAAGTGATGTTATTGTGTTGTTTTTCTCTCTTTCTCTGTCGTATATATCAGTGTTTGACAGTTACTGTGTGTTTCAAATGTTACACATGTGAGTCCACACACTCAGTCAGGGCAGATTTTTTTAACTTCGCAAAGCCTAAACTAAGCCAAGTGGATTTTAAATGCAACTTTGATGCAACTTCGAAGAGCAAAATCAATCAATCGATCGATCGATCAATCAATCAATCAATCAATCAATCAATCAATCAATCAATCAATCAATCAATCAATCAATCAATCAATCAATCAACCATCCAACCAACCAACCAAACAACCAATCAATCAATCAATCAATCAGTCAGTTAAACTTTGAAAATGAAGTTATGTAATTGCTGTAGATGTTTATGAGACACATTTAAATCTCTGAATTTGGCCTTGCTATTGACTCACCCCTCACAAATAATTTACTTAAAATGTTGTCATTCTCATGATTCATATTATGTTTCCCCATGAAACAAAATGTTAAAGCTGCTTTTCCGCCTAGACAACTAAAAAAATACATTGTAGTCTTTGTGTGGGTCACTATGTAAAGTGACCTTGGGTTTGAGAGAGGCGCTATATAAAATAAACGTATTATTATTATTAGTATTTGTAATCATTTATAAATTGAATGACAGCCAACCTATAGAGGATGGACATTTTATCTAGGTTCCCTTTCAGTGAATGTGATTTCACCATGTACAACATGTTCCTGGATCAACATCTTTGTTGATCCTGGAACAACAATCCAAACCAACCAATCAAATTTGAAGGATACGTTTACAGTTAATGTCAAGTTTAGGCTTACAACAAGGGTTAGGTGCTTCTACATCAGTGTTATTCACATATCATTTCCCTCTGATTTTAGGGATAACTTATGGGTAATGTTATTTATGGATAGGAATAGGGTTAGGACAACATTTTCGGGACATGAATGTTGTTATGGGATCAACAAAATATGTTGATCCAGGAACATGTTTTGGCAAAACCACTGTGCCCATTCCCTTGTACACTAAACAATGCCTCTACCACTAGATTGTTCAGTCTTACACAATGAAACTACAAAGTAACTAAGTGGATTAAAAAAAGTTTTCTTTTAAAAAATTAATTATTTGTAGGAGACTTATAGGAAACCTAATGTATCTCTGAGGGACTGGTTCCTCCTCAAATAAAATAGGTGCATGATGCCCCTGTTTGTTTATTATTTTAAAATATATTCCAAAGGGTTACAGTACAGAAAACAGTAACGATTTAGTATCCCTCATTTAGAGGGTGCAGCGGTGGAGGAGATTGTGAGAGTCACCTGAAAATGAATTTGATGAGATATTAGCACTCTTCACATTGACTGCTTATCCATTTCATTAAGGTAGATTAGCCCTTCAACGACTTTTTTCTTTTAGTTCTCTCTCTTTTTGCACTCTGGGATGATTAATTTGACTGTAAACTGTAGAAACTAGATTCAGATATGGAGGAAGATAAGGCTCTCCCTGAGGAGATTCAACACAAAACACAAAACACGAATTCCTCCGTTTGTGTTTATGCAGGCTGTTCCTGGCTGGCCTGTCAAATGTGTGTGCTGCACCCAGATAAGAACAGACAGAATGTGAAAAATGTAAGCACTAAAAACTAATAATTTTGCATGGCAGATTTACTTTAGGTGTATATCTGTGTGTGTATTTGTGAGTATAGGGCTGAGCAATTTTGCTCGATAAATTATATCTTGATAATTTTCAGCTCTCTGGCATTTCAGTATACATCTCAATATTGATGTATTTGCTCTGAAATGGTTTAGGTGATATCAGTCAGAGGAACCATAATTTCAACTTCACAGCCATTGCAGTCAAGTAGGTAGAAGTAGAATACAAAAAGTAAAATGCATTTTTAGTTAAAAGCAGGAAGTGCATGTTTTTCACATTGTTTTTCCACTAAATCAACCAAAAGTAGAATTATATTTAATCTTTTGTTTAATGTTATGCGTGTATATGCTAGTTAATTGTATCTGCTTAATGAATAAATGTTAATGTAATGAATGTAAATATGCTCGAACAAATAGACAATATTTACCTGCATATATTTTTGTACTGCATGTGAAATATGAAAAGCAGATACATTTTCAGTTATAATGCAAATGAATCAGTGAATCAACATTTTGAATTGATTCATGCACTGTTAAAAGGTTCTGGGTTCTGGTAAACCCTGTGTTGTGGGGACCACATCCCCACAAAGATAGTAATACCATTTTTTTTTTTTTACCTGGTTGGGTTACCATAGGGATGTTTCGGACCCTAAGAGAAAAAAAAGCTTATAAATCATACTAAATTAATTCTTTTTTAAATGTAAAAATGCAGAAAGTTTTTTTGTGATGGCTATGTTTAGGGTCAGGGGATAGAATATATAGTATAAAAACCATTACACCTATGTAGAGTCCCCACAAAAATTGGATATGTGTGTGTGTGTATGTGTGTGTGTGTGTGTGTGTGTGTGTGTGTATTAACAGATATCAGATATCAGATGTCAGATGTCAGATATCAGATGCTTCCAATAAAGCTGCAATCTTCAGTCATTTAAGCTGTTTTTCAGTTATATTTTTTATCAAATTCATTTGAGTTATTTTGCCATCTGATATTATATATTTAACATCCACACATGCACACATAGACCCCCTGAAGGAATATCTAGCTAATAGGCTGAATACAGGGGGCATGGACTTGAATGTTAAATCATGAATAATTAATGAGAATTTATGAATAATGAAAAGAGTTTAAGAGTAATTAGGGTAATGAGAGAGAAGCAATGCTCAGCGTTCCGGAATCTTAAGGAAAAAAGCTGTGGACAGTTCAGTTTGTGTATATGTCTGAAAGTGAGGAAAAAAGAATAGTGAGAGAGAGAGAGCTGAAGGAGAGATTGGTGGTGGTGAGATTATTTTATGTTGATTATTAGACTAAATACAGTAATTTAGTTTAGCTTGTAATGGTGTGTATCCTTGTAAATGCTCTCCTTTGCTTTCAACTTAGTTCCTGAAAAGCAAACTCACAGCTTGACTTCCTATTATTTATATGTTGTCATACACACATGCTTTGAAATAATGGGAACTTGAAAGATAATGAACTAAACCACAAGCAGGAGTCTCTCTCTCTGTCTGTGTGTGTGTGTGTGTGTGCATGCACGCGCGTGCATCAGAGTGCATTTATTCGCCATCTGTAATTCCAGCAGAACAGGTAAAATTCCTGCTAAATTATATACAATCACATTTAACATAATGATGAATTTACTACAATCTCATGTGACACCACAGGCTAACCCAAATCTCTTTTGTTTTAAATGTTCTCCTGGAGATCACAAATGTACATCTGTCAATGAGTACAGATTCGTTCAGTTAATCTAAAACTGCAATTCAGGTGGATAAGTACAGTTGAATTTGTTTCATCGATGATGTTTTAAACTCGTTTTATTGTATTTGTAAAATTGCATTGCCTACTTTTTTACTTCAGTTAACAGAGTTCATAGGAATTATAATGGTACTTGAAAGCTTCTTTGCATTTTCTTTGCATTGAAAAGCATTTTTGTACATTTTACCAGTGCCACATTATGGAATTTTATGGATTTATTTCCAGAGTATTTTTATTTTTATTTTTTTATGGCACTTATAGGCCTATAGGACCACAGGACCAAAGACCTCTACTATAAGCATTTCCATTCATCTCACTGACAGTTGCTTGGCAAGATGAAGGTCCGTGCTGAACAGTAGTTGTTTGACTTTCAGATTTTTATTCTATAACACACAGTCATACCTCAAATGCGAATTTTAAAACAATTGTTTGCTTTTTAATGCTGAAAACAAGTTGGTCTGATTCTTGTCTTTCAATTTGCATACTTGCTGTAGTTCACGTTTCAATTTGTTAGCAACTTACATTTATATTTTACATTTAATCATTTAGCAGATGCTTTTATCCAAAGTGACTTACAAATGAGGAGAGGAGAGCGATAGAAGCAATCAAACCAACCGACTAGTTCCAGTTAGTCTAGTACAGTACACGACAGCAAGGTGTTTTTTTTAAAATAGATATGTAGAATAGTAAGTGTTAGTATTAATGGGTCAAGTGTTGGCGAAAAAAGTGTGTCTTCAGCAGTTTCTTGAAAATGGCTAAAGACTCAGCAGCTCGGATTGAGTTAAGCAGGTCATTCCACCAGCTTGGAACAGTCAAGGTAAAGGTCCGTGAAAGTGATTCTGTGCCTCTTTGAGATGGCACCACAAGGCGCTGTATACTTGCAGAACGCAAGCTTCTGGAGAGCACATAGGTCTGAAGTAGTGAGTTTAGGTATATAAGGTGCGGAGCAAGTGGTTTTCTGTAGGCAAACATCAGCTCCCTGAATTTGACACAACCAGAGGTGTGACGTGCTGCAGCAGTCTGGATCATTTGCAGAGGTTTGACAGTCCATGCTGGAAGGTCTCCCAAGAGAGCATTAAAATAATCCAGTATGGATAGAACAAGATCTTGGACAAGTAGTTGTGTAGCATGCTCCCATAGGAAGGAGCTGATCCCCCTAATGTTGTATGAGGCAAATCTGCAGGACCGGGCAGTTCTAGCAATGTGGTCTGTGAAGGTTAACTGATCATCGATCACAACTCAAAGGTTCCTGGCTGTCTGTCTTCGCAAGGTTGAGTTGAAGGTGGTGGTCCATCATTCAACAAGAAATGTCTGTGAGGCAGGCAGAGATGCGAGCAGCTACCGTGAAATCATCTGGCTGGAATGAGAGGTAGAGTGTTGTGTCATCAGCATAGCAGTGCTAGGAAAAAAAACATGGTTGTGGGTGACAGATCCTAGTGATGACATGTAGATGGAGAAGATAATGAGCCCTGGGGGACCCCAGTAACTACATGTAGATGCTGCGACTTAGACATCTCACCCCTCCACAAAACCCCGAAGGATCTACCTGAGAGGTAAGACTTGACTTACATTTTTAAAGCTCACAGTAATTTCAAAATTCGCATTTGAGATTTATTGTTATAAAATATCAAGTCTCTTCAATCGTCACCAGTAGGCTTCTTTTGACTTTCAGTTTGTTTTGTAACAGTTCAAAATAGACCCAAAAGCGAAAGCTGGTTAATGATTTATTGAAAGGAGAGTAGATAAATGTAACACAGGCTGTCTGCCGATCACAGGTCATCTTGATGAATGCAGAACTGGAAAACGATCTCCAGACAGAAACCAGGTAGGATGATCGACACAGGTAAGCGGTCAGGTAGTGCTCACAGGAATAGGCAAGCGCAGACTCCACCAGGCAGTAACCGCAGCACGGAGAAACAGACTTGACACAGGATAGCCGGAGCAGTAACTCATCTGACATATGCATACACATAGGACAAGAAACAGTTGCAAAGATACACAGGCGTCAGTAACAGACATGAACGAACAAACAATAAACCGACAAGAGGGGAAAAGAACATGAGGTCTAAATAGCCAGAAAATCAGGGCAAAAGGGGAACAGGTGTGAGAAGAGCAGGAGAGTGAACGCTGATTGAGAATGGATTCAGGTGTGCAAGAGCACACGAGAAAAAGAGAGAGAAAAAGCAGAGGAACAAAACTAGACTCCTGACAGTTTTGATTTTCCACATGTGTTCCCCTGTCTGAGTGTCCCGCCACAATCTGTTACCATGGACACTGATCACCTCACTCACAGCTGCCTGTCATTTGTATCAATCATCTCTGTCTCTATCTACCACCCGCCGCAACGCGTCAGCCAGAGCTCGAGACAAAGAGGACAGAGCTGACCCTCGCCCCGGAGGAGGAGCTCCAACGGGAGTCTGACCAGGGGTGTGAGCCCATGACATCTGCAGATGAGGGAACCCAATCCATGGATCATGAGGACTGGCTGAAAAATTAATCTGAAGAACCACCGTTTCCCACCCGTCATCTACATCTTCGTTGTCTTCAGACCTCTCCAGTGACTGTATCCGCCCTGTCATCAACCTGTCAAGTCCCACCATCTCACCACAAGGCTCAGCCAGTCCTCCAGCCCTGCAGCTGCTAGATGTTCGCTGCCCTAAATCGTCTCCGGGGAGGCTCCCTAACGTCGAGACGCAGGTCAGCACTCCATCCGCAGCAACCGGGCATGAGGATCTCGTGGCTCCACCTCCAGCCTTGATCCTCTGCACTCCATCTCGACCTGTCGACCGGCCAGCTCCGTCTTGGCTCCTCCCACCTGCGCCTCCACCAGAGACCCTTGAACCATCGGCTATATCGGGTTAACTCGTCCTGCCGGCTCCCCCTTGGTCAGTCGTCACTCTGCCTCCGCCACAGATTTACGGTCCGTCTGCTCCGTTATGTCACCAGTAGGCTTCTTTTGACTTTCAGTTTGTTTTGATTTTCCACGTGTGTTCCCCTGTCTGAGTTTCCCGCCACAATCTGTTACCATGGACACTGATCACCCCCTTACAGCTCCCTGTCATTTTTACCCATCATCTCTGTGTATTTAGTTTCTGCCTATCTTCTATTCAGTTTTGTGGATTATGTACCTTTTGTGGATTATACCGTCTTCCCTGAACATCCCCGTGACATCAATTAATAATAAAAACAGATATTATTTTTACTTGTATATAAATTCTATAAAACCATAAGAAAGTCCTGAAGGAACCCATGACTCCGAAATTCTAGTTCTCTTCTGGGTTTTAGAACCGCAGAACTGCTCGATTGTATCTACTTCATAGCTTCACCTTTTCTTTTTTTAATATAAAAGAGAGTGACTGAAGTATTCCTTTGTCATCTATCCAAGTCTCTTAGACATTACTGTATTTGTATGTGTTTGAACGTGAGTGAACTGTATGTAGAACTGAAATAAAGATAAATGAAGCAGGAGGTCTTTGTGATATATTACTGATGTACACTGACCAGTACAGCTGTGCTAATCTATCTGACACACTCAAAAACGCTTGCACGTTATGCTAACATAAGCGTTATTTACCTCTAATAGAAACACTCATGTGACTTGTAACTTTAGTTTGTTTATCTAAGTTGCGTCGTTTATGAAAACACAAGCTGACAATAGCATAGTGGATCCAACCCAAATCCTGAGGATGTGTGTGTGAGTTTGTATGTTTATAGGCTATTCATTCCTGATAAATGTCTCAGCGGTCTCATTCTTTTGAAAATAAAACACTGTTTCCATCTCTCCCTCCAAGATCACCTCATTCTTCCTTCCTCTTTTTCCCCCTTTCACGCATTCTCTCTCATTCTGAAATCACTGGGACGGGTACCCTCATGGCAAAAGTAATGGGTTTTCATTTATTAGTGTACAGGGACTTACAATTTTGTTCCCAGACACACAAAAACATATAACCACACTCACACTCTTTTATCAAAAAAACGAACAATCGAGCTTTAAAAAAAAACATTAATGCTGACCTGTGTCATTTATGCACCATTAATGTGTCACTAAAAGGAATTGCAAAAATAATGATTGTTTTCTGCCACTGGTAAGACAAACAGCCCCGCCCTGAACTCACATCCACACCAAACACGGAACATTCCCCTAACATTAGTATTTGGTTTCCATTTAGTTATTTTATTGTTAACCAAAGTATAAAATGTTCTAGGAAAGTTATTTTTTAGCTTTTATTTTTTACGATCATAAAATAACATTCCCAGAATGTTACACAGAAGTTTTTAACCGATTAACTTACACAGAACATTCCTTAATTTTAAGGTTTTATTTTTACAACAATTACATTAACTTAAATATGCTAAACATTGCCTAATATTAATTTTTACAGAAGCATTCTGCAAAATTAGAATAATAATTATACTTCCGTAATGAAATCTGTCCTGGCAAATCAAAAACAATGGACCATACTGAGAATGTTTTTTTTTGGTTTCCAGAATGTTGGTTGCTGGCCCTGTTGTGGTTTTGTGGACTTGCAATGGCTTTCTGGCTGCTGATGCCAACAGTCCCAACAGTCTATGCAGCATTACGTCACCAAGTGTTAAGGCCTGTTCACACCAAGGGCGATAAAAATAATAATAAGATAGATGGTCTAGACCGTAAATAGTAGCTTTTAAATGGGATGCCGTCACCGTATTGATTGTTTAAGCAGCTGGAGATTGTGCAAAGTATTGTATGTAATGTATTGACAACTGGATATTGTCTGAGTGGAAGAGTGGAAAAGTCAGATTAGTTTTTGTAAAATAGTTTGTATGAGGGATTTCCACAACAACAACCAAACAGAATCCAAACTGCTTTAAAGAGCCAGAGCATTTAAAGTTTCAGACAACAAAACTGGGGGCTTAAATACAGGGAATGATCAACAAAACAAGAAACAGGTGCGTAAATATTCAGAAACCATGACAACTAAAAATGAACGAGAACTCAGGCAAATGGTAACAATGAAAGTATATGAAAACAAAACTAAACAGAACAGAACAAGACATGAACATGCCAGTGTTGGTGTGGATTTTAATATAGTTATTGTTATAGTTGTCTTTATAGTTATTATTCTTGGTATGAATGGGCCTTTAGAGGGATTAGGTTTAGGCATTTGGAATGGGGCCTGAGGTCCGTAACATGATGGTATTTGAACATACTCAGGGTTACAGGATTAGTTTCGGGTTAACAAAACCAAACCAATCCAATCAGGCTTTGTTGGTACCATGATGCTGATCATCAACTTTCTCTGTTAACTCAGGCTTTGGTCCTGAGTTCAGGAGTTTAGGTGTGACATCAGTATAGTGAACAGCCAGTCACATGCTGTGGAACTCAGTGAAACTGAGATTCACAACTCTCTAGTACATAAAATTACCAGATTGAAAAATATTACTAATTTAATCAAATAGAATAAAAGAGCTATCTATGAGAACAGCTAAAAGACAAAATGTTGCTATATCAATGCAAGTAAAAGTTATGAAGTTAGTGATTTTTATGGCTTTATCTATTGATTCTAAAGCTTATTTATATTAACTTTATATATTATAAGTGCTTAATAATAATTGATGAACTAAAATTGTACATGTTAGGTAAATAATATCTAAATAATTGAAAATTATTATTATAAATAAACATTGCTAAAAGCCAGACGATTTTGTCTTTAAAAATCATTTGCTATGTAGTGACCTTTAATTTGGAGTAGAAACAAGAGGAGTGACTATATTGCATCAGTCATGTGACACTTTGGTCAAGTCTCATTGGTTCAATTCTGGTTTGAGATATCTTACCTGCAACATAACCTGCCCAGGAGCAGGTTAGCCGTGGAGCGTAAATTTACTATGGCAATGAACACTGCTAAAAGCCAAACCACTTTCATGGTGCTTAAAACCCAGGGTTGGCCCAGACTAAACTGAAACATACCTGGCTAGCCACTTAAACTGAATTCATGGCATAGGCCCCTGGTGTCAGGCTGGTGTTGATTCCTAAACAAACAGAGCACTGTGTTTACACTTTTCGGTAGAGTCAGCGGACACAATGCTTATAGTTGTCTTTGCAAATTAAGATGGGATTGAGTAAATTATTTTCAATATAAAATATAATCAATTTAGATTTAGCGCTTGTTATTTTTACCTTAGCTGTTTGCATTCTGGTAAAGTGGATGGTACTGTTTTTCTTTGATTTGGAGGTTGGTTATGTCATAGCTTGTGGTTTTTGTGTAAATCTAGATAGAGATGATGACAGTGTTTATGTACATTAGGTGGCGGTGAACATATTATTTGAGGAACACTTGACACCACGTTTACTTAGATATCTGAATGAGGACATAAACTATTAATGTTTTTATGTAAAGTCAATTCTAAACACTGCAGACTAACCTTTCCCTTAAAAAAACTTAATTTAATTTATGAATGTTTATACATTAGTTACAACTTCTGAGTGCAATTTGTTCCCAAACTTCACTTGGTATATGTGAGTGATTGACAGGATGACATATCATCCATATCACACCCTCTGCCTGGAAAGTGTATGGGGGTATGTCTATTTTGGTGTGTGTGTGTGTGTGTGTGTGTGTGTGTGTGTGTGTGTGTGTGTGTACGGCATTAGGAAAAGAAGACTGGGCAACAGGAACACTCTAAAATTTCTGACACTTCCTGACACACCCATCCATTCCATACTGGCCAGTCATCTGAAGGGATTTACATCCTTTTAGCACATCATAAGTTGTGTGAATGTGTCTGTGTGTTGAAGTCGTGTTTGTGTGTGAGAGAGAAGAATCTATCATCAAGGATAAGAATACATGTTTTATGATAATGGAAAGGTTATTGTGTGTCTCCACAACACATATTTTTCTATGACACTATCCTTGATTGATTGACCTGAAATTAGAGCACATGCAAACAGATGCACGGACATGAGCTTGCATAAGCACACACAAACTGTCTCAATCTGTGTTGTTTATTTGGTTTGAGTGTCTTGATTGTCATGCTGTAACAATTTGTTTAATTACCTTTTGCAGCCTCGTAAGAACACAACAGGAGAATGTATGATAGACCTCAGGACGTTAACAGCAGGGCATAGTAAGCATATTACAATCTGTGATTTATTTTGTATTTGTGTTGTCATTACAGAGGAATAAAATATAAAGGAGGATGAAAAGACTGATAGATATACACAGAAAAGTATTGGGCAGAAACAGAGAACAGAATATTTTCACAATCATTATATCATTACTTCAACTCTACTTTTTCCTTTGACTATTATAAAGCAAAAAGAAAAAGAGTTTCTACCATCATAATACACTCTTTTGCATGTGTAAAGATACTTTTGGTCATGTGGAATAGACAGACAGATAAACAGACAGAGATAGAGAGACAGAGAGACAAAAATGGATGATGATGCAGAGAGAGAGAGACCGAGGGAGGATCAGTCGAGGGAAGTGTGAGCACTGTTGCGTGACTTCCCCTCTTTGTCGTCGTGTGGGGATTGTTTGCAGTTCCAAATCAGTGTTGAAATCTCCTCCATTCATCTCCACTCCCTATACAAAACACACATATACACATACACTCCTACATGCACCCTCTCTCTCCAGATGCCTCTCCATCTTTACCTTCTCTGGCATCCAAGAAGACATTTCCTGGAAAAAATGAAACAGTGCTGATGACTCCCTTGTCTCAAGCTCTCCGTCTTTTCCTCGTTTATCATGTCAGTGTCTCCCTATCTTCTTTTTTCGTGTGTAATCTATTGTGTCTTCCTCTCTTGTACCGCTTTGTGCTGTTTATTTATTGATTGTGAGGGTCTCTGAATGAATTGTAAGGATTGGCTCGATGACTGGTGATTTCATTTCAGCACATAGATTTTGGGTAGTGTATAACGTGCCTAAATCCCCACCTTGCCCACACACGCACGCACAAAGCATTATTCATTTGGACTTTTTCTTAACACCATCAACTCTTGCTTCAGATAATCACATTTAGATATATCATTGCAAGGGTAATGGTCATTTAAAACTAACATTTATACTCGTTTATAAACAGGTTTTTCCATAATGGAAAAATTATCCCAGCGCAGTGTATTGTTTTTCATCTCGATTTGAATATGTTATATTGCAGGTGCTTGAACCTGATCAAATGTTGTTGGGTTTTCAGCTCCTTTGAGGCTCTTTTCTTACCTACCTATTTTAGTTCTCTGAATGAGCCTTTCAAACAATTCAGACCTCTCATTAAGAAACCCAGAATGTTTATTGAATAATCTGTGCCTGATTACACAGCTGGACAGCAACGTGGCCAAATAGCTTTGAACAATGTCTAGTGATTAAACCAGTCACTGATCTGATTGGACTGTGAGGGCCCTAGGCCCTGTTTACACCTGGTATTAACATCTGTCTCGGGTGATCTGATCACAAGTTGTCAGGTGAAGCAGATTGCTGTTTACACCTGACATGACACATGGCATTTCAAATGTTGTCCCCTGTGACCACTTGTGATCGGGACTCTGATTTTGTGACTACATATATGACTTACTACATCAGTGTGTCACTGCATGTTGATAAAGCTCTAAAAAGTAGCACACTTTTTCAAATTATACTTTTTTACAAATTTCAATCTCACCACAAACATGTAGTTTCAAGCATCACATTTTACCTACCTAACACATTCAAACTTTTGTTAGCACAAATGTTAATTGACAGGTGAACACACATCAGAACATACTAACATTTCTCATAATACAAATGGGATTGTGACTACCATTGAATCTGGTTCTTATGTCTCTCTTTTTTGTTCCTTTCCATTCTTATTCTTTTAAAGAAGGCAGCATTTTTAAGTTTTTGGATGCAGCACAAGTATATATGCCTCATGTTCCCGTTGTCTTTTGTCTAGCTTTGTTTGTGTAACTCACTGTTCGTGAGTATTGTCAGGTCATGTCTGCTCAAGTAAATTTGTCTGCTCAAGTAAAAAAGTCAAGTCTTTTATTTTATTTTATTTGTTTTGTTCATTTCATTAATAAACTGCACACATAGGTTCTCAAATTAAACTCGTCTTCAGTGGACTTTTGTTACCGAAAGCTGAACCCAGCAGCATTGCTAGGCCAGAGCCTCGTAACGTCCGGTGGTCCTATAGCTCATCACACTCTCTAAGGTGCTTCCAGTAGTGGCCACCGCTATTCTGTGAGTGTGGGCCGAACTCAATTCTCCCGATGCGGCAGCATCTGCCACAGCTCCTCCTGATCTTTAGTGGATTTCTGCTCTGCCATGGCCTCCTGATTTCTGGTGGTCTTCTGCTCTGCTGAGGAGGTCTTCTGCTCTGCCTCTGATCCTCCATGGTCTCGGCCTCCGCTCCACAGTCTGGGCCTGCCACTGCTCGGCGGTCCAGGTCCACTCCATGGTCCAGGCCCACTCAACTCCACCACCCTCATGTTTTGGTGTTATGTTTGGGTGTTGGTAGCCGCCCATAGAGGTCACATCTCCTTTAGGTTATGTTTATGCTTTCATGCATTATTTCGATATTTGTCATGGTCATGTTTCCGGTTTTTTCATGTGATTCACTGTTCCATCATGTGATCAGGGCTGCGTTCAGCCCCGACAAAACGTTGCACAACGTTTTTAAACAGAAACGGTGGTGGGTTGAACACCCTGTTCTGATGATGCAAGAGTTGCAATGGCAGCTGAGAAGGCCATTCTTTTTGCTATTTTTGAAGAATTTTCGAAGCCTGATAAAATCGGTATAAATACGTGTCACGGTTACCAGCTCTGTCATCTCAACGGCACTACACTTCCCAGCATTCCTCATGTTTCCCACCTGCACACTATCGGCCATCACCTGATCACCTATCACCTGCACGTCATCAATCACCATGGACACTTATGATCATCACAGCTGTCTGTCATTGTCTCGTTATCATCATCATCATCATCATCATCTGCATCACCTGTGTTCTGTTAATCAGTGTTCATCTGTGTTTATATTTAGTTCCCTTCTGTTCTAAGTACCTTGTTTCTAGTGTGTGTGAACCGTCTACCCCTGTTTTAGTTATATTATTGTAAGTAAACGCTTTGCTTTGGAACTTCTGATTCTTCGTCTTCTTCTGCCAAGTGGTGGGCAGATTGAGGCTTCGTGAGACAATGAAACAGTTGAAGCATATGTGTCATATTGTGTCGAGGCTTCGAAACAATCCGACACCCGTCTCCACTGTGACACCTAGTGGTAACTTGCAGGTGTTGATCTGAAACAACCTTGACAACGAGCCATTAAAAAATGTGTTGTTTGTTTATTATTGTATTTTTCTAATATGTGAAGCTTGTAATCTGTAGGCTCCTTGCTGTGCATAATGTTATTTAGGTAATGGAAAATGAATATTAATAAAAGAAATCAAGCCACAATGTCTCACTTTTTTTTATAGATTTTTATTAAAAAATATTAATTTCTCTGCTGTTGAAGGACTTAGCCTACTTTTTTTTACAGATAACTTCTCCAGCCTTTGCAAAACTCCTCTCACAAAAACCCATGAGGTCAAGATGCATTGACTTCACTTTTATACAGATGTGCGATTGTGTGGTCTGTTCCCGACCATGTCAATCAAACGCTGATTCGGTGGACCATGCCACCTGTCGAAACACTTCGAAACTTCATTTAGCCGTAGTCACGTGACATCGGTGTTTTGAATCATGCTTCGGATTAGTGTTTCGAAACATCTGCACTTCAGGATCTCGAAAATCTTCGGAACGTCTGTTTCGCGTCAGCCATCCCTACTTCTGCCTGCACCACATCGTGACAAAGTGTTTAATACCGCAAAATACGCTCAATGTTATAGTCATTGCCCTTGCCGTCCAGAATAAAAGAGAACATCCTAATAGAGTGAAGGGATTTGTGGAAACTGTGTAATTATTGTGATCCAACATTTGCCTCGCATTTCAGGATGAAAAGACAAACATGTCTTCTGATATCTTCAATTGTTGTGTATACCAAGCTGCAGCAGACACATTTGTAAACGACTTTACTTGGGACCCATTGTGCCACACGAGCTGTCTCTTTAATATAACGTGGTTTAAATACATGTTGCTGATTGGGCTGACATTTTTGAAACACCCACCAAGAGAAAACATATCTCAAACCCTGTTGCACACCTTTGCACAACGTTTCCAGGAAACATGTCGTTCAACCTGGAAACCGTAGCAAAACGTTGCGCACCGGTTTGAGCTTGAACGTGCCCCTGGTGTTGGTCCCTTTGGTTCCGGTGTTATTTTTTTTTAAATTGGTTTGTTCTTGTCAGGTGATTCTCAGTTCTGTCTTGTCGTTAGGTGTGTTCGACATCAGCTGCAGCTGGATGTAACTGATCGGCGAGAGTTGCCGTATGCAGGCAGTTAGAAACTGAATATGGAGAGGTGAAGTCGGAGACTTTCTGCTTCCCATAGTGACACTCAGGGGCGGATTGGCCATCTGGAGCACCGGGACTTTTCCCGGTGGACTGCTGGCCAATATGGGCCGGCCCATCCGGAAATCTTGACGAAAAAAAAAAAGACTGAAATCATTACATTTCTTTTCTACGCAAATGGATGAGTGACTCGATCGCGCAAGCGGCCGACAAGTGTTTTTGTGTGCATGTGATTGTATTGCCCTTCCTCCCTGTTAATTAGTTTGGTCTACTCCACTGCGTATCTTGAAACACGCCCCCTTTCACGTCCTGGAACACAGCAAGCCGACGATGAACGAACGCTGATGAAAGCCGACTGTGTTGTCGCACTTGAACACACCGAGAGAGTGTCAGCTAGAATGCGCGTTCTGCACCTGTGTGTAAAGGAGACAACTGTCTACTTCTGCAGATATATTAATCTATATTCATCATTCAAAAAGAGAAACCAATGCTACCGGCTGCAGATACACAAATCGTAAACAAAGCAGTGCATGCTTACCGTTTTGAATATCAATCCTGCTAAACACTCCACTCTGCTCATGTTAATATTGAAATGTTCACCAAGGAACACTCAGGTAAGATGACGTAACATTAGAACAGCCTTCACTCCAGTAGGGGTTCAATCTTCAGCTGGCTGGCAGGAGCCACCACTGGCATGTCACGTGACCTGTCAGTGCTGTCTGGCAGCTGCTCGCTGTTTAGCTATTATTATCGTGCACTAAGCTGAACAGCCAATCAGGGTACCCTCTTTCACAGACGGCCCGACGCCGATTCAGCATGGTTCCAGATTGATCCGTTGCATCGAATTTCTCTGAGCAGATAATTTCAAACAATTGTTCATGGATGAAAGGGGAAGAAAAGAAAAAGTGGAGCTGAAAAGTTACGCGTTAAAAAAAAAAGAGGTAGATGCTGTGACATGCTTCAAATTAACAGATTATACATTTGGCGTGAAGAGTAGCAGTTCAGCAGCTCTGACGGCTCTAGCTCCCCTGACTCGCTGATATGCTGTCTTGATAGTTTTATATTAATAATGTTGTGTCTTAATGTTCTTCTGTTTGTTTCCCTTTGTTTTACAAATACGACCTAATATATGTTGTGTTACTTAAAATAAACGTTTAAATAGCATATATTTTTGGATTGTGTTATATTTTTATGCTATAAGTGGTGTTAAAAATTATTCTGCTCATTAATGTGCCAATGTGTGATGTGGGATGTGGTGGGCTGCTGTGGGCCAGAAAGTCCAGGGCCACTTTTTGGTCCCAGTCCGCCCCTGGTGACACTCACGTGGTGTTTGCATACATTACCACAACTGAAGTGAAATAAATGCAATATTTGCCAAATACACACTTTTCTGACATTTTCATTCAATATTTTATTTACTGTTTAATACAGTGTCTGTTTGTAAAAGAATAAAGTTCTCATGGGTTCTCAGCTTGAACTTGCCCTCAGTGGACATTCAAACATACAACAGAAGTGATTTTGTTCCTAGATGTTTACATTTTTAGAATGATCTCATATTATTTAAACATTAGGCCTACTTTTCAGTCAGAGCGCTGGTGTCCTAAGTTTGCTGAATCACTCTGAAGTGATTCTGAAGTGTGTGAATAGAGATCAATCATTTCCTCTGTGTTTCCCACACCCCTCAGGTGTTAAAGTCTTTTAGCTGCCCGAGTGTCTGACAGGTCCTTTCATTCATTGCTCTGAGAGATGGGCCAGTGCTGTTATTAAAACAACTTCTGTCGTGCAGGGAGGAGAGAAAGTAAATGCATATTATTAATCAATCACAAGCACATGTTCACATGCACACAACACAAATTGGGATCTTTGAAAATTACGCACAAATTTGATTGTGTTTGTGGGTGTGTATTTCTTCATTTTTAATGAGGGATAATCTTGAATTTGAACACTAAAACCTTTGATTCAGTTTCAGTTTTTTTCACTTTTGTACATTGGCTGTTTCTTAGTAGAAAAAATATGAATCTTTGTCAAAAAGAAAAACAGTCATCCAAGCTAAATTGACCAAAGAATTTCCTGATTTCTCAGCCCAGATTTGCAATATGTTTAGTGCAGTTGAGCCATTAGTGTATGTGCTGGGTCTCTATGACAGCATCATGTTGAAGGTGTGTGTGTATATTCGTGGAAGAATAATGTTCAGGCAGGTGGCCAGGCACTCTCATCACCACGGCAACATCCCAGCAGCCATTGCCACAGCAACAGTGGCTTTGATCTTTAGGAGCCCTGTGAGCACAACCTTTAACCTAGCAACACACACACACACACACACACACACACACACACACACACACACACACACACACACACACACACACACACACACACACACAAACTATATATATATATATATATATATATCCATTTTGTGTGTGTGTGTCTGTGTTGCTAGGTTAAAGGTTGTGCTCACATACACTATATATATATATTTATATATATACAAATATTTCATTGCTTTTTGCATGTTTTGATACTTTCAAAGTGAAATATCCACTGGTGTTAAAAGTGAGTTCAGTTTGATCCAAAACAGAACGTGAACCTGGTTTTATTACAGCTGTAGTGTTACAAATTTATTAAAATGTTTAATTTAGGTTCCAATCCAATAGTATCTAATCTGAGAAAGTTTAGTAGACTGAATTTAGCATTTGAGTTATAAATGATGATTAAATCAGCTGAGATTCCTGCCAGTCCTCAGTCCTGTTTCTCTCTACTGTAAGTTAAATGAGTTTAATGGCTCTCGGAGCTCCTGTCCCGGTTAGGAAGATTAAGTCAAGCAATTCAGGTGTCTGACCTTAGCTTTTGTCTCAAGAAACAGCTGTGTCTTTGTCTCTGAGTGGATTACCATCTCACACTGTTATGCTGATGAGATTAGGGCTGGGGAAATTCCGGTAACGGGCTGACTCCTGTACTTCATTTACATGCTTTGTTTAGATTGTCTCCACCTCTATGTAACTCCTCCCCCTTTAACGGTATATGAACTCTACTGTATACTGCCTTAGATAGACTTGGATGAAATAGACTACAGCAATGCAACAGCGACTTCTTAATAAAGAATCCTGTTGAAAGATATCCCAACGTCTCCTGGTCTGCGCTTCTGACTTTTCCACACTTTAGAAGAAAAAAGTTCACAACACAGCTCTATAGTTAGTGGTGTTTTTCTGCTTCTGGTCTTTTCATCTGTAAACTGCTGTTATTTGTATGTGAAGCCCGGTTGAAGTTTATTAATTTAGTTTGTGTATTCATTTGGTTTGGTAATATTTCCTTAATATTATTGTCTGATATTTTCACGAGATCACACTTACAAATCAGTCGGATAGATTCAATTGGTAAACGTATTTGGCGTGCTGTCAGGGGAGAGGGCTCTGATCTTTGTAATTGGCCCTAACGCAGAGTATTCCCCCAAAAATGCTAAATTTGTTTATTCGGACAGCAGCCAGTAACTGTACCCCCCAAAAATTGAAATGATAGGGCTGATGTGTGCGGTGTCCGACGGGAGTTCAATGCTCGCTGCGATCGAACGGGTAAGCCTCCACTGGCGATGAGGTGGACGATTAATATTGGGAGGGCTTTTGCGGCGTCCGACGGGAGTTCAATACTCACTGCGATCGGATAGGTAACCCTCTGCTGGCGATGAGGTGGAAGATTTATATTGGGAGGCTTTTGCGGCGTCCGACGGGAGTTCAATACTCATTGCGATTGGACAGGTAAGCCTCCGCTGGCGATGAGGTGGACAATTTATATTGGGTGGGCTTTTGCGGCGTCCGATGGGAGTTCAATACTCACTGAGATCGGACGGGTAAGCCCCCGCTGATGTAGACATGAAGATGTTTAGCTATTACCGGTTGGAAGAGCTCTCGCGCCATCCGACGGGAGTTCAATACTCACTGCGATCAAATGGGCAAGCCCCGCCTGCAAGAACTGTGGTAATGGAATGGTAGCCTAGACGGAGGGTACGGATGCATTTGGTGAGTAGGTCCAGCGTTAGGGGTTGTCTGGCATCTGGGCGGGTAGGATGGGTCTTTTGCATGCCTTTAATAAGCAGTGATGTCTGTTAAATTGTTAAAGCAGGAGAGGGTGAGCTGGAAATCAATTTGTGAATCAATTGGATTCCACTTAAATGAAGTTTTATGTAACAAAGTTCGGGAGGAGCATGTTCAGCTAATCAACCAATCAACTCAAGAGGAAGCCGGTATAAATAAAGCTTTTCCTCACCTCCTGTCTCACGACAAGTCTCTCAGCATCCCTCCACCACCCCATCACCTCACACTCGGCTGGGTCTACCCCAGTATAGGGGGGAGTACTCTGGGTTCGGGCAAAATTCCCTCCCCCGGACAGCAAGCCAAATACGCATTAATAGTACATTTGATTTCATGTACGTGTGAACTCGTGAAATAGCCTTTAACGGAACCAACTTGGAGGTTTTTTGCTGTGTTGATGTAGGAGACAAACGATGTAATTGTGAGCGGAGAGAAATCCTGGAAGGGTAGGTCAAAAATTAAATGAAAGGTTTTAAAACATCTCCAAGCTGTTAAATATGATTGGAGAGTTCTGGGGGAAAAGGCTTGGAAAATAGAATCAAGAGAGGCGTCGAGCAGTGGTCTCAAGGAGTGGTTTACGGAAAGATCAATTCTGAATAGTGAGGTACTGGCGTTGGGTTGGGGTCTGCTTCTGAAGCCAGCTGTCTGAATTTCTGGAAAGCAAAGCGTGAGAGAGAGTCAGCAATTCGATTTTTTGATCCTGGTACATGTTTAGCTGTTATAATAAATTGGTCGCAAGCTGCGGTCCAAATGAGGCGTCTTAATAGTGGCATCATAGCGGGTGCGAGAGAGCGGGTTTTATTAATGCAATGCACGGTTGCTTCATAGTCACAGTAAACGATGATGTTGTTTGTGGACCATTCTTTCCGCCATAAGAAAGCTGCGGCGACGAGAGGATAAAGTTCAAACAACGCTGAAGAGGCTGAGAAAGGAGTCATGTCTAGAAGCTGAGGTGGCCAGGTGGATGCGAACCAACGGCCTTGGTAAAACCCCCATAAGCCAATGGAGGTGGCTGCGTCGGTGTAGAGTTGGATATCGGTTGGGAGGGACACTAAAGTATTGTAAAAGAAAAATAATCCGTTCCACTGTCACGGCATGGATTGGTTAGAGATATTTGGTCTTCTAACGTGGCAACGGAGGATGCAAGGGAGAGAAGATGTGAGATAAAATGGCGGCCTTGCGGGATTATGCGCATTGCGAAATTTAGGTGGCCGAGCAGAGAAAGGAGTTCGAGTTTAGAGCACGTTGGACTGTGTAATGAGTGGATGAGTGGATGAGACCAGAATTATTCTGTCAATTTTCTCTTTGGGTAAAGATGCCTGGAATTTAATGGTGTCCAGGTTGATGCCCAGAAATTCAATGGACGTGTCTGGGCCTCTGGTTTTCTCCTGTGCGAGTAGGACACCTAGCTCGGAAAAAACTCTCTGAACTGTAGTGAGATGCGCTGCTGGGATGGCATTGGGAGGCGATATGATTAAGAAATCGTCGAGCAGGTGAATGAGGTAGGGAATTGCAAAGTTGTTGGAAAGAATCCAGCAAATTGCTTCCGATAGCATGTCAAAAATCTTGGGGCTGCTTTTGCAGCCGAAAGGTAGGCGGACGGCGAAGTAATATTTTTCATGCTATCGCACACCGAATAAATGCCACCAATCTGGGTGGATGGGCATCACTTTGAAATCTGAAGTAATGTCGACTTTGGCGAGCCAAGCGCCATGGCCGGCGTTTTTAAATAATGAAATTGCTTGGTCAATGTCGTGGTAGCGAAGAGAGAATTCGCCTAGCGGGATGAGGCTGTTTATGCTTGGAAACGGAGAATTGTGCGGGGCTGAGAGGTCAATTATTAAGCGTTTTTTACCGGAGAATTTCCTTGTCGTCACTCCAATAGGGCTGATGCAAAAGTGTTCGAAAGGGGGGGTATCGAAAGGTCCGATCATGAAACCTGAAATAACTTCCTTATTGATCAGGTTGTCTATTATTTCAGGTTCTATGAGAACTATTATCACCATTAATAATCTCTATTGGAGATTATCACACATCAAATTTTGTGAGGGGATACTTTCGAGACCTGGTTCGAAACCATGCTCTAGGCCGGACAGTAAATATTTGGTAAATTCAGGATCAGGGTGCTAAGACAATTCTGATGACAAACGTAAAATGTTCACGGAGTCGAAAAGTAATTTTTTGAATTTTTATTGGTGTGTTTCTTAGGGTGTGAGCATGAGAGCCGCCACAATAATTGCAGATGTGCAGAAACCGACAGCGTTGTCTTGAGCAGCCGCCTGTATTGAAATGGTTGCAGACCTGACGTCTTGTGGAAAAGGCGAAGGCTCTTCTGGATGAGTTGAAGTTTGTAGTAGCTGGCCGTGGAACGTAACTAGTTGATCTTTCTTGGTTTCTTGGAACTGGAATTGGAGGAATTAATGGATTTACTTCAGGGTAAGACATGGTGGAATGGGCAAGTGACCTACAGACTGCGCAGGAAATATTTTTGTGAAGATTTTATTGTGAAAATCCATGTCTAGCGCGCCCCAATATGGGCACTGGTTCCATATGGTGATTCGGATGGCGCATTTAGCTGCGAAGAGCTTGTGGTGCGTGTAAAAATGTGATCCCCCATAGGATAACGCAAGCTCTGCCACAATCACGAGATAGTCATTGAGCTCGCGCCTCCTATGGAGAAAAACGGCGCAGATGACAAAATTCTGAAAATGACAAAATTCGGGATGATGTGTTGTTTGGATTTTTTAGGGTGACAGAGAAGTCGCCGCAATCGATCTAGCGATTTGAATCGGATGGGGAAGCAGAGAAAGGAGAGATAATAGGTCAATATCCGCACCTGATAGAATCTGCGCTTGCATGTTGCTGGCGACAGGGGGCGGTTCCAAAGCGATGGCGTTTGGAGGTATGGGCATCTGAGTTGCTGTAAACAGAGAAAATGGTGATTTTTCCTGAGGAAGCGTGTTTTGGGGGAGACAATCCGGGGGCTACGTGGAAAACGGAGGTGGTCTTGCGTTTGCGACGGCCCCTGGAGCTTGGAAAGCAAACGGGTAGGAGAGAGAAAGCTGAGGTGGAAAATAAGGCAACTGGGCCTGTGCCGCTAGCGGATGCATCCTCACGCTAGGGTCTGCTGTAGGCCACTGCTGGGAAAAAGGGTTAGTGGTAGCCAGAGGGGAAGTACAAGTGAGAGTTGTCCGAGGCCGCGATTCAGAGGCAACCTCACGTCAGGAGCCGCGGAACACGAACGATGGAGAGAATTTGGAATGGTAACGACAGGTTGCGCCTGCCCCGCTAGCGGAGGCAACCTCATGCTAGAAGGAAGACGGTCACTGTTAGTGACCGGTAATGAGTGATGCTGAGCAGAAGGCAGAGAGGGTAATGATCTAACGGTGGCGGAATATGGGGCCCGTCCCAGGCTCGCTGAAGGCGCGTTCCCCCTACCTGATGATCGACGGTGATCCGGTCTCGCTGTGGAGGAATACTGGATTTGGGAGGTACGAGGTGTTTTACCTTTGTTGGTTTTGTTTGTCACTTTATTGGAGACCTTAGAGGGAGATGAGGGTTTAGAGGGGGCGCACGTTGACTGTAGGTTAGAGTATAGTTGGTATAATTCGGCTTTATTCATCCGTCTGGTGTAATGGACATCCGCGTTGGTCAAAGCTTGCCTTAGACCTAACACTGTCCATTTCCCGATTGCAGGAATGGTTGGCTGGGCCAGTGAATAGGAGGATGATGAGGATTAGGACGAGGAAGATAGAGGTGTGCGTCTCGTTGGTGGAGGTGAGTGCTGTGTTTGTCGTTCTGGAGTATGGATAGCGGCACGGATTGGCGACCACGCACTGAAGCTGGAGACTCGGCGACGGCACCTGGTGATAAAATGGTGCTCTTTGGAGTGGCTGGAATTGAGGCAGAGTCCTGAGAGAAGAGAGATTCGTCATCGGACGGGAAGAGTTCTCCGACATGGCGGCTGTTTAGGCGAACCTGTTCTGAAGACTGTAGAATATCCTTAGGTGAGTTTGACTGTGCTAATGGTTTTCCTTCGTGTTGATTGCGTAGATACACTCACCTGTTCAATTTCTCATTAATGCAATTATCTAATCAACCAATCACATGGCAGTTGCTTCAATGCATTTAGGGGTGTGGTCCTGGTCAAGACAATCTCCTGAACTCCAAACTGAATGTCAGAATGGGAAAGAAAGGTGATGTAAGCAATTTTGAGCGTGGCATGGTTGTTGGTGCCAGACGGGCCGGTCTGAGTATTTCACAATCTGCTCAGCTACTGGGATTTTCACGCACAACCATTTCTAGGGTTTACAAAGAATGGTGTGAAAAGGGAAAAGCATCCAGTATGCGGCATACTTCGGTTGTAACGAGTGGTTATTTCAGTCAAAATTGCTCTTCTATCAGCTTGAATCAGTCGGCCTATTCTCCTCTGACCTCTAGCATCAACAAGGCGATCTCAACCCATTAGAGCATCTTTGGGATGTGATGGAACGGGAGCTTCGTGCCCTGGATGTGCATGCCACAAATCTCCATCAACTGCAAGATGCTATCCTATCAATATGGGCCAACATTTCTAAAGAATGCTTTCAGCACCTTGTTGAATCAATGACATGTAGAATTAAGGCAGTTCTGAAGGCGAAAGGGGGTCAAACACATTATTAGTATGGTGTTCCTAATAATCCTTTAGGTGAGTGGATGGTGATTACTGATTGTAGACAGCTGGTGATACTAGAGTATTTGTTGATTAATATAGATTGTTTCAAAGCAGCTTTACAGAGATAAACATAAAATTGAAAGTAACAGATATTGTTTTGTAGCGGTTCTTGAATAATGTTATTTTCCATCTAAAGTTCCAGGTCAAAATTACCATTTGTTATTAAATTAGGGGCTGCTAAGACGACACCGATCTCTCTAAACAGACTTTAAACACGAACCTGTGATAAACGCTGATGGTGTTCACATGCGCATTAAGAATTGATTCTTAGCTAGAGGTGTAGAGAGTTAGAGAGTAGAGAGTTACTAGTAGAGAGTTGGTGAACAATCGCACGTGCTTTGATCTTCCAAGAAGAATAAAGTTAAATATAAATGGTCACTTGAGTATGGAAGCTCTTTTCCGCCACAGAATAAAACATTTAAAAAAATAATTGCGACTTTTTCTCACAATTGCGAGTTTACGTTACATCTCGCATACTGACTTTATTTATCAGAATTGCGAGATATAAAGTCAGAATTGCATGAAATAAAGTCGCAATTGCGTGTTATAAAGTCAGAATTGCGAGATATAAAGTCAGAATTGCGAGATATAAAGTCAGAACTGTGTGAAATAAAGTCGCAATTGCGTGCAACAAAGTCAGAATTCTGACTTTTTTTCTCGCAATTCTGAATTTATAACACATAATTGCGAGTTTATATCTCCCAATTCTGACATCTTTTCTCAGAATTGTGAGAAACTCGCAATTGCGAGTTATAAAGTCAAATTCGAAGGGAATTTTTTTTGTTTGTTTTGTTTTACCTTAGAATAGTTTAATATCTCACATTTCTGACTTTATAACATGCAATTGCGACTTTATATCATGCAATTCTGACTTTATATCTCCCAGTTGCGTATTATAGTCAGATTTGCGAGATATAATGCAATTCTGAGAAAAAAGTCAGAAATTCAAGTTCTGAAATTGCGCAATTGCGAATTTATATCTCACAATTCTGACTTAATAACACGCAATTGCGACTTTATATCACGCAAATCTGACCTAATAACACACAATTGCGACTTTACATCACGCAATTCTGACTATAACCTGCAATTGCGACTTTATATCAATTCTGAGATAAAAAGTCAGAATAGTGTGATAAAAAGTCGCAATTACCTTTTTTATTTCTCACTCTGTGGCAGAAAACAAGCTTCCATACCATAGACATGTCTTGCAGACACCGAAAAGCAAATTAAGAGGAACCTTATGTAGGCTACAGATCACTGTGGAAAAATGGGTATAGCCATTAAAGAAGGAACTCTTACCAGGCAAAATATCATGAAGCAAATTTTTTTTTTTTGACATCTGACAAGATTTATTTTCTTGATGCTGTTATTATTTTTGCATTTTCCCTTGAATGTGTACTGGTATTTTAAGATGTTTACAGACCTCATTGTATTGTACCTTTAAAATTACAGAGACAATTAGGCTACTTGACTCATTTTTGCTTCCACTCAACAGCAAATATGGCCTGAATAAAATAAAATGGCTTTATTTTAAATGTTCTATATACACGCATGTAGCAATGTTCAGGGAAGAAGGAGGCTGGAACCGGCGAACAATCAAAATATAATTTATTTAAATAAAACAAACAAACGAAAATACCGCCAGCAGCCCCTCGCGGACGACTGCTGGCTACCGAAAATAAATATAACTGCCAGCAGCCCCTCGCGGACGACTGCTGGCTAAAGTAAAATACAAAAACAAAACACAACTAAAATACAGGCCTGTTCCTCTCTCGATCATCAACGTCGTCGCTCCTCCTTTATGCTTCCGCTCCTCCGTGAGAGATGCGAGACCGGTGTGCTTCACAGGTGTTGCTCATTAGCAATCGCACCACCGGCCTCGCGCCGTTCTCTCACGTCCCTCGGCCGTCCTGTTCGCCACATACCCCCATCGCCCCTCACAGGCCGGGGGGTACCCACGAGCCTGTGCCTACTCCCCCCCCCGGCGGCGGCGATCCCTGGGGAGTATGGACAGACAAACCGAGGGAAACGGAGACGGAAGCATGAGGAGCGACAGATCGAGAGAGGGGAGAGAGGAAAAAAAAAAAAAAAAACTTGGTCCGGTTCCCACAACGCGCTGCCATCTGGTCCCCCACCAGCTAGGCGATCTCCTCCGCGGTGCCTGGCGGTGACGCTGGGTAGCCCTCGGTGGACGGCTCGACGCTCCTCCGCCGCCCGGTGGACGGCGACGGCTCCTCGGGTGCCTTGGGCAGACGGGAGGAGTCCCCCACTCCCTGCTCCTCCCCTTCACTGGTGGACGGCAGCAGGCTCCGGCCCACGGCGAGCGGCGGCGACTCCTCCTCTCCCTCCCGGATGGCAGCCGCCCCTCCAATACCCAGGCGGCCGGCAGCGAGCTTGACCGTCCCACCGACAACTCACTCCAGCGCACCGCCTCGAGCGTCCGTGGCCGCGAGTCCCCCGCTCCCTGCTCCTCCCCTCGCTCGGCGGATGGCAGCAGGCTCCGGCCCACGGCGAGCGGCGGCGACTCGCGCACCATGCTCGATGGCACCGCGGATTCCCCACACCGGCGAGGACTCTCTGACAGCGCGTTCCTCCCTCTTCCCGGGTTTCGGCACCAGTGTAGCAATGTTCAGGGAAGGAGGAGGCGGGAACCGGCGAACAATCAAAATATAATTTATTGAAATAAAACAAACAAACGAAAATACCGCCAGCAGCCCCTCGCGGACGACTGCTGGCTACCGAAAATAAATATAACTGCCAGCAGCCCCTCGCGGACGACTGCTGGCTAAAGTAAAATACAAAAACAAAACACAACTAAAATACAGGCCTGTTCCTCTCTCGATCATCAACGTCGTCGCTCCTCCTTTATGCTTCCGCTCCTCCGTGAGAGATGCGAGACCGGTGTGCTTCACAGGTGTTGCTCATTAGCAATCGCACCACCGGCCTCGCGCCGTTCTCTCACGTCCCTCGGCCGTCCTGTTCGCCACAACGCATTAAAAAAAAATACTTGCGGTGAGGACATGCTATTAATCTATCAAATTTAGGTTTAAAGTCATGTGATGTTGAAAATGTTGTAAAATTAACTATTTTGCATGTAGCCTATGTAGAGTGAAACTCGGATAACTTAAGCATCCCATTTATGTAAATAATTACTTATTCATCAATAATTATAACTATTTAACAGTACTACTACTACACAGGTTAGAACATCATCTCAGTACAATTTTGAGCATACATGTCACTTAAGACCACCACATGTGAATTATAACCCAGAGATTGGTACTGCGCATGCGTCTATGAAGTCACCAAAACACACCTCCATCCACTACGTATTGGACCATCCAGCTACGTCATCGTGCTACAGGCTGCAGCGAGGGGTGTCTCAGATGAAGAGTGACGTGCGGAAGGAAGAGGTGATGGCTGGAAGATAGAACGTGTCTGAGTGCTAGCTTAAGTGTAAAAATACCATCCTGGTATGGTTGTCCATAAGAGAACTGATTTAAACTTGGTATAATGTTGTTGGAACGTGAACGTTTGAAATTTCCCCTTTGATAATCAAATGACCGAGCAGCGGACATTCTTAAGAAACGGCGCTAATCACACGTGAGAGACTAGCGAGGTCGCGTTGGTGGAAAACTACCGTGTGTCGCTTCTCTTACCAAACCTACAGAAGACATCCCAGACAGTGAAAGCCGGCTCAAACTAACATTGGTAAGAGTAAGACAGCTGTTTGTTTTGTTTGCTCACTGAGTGAAGTGGCAAGCTGTTTTGTGCCTCAATGAACCCCAGCATCGTATCAGGCCTGCAACAGGGTATTTATTTTATTTGTTGCAATTTTGAACACTGACACCCGGGTGTTTTTGATTACTGTTGTGGGATGTTTATGTGAACAGTAACCTTTGTGTTGAGACAACAAAGACTCGTTGGACTTGAGTATTGAATCAACACATTGATATTTTTGTTGTGTTTATATACTTGTCAGGAGATTGCGCTGTAGTCCACATGTGGTTACCTATAAAAGGTGTAGAGTAAGAATGGAAATTGTTGCACCTGCTGCCTAATCATGTAACCGTCTGGCACTGTTTTGCTTGTGGGTTTGAATAAACCTTGAAGAAGTAAGAAACTTTCTTTTCTTCATGATTACCAGGACTTAGACATAACAAATTGGCGATGAGGATTTTGCTGTTCTATATGAAAGATGTCTGCTGTTGCTTCTTTTCCTATGCCATCCTTACCATGTCCAGGTGAGCCGTCTATTCCTTTTGGCGTCTGGTTAAAGATGTTTGAGAATTACTTGCTTGTCATAAATGCATCAGGAGATGACTGGCCAGTTACAAGAAAGCGAGCTTTGTTTCTTCATTGCCTGGCAACAAGGTCAGAGACTCTTCTATACTTTACCAAGCCAAGGACAAACAATGGAGGATGCTATTGAGACTTTGAAACTACACTTTATTCCTCAACGTAATGTTGTTGCTGAGCGTCATGCATTCAGAAAACTAATTCAAGCACCAGGGGAAACAATCCTGCAGTATGTTGCTTCTCTTCGGGGCTTAGCCACCACATGTGAGTTTGCATCTAATAATGATGAAATGTTGCGAGATCAATAAGTGGAGAATGTAAACCGAAAGTCATCGTATTAGAGAACGTCTGCTATTAGAGACTGATTTGACTCTTAACAAGGCTATTACTATTGCTACACAAATGGAGGCTGCTGGTGAACAAGCTAAACTTTTTTTCAAAAACCTTCAGTACCTGTGCAAGCAATACAAGCAACAAGAGTGCCTGCTGTTGATCGTTACAAAGACAATCACCTTTGAAATCTCTGTCTGTGCCCTCAAAGTCTTTTGCTACTTCCTTGCCTCGTGCATGTTATCGATGTGGATCTACAAAATATCTTGCAAATGATTCCAGATGTCCTGCAGTTTCTGTAAAGTGCAATAATTGTCAAAAGTTAGGACATTTTTCAAGAGTGTGTCGTTCACAGCAAGCACATTCTGTACATGAGGTTGAACTGCCTGAGCTTCAGATTCTTTACATGCAGGAATCAGTATCTAATAAGATAAAGTGTACTACTACTATCATGACTGCATCAGCCTCTATACCTGTGGAGTTGATTGTGGATTCTGGATCTTCCATTTCCATTCTGCCAAAATCTGTGTTTGAAAAACACTTTAGACAAGACTCTTTGCTGCCTCCTTTTGTTAAATTGGTGACATATCAAGAGATCCAATACCAGTGCTTGGTTGTCTACCTGTTACTGTTACCAGAGATAATATGAACTGTAATATGTCAATCTTTATAGTTGAATGTGGCACTGCTCTTCTTGGAATGGATTTAATTAATGGATTGCATCTCAAGTTTGAAGGCTCTTCCATACTAACAGGACCGGCTCAGTCTTCAGCCCCTGTAATGCGACAAGCTAGGATGTGCAAAAGGATTTGTGCATAAGGTAAAGACTTCTTCAGTGGTGAAACGTACGTCAGAAACTTAGACGGTTGCCAATATCTTTTCGAAATGCTGTCAGTGATGAACTTCAACACCTTCTTGACTTGAGTATTATTGAACGAGTGGATGCATCACCGTGGATTTCTCCAATTGTAGTTGTTCAGAAAAAGACTGTGGTATTCGCATGTGTGTAGACCAGCGAGAACCAAATAAAGCTGTTGTTGCAGACAGTTATCCTTTGCCCCATTTTGATGATATGATGTCTATGCTGCGTGGAGCAACTGTCTTTTCTACAATTGATTTAGAGAATGCTTATCTCCAGCTTTTGTTACATGAAGAAAGTCGTGATCTGACTGCATTCATCACCCATGAAGGACTAATCAGATTCTGTTGAGTACCTTATGGCCGTGCTTCAGCTCCATCTGCGTTTTAGAAAATTTTAGCAACTCTACTACAAGGATTGCCAAACATAGCTAATTATCTGGATGATGTCATTGTCTGAGGACACACAAGAAGTGACCATGACCACATTCTATTTCACTTACAAGACTTTGTGGTTTTTTTAGTCTGTTAATAAACATACCAATGTTGAGATAAGGGTTTATTGAAATAAAGTTAATATTCAGAGGCTATTTAGAAAGATCTAACAAAAAACTGACCCAGGGCCCAGGACTGCTGGAGGCACTGCTGGGATCTTATAGTTTTCCTGATATTATTTAGCTTTAACAGTAAAAAAAAAGAAAAATTAGAATTTTTTTTAATTGATAAAAGAAACACAAAATGCAGCAGTTTAGAGAAGAGCTTAAAGGCTGGTGCAGGGGAGAAGGATTGAACGAAGACCATGCATTAATGATATTGTAACTGAAGATCTGGATATAGCGCAGGTTGAAGAGACAAGGCAGACAATCAAGTGCCTGGGCCATGTACGAGTAAGAGGTAGGATGTTCAGAGATAATCTTAAGTGTTTCATTGTTCTCTGTGAGAGTAAAGAGAAAATTTATCCAAAATTAGTACCCACTAATGTCTTACCTGTTTCTGGAGCAGAACCTTGGAAAATTGTTACCTCAAGTGGAGATGATACTAGTTCTGAGGACTTTGCTAGAAAAATGCACACCCTACTTGAGAGTGAAGATAGAAAAGTTGAGAATATTAAGGCCATGTTTTCATCCTCTGTGTCCGAAAACTCTTCGCCTGATACTATTATCCGCGCTGTTGGAGATCTGTTAGAAAAGACTGGCAAGACTTCAAGTGAAATAGGAGGTTATAGACGGTTGAGGATGTTTTCTGGAGCAATATACTACACCTGCAAGTGAGGAACCGTTTGAACACTGGATGCTGTTTGAACGTGGAAGAAAGTGAATGTCCTGTGAAAGAGAAAAAAAAGGATGCGTTCCTTCATTGAGAGGATCATTGAGAGTTTAAGGGCCTGCATTCGAAATCGTCAAAGTTGTGCGTGATTCTGACACTGATGTCACTCCAGAGGAGTACTTTGATGGCCTCGAGCTAGCGTTTGGATCTGCTGAGTCAGGTGATAACTTGTACTTCGCTTTCCGTTTGTTACAGCAGCAAGTAGGATAAAAATTGTCAGATTTCTTAAGGAGATTGGAGCGTGCCCTAACCAAAGTGGTTCAGAGGGGTGGCATACCGGCGGACTTGCGAGATCGAGTACGCGTTGAGCAATTGCTGAGAGGTACCGTTGGTGCAGACATGATGCTGCTTCATTTGAGACTTAAAGAAAGAAAGACAAAACCTCCTAATTTTTTTGAACTGTTAAGTGAAATCCAGGCTGAAGAAGAATATGAAGCTTCTCGTGCAAAGTTAACCACAAGGGTACAAAAAATCAGAACAAGTGTGGATAAGGATGGTAAGCATAAAGAGATTAAAACTATAAAAGCTGAGATCAAAGAGTTAAAGTCCCAGTTTGCCACAATGGTAACTCAGTTGCAGCCTGTGGTAGATCACAAACCCACCTCCAGTCTTAAAATAAATGCCAGTGACATTCAACAGGAAGGAGAAATTGCTGTTCTCATGAAACAAGTGAAGAGCCTACAACGGAAAGTCACAGGGAAAAACTGTCACCAAGATGGGGTTTCAGCTCTCACTCTGAATGCCAGTACTTCAAAGAAACCACTGATAAGTCCAAGAAAGCAGTACAATGACTCAGAGTATTTTTGCTACAACTGTGGAGAGGAAGGGTATATTGCCCCACGATGTCAAAATCCTGAGAATAAGGATAAAGTCATTCAAAAATTGATTTGGTCCAACAGAAAAATGGGGACAAAAAGAAATGCCCTCAGAAACAGAAAAGAGTAATACCTTAATTTCAGCGAAAAACAATGCTGTTAGTTCAGTTGGTGGAAGGCAAATTCCAGAAGGACTGATTGGACCCCCCTCTACTGTACAGTTGCGTGTAAATGGACAGCCATGCTCTGCTTTATTGCACAGCGGGTCCCAAGTGACCATAATCTTTGAGAAGTGGTACAAAAATTATCTACCTGAGGTTCCAATCCATCCTTTGTCTGGGTTGGCTGTATGGGGTTTAAGTGACCCCAGTTATCCGTATATAGGGTATGTAGTAGTAAACATTGAATTCCTAGAGAAAGCCACGGGTGGCTCAGAAAGTCTTTCAGTTCTGGCACTGGTTTGTCCTTGTCCTAAAAGCCCTGACCAGACTGTTGTGATCACTGGCACCAACGCCAGTCTGTTCACCCGTTTGGCCGAGTTATGTAAAGGGTCAACAGGGACAGATATTGTACATACCTTAGGTATTAAAATTGAGCCCACCTTAGAGAAGGATATTTCATCTTGTTCGACAGCTATTATACCTTTTGACATGGATAGACATACTATTGGATGTGTGAAGTGGCCAGGTCCAGAGCCCCTGAGTCTCTCGCCCAGAGGGGAGTGGTGCGCAAAATGTGAGGTGAAAATTACAGAGCCTCTTGAGAAAACTGTACTGATGATAGATTGTGATAGATGATAGAACCGTACTTCTGTGACTTCGCTTCCGGCTGGAGTGTTAGTACAAACCGTCATAGTGCCAAGTGAGGCAATGGAAAACGGTCAGTTACTGGTGCCCTTGCAAAATGAATCAATGAAAGAAGTGACCATTCCGGTAGGGACTGTCCTTGGCCATTTGTAGCAGACCTGGTTAGCCCTTCTTCCGTGAGTGAAACTGTTGATGAGATGATTGATCCAAAACTGTTCAACTTTGGCGATTCACCCATTCCAGCAGAATAGAGGGAGAGACTGCAACAAAAGTTGAGCAAAAGAACCAGAGTATTCTCGCTTCATGAGTGGGATGTAGGACTTGCTAAGGGAGTAGAGCATAACATACAGCTTTCCGATTCAAGACCCTTTCAAGAGCGCTCTAGGCGTCAAGCACCCGCAGATATAGATGATGTGAGGAAACATCTCCAAGACCTCTTGTCTGTTGGCATTATTAAAGAGTCACACAGCCCATATGCATCCCCAATCGTGATTGCAAGGAAAAAGAATAGAGCCGTCCGGATGTGTATTGATTATCAAACTTTGAACGCAAAAACTGTTCCTGACCAATACACAACACCCAAAATTGACGATGCACTGGATTGTCTAGCAGGTAGTCAGTGGTTATCTGTTCTCGATTTAAGAAGTGGCTATTATCAGATAGACATGGCAGAAGCCGACAAGGAAAAAACTGCTTTTATCTGCCCATTAGGATTTTTCCAATTCGAGAGGATGCCACAAGGGGTCACTGGCGCGCCGGCGGCATTCCAGAGACTAATGGAGAGAGTTGTCGGGGACATGAACCTATTCCAAGTCTTGGTGTATCTAGACGATTTAATAATCTTTGGAAGGACTTTGGGAGGAGAGACTCATGAAAGTACTGGATCGTCTGGAGGAGGCTGGGTTAAAGGTGTCCATTGACAAATGTCATTTTTTACAGAATTGAGTGAAGTATGTCAGACACATAGTATCCAACGATGGGATAGCAACAGATCTTGACAAAATTGAGGCTGTGATCAGTTGGCGCCAACCACCGGACCTGAAATCCCTGCGATCCTTTTTAGGATTCTGTGGTTACTATCGTCGGTTCATTGCTAATTACTCTTCCATTGTTAGGCCATTGACTGAGTTCACTAAGGGCTATGCACCGACACAACAAAGAAAGAAAACAGGCAAAGAAAAGAGCATTACCTACTTCAAGGAATCAGAGCCCTTTGGAGATCGATGTGATGAATCCTGCACATCCGCTTTTCAGCAGATAATTCATTGCCTAACACATGCTCCTGTTTTAGCCTTTGCAGATCCCAGTAAGCCATATATTCTCCATGTGGATGCTAGTGCTGTGCTAAATCAAGAGCACCTGGAAGGATTGCGGCCAGTGGCTTTCGCAAGCAGAAAATTGAGACCAGCAGAACAATGGTACCCAATTCATCAACTGGAATTTCTTTCATTGAAATGGGCAGTCGTAGACAAATTCCATGATTACTTGTATGGGGCTAAGTTTCATGTCAGAACCGACTACAACCCACTCACATATGTGTTGACATCTGTTAAGCTGAATGCAACAGGCCACAGGTGGCTAGCCGCTCTTGCTACGGTATTAGCATTCAGTATAGACCTGGAAAAAACAACACAGATGCTGATTTGTTGTCCAGGAGATTCATGGATGAGGATGAAGCTAATAAGTGGAGGGACATACCTGTGTCTGGTGTAAAGTTCATATGTCAGCGGGTGAGTTCTCAGGTGTCCTTGGAAGCCAATCCCAGATATATGGAACAGCTAGGAGCCCCTCTAGAGTTCATACCAGAAGCTTATGCTTATCCCACCAGGTTGGAGCTTAATTCTTTACAGTTGCTGTCTCAACCGGAGTTGATTAAAGTCCAGAACGAAGATCCCAGAGTGAGACAGGCGATAATTTCCCTGAAGGAACGAAAGTGGTCAACCAAAATGACAAATCCTGAGGTGGTGGCATTGAGGCATGAAGCTGGAAAACTACTGATGAAAGATGGATTGCTTCAGCGAGTAACCAAAAAGTCTGATAGAGAATTCTTTCAATTGGTTTTGCCCACCAAGTTCCGAGAAGTAGTTCTTAAAGCCATGCATGAGGATCTAGGTCATCTGGGGGTATAAAGGATTACGGAACTTTTGAGAAATTGATTCTACTGGCCCAAGATGTCTCTGTATGTGCAAGAATATGTCAAGAACTGTGGAGCTTGCATTACTCGTAAGAGTCCATGTCAAAGAGCTGCTCCATTGCATCAGATAACGAGTAGTAGACCTATGGAGTTAGTGTGCATCGATTTTCTTTCAGTGGAGCCAGATTTAAAAGGTTTGGGCAACGTGTTAGTAATTACCGATCACTTCACACGTTATGCACAAGCGTTTCCCAGTAAGAATCAAAATGCTCTTACGGTTGCTAAAATACTGGTCGAGAAGCACTTCATTCATTATGGCCTACCAGCACGCATTCACTCAGATCAGGGACGTGACTTTGAGAGTCGACTAATAAAAGAGTTGTTGAACCTGCTTGGTATAAAAAAAAAAGAACCACGGCATATCATCCTCAGGGTGACCCGCAGCCTGAGCGGTTCAATCATACCCTCTTAGCCATGCTTGGAACCCTGAGTGCTGAGAAAAAACGAAATTGGAGCCAACGGATACCTTACTTGGTGTATGCTTACAATAGTACCAAGAATGATGCTACCGGATACGCACCCTATTTCCTGATGTTCGGGAGAGAAGCCCGGCTACCTGTAGACATCTGTTTTGGAACTTCACCAGATGGGATGGATGATGTGTCACTTTCACAGTACATCAGCAATATGAAAAAAGATCTAAAACAGGCTTACCAATTAGCAATGGAAGAGGCCGAAAAAGTCCATCAAAGGAATAAAAGATCATTTGACAAACAAGTGTCATTTCAATCCTTGAATTCTTGGGATAGCATGTTGATCAAGAACTTAGGATTGAAGGGGAAACACAAGCTTCAAACCATATGGAGTCCAGTACCCTATGTTGTCTGTGAAAAACTCCCAAATATACCAGTATACCGGGTAAAACCTGAAACAGGAAATGGAAGTGTCAGAACACTTCACAGAGACCAACTGTTACCCATAGGGCAACTGGTGAGGTGGCCACAAAACAAAGTGAAAACAAACCCGGTGAGGAAGAAGAAAATCCGGTACTGACAAATGAAGATGTATCATTCTCTGAGACTTCATCTGAGTTTGAATACAACATTTCAAAACCTTACAGATCATATCTGGTGGAAACGCTGAATAAGAACGACACTTTGCCCAGACAGTCAGAATTGGTATGCCAGGAAAGGAACCTGATCCATGAAGAGGTTATGGCTGGAAGATAGAACGTGTCTGAGTACTAGCTTAAGTGTTAAATACCATCCTAGTACGGTTGTGCATAAGATAACTGATTTAAAGTTGGTATAATGTTGTTAGAACGTGAGGGAATAGAAATTTCCCCTTTGATAACCGAATGACAGAGTAGCGCACATTCTCAAGAAACGGCGCTAATCACACGTGAGAGACTAGCAAAGTCGCGTTTGTGGAAAGCTACCGTGTGTCGCTTCTCTTACCAAACCTACAGAAGACCAGGAGATACCAGGAATTCTGAGTGGTTCCTCTGGCAAAGCTGGACAAGTTCGCCGATCTGCCGTCAGTTCTTCGGATTGTAATACCTCTTGCTGAAAGTGCGTCATATGAAAGCCGGCTCGAACTAACATGGGTAAGACAGCTGTTTGTTTTGTTTGCTCATTGAGTGAAGCGACAAGCTGTTTTGTGCCTCAACCAGTTTGATTGGTCAAACCCAGCATCGTATCAGGCCTGCAACAGGGTATTTATTTTATTTGTTGCAATTTTGAACACTGACACCCAGGTGTTTTTAATTACTGTTGTGGGATGTTTATGTGAACAGTAACCTTTGTGTTTAGACAACACAGACTAGTTGGCACATTGATATTTTCTTTGGTGATATTTGGGGCATTTTGTGTATTTACTGTCCATCTTCTTATCGGTTATATCGATAAAGCACCAGAATGATAAAATATTCTCTATATAAGGAATATTAATACAGTGTTGTATCAGTGAATTGTTGATTTTGAATTTGAAAGGAGGAAAGATTCTCTTATTGTAAAACTTTAAAGGGTTAACTTTTATTTTATTTTCAATTGCTATTCGAATTTTATAATTTTATTTGAGTAAACTACTTAATGTTTCTATTTCACTCACAAGATTTTGTGTTTATTTTAGTCTGTTAATAAGCACACCAATATTGAGATAAGGGTTTATTGAAATAAGGTTAATAATATTCAGAGGCTATTTAGAGAGATCTAACAATAAGGTCCAGGGCCACTCCCGCTAAAATCTAAGCGAGAGGGCGCTACATGTGTATAGGTAGGGCCTAGAATTTTGGAATTTAGAGGCAACTATGCTGTAAAAAAATGTGTATGCATTCATCACTCACTCATACACTCTATTAGTCACTCAAGTATTTCCTCTGACTGTACTCACACACTGGGTGTTCATAACGCACAGTCCATTCCATTGACTTCCATTCATATGCATACAAATGTGGGAGACAGGAAATCCAAGCTCATACAAATTTTGCTGCATTTCCAAGATCAGGTTTGGTGGACTCTGTCGTATTACGTGAAGACGTATGGCCAATAAAAGACTTATATGTCACAGCTTATAACTTACAACTTATATTCTCAAGTTTCAATCCAGTATTTATGGTAATGATTCATGGTAATGATGTGGTAGAGTTACATAAATGAAATGATAATAACTAAAATCTAAAATTGCAGACTTAACCCTTAATGATTGATAGGATCAGGATCACAATCATCCAGATAATTCAAAAATATCCTTAAATGAGATTTATTGAAATGTGTCTGCAAATGTTAATTCATCCAGTAATTCATCACTCACTCATTCACCCACTCATATTGTTAGAACAGGTTGGGGAACTATTTTTCCCTGACTGATGTTAACTCTGTTTCTCTCCTTTGTCCTGAACCCATTTTCTCTTTCCAACAATAACAGCTTTAATAATGGGAGTGAAGGTTAAGACATTCAGATGAATATTTGAAGTGACTCAGATTTCACCTTCACCAGAAGAACTCGCCACCACATGCATCCAGGGGGCTAATGTCTGAGTGAATGGGACTTTTCCAGTGGTGAAGAAAGAGCAATTTTGGTTTTGGAATGATTAACAAAAACAGATGTTGAAGAAAAATATACTCACAAATGTATGCCAGGCTAATTAGTTATAGAGCCGAAATGGTTCTCTCTCTCTCGTTTTTTTTTTTCTTTTTTTTTTTCAAAGAAGCTTTGCTCACAGGTATCACACTGCTGAATACACAGAGCCACAGATGTACACACACTGAGAAATATACAAGGAAAAGGTCTTTAAAGCAAGTATGAATCCTTCTAGTTTTATTACAGTTAAACTCTTCCACAGATTCATGTGGAAAATCCTTTGTACTGTATAATGTGTTTCCCTAGAGAATGGGAAACATGAGCATTTCTGTGGGGAAACAAAACTGTGAACTGAAAGGATGGACTGTGAATCTCATATCATTGTTCTGCAGATGTTCTCCATGGGTACCACCACTATGGAAATGTGAAATAATGCATGATTTTTCACAAGTTTTCCCTTTAAGTTTTCCATTATGCTGGTGCAGCAAATCTAACGTCATGTTTTGACTGAGACTAAGGGAATGTTTACACGACAACGATGTACTGAGAACAGATGACAACGTTGTCAAAACGATCCTAATTCACCCGGATCTGCGAAAATGACTAAAAAGGCTGTATTATCCACACAAAAGATATAACACATAATATGCATGCGTGGACATGTAATACGCGCATGACATCACCGTTTACACAAATTCACATTTTGTTGTTCACATGGAGACGGCAATGGCATCGTTTTCAAAACCTTGCACTTTGAAACCCGTTTTCAAAAGCTTGCGTTTTTAGGCCCCAAAACGCAGTGTCGTGTAAATGAACGGTCAAAACGCATAAAAAGTTTTCCGTTTTTATAAAAAAAAAAAAAGTGGTGTTGTGTAAACATACCCTGATTGAAATAAGATGTTCCAGTCAGATAGGTCCAGTAGCCTTCAAGTTCTACCAGAAAGACTCGGGAGATAAAATTACGTAACAAAAGCATATATTTATTAACAGCCCAGCAAGCAAATATTTATAAAGTCTGTAGCGCGCAATCTGAGGGTAGCGGAATCTGCATTTCCTGCCTGAAGATGAGGGCAGTGGAGCAACCGACCCCCCCCGGTATTGGAAGGGACCATCCTGGTGGTGGTGGGGAAGATGGAGGGGAAGGGACCACGTAAAATGTCAAAATGACCCACTCCTGAAACTTGCCAAGATGACAACCTCTTCAATCTACTCAATCAGATGCTCCATTTTAGAGTCCACAGCTCATCAAAGACTCTCTGTCATCATCTGAGACATGGTTAACATTGGACAGGGACAATGAAAATAAGTAGTCACTTTGTTCTATCTGGAGACAATAAAAGTGCTGAGACAGGTTTAACGGGTCAGCTCTTAAACATGATGGATGATGTGTCCATCCATAGCGTGCTTTTCATTTGTCCAATGATGTTTTTTATTCATCCAGAATATGCTGTCCACACCATCTTGCTGAGATTTTCTCATAGCATTTTACGGCTAATTGACTAGTGACTCAGCAGCTACATGAGGATTTTACAAGTAGCTCAGTGTTCTTTAACAGAGACTCTGAAGGTCATAAGGCTATAAAGTTTGTGAGACGGTGTTGAGTGTGGATGTGTTTGCTGCTAACAGGCTTAAAAGGTTAAAACCCTTAGCAGACGAGTAGCAGAAGAGCTGTTGTCAAAATATATTATGGTGTAGCTTCATCTGTGTTTAACATCATTGTGATGTCACAAGAGACTCCACTAACTCTGTGGAACGATTTGGTAGAGTTGGAATGGAGCTCTGTAATGGTGGAAAATCTAAATTAGGCTGATATTCAGTGGCTCAAATTCAAACAGGTTCTGCAATGGTAGCAAAACAGGGACATTAATAGTTTCACAATAGTGTGCACTGCTAAATGGCTGTAATGAGATCATTGCCCATAATGACAGCTTAAATTAGCAGAGCTGTCTGTGAATAAGCTACGCACACTCCTCTCTTTTCCCTCCCGATGTGTGAAATGTTGACTCAGTCACTGCAGGCTCCATATATCAGCTGCAATGTGTGTGTGACTGGTTGTTCATAGTAGCAGCAGATCTCTGGAGGTTTTAGCTATGTGTGTGTTACAACTGTAAAAAATGCAAAGTTCATTTATTTAAACATTATTAATTTTATTTTAATGCAAAGACAGGCCTTGGGAGGCATTTAACTGTTCAAGAGGGAGATGACCTGTGGGAAGCAGCTGCTCCTCTGCCTAGATGTTCAAGTGTTTAGTGTTCTGAGTAACCGACAGGACGATTTCTGTTCAAAGAGATTGTCCACTATCATCTCCACTTTTTTGAGTGTGTTAAGCTTTAGGTTGTTTTGACTGCACCAGAAAGTCATCTGCTCAACCTACTTTCTGTATGCAGACTCATCACTATTCTGGATGAGACGATCACTGTGCTGTTGTCTACAAACTTCAGGAGCTTAAAAGAGGTGTCTGTGGAAGGGTGGCGATGAAGACCAAACAGAAGTTCACAAACAAGATCCTTGCATAAAACAATGATTTGTCTAGATGTTGCAGGATATAGTGTAGTCCCATGCTGCATCATGCACTGACCTGTTTGCTCGATAAGCAAACTGAAAGGGGTTTGGCAAGTTTCCAGTGATGTCCTTCAGGTGGGCCAACACCAGTCTCTCAAAATGAAGTTTTATGTAACAAAGTTCGGGAAGAGCACGTTCAGGTAATCAACCAATCAGCACAAGAGCAAGCTGATATGAATATAGCCTTCCCTCACCTCTGTCAGTTTCACAGCATCCCACTCTGGTTTTCTTTCCCAGTCAAGGAGGGGAGTACTCTGGTTCGGGCCAAATTTTTAGAGCTCGGAGCCCTCCCCCGGACAGCACTCTAAAGAACCATAATTTACTATATCTGATTTCATGTAGTGTGAACTTGTGAATGACTTTATGACCACAGATGTTAAAGCAACAGTTTTGTAGTCATTTTGTCCAGGAAGGGACTTTGCACAGCTCCAGAGATCTTTTGAAGGTCTGGGGGAAGATGGGTGATAGCTGGTCTGCACAGACTTTCAGACAGGTGGGTGAGACATTGCCTGGTGCTTTTCTGATCTACTGGAAGAGCCGACATACATCCTCTACACAGATCCTAAGTGCAGGTTGAATAGTAAGAGGGGGGTTAGCAGGAGGTGTTGGTGGTTGTGTGGAGAGTAGGTCGGAGTGGGGTGTGAGACAGCCCTTATCAAAATGACAATAGAACTCAGTCATGTTTCCACTATTGGGCCAAAAGCAGGCATGCAAGTGCGAGCCAGGGCCAGTCAAGTTTCCACGGTCACTTCCAGGGCTTAATCAGGCCTCATCTGGGCTTCATTGGAGTCCACAGCCAGGGGTGTTTGGCCCACCGAATACCTTGGTGGAAAGCGGGCCAACTGGGGCTTGATGAGTGGTCATGAACAAAGGCGAAGTTTACCAGGAGAGTCAGTCGATAGTTAACCCGCTGCTCATTTACCATGTTATTATATCTGGCTACCAGCTAACTTCAACATTTGAGACATTTTAACTAATTTTCAGCTTAAAACACACTTTCAGACAATAGCGAGTGTTTGAAACACAACAGTGTTTGAAATTCAGCGATCCGATGAGAATTCTAATCACTGTATGAGGCAGAAATATAATTAAATGTTTTTTAAAATAATTTAACGCGTTAAACTGGACAAAAACTAATCGCATGCGTTAACACGTTAATGTTAACAGCACTAATATAACTATAATCGTGTATTTATTTGGTTTCATGTTTTATTTGTCTCTTCCCTGTGGCTTTGTAGAGACCGGAATATTGCATCCGCATGTCATAGAAACCATGCATTCCGTATACCCATAAACTAAAAACTCCTGTTTTCTTCTTATGAGCTCATGTGCTCCCTTTGTTGATCTGACTGAAAGGATAATAGTATTGTGAGACGGGAGAGATCGCTCAAACCTCCTCAGATCGCGTAATTCCACATAATACCCTAACCCTAAAATAGGCTATTTCAAAAGCCAATCTTGAATGTAATGTGGCCCACCGAATACCTTGGTGGAAAGCGGGCCAACTGGGGCTTGATGAGTGGTCATGAACAAAGGCGAAGTTTACCAGGAGAGTCAGTCGATAGTTAACCCGCTGCTCATTTACCATGTTATTATATCTGGCTACCAGCTAACTTCAACATTTGAGACATTTTAACCAATTTTCAGCTTAAAACACACTTTCAGACAATAGCGAGTGTTTGAAACAACTTCCTTGCGATCCGATGAGGATTCTAATCACTGTATGAGGCAGAAATATAATTAAATGTTTTTTTAAATAATTTAACGCGTTAAACTGGACAAAAACTAATCGCATGCGTTAACACGTTAATGTTAACAGCACTAATATAACTATAATCGTGTATTTATTTGGTTTCATGTTTTATTTGTCTCTTCCCTGTGGCTTTGTAGAGACCGGAATATTGCATCCGCATGTCATAGAAACCATGCATTCCGTATACCCATAAACTAAAAACTCCTGTTTTCTTCTTATGAGCTCATGTGCTCCCTTTGTTGATCTGACTGAAAGGATAATAGTATTGTGAGACGGGAGAGATCGCTCAAACCTCCTCAGATCGCGTAATTCCACATAATACCCTAACCCTAAAATAGGCTATTTCAAAAGCCAATCTTGAATGTAATGTGACACTGGTTGAGGGCCAGCATGTCTCAGAACTCATTTGACACTTATGCATGTTCGTACATACATCGGTGAAAAACATCTCGGTTACTTATGTAACCCTCGTTCCCTGAGTAGGGAACAGAGATGTTACGTCGAATGACGACGAAATGGGGTTTCGCTTAGAAAGCCTATCAACTTTGAGTATTACAAAACGACCCAATGGGAAAGAAATGCCATGGGTCTGCGGAATTTGCATAGCATGACTCTGCCCCACCTCGTGGGTATATAAGGAAGTACGCTGCAACTTGCGGATATGTTTCCTGCTGAGGAGCCGAGACTGAACTCAGGCGTTTCCAGCGGTACAGCGGATGTGGCAGGGAGACGTAACGTCTCCGTTCCCAACTCAGGGAACGAGGGTTACATACGTAACCAAGACGTTCCCTTCATAGTTACTTCGAGGTACATCGAATGACGACGAAATGGGGTTCCCGGTCTAATCACACCAACTTCTCGGCTGTCTTCCAGTGCCCTGTGTAAGTCTGAGATGCCTGTCGTGAGACTAGCATGGACAAAGACTCCTACTTAACACAGGAATACCAAGGTACACTGGGAAGCATATCTCAGTGGAAATATGCAATCAGTGCCAGTCCAAAGGGGGTGGACTTAAGAATACACATGTGACCCGGAGGGATGCAGCCTGCAGCTCTACAGATGTCTGTTAGCGAGGCGCCATGCGCTAAAGCACAAGAGGAAGCCAAACTCCGGGTGGAGTGTGCCTTCACACATAGGGGGCACGGTCGACCTGGCTGCTGGTATGCCAGAGCAATGGCGTCCACTATCCAGTGAGACAACCTTTGCTTGGAGAGAGCCTTTCCCTTCAGCTTCCCACCATAACAGACAAAGAGCTGGTTTGAGTTCCTGAAACACTGTCTACGTAAGCACAGTGGGCGCGTACTGGACAGAGAAGTGCCAAGGCTGGGTCTTCCAGAGGCAGCGCTTGCAGGTTCGCCAGCTGATCTCGAAAGAGAGTGGTGGGAACCTTGGGCACATATCCAGGCCGGGGTCTCAGGATCACATGAGAGTAGGCCAGCCCGAATTCCATGCATGCTTTGTCAATGGAAAATGTGTGCAGGTCCCCTACCCTCTTAATGGAGGCCAATGCAACCAGGAGCGCTGTCTTAACTGACAGAAACTGAAGCTCCACTGATTGCAGAGGCTCAAACGGAGCACTCTGCATGGCAGTTAAAACCACTGAGAGGTCCCAAGAGGGAACGAGAGGAGGGCGAGGAGGATTCAGTCTCCTCGCTTCTCTCAGGAACCTGATGATCAGGTCGAAATGCGGCAAAAGCAGCAACGTACACTTTCAGGGTGGAGGGAGACAGCCTTCTCTCCAACCCATCCTGCAAGAAGGAAAGCACGACACTGATCAATAATTTTCTGGGGTCTTCTCGGCGAGAAGAGCACCAGTTGACGAAGAGGTTCCACTTCAACGCATAGGCATGTCTCGTGGACGATGCTCTAGCGGAAGTGATGGTAGGGTAGAGTGATGGTAGGGTACTTAAACCTACTTCGTCGCATCCAGGAGCCACACGTGGAGGTTCCAAAGATCGGGACGAGGGTGTCATAGGGTGCCCGGTCTCTGAGAAAGAAGGTCTTTCCTCAGAGGAATTGGCCAGGGAGGTGCTGTCGCGAGGAGTTAGGAGAACCAGGTCCGGGTGGGCCAATGAGGTGCAACCAAATGACCTGCTCCTCGTCCTCTCTGATCTTGCACAGGGTCTGTGCAAGAAGGCTCACTGGGGGAAACGCATACTTGCGGAGGCCCCGTGACCAGCTGTGCGCCAGTGCATCTGTGCTGAGCGTGCCCTTGGTGAGGGAGTAAAACAGGTCGTATTGGGACGAGTCATGGGAGGCAAACAGATCTATCTGTGCGTCGCCAAACTGATCCCAAATCAGCTGAACCGACTAGGGATGGAGTCGCCATTCTCCAGGAAGAGGTTGAAACCGTGAGAGCTCGTCGGCTGCACAATTCAGGACCCCCAGAATTTAAATGGCTTGAAGCGATCTCAGATGCTTTTGACTCCATAAGAGGAGGTGGCGGGCGAGTTGCGGCATACGGCGGGAGCGTAGACCACCTTGTAGGTTGATGTACGCTGCTGTCGCGGTATTGTCTGATCGGACTAGTATGTGCTGGTTCAAGAGCAGCGCATGGAAGCGGTGCAGAGCGAGACGTACTGCCAGCAACTCGAGGTAATTGACAAGCCAAAGGCGCTGGGGTCCTGTCCAGGAGCCCGCGGCAGCATGTCCATTGCACATGGCGCCCCAGCCCGTGGAGGAGGCATCTGTTGAGACAACAACATGCCTGGAAACTCGACCTAAGGGCACTCCAGCCTGTAGAAAAGTGAGGTTCGACCACGGGGTGAAGGTCTGACGGCAGGTCGGAGTAACTGGTACTCGGAAACGTGCCTTGTTGCCATGCCCACCTCGGGACTCGATCGTGAAGCCAGCGCTGAAGTGGTCTCATATGAAGCAAACCGAGCGGCGTTGCTGCACCTGCAGATGCCATATGCCCCAGGAGCCTCTGAAAGTATTTCAGTGGAACCACACTCTTGCCCTCGAGCTGTCTCAGGCAAGTCAGCAGTGACTGCGCGCGCTCACTCGTAAGCTGCGCGCACATGGTGACCGAGTCAATTTCCATACCGAGAAAAGAGATCCTCTGCACGGGGGAAAAGTTTGCTCTTCCCCCAGTTGACCCGAAGGCCTTAAAGGGGCTAGGTGCCGGAGTACAAGGTCCCTGTGTTCGCAAACCTGGTCTCGAGAGTGAGCTAGGATCAGCCAGACATCGAAATAGTTAGATAGCCCAGACGTGGGAGGTGGAGCGTCCCGGTGTGGGGGCACGTTCATCTACCGCATCCTGACAGAGGAGGCCAGGGAAGGACCAGTGTTCCACGGGGGCCTGGTCTGTCAGGGGTCTGGCGACAGAGGGGGACGAGAGTGGCGAGGCTCGTAAGGCCAGTGGGGGCTCAGAGATGGGAATGTCAGTTCTTTAGAGAAGAGATTCTCCCCCGGCCCTACACCTGCAACCACTTCCTGGAAGAACTGCAACCCATCTGTGACCTGCCCGTAACGGGAGTGCCGCATCGCCTGACGTTCGGCTGGCTGCGGGACTGGTACGGGCTGGGGCGCCTTCCTGCGACCACCTCCATGACGCGGCCCAGTGAAAGCTGCTGCTGAGTTCTCGACAGCGCCGCCGAAAAGGCCAGCCTGGGATATGGGGGAGTTGAGGAAACGGGTTCACTCAGCCTCGCGCATATCAACCAGGTTAAGCCAGAGATGTCTGACCACGCATGTGGACATCACCTGACCCAGGGAGCGTGTGATCACCTTTGTCACTCGTAGAGTTTGCTCGCTACAGTTTGCTCGCAGACTCCCACGCTTTCTAACTGTGTTCAAGACATCTGTAAGAAGCTACGTGGCTCACATTCTTAGCACCGAAGTGTTGAAACTGTTGGTGAAAGGGACTTTAGAGCCAGTCCCTATATCACTAAGCAAGTCGGGCTTTTACAGTCGCTATTTCCTCGTTCCAAAGAAAGATTACGGCCTCAGGCCCATCTTAGATCTCAGACACCTGAAAAAAACCGCTTATGACGCGCCCATTCAGAATGCTGACGACCAAACAAATCCTTGCGCAGATTCGGCCAATACTTTCACATTTACAACACCCCATCGCAGGCCATTCTTTAGATTTGCCTTCGAGGGGCAGGCTTATCAGTACACAGTCCTACCATTCGGTCTATCCCCCGACGATTGGTTGGTTATAGACCAATTGGAGGCGCAGTTAATAACTCACAGATACTTGCTCCTCAGCTATCTAGAATGCCTAGGTCTCAGGATCACTGCTTCCAAAAGCGCACTGTCTCCCAGCCAGAGTATGTCTTTTCTGGGGACAGTCATAAATTCTATACAAATGAGAGCGCAGCTTACGTCAGAGCACGCGCTCACCATCCAGCGGCATCGTTCAGAGCAGGCGCTTGCGCGCCTCTCAAGAGATTTCAGAGGATGATAGGCCTATCACTAAAAGCTTTCCTCCCAATAAATGGCCATGGTGGACTCAGGTCTGGCAACCTGCACACCATGGCCAAACACCTCTTGCTATGGGCTCAGCTCAACCTGCGCTTGCTGAGAGCGGCGCACGTGCCAGGCATACTGAACCAGGGTGCGGATATGCTATTCAGAGATGTCCCCCTGGGGGAATGGTCTCTTCACCCGCTATTGGTTCAGCTGATATGGAGCATCTTCGGGCGAGGCAGAGGTCAATCTCTTTGCCTCTAAGGGGGGGGGGGGGGCGGCTAAACCCGCCTCGACCCCCCCCCCCCCCCCCGTACGTATCTGGGACTTCTCCACGGTCCTGGAGGCCATGAAAGGGGCCCCTTTTGAGCCGCTTCAGTCTGCTGACCTGAAGCCTCTTTCGCTCAAAACTGCTCTCATGCTAGCAGTGGCATCAGTTAAGCGAGTGGGTGATTTGCAGGTGGTCCAGAGTCGTCCTTATGCCAAGGCACGGGTATTTTCCTAAAGTGCTCTCTACCCCTTTCAGAGGATGAAAGAGACGCGGATCTACTCTACCCTGTGTGGGCTCCCAGAGTCTTCTTAGAGCGTTCTGCCCCATTCATGTAGTCACAACAGCTCTTTGTATGCTTCAGTGGCCGCACCAGAGGTCTCGCGGTCATGAAGCAGAGACTGGCTTATGAGTCTAAGGGCCTCCGTTGCCCCACAGGCATCAGAGCTCAATCCACGAGATGCATGGCCTCGTCATGGGCATGGTCGAGTGGAATACCACTTGAAGATATTTGTGCGGTGGACGGCTGGGCCTAACCTTCCAAATTTATGAGTTTTTTTAACTTAGAAGTTCCCGCTTTACAAGCAAGGGTTCTTTCCGTATAAATGAAGTGACTAAGCACAATTCTACACAACTTAGGGCCCGACATCTGTCTGGTCCTGGGTGGACCTGAACTACAGTTCTATATAGCATATAAGAAGGAGCTTGGCCCTTTATAAGGCCTATTCCTATATTTCCCTATATGAGGCTCATTTCTGATTGGCCTCTTTTAGGACTCATAACTTTACTCTTATATGAGCCTCGGGCGCTAGGCCCTAGGCAATAGAATTGGGCGAAGTTTTTAAACATGCACAGCATTTTGAAAGGGGTTCCCATTTCGTAAGCAAACTTGCGCAATACAAGAGACCTCTCGAAAGGGAACGTCTCGGTTACGTACGTTACCTCGATTCCCTGAGAGTAAGGAACGAGTATTCCGTAACCCGCCGTGCTACTGTACTTCGATCAGGGGATAGCTTCAGTCGATTTAACCTGAATTCTATGGCGAAAATGGGGGCTTATATAGTAAGCCACGCCCATACTGGCGGGCTCTGACGTGCCCTAGGCGCGAAACGACCTGACTTAGCCTTAGACTTAGCTGCCTCGCCATGGGTTTGTGCAGTTGCCGCAGCACAGCCAATGAGCATGCTAGACGCTAAGTCTGCTGTGCAGCTGCACTGCGTTTTAAAAATTTGGCTTCAATATTCTCGAGAAAAGGAGTTTTCCCATAGTGTAAGCTAACTTATGAAATACTCGTTCCCTACTCTCAGGGAACCGAGGTTACGTTAGTATCAAAGACGTTTTGTCTTATTTAAAACTACGCTATTTTGGACCTCCTCACTTATCTTCATCATCTGTGGACATTAACGTTACAATATGGAAGTACCATATAATATTAGAGAAATATTTAGCTATAGATTTTGTTATGTTTATGTTATAAACCCTTATTTGTTTTTAATTTTTTATTTATTTAAACAACATAACATTCATCATTTTGTATAAACATCATTCAAAATGTATGAAAACGTGACATTTTAACTTAAATTTTAACTTAATTATTTGAGCTAAACTAGACGTAAACTATATTGAAGCGAGGAATTGTATACACTCAGTGCCCCTTTTCGGTGCGTGTGTGTTTTGTAGCCTATGTATTCACAAGCCCCAGGCCTTCATGTCTTTGAAAAACGTAATCTTAGATACAACATTATTGTTTTTGACTCTGTTTACTGAAAGTGTGCTTGTTTGTGTAACAATGGCACATCTGTCATATACTATCATTGTATTGCTCTGGGCTTTTGTTAAGAATTTGACATTTTATTGGAAGCACTATGTCCTTGATCATACAAAGAGTACATAAATAAAGTTTTAATTAAAAGCATATTACCAGTTATTGTCCAAAGGAGCAATGTCTTTCAATTTGCAGTCTGGGAGTAATTTATCTCATAATGTTTACATTTCATTTGTACAATTATATCCTGATTTAATTTATGATTTCAAGTCATAGAGAGAAGTGATAAAATAGAACGATTATAGTTAAAATCAAATACAAATCCGTTCCCCTTTTTCACAGTCAGTGGTTGGCTTCTACCAAATTCAAAATACACATTTTGAAAAGCTCAGTTTTCTTTGGCCTGTGATTAGTGTTTTTTCCAAGCAGCATTAGTAAGTGAATGATATTACAGGACATGAGGGGGTTTTGGTGCCCTCACTAAATAAAACGTCTCAGGTTATGACTGTAACCCAGGTTCCCTGAGAAGGGGAACAAAATGTGGCGTCTGGAGTCATAACCTGAGACTTTCCCTTTCGAAGCAGTCTGAAATGATGCTATAGGTAACAAATACCCATGCTGAGGGGGTGCCTTCCTCACTAGGCTGTGGTATGCCTACCATGGTGGGCATAAATAACCTGACTCTACAGATAAATCAGTTAAAGTCAAGGAGTGTAAACCCCCAGGTGCAAAATTGTGAGCCATAGACTGCTTAGTGGAGCCACTCTCTAAAGGCGGGCATACACTGTGCAATGTCAGTGCGATTTCAGCAAGATTACTCACACTGAACGAGTAGATCGCATAGTTGTAAAGCCAAAGCTCCCGTTTTATGTGCTCACACTATACGGTCCGATCATCGAGCTCCGACTTGATTGCTCAATTCTATGGGTGTGAAATATGTGCGATAAACCCCCGTGCTGGGTTGCGCCAATAGACCATAATATCCTGTATCCAGAGATATTGTCAAAACAAGCATCAGCTATCAATATCAGGAGTATTTAGCATTTCCAATGTATGTATTAAATTATTTTTAGTATTATTGAATTATTATTAGGGAAGGCCTACTTTTATAATTCAATTTATAGGCTATTATAATTAATTTGCCATGCAATAATTTTATAGCGCATCCCCGCATAACCAACATGCTGTGAAGACTAGATAGAAGCTTACTCCTCATTGAAAATTGTCTAAAAACATTTAGGTCGATTACAAGGAATTATAGGCCTATAATTTAAATTATTAACAGTCTATGTCCGAACACTGCAATAATCAGTCATCAATGAAAATTACACTGGAAAAAACACTGAGTTTAGGATAATCGGTTCGTAGCTCTGCTTCAACCGAGGAGCGATCAAAATTTCTGACATGCCAGAAATTCATCCGACCATCCGATTGCCTGTCGGGAGAGGTTAATCTCCTCTTGTTTCCACCTGCACACTTCATAAACACTGCACGACAAACGACGCACGACATAGCTGAAAATGGGCCATACCCAAAAAAGGTATGTGGACGAAAATTGCAGTGTATGCCCGCCTTAAGCTTAATTTCTAGTAAGAGACAGTTTTATCTTAAATGCTCTATTGCAAGCAAAGTCCTGGTCTAACAACCTTCCTCCCTCAAAGAGCAGGTAAAAACCTAAGTGACCCAAGAGCAACAAAGCTCAACAGTTAGCTATGTCAGACTCTTGACAAAAGCCTTCAAAGAGTAACCTATCCAAAGGGAGTACAACTACAACATGTGATATACCACTACTTCGTAGGGGGAGAAAAAAATCTCTTGCTTAAAGCTGCAGTTGGCAAGTCTGGCAGATTGAGTGGACTTAGGCAAAATATTTAATGTTAACAACTCTCATGCTAAATACCGGAATTATCCTTTAAGAAGCAAGAGTCTGGAAATGCTAGTTTAACAAGTCACGTGACACATCAGATCTTCAAATAACTTGTCCTAATCAGATCACTTAAAGGGTTAGTTCACCCAAAAATGAAAATTCTGTCAGAAATTCCTCACCCTCATGTTGTTCCAACCCCGTAAGTCTTTCGTTCATCTTCAGAACACAAATTAAGATATTTTTGATTAAATCTGAGAGCTGTCTCACTCCTCCATAGGCTTCTAAGGGATCGAAACTTGATGTTTTTCTTCTGTGTGGGCCTCTGATTGAGTTCACACGTAGTGTAACAGCGCGGCGCACAACATAGAAGTGCTGTGCTGTTACACTACGTGAACAAGTCCCACACAGAAGAAAATGAAGAGTTGAATAAAGTCGTTTGTTTTTGCGCACAAAAAGTATTCTCGTCACTTGATAAACTTATGGTTGATGAACAAAAGTCTTACGGGGTTGGAAAAACATGAAGGTGAGTAATTACTGACAGAATTTTCAGTTTTGGGTGAACTAACCCTTTAAGTTAATAACACCAAGAACAATAACTACAATGATAACTATTTTAACATCCACATCAAATGGACGATAAAGTTCTGTTTTTTATAAATGCGCGGTGTGGTAATGTTGTCTGTCATTCTAAGTGCTTAAGCTTTTTAAAGTCGAGTAGATTCTGATTGGCTGTCAAAGATTTTATTGTTCATCAGCTGGAAAAAAAATTCTGAAAGTGATTTCAACGATATTGTTCCTCTGTCATATGTTCGATAGCTGCAGTGTGGACTCATCCTTGGTGTGAAGAGGCCTTTAAGCTGCTTACAACAATACTGGCAGCATGTAATCATGTTTAAAATAATTAATTTATTAATATAGCTTGCTATTGAAGATACAGCTTTTTCTAGTATCGCCTTTTTCTCATTTTGTAAAACTTACACCCAAAATTCTGCCTTTCTCTGCAAATTTCTCTTCATCTTAGTCTTAATGTCTCAGTTCCTGTCTTAATGAATATGCTTAAACAACAATAGTATTTAAACATGGGGTCAATAGACATTTCTTGTTTTACAGCTGAAATAGAGCAAGCCAGGCAAACCAGTCCTTTTGGGGATGAGGAATGAACATGGCCATCTCATGTATCCAAAGATACTCATACGAAGACTTTTTTTTAGAGAATAAGAGAATATTTAAGTTCAGTAATTTCACTTAAATGGCAAAGAAGATTACCTATTAATTGTCATTTAAGTGAAATTACTGAACTTAAATATACAAGCTTGATAAAAATTATCATTTTAGAAGAAAATTTCAAATGGCACTTAGAGGCTTTTGCATCTGAACTCTTCATACATACATGTTTTTATAGCTCATAGAATGAGTAAATCAGCTGTGCCATCATCTTTGGAATTTGGGCAGGAAATTACTTTATATGGTGAGTACTGACACCTGCAACAATTTTTCTGGAGTAATTATTAACTTGTTTTGTCTGATTGTTTTAAGGAGGATGAAGCCAGTTGATGAAGAAATAGACAGGTTGCACTAGTTTTAAATACATTACTGATTTGTTATGACTGCTTGTATTATGTTCTCATTTTTACTTGTACAGAAAGACTACATCAATAAGTAGAGGAGCTGGTAGCTGGCACTGAACACACTCAATGCTCAGGTCTGTCTTCACGCAGTTGGTAAGTTTGCATGGTCCAGACTAAAGAGAAATGTGTCTGAGGCCAGAGATGGAGTTTTTGTTGAGAGGAGACGATTCTGTGGCCACCAAGTGCAGCACTGCATCAGTTATCCACTCTGAAGACTACATTCCCCAACAGCTCTACTGTGACAGCTCAGAGTTACGGCCCATGGTATCAATGGTAAGTCTAGTACAACAATTATAAATAATACTATTATATATGGTTTATTGATTTACCACCTCCTAAATACATATTTTCTTTTGTTAGGACTTCACCCCCTGGATGAGAAAAAGCTACACTGCATTAGTGGTGCTGATGAACTATTTGAGCTGCTTCACATTCTTCTGTGTTTACATCACCAGTGACCACACATGGCCCATCCAAACTCATGCTGTGCTGAAGAAGGCTCATCAGTGTCTTTTCTTCCTCAGACAGCAGAGGAAGTTCAGTTTGAGCACCAAAACCCTCAAATCATTTTACTCATGCACTGTGGAGAGGATCCTGACTGGCTGCATCACTGCCTCTAGGAACAGCACCACCCTGAACTGCAAAGCTCTACGAACTGCACTGAAGACTGTTGGAGGTGAGCTTCCCTTCCTCCAGGACAAGGGAGTGTGTGAGGAAACTTCCCTCCCTACAGGTGTGTGTGAGGAAAGCACAGAAAATCATCAGAGGCTCCAGCCACCCGAGCCATGGACTGATCTTGCCGTTACCATCAGGCAGAGGTTATCGCAGAATCCGTACCAGCAGACTGGACTCATACCAGTAACACACACAACACCCAACCTCATATGCACTACACTTTATCAGTTACACTGACTGGACTCTTACTCAGTATTATTCTGCACACTGAGATTCTATTTTCACTCATTCATACTGTACTGCACAATGTATACTGTGATTATTTTGTTTATTATTGTTTTCATTTTTCAATCTGTGTATAGTATAATATTGTACCATATATTGTTCTCTACTTGTATCGAGTCCCTTACATATACTGTGTACATATACTTACTATATTAATACTGTATGTGTTGTGTAAATATTCTATACTTGTCATCCATACTATCATTCTGCAGAGTTTGCAAAAAAGAATTTCATCACATGTACACAATTGGGTTCATGGTTTTGTGACAATAAAGTGATTTGATTTGATCACATCTTTTGTTCATCATTTGTACTGTACTGTACTGTGCTCGATAACAATTGCAAATTGCTCAGATACATAATAAAACATAAAATAAGGATACATTCATTAAAGCAAATCAGGTATAAACTAAATGAGTTCAACATTACCTAATTTGAAGGACTTGTTCAGCATCCTGGCAGCTTCTTCAAGATCAGCACTGGGAGCTTTGAGTTCAAGTTCCCCGTTAATAGCAGCTTTCTGACAGAATTGGTCAAATGTAGATTTTTACAAATATACCATGATGAAGAAGAGAAAGAGAGAGACAGACAGGAAGTGAGCTTTTGCGAGAGATGGCCTCTTAAAAGAGCTGTTGGATTAAAGGTTGTTGTGGGAGATGGAGGAGTATGTGATCTGAAGTAACTGCAAGACAGAAAAAATACTGAATTAAAATAACGTTACAAAAAGGTATTAAAGGCATGGCCAGTGAGTGCTGTGGTTATTGTGGTAAAACCATGGCAAGTGCATGTTGCTACTGTTTTAACTACAAATACCACATTACAACTACAGTAACTGTGGTAAAAAAGCATGGTAAGTGTTGTGTTACTGTGCTTTAACTACAATAGTACACAATAAAAACAGTTACTGTGGTACTGTAAGTGTTGTGTTACCGTGGTTACAGTTAGCACGTGGAAGAAGCATGGTATAGGATACAGTTACTGTGCTTTTACTACACATGACATGGCGGATCGACAGTTACTGGTAAAATATAGTATGTGTGGACTTTTTGCATGATTCCTCTCTCAACACAGGCGAATTTCAAATGAATATCACAATGAAAACTAACTTTATAATGCTGGCGTCCGTTTGAATGAACGTCACACAGCTTGAAATCCAAATACCGATTCATAATTTCATTCCTAAACACGGGACTATACGAGACGGATGGAAACCTTACCTTTACTATGAAGTCATCAAAAATCCATATATTTTAATAGCAATAAACCACTTCGAATAGCTGGGAGAGTTTGACGTAGACTGGTAGCAGGTAGATTAAAAAAACAAAAACAAAAACCAATGCATTGAAGTGAAAGTTTATGTTGCATTTCTCCATATCTCCAGCTGCCGGTAGGGGCGCACATTTAGGGAACGCTCTTATGTGTCGTATTTGAAGGTAGTCACAAACGACCTAAATGGTCGTATGAGTTGGAGGACTTGTTGGTATTGTGTGTGTTTCAGATTCCATTGTGTCCACTGCCTGTGATTCTCCATCGAAGATGACGCCCACTGGTGCACGCTGCCTATCACCTGATGCTGGCCTCGTAAAATACCCGGATTTCCGCTGTGCAGGAGACATTTTCTCTTTTTGCTGTTTGCCACTCTTGTTGTGTGTCTGTACCTGATATTAGAGTTTTTGTGTACTGCGTGTCTAATACTTGGTTAAAACGTTCTTTGTTTGGTTTTTGTGGTTGTAAAGTGTATAGTCGCATTTGTTCTTCTGTTCTTTTTTCTAAAGTCGCCACATTGTATGTGAGGCTGGGAAGGAGTACAATACACTGTGCACCACTTAGGACATCCAGCCGTATTAGACACTAGTTTAGGAGAGAGTGCCACCCCCTGTATGTTTTTGTTATTTGGTTAGTTTAGGCAAGGCAAGGCAGATTTATTTAAATAGCACATTTCATACACAATAATTCAAAGTGCTTTACATTGAAGAAATTAAAATAATCAACAGAAATAAGAATAATTAAAACAGTTTAGAATAAAGAAATAAATACAATACAGTACATACATTCAGAAGAACAGTGGCACAGACCTACGTGAAGTTGGCCCCCCACCCAACGCAAAACGTCGTCAAAATATGCTCAATCGTTTGTGCTCCGTTTGTGCTGTAAAAAGTTTCGTTTGTGCTGCTTTGGTTTTTTTAGTAAGGATGGCTGGCGCGAAACAGACGTTCCGAAGCTTTGCGAGATCCCGAAGCAAAGATGATTCGAAACACTGATCCGAAGCGTGATTCAAAACACCCACGTCACGTGACAACGGCTAAATTGAAGCGTCTAACTGTGCGTTCACACCGGACGCGAATAGCGCGTCAAACTCGCGTCTACCGCGTCTAGTTTGACGCTTGACCACTTTGTGTTAATTCGCGCGTCAAGAGGGAAACTGACGCGCGTAAAAACGAAAGTTTGAAGCGAAATTTACGCGCGTCGGATTCGAAACCCGTTGGCGGCCATCTTTTTTATTTGATCGAGCATTCATTGGGAGAGTCACCGCTCTGTATTTGCTCTGGATAGCAGAACACTGGCGTAGGATCATCGTTGCCGTATTTGTGTCCACCAGACCCCTCGGAGGCGAACCCAGTTTGGCTAGTTTCAACCTTTGCTCGCTCCAGGAGCTGCGCCTGGATGACAGCCGCTTTCAGCGGTACTTCCGCCTGATCCGCGCCCAGCTTGATGACCTGTTGTCCCGCATCGGAGCGAGGATCACCCTCGCCCTCGTCCACCTAATAAGTCATTTATTTTTGTTTTGATGATAAATGGAGCCAGCTTCCAAAAGTATAACCTGTCCTGTGATTTTTTTCTCTCTCTCACACAACACTGTCTAGACACGAACTTATGCACTACTATGTTGGTTGTCTTTACTTTATGATAATATTTCATATAATCTAGATATGGAATAAATAGCATTCAATACAAAATGAATGTCTCGTATATTGAAATCAAGTTTTATGTGATAAAATATTTGCTTTGTTGTGCATTAACCACACCAGGCAATTAGTCATATTGAAGCATCCGGATACTTCACCACGTGACAGCAGCAAGCAGCTAGGCTCCTGATTGGTTAACGCGGCGCGAATTGACGCGTAAGTTCAGATTTTTCAACTCGGGCGGCAGACGCGAATTCGCGTCAAACGCGTGAATGCACAAATAGCACTAACTAAATCATTCGCGCGTAACGCGCTCTTCGCGCCAGACGCTTAATTCGCGCGAACTTGACGCGCGAATGAAGCGTATTCGCGTCTACCGCGCCCTACGCCTCATTCGCGCCGCAGGAATTTTTTACGCGCGTAACGCGTCTTTGCATTGACTTAACATTGAAATCACTCGCGCCTGACGCGCTATTCGCGTCCGGTGTGAACGCACCATAAGTGTTTCATCAGGTGGAGTGCTCCGCCGAATCAGGGTTTCATTGATTGGTCGGTTCGGGAACAAATCACACAGTATAAAAGTTGTCAACGCATTTTCATATCGTGGGTTTTTGTGAGAGGAGTTTGGTTTTGAGATAGCGGATTTTTGGTGATATAGTGACATTTATAGTGCGATTTGTTTAGTTATATTTAGGATTTAATTTACATTTACACATTGACTTAGAGACACACAGAGTACATATAGTGACACATTAATAGATGCATTGATAGAAATATATATATATATATATAATAGATAGATACATATATTACAGATACATATAGATTATTAGATAGATAGGCTACATATAAAATAGATATGTAACCAGTGGTTGAATGAAACAACACAGGATACAAAAATTACTTTTTGGGCTTTATTCTGGCTGCTGTCTCTATAAAGGACAGCGATCGAGAGGAGCAAATACTTAGAAACAGAAATAATAAAATGAAATAAAGTCTTTCACATTTCTTTGGTGCACTTGTTTGGTATAAAAGATGATTATGACCCAAACTGAATGAAATCAAATTGAAATGAAAAACATTGGAATAGCGAAATAGACTAGTACAAATACAGAATTTAAATACAGTTATGAAATACGGTAGAGGCTAATAGTCAAATGAAAAACAGTACACTAGTCTACCATCAAACTTCACAGTTATCTGCATACAGTTTTAAAGAAAGAGAAGTTAGTACACTGTTCACACAGCATTCAATACGTTTAAGTAGCTCTTAACCATATATTCAATGTTAAAATAACCCACTGTTTTCTAACATGCACATCCAATTTAAACATTCACAAACACTGGGCTTCAAATAAAGGAACAATTTAATTAACATTTATTACAACACATACCCAGTCTTTGCACGTGTCCCACGCGTGATCAAACCAGATCCAGCTCACACATACACACACAGGCGTCCTAAAAGGCGATCTATAAACATTTCCCAATGAGCACACACCTATGTAATACGTAAATATAACATTTAAACATTTTGTTCACGGAAATGAAACTGTATATTTACCTCACAAAGCCTTAAATGGGTGTATATGAACAAAACCAGCAGCTCTCACGTGCAATCACTGCTCTCTCTTCGCTGAAAACTAGCACATGCACACTACACGAGGCAATGCCGTAAAGTGAGTGTCGCAACAAAATCTCTTAAAGGAACCACGACCAATTTATGTCTAGTGTCATATTTTGTGATACTCATCCCACTTGGCTACATTCTCCCCTGCTAAATGTCATTGTCCTCAATGACTAATACATGTTCTTCACTTCTTTGACAGCTTCTCTAAAGAACACACTGCCTAAACTTGTTAACACCTGAGAAAAGACTTCGGGGCTAAGTGACAAAGTTACATTGCATACTGATCTCGGCTCATTAAAGGGGTTTGAGTGTAGACCAGCATTGGCCCTTTTTGTTCTTCTAGGCATTGGTACAGGCCTTCTCAGTACTGGTTCTTCAACTTCTAGAGCAGCGCTAGTGTCAGGGGCAACCTGCTCAAGTACAGAATCTTTTTGTTCAGTGCTAGCTTAAACCAAGCTGGATTGATCTACCAGTGCTTCATCATTTCCTGCGGAACTTCCAATCTGTGTTCAAAATATCACTTCGCTTTCAAAATTTCTTCCCTGATCAGAATGCAATCTTTCAGGTACACCATACTTCATGAACCACTCCCTCAACAAGAGTTTAGCGGTAGTTTCAGCTCTCTGATCTCTAGTTGGGAATGCTTGTGTGAATTTTGTGAAGACGTCGGTCACGACTAACACACTTTCCCGACCATCAGAGGAGGGTTCGAGCACAGTAAAATCAACTGCCACTACCTCAAGGGGTCTAGACGCTAGAAAGGGCTTCATCGGAGCATGTATCCTGGGTTGGGGCATCTTTGTTAAGATGCATCTCTGACACTTTTTGATCCATTGCTCCACATCGTTGTACATACCCACCCAGAAGCATCGTGGTCTCAACAGACTAATGGTGCGCTCAATCCCCTGATGTCCCATGTTTTCATGCACACTTTCGAGGACAGGTTCTTTTAAACACTCAGGTAAGAGCAACTGTTTACATTCACCTTGATATTGATCCTTCACAATACGATAAAGCAAACCATCTTGGTCCTGGATACTTTTCCACTGCTTTATCAGAGATAAGGTGGATTTTGAAAGTCGAGATCTTTCAGCGTGGGAGGGCTTTCTCTTGATTTCCCAGAAGTTTCTGAAAGAACTGATGGTAGGATCATTCTTCTGGAAATCTACCAGCTCCTCTACTTTATAGCCCGGCATAGTATGCGTACTTCCCTGGCTGTCATTTCCTGCAACTTCTCCACAATCCAAGGCACGAATTTGTCTGACCCTACAACAGCTCTCACCAGCAATTACCAAGTCAGGCTGCAGGACTGTCCCTTTGTTGACTACATTACAAATAGCAACACAGTCGTCATACTCGTCAGGGATGGTAAGCTCCCCTGCTGAAGGGTGTCTAGACAGAGCATCAGCAGCTGTATTGTGTCGGCCAGGGCGATATTTCACTTCAAAGTCAAAAACGGCTAATTGAGCGACCCACCTTTGCTCAATTGCACCGAGCTTGGCTGTTTTTCAGATGGCACAAAGGGTTGTTATCAGTGATGACTACAAATTTGGAGCCCAGCAGATAACCACGAAACTTTTCCGAGATGGCCCATTTAAGGGCCAGCAGCTCCAGTTTCATGCTGCTGTAGTTCCGGTCATTCCTTTCCGCCTTCCGAAGTCTCCTACTAGCGAATGCAATGACCCTCTTACACTCGCCCTGTTGCTGGTATAGTATTGCTCCCAGGCCCTCATTACTCGCATCAGTCTCTAAGACGAACGGAAGAGTAAAATCTGCATACCCCAGCACAGGAGCAGAGGTGAGCTTCTCTTTCAGGAGCTCAAATGCTAACTGGCACTCAGACGGCCACAAAGCACTGAAATCCTTTCTCGCACTGCCAAACTGGGAAATACACAGATTCACTAAATCATGAAGGGGCCCAGCAATCCTAGAAAACCCCTCAATGAATTTTCTGTAGTAGCCACAGAACCCTAAGAACGAGCGTAGTTCCTTCACTGTGTTGGGGACTTTCCATTGCCTCACTGCCTCGATTTTCCCTGGATCGGTAGCAACACCTTCTGCTGAGATTCGATGACCCAAAAAGGTTACTTCTCGCTGCAGGAAGTGGCACTTCTCAGGCTTAACTTTAAGACCGGTTTCCTTCAACCTCTTAAAGACTATTTCCAATCTCCGCAAGTGCTCTGGAAAAGTGGCAGAGTACACTAGTATATCATCCAAGTACACTAGCATGATCTGAAAAATTAAGTCACCCATTGTGGTCTGCATCAAGCGCTGAAACGTTGATGGCCCATTACACACCCCAAAAGGCATATGGGAGTACTCAAAGATCCCAAATGGAGTTGTTAAAGCAGTCTTATGCCTATCACGTTCGTGAACAGCAACCTGATGATATCCACTCGCCAGATCAATTGAAGAGAAGAATGTTGCTCCCTGAAGCGCGTCAAAACTCTCATCAATCCTAGGTAAAGGGAACGCATCTGGGAACTGCACCCTTCTTGAGAAGCTTACTGATGTGTTCTCTGACTTCTCTGTACTGTGTGGGTGGGATACGCCTATAAGGCTGTGTCACTGGGACATCGTCGGCCACATGGATTTCATGTTTCACCTTATTGGTAAAACCAAGGTCTTCATCCTCGAGCGCGAACACATCAGAATACTGCATTAACAAATCACTCAGCGCGGCCTGCTGCTCAATGGTGCCACCAATATGAAGCTTACTGAGGAACTCTTTCGTGCTGTTCTCCAACACCTGACTGTTTTTGGCATTAACCGTGATCTCCTCCATATCAGCTGAAACACGCTGGAACTTAACCTCATACATCTCATTTAACTTCATACTCTCAACATGAGTTAAAGTCCCAAGCCAGGTTCGGGCCTGTAACCAGATGTCTTCTGAGGAAAGATTTACCACTTGCACAGGAAACAATGATGTCCCTGATGACACCAGAGAAGGGACAACAATGAGTCCACCCGGTAATGGTGTGTTCATAGGCTCCAACAGGTAATCGGATGACACATCATGAAGCACATCTTTCGCACCTTTGGCCATCACCGTGGCAACTGAAGAAGCCGGTACATGGACCACTTCTTTTTCAGCTATCCGTACTGCTATTCTCTTCTCTTGGCTATGGGCACTGTGCAACTGTTGAAATGCTTCTCTCCAATTTGATTGCAATTTCCCACCCAGCGTGGCATCAAACTCTGCATGGACCAGTCGCCTGCATCTGCTGATAACGTTCATGCCAATTAGTGCTGGTACTAGAGAGGAGTTCTGTGTGTCTTTGACAACAAGGAAGCCACATTCTGGAAGCACAATACCCATGGTTTTGAGTTCCAACTCCAGGTAACCAAGATAAGGTATGTCAAAACCATTAGCTGCGGTCAGCTTCAACCAGCCTGCTATTGAAAGTATATCTTTATCTTCACCGGATAGGTGTTCCCTGAAGAAACTCTTAGAAATAGTGCTGACTTGGCTCCCTGTATCCAGTAGACAAGCGACACTCACTCCATTGATACTGAGGTTAGCAACAGGACATTTTCCCACAGCACGCTCGAGTAGTCTGTCACGGCTAGTATCCATGTTAGTTGAGCCAATGGACTGCCCCCGAACTGCCTGGCTTACAGCAACCGAGGGTGGGTGTTTCCCGGCAGCACAGAGGCAGTGGCATTCTCTGCCACAGCCTGTCTGTTTTTCCTCACGCACCTCCTAGCGATGTGCCCAACACCATTGCACCGGAAACATACTGGTTGGCCATCTTCTGTAAACCTTGGTTGCACTTTGGGTCTGGTTTGGTTCATAGGTTCTGACTTGCTGCCCTGTGCTGTGAGTTTCTCAACTGCTCTTGTAAGCTCCCCTATAGCCTTTCCTTGTTCTGCTACAATTTTTAAAACGTCTTCCAGATTAACTGATTTTGTTTCAGGTACATTAACAGCAGCACACTGAGCTTCCGCAGTCTCAGAAACGACATTTCGACTGCTGACCACTTTTGTGACACGAGACTTAGGATCTTCTAAAGACCACATGAGGGCTTCATCACGCACTTCAATAAGTGTAGACTCTGGCTTGTCTCTAACAAGCTTCCGAAGTTCTCTTCTGAGACTTGTGTCTCTAATGCCCTCAATGAATTGGTCGCGAATGGCCAAACTCACATTTACCATTGCATTTGGTGACAGTTTCAGGATTGAGTTCTGAATCTGTGACAACGCATACGAGTATGCGCGGATACCCTCACCTTCCATTTGTTTCCGACTATAGAAGGTCTGCAATAGCTGATATATGCTGCGCTTTTCTCGAAAAGCTGCTCTCAGATACTCAAAAAGGTCACATGTTTGGTTTGACTCATTCCCCATTCTTAACCTGACCTCCTCTAAAGCTGCACCTCTTAGGAGTGACAGGACAAAGTCTAACTGATCCTCTGTGGTCTGATTTCTGACCAGTAGGACCCTCTCTACTTCTTCAATAAACTCATCAACATTCCTCCCATCTTTGTTTAGATCACCACTAAATGGTTGTATCTGACGTTCTCTTGGTACATAAATATAAGACCTGGATGGCTCTCTGCTCAAATTAGCAATTGCTGCTCTAGTCTCATGTTGGCGGCTAAGTTCTCTAATTTGTCCCTGCATGTCATGCATTCTACTTCCTGCACCCTGTGCAGCATCATGCTCATGTGAAACTGAAACATCATCATCTGAATATGACTTTTTTTTTTTAATTCACCAATTATCTCAGCTCCACAAAAAAACGGTTGACAGAGCAAAATAATCTCTTAAAAAGTCTCTTAATCAGTTCGTCACTATTTTGGAAGCAAAAGGATATGTCTTCAACTCTTTGGATAATACTTCTGTATCTCCTTCAGACAGTCCCTTCATAGGTGTCTCCGCACACAGCACTCTGTGGATTCCGATGGAAATGAAGCACTCTTCCTCTCCCTTCCCGCAGTATCGTCACCACCAGGTCACCTCCAGCCGACTTCGGTTCCCTGGACTTTTGCCTGGATCCCGGACGATAGCCTCCACTCCGTGTTCCACAGACACCTATCCTCACCTCTACCGTATTTCAAACCGAATAATAAAAAAAACCTATAAGCCCCCAACAGCCAGATACCCCACTCCTGGTACCAAATTATGTAACCAGTGGTTGAATGAAACAACACAGGATACAAAAATTACTTTTTGGGCTTTATTCTGGCTGCTGTCTCTATAAAGGACAGCGATCGAGAGGAGCAAATACTTAGAAACAGAAATAATAAAATGAAATAAAGTCTTTCACATTTCTTTGGTGCACTTGTTTGCTATAAAAGATGATTATGACCCAAACTGAATGAAATCAAATTGAAATGAAAAACATTGGAATAGCGAAATAGACTAGTACAAATACAGAATTTAAATACAGTTATGAAATACGGTAGAGGCTAATAGTCAAATGAAAAACAGTACATTAGTCTACCATCAAACTTCACAGTTATCTGCATACAGTTTTAAAGAAAGAGAAATTAGTACACTGTTCACACAGCATTCAATACGTTTAAATAGCTCTTAACCATATATTCAAATGTTAAAATAACCCACTGTTTTCTAACATGCACATCCAATTTAAACATTCACAAACACTGGGCTTCAAATAAGAGGAACAATTTAATTAACATTTATTACAACACATACCCAGTCTTTGCACGTGTCCCAGGCGTGATCAAACCAGATCCAGCTCACACATACACACACAGGCGTCCTAAAAGGCGATCTATAAACATTTCCCAATGAGCACACACCTATGTAATACGTAAATATAACATTTAAACATTTTGTTCACGGAAATGAAACTGTATATTTACCTCACAAACCCTTAAATGGGTGTATATGAACAAAACCAGCAGCTCTCACGTGCAATCACTGCTCTCTCTTCGCTGAAAACTAGCGCATGCACACTACACTAGGCAATGCCGTAAAGTGAGTGTCGCAACACAATCTCTTAAAGGAACCACGACCAATTTATGTCTAGTGTCATATTTTGTGATACTCATCCCACTTGGCTACAGATAGATAGATAGATAGATAGATAGATAGATAGATAGATAGATAGATAGATAGATAGATAGATAGATAGATAGATAGATAGATAGATAGATAGATAGATAGATAGATAGATAGATAGATAGATAGATAGATAGATAGATAGATAGATAGATAGAAATGGAGGCTCCACAGAAGAGATGCCGTACATCTGTGGTGTGGGAGCATTTCCATTTGGAAACCCCAAATAAAGTGAGATGTGTGTATTGTGATCGGCAGCTAGCCTACTGCAACAATACATCATCCATGATGCGCCATTTGAGGAGCATTCATCCTGCCATTCTGCAGGGTGCAGAGGATGGTAGTGTTCCCCCTGTACCAAGGCCTGCTACTGACACTGCTGGGCCATCTAAGCAAGGTATGCATTGTTTGAAATATAGGCTAATTATAAGTGAAATATAATAACTAAGTGTTGGGCCATTGTTTAGAAAGGCCATGGACTAAGACATGCCTAACGTCCCAATCAAAACTGCCAATCACTTTAAAAACAAATGTTGTCAATATAATATTATACTTTGTGAATATACATTTTATGTCTACATATGAGTACCCAATCTACAGCCAAGACATCATTTTGTTTTTTTGTAATTGTTGTATTTCTATAATGCACTTTATCTTTCTCTGCACACTGAGCATAAATATTCATAACATAACTTTGTTTAGGAAGGTTTCCAAATGAACCAGTAGACTACTTTCAAGGTAGGCTACTATTTTTCCAATATATTTGTCTGAAAGTATGTTTTATCTTCTCTTTTAAAAGGCAGACAGAGGGAATTGGATGAGGCTCTTCTGAACATGGTGGTGAAGGATCTGCAGCCCTTCACCATCGTGGAGGATGAGGGTTTCAGGGCCTTTGTGAACAAGCTTGATCCAAGCTATGTCCTCCCATACCGGAAGGTGCTTAAAACAATGGTCAGCGAAAGGTACAACACAACCAAGGAGAAGACAATGGAGGACCTACAAAAGGCGGAATTTGTTAGCCTTACGGCTGACATGTGGTCTTCCATTAATATGGATGGATATCTTGGTGTAACATGCCATTACATAACACCAGAGGCAACAATGGCAACTGTTTTACTGGGTGTAAGGAGGTTTTACCAAACCCACACAGCCCAGCATCTCATGGAGGCTAAAGCCTTGCTAATGGCTGAGTGGGGAATAACCTCCAAAGTTCACTGCATGGTGACTGACAATGCATCCAACATGATCCTAAGTGCCCAGCTACTCAACCTTCGCCATGTCCCATGTTTTGCTCATAATTTGAATTTGATAGTGAAAAAGGCCCTGGATCAAACCCCAGTCATCAATGAAATTCGCCAGAAAGCCAGAAAGATAGTGGGGTTGTTCAGATCCAGCTGCAAAGCAAAGGACAAGCTTGTGGAGATGCAGAGCTTGATGGGCAGACCAAGTCTGAAAATGATACAGGAGGTTGAAACGAGATGGAACAGCACATTCGACATGCTACAACGCTTGTATGAGCAACGTGAGCCAGTGGGTGCTGCACTTGCCAATTTAAACAGTGATACTGCTCCCCTGACAAGTCTTGAGTATGATATTATTCAACAGTCATTGACACTTCTTCAACCATTCAAACTAGCAACAACAGAGATGTCAGAGGAACAAAGAGTGTCTGCTTCAAAGCTCATACCATTGTACAGGATGTTGCAGCACAAGCTTGCACAGAAAAAAGGAAATGCAACGCAGGAAACAACTGTACAATTAGGTAGGACACTATGACCATACGTGTAATTGGCCATAACTCTCATATTGTTGTCATTATTTTAATTAATATGGTTTTCTCTTGTGTTGGCTCATAGGCTCACATCTACAAGAAGGTCTGCACTCCAGATGTGGAGGGTACGAGACTTTTAGTGCCTTGGCACTGGCTATACTGCTGGACCCAAGGTTTAAAAATGTGGCTTTTGGAAATCCTGCCAAAGCCCTGGATGCTGAAAAGCACATCACACTGGAGTGTGCTTCACTGATGCGTTCAAACACAACTCCTGGTGAGTTTCAGTCTATGTTATCTTATGTAATGTGATTCATGAAATTTATACTACATATGTGTTGTCAGTTTATGATTTGTTACTAATTGCTGTTTTCTTTTAATTCAGAACCACAAATGTCAACATCAGGCCCATCATCATCAACACCAGTTGAAACACAAGACAGTTTATGGAAACATTTTGACAATCGTATCCGTGAGACCCAGATGATACACAATCCTACAGCTGATGCCACGGTGGAAGTGTAAAAAATACCTCAGCGATGCGTTTTTGCCCAGAACTCATGATCCTCTAACTTACTGGAAAGAGAGAGCAGTAATCTTTCCTCATTTGGATGTCCTAGCTAAAAAATATCTTTGTATGCCAGCAACAAGTGTCCCTTGTGAGATAATTTTTTCAAAGGCTGGAGAAATTATCTGTAAAAAAAAAGAAGTAGGCTGAGTCCTTCAACAGCAGAGAAATTAATATTTTTGAATAAAAATCTATAAGAAAGGGAGACATTGTGGCTTGATTTATTTTTATTAATATTCATTTTTCATGACCAAAATCACATTATGCAATGTGAAGAGACTACAGGTTACAAGCTTCATATATTACAAAAATACAATTGATTGATTCGAAGCCTCGAAACAAAATGGCACATTTGCTTCGACTGTTTCTTGCTTCACGAAGCCTCGATCTGCCCATCACTATTTTTTAGATATTAAAAGAATAATTTTAGGTCATTCTGAGGTCACTTAGCCCCCCCATATGATCCAAATTCACCCAAAATAGTCTCGTTTGTTTGTGCTGGTTTGTGCCAGTAAAATTTTCGTTTGTGCTGCGTCGGGTTTTAAAATATCAGACATTGAATTATAGACGATGACGTCGCCAGCCCCCCACGTACTCTAAATTCACCCAGAATAGACGCAATCGTTTGTGCTCCGTTTGTGCTATAAAAGTTTATTTTGTGCTGGGTCGGGTTTTAAAATATTAATCATTGAAGGTTAGGTCGACGACGTCACTCAGCCCCCCCCCCCCCCCATGATTCAAATTCATTCAAAAATATGCTCAATCGTTTGTGCTCCGTTTGTGCTGTAAAAAGTTTCGTTTTTGCTGCTTTGTTTTTTTAGATAATAAAATAATATTTTTTGGTCATTCTGAGGTCACTCATCCCCCCCACATGATCCAAAGTCACCCAAAATAGTCTCGTTCGTTTGTGCTTCGTTTGTGCTGGTTTGTGCGGCTAAAAATTTCGTTTGTGCTGCGTCGGATTTTAAAATATCAGACATTAAATTACAGACAATGACGTCACCAGCGCCCCACATGCTCCAAATTCACCCAAAATAAACGCAATAGTTTGTGCTCCGTTTGTGCGGTAAGAAATTCGCTTGTGCTGCGTCGGGCTTTAAAATATTGGACACTAAATGACAGAGAATTATACTGTGACTCTCCAGGCCCTTTTTTACATTTGAAGAAAGACCGAAACGGCAAACCAAATCACAATATTCACTTTTGTTACCTATCCTGTGCCTTTTCAACTTTTAACGGACACTGCGGATCGCAAGATGTGTGAAATGTAACACGAAAACTACAAGGTAAGTGTTTTTATGTTGTTTTGTTAGTAGCCTAACATAATATGAACATTGTCTAATACACGCACCATAATCTGTTTTGCTGTGTTTATACAGGGTGTGTGTGTGTATTCTTTTTTCTTTTTTTAAAGGTCTCTTAAGCTCACCAAGGCTGATTTTTTTAATATGATACACTGATATTGTGAAATGTATTTTCTGTTTTAATAAAATTAAAATTTAATTTAGTCTTGTGATGTCAAAGCTGAATTTTCTGTATCATTACTTGAATACATGTCACATGATTCTTCAGAAATCATAGTAAAATGTTGATTGATCAATTATTATTGGTGCTCAGTTAAGAAAGGTTCTTATTTTTATCAGTGTTGAATTGGCTACCCATAGCTTAATATGTTTGTGGAAACTGTGATAATTTTTTTCAGTTTTTATATACATTACTAACCAAAAAACTTTGAATGGTTGTATATCTTGGTTCCAAGTAGAAGAAAAAAGAACAATATTAAGCAGCACAACTGTTTTCAACATTTCAATGATCAGAAATTATTCTTGAGCATCACATTCATAACATCAGCATATTAGAGTGATTTCTGAAGGATTATGTGACACTGAAGACTGGAGTAATGATGCTGAAAATTCAGCTTTGATCACAGGAATAAATTACACGACTATATATTCACATAGAAAACAGCAGTGAAATAATATTTCACAATATTACTGTATTTTCCATCAAATAAATACAGCTTTGGGGAGCAGAAGGGACTTCTGAGAAACATTACAAAAAATGTTCAACTTCTGACTGGTACTGTGTGTGTATGTAAAGTATGCGTAGACTATATATAATTTATTTAATAACTTTTATTATGTATGTGGAAATTCATGACAATGAATTAAGTGAAAATGATTTCACTTTTGAAATTTAATCATGTACTATCGAACATCCATTAACAACAAAAATAATTTACCTTTAAAAACGTAAACTTAAAAACATTTAATACTGACAAGTTACGATCTGTCTTCAAACCAAAAATACCACACAAAGTAATAGACTTGAGTGCAAACTTCCATAAAATAGCACACTACATCTCCTAACAGGAGTAGGAAAACAAGGGTGTGTGGCATACGAAAAGTTCAACAAAAATAATTTAACTTTTGAAATTAAATAAAAAGTGTGCATAAAATAATCAGTCTTTTCTGTATAATACTGCATGTGGGCATATTGTGTTTTTATCTGACGCTCCTGTCACTCCACTTCTCAGGTTGTCATACATCTCCCAGACGCATGGAGACCTCCTGCAGTAGGCCACATAATGCCCAAGAGCATCCTGGGTTAAGCCTCATCTAAAAGTAATGACTGCCCTTAAAGTAAATCTCTCTCCTTGAAGCATCAGATTGGAAGGGAATTCACACAAAAGAAACTCTGGGGAGTTGCTTCCCAGGTCAGTGTCAATCCACATAAGTTCTCCCAGACTGTAACTGAGAAACTTTCCCTGCACAGAGCACTTTTCCTGAGGTATCTGTCTTGATTTCAGAGGGACACTGTGACGGACTTTGGATCGGCCTGAGGCAGGGGGACTCCGTAAGGTTAAGGCCTTCTTCCACCGCGGTCTGAAGATGAGCCATGCCAGAAGCCAGCAGTACAGCAACAGAAGTACAAACAAATGGAATTTTCCTTGTGACTTGTTGGCTGAGACCACAATACTGTTAGGGGCACTGTTTTGTTAATGAAACACAAGCACGTTTTGTCATTGACTTTTCAATGATAGTGGAGATGTGGCATTGTGCATCGATTTGGAGAGCACCAGACTTCAGTCAGACAGCTTTGAATATTTCACTCAGCAGCTCTGCCCTCTGTATGTAGGCCTGTGCATTCAGGCCCTTTGTGGTGATGGATTTCACTAGCTGGAGGAGGTTGTTGGAATCCTCATTGCAAACAATATTTTCAAAAGTGACACTATCGCAGAAAGCACAACATAAGCATTGACAAAAAGCTGTTTTATTTTTTTGAAAAATGTTTCCATTTTTCAACAGGTCCACTTTGAGTCTTTTCCCCCTCACAGATGGATCTGCATGGAGCCATTCAGGACAAGGAGAGAGGTGTGAACTCCTTCCTCTTTTTGGGTGGAACTGCTAAGCCTCTCCAGTTTTCTATAGCTTCTTCGTCTGTTGGATGGATGTTTGTGACAGTGTCAGACTTCCCAGAGCAGGAAGCATCCATTTCTGGCCTTCCATCTACACTGGAGTTTGTGGTGGGTAATGGATTGACTCCTGTGTCGATCACTGTCGCAACAGCTGCCTCCTCTTCACCTTTTTCCACAATCTTTTGTTTTGCACAAAAAATACGCATGTTGCCTTCAATGAAGGACAGATGTCGAGCAATGAATCGATCCACTCGAATAGGCAAGTTTTCATGCTTGAAAAGGACGCGTTTTATGTTTTTGAACTCGGCTTCGACATTGAGGTTGGAGCTCCGGAAGTGAGGGATCATTACCCCTGTCCAGAGTAGTAAGTAATTTGCCAGCCAGATTATATTGGGAATAATCTCAGGTAGAAAGTGCATATTGTCATGATCACCATTAGATACAGCAAGTGACCTGCTCTCCTCACATATGTCTGTTACCCACTTCCTTAGGTCTGTCTTTGTTTGGTCACATGGATCCACTTCTTCCAGGTCCTCACCTTCTACACCTGGAATGATGACACACTCTTCTGCAATTCGGGCTTTCAGGTATTTCTTGCATCTTTCTGAAATGAGGGGGGCTCCAGAGCTGTCATTGCCCTCTGCTTCGCTGAGAGCCACAATCATGATACTGCTTAGTAGCTCTCTTGCATCGTCCATGGATTGTGACATGAGAAGCTGAGCCATTGACCTCACAAAGAAATCTTTAATGCGATGTTTTTTTTTTTTCAAGCAGTCCCACCGGCAGATCATCTTGATGCAGTGTGCAACATCAACCCGAACAAAACAAGGTGGGACTTTTGCTGCCTGTTTCCCAAGTAAGACTCCCCAACACTCATTGATGTAGGTCTTTAGATCAGGATGAGGAGTAAAAGCCTTGACCAAAGCTCCGAGCAAAGCCAGAGAAAAGTCACTCACAACCTCTTTTGGAGTAGGTGCATCTGCGCGTATCCATTCTGTCAGCCAATGTGTTATGACATTAACATCATGTCTCTCTGACAGCATTTGCACCACTGGGACACTTGAGATCTCACCCCCTGACACAACACCCTGATAAAGGAATACATGGCCAGACTTGCCATTTGGTCTCTGTAATTTCCTCACCACTGAGCCAGTTGCATCAAAACTCACAGTGGGGTTACTAGATGTCTTTGATAATGTCTTGTACATATACATTTGTGTTTGACTCCAATAGTGACAGAAAAACTTGTCTAGTCCAATGTCTTTAATGCTTCCACTGTGAGGTGCACTGTTTTTTAACATCTGCAGTGACTCAATAGGATCCTTGTTGCCTAATTCTAAATCATTTCGCTCTTGCTTTGCGCAGGGTGGCCAAATTAGGCAGATGACTTGGCTCAGGATCTCCAAAATCCATCAGCTTTGTTGCCTCTGATGCCCTCCATACATGGGATTCCTTTCTACCCTCACACAGTTCTTTGGATATCTGCACACGCAAGTTACCAGACATCGCACGCTTGGAACAGCCAGTGTGCAGGGAGTCATCAGCGTTTTGAAGTGAACGCTTGAACATCATTGTGCTGTTTATTTCAGGCTTTTTGTCACATTTTATGTGAATGTGGCCACGACACTTCTTACAGTTGCCTCTGATTACAATATTTTTCTGTAGCTGATGGAAATCTGTCACAGGTCGGGGGGGCCAAGCCAGACTGCGCCCACCCCTCGAACCCAGGACCACCTCGAGGAGCGTACCAGAGAGCAGGCAGACAAGAAGAATTTCTAAAAATAACAATCTTTATTGAATAAAGCAAGAATTAAAAGTCTTAATGCAGGCTTCGTCTCTCTCTTCCAGGGAGGAGGAGGCCAAGGGGTTCACTGCGAAGGCCCGGGTTACTGGCAGCCACAGAGGAGGAAGGAGTTGAACGCCCGTCCGGCGTGCAGGTAAGTAACGTGGTAAGTAGACTCTCTTCGGCGTAATACAGGCGGGCAGCGACCCGGACAGACCAGGGCCGGGGCCACGGGCCAGGAGGGAACTCTCTCCACCGGACAGGTGGGTAGCAGGTAAGTTTTTTTTTCCAAGCGTCAGTTACTCAGTCGATGACCGGCCCAGGGGGCGATGGAGTCCAGGAGGGGGACTCGCTGCCGGCCAGGTAGGTAGTCAGGTAGGCAGATCTCCTTCGTAGCGTCACTGAGCAGCAGGTGCGAGGTCCTCCAGGTGCCTTTCCGCCCTTGACGGCTCCAGCCAGAGGCAAGGGTCCCCTCTAATCCAAGATAGGGACAAGTTTACAGGTTCAGTTCTATTTCGGTGAAGTAAGGACTTACGGCTGGAGCGGGTGGTTCTGAACACGCAGCGTTGCTGCTGGGATGTGTCTCTCCTCTGAACAGGCAGCACACAAGGCAGGGACAGACGAATCTTGGCTGAACTGGGTGGTTCCCACGGCAACACTAGGGCGGGGGTGTGTCTCTCCTCCGACCAGGCAGCACCCAAGAAGGCAGGGGCAGGAGAACCTTAAATAGACAGGGCACTTGATACAAGAACGAACAATCCTTTCGTATAATGGAGAATCGGCTTACGGCTGGACTGGGTTGCTCCACACAGGCACTAGGGCTGGGATGTATCTCTCCTCCGAACAGGCAGCACACAAGAAGGCAGGGACAGACGAATCTTCTATTTAAATAGACAAAGCCTTTGATACAAAAACGAACATGATCCTTTTGTATAATGGAAACTCAGGCTTACGGCTGGACTGGGTTGCTCCGCACAGGCACTAGGGCTGGGATGTGTCTCTCCTCCGAACAGGCAGCACACAAGAAGGCAGAGACAGGCGAATCTTCTATTTAAATAGACAAAGCCTTTGATACAAGAACGAACATGATCCTTTCGTATAATGGAGAATCGGCTCACGGCTGGACTGGGTGGTTCCCACGGCAACACTAAGGCGGGGGTGTGTCTCTACTCCGAACAGGCAGCACACGAGAAGGCAGAAACAGACGAATGCTCTATTTAGATAGACAAGACAAGTTAAACAGGACAATCACACTCCTCTCTCGTAACACAGGACCTGATGGCCGAAACGGAACATACTCATTCAACCTGAGGGCTTTGCTCCGTAAACACTGGGCGAGGGCGTGAACTGGAGAGTACTGGCGGTTAAATAAACGTGTACATCCACACACTACAACTTCACGTCAAGTCCAATACTGTGTGACACTTCAATTCAGGCACCGCAATCCACTCTCAAATCTTCATGCACTAAGGCCAGCACTCACCCACTGTTCAATCCCTCCGCTGTTGCGCTGGATCACCACTCAGAAGCTGAGGAGATGCAGAGGACTTCACACCGCTTGGAACACAGCGTCTTCAAAACTCTTTCTTCACATCCCATTCACGTTCCAGCTTGTACTCCCACAATCACGATTGCACTCCTTTCCAGTCAGATCCTCACAGCCGCTCCAAAGATCCCAGCAAATCCAAGCCACTGCCAAAATAATCGATTTCTCCCAGGGGGAGTACCACACCCGAATGCCTTTTCCTTTTTCTTTTAACTGCTTCTCTAGGCCGTGTTTCCCAATCACAAATCCCCCCACCAAACACCCGCACCTGGTACCGCTTAGCTAATCAGCGGCCACTGTCATGGCAACTGACAACAAGTAAACCAGCACGGTGTGTCAGTGAAATCGTCCCGGGGGGAAACACACCCCTAGCGGAAAATGGTTCCGCTGGATTTGTCAACTTGTGACATGTACCTTGGCTCTTTTAAAGGCAAATGTGCAGGGGCATTTCACTTCTTGCCAGATGTGATAATTTATCACATGCGTCCAGATCCCAGGCTTCAAAATTGTGTATTCCCTTTTTTTTTTTTTTTAGGATAATATATCTTATATTAGGACCAATATGGTAATGTTGACCCCTAGATTGTCAATGTTTAATGAACAGAAAACTAATTTGAAAACTAACTCATTGCTAATACTAAAATCACTAATTTAGCTATGAAATGTTAACTACAGTTGCACCTGTGACCCATGTTCGTTTTTTTAATACTAATAGGCAACTTATGGAGCTGTAATCAGCATTTCATAGCTAAATGAGGAATATTAGTATTAGCAATGATTTTTCTGTTCAATCACCATTGACAATCTTAGCTCTCTTGAATGTTTTACAATTATTCCTGAAACTACTAATATTGTATCTGACAGTTTTAAAACAATGTATACTTGCATTGGCCTGAAATTTGGAATTGTAACGACTTTTGAAGCTTGATTTATATATCATATCGACCTTTTCTCTACTCTGCACTGTTCTACAAGAGCAATCTTGAACAGAAGTGTCACTTGCCCCTAGTGGTGGCACTGAACTGTAACAGATTATACTCCTTGTAAATGAATAAAAATAACAATCAGGAGAGACCAGTAAATGAAGTAAAGATAATTGTTTATTGAACAAATTATGGGATGGCAGAAAGTCTTTGTCAATTCTACTTTAAAAGTGTGCTGACCTTGAGGATATTTTTGCTGTTCTCGTGCCCAAACTTGCTGAAGTTAACCTACATTTGAAACTACGACTTGAGGGCACGAATCCATTTTGCCCAGAGAGAAAGTGAGTGACAGAAAAAAAAAATAGTCTGACAATGTCTGAACACCATGAAGTTTTTAATAAACAATACAGGGACTACAAAAACACTGATACGAAATTGATGTTCTAATAAATCATCTTTATTAGCATCTAACATTTTGGTAAGAGATTTAATATAACAAACCCGAAATACATCGTACTGACTTCTTATAAAAATAGAAAGACATGTCTTAGAAATAGCCTAAGTAACCAGAATGACCATTACTAACTATTTTTGATCTTCGTGACCAATTCAATTATCTATTTTATTCAGCCTATAGGCTAGCCTAAAAAATAACATTTAGAATTTGATTCAATGTCATATTTTAAAACCCGACGCAGCACAAACGAAACTTTTTACAGCACAAACGGAGCACAAACGATTGCGTCTATTTTGGGTGAATTTGGAGAACGTGGGGGGCTGGTGACGTCATCAACAATAATTTAATGTCTGATATTTTAAAACCCAACGCAGCACAAACTAAAATTTTACCGGCACAAACCAGCACAAACGAAGTAGACTATTTTGGGTGAATTTGGACCATGTGGGGGGGCTGAGTGACCTCAGAATGACCAAAAAATATCTAAAAAACCGAAGCAGCACAAATGAAACTTTTTACAGCACCAACCAGCACAAACGATTGAGCATATTGTGGATGAATTTGAAGCACGTGGGGGGCTGAGTGACGACATCGACCTAACCTTCAATGATTAATATTTTAAAACCCGACGCAGCACAAAATAAACTTTTTACAGCACAAACGGAGCACAAACGATTGCGTCTATTTTGGGTGAATTTGGAGTACGTGGGGGGCTGGTGACGTCATCGTCTATAATTCAATGTCTGATATTTTAAAACCCGACGCAGCACAGACGAAAATTTTACCGGCACAAACCAGCACAAACGAACGAGGCTATTTGGGTGAATTTGGATCATGTGGGGGGGCTAAGTGACCTCAGAATGACCTAAAATTATTCTTTTAATATCTAAAAAACTGAAGCAGCACAAACAAAACTTTTTACAGCACAAACGGAGCACAAACGATTGAGCATATTTTGACGACGTTTTGCGTTGGGTGGGGGGCCAACTTCACGTAGGTGTGGCACCGTACTCATTCAGTAAATGCACAGCTAAACAGATGTGTTTTGAGTCTGGATTTGAACTACTGCAGGAGCACATCTGATCTCTTCTGGAAGCTGCAACTGTCTTATGGTCTTTTTGGGAAGGCCAGTGAGGAGTCCATTACAATAATCCACTCTGCTGGTGATGAAAGCATGCACAAGTTTCACAAGTCTTGCCTGGAAACAAAGCATCTAATCTTGCAGTATTTTTCAGGTGATAATATGCTGATTTAGTTATTGCTTTGACATGACTACTGAAACTAAGGTCTGACTCTAGAGACACACCAAGATTCCTGACTTGATTTTTAGTTGTTTGACCCCTAGCGTCAAGGTATGCATTCACCTTGAGAACTTCATCTTTGTATCCAAACACAATGATTTCAGTTTTGTCTTTGTTTAACTGAAGAAAGTTTTGGCTCATCCAACTGTTGACTTCATCAATGCATTGGCACAGGGAGTCTATGGGGCTGTAATCATTAGGCGATAGGGCTAAGTAGATCTGTGTGTCATCTGCATCTGTGGTAAGCAATTTGGTTCTTTCTTATTATTTGGCTCAGTGGGAGCATACAGGTTGAATAATTGCATACAGTGGAGCACTAATTGAGCCTTGAGGGACTATGTGTCATGAATGAGGGTTATGGTCTCCTATACTAACATAATAACCTCCCTTCTAAGTATGACCTGAACCATTTTAGGACTATCCCAGAAAGCCCCACCCAGTTTTCCAGCCCGTCAAGAAGTATGTTGTGATCGACAGTGTCAAATGCAGCACTGAGGTCAAGTTGTACCAGCACTGATAATTTGCCTGTATATCAGTATTTAAGCAAATATCGTTTATTATCTTTATGAGCACTGTCTCTGTGCCGTGATGCGGTCGGAAACCAAATTGAAAATCGTCAAAGTATCCATTCGAGCTTAAGAATTTGTTCAGTTGATTGTAGACAACTTTTTCAATGATCTTGTCTATGAAAAGAAGATTTGAGATCGGTCTATAGTTACTTAATATGGTCTTATCCAGATTGCACTTTTTCAGGAGGGGCTTGACAACTGCAGTTTTCAGGGAGTTTGGAAACCCCAGAGAGAAGTGAGGCATTTACCACTTCTAGGAGATCTGCTTCTAAACAGTTTTAACACACTTTTGAAAAAAGATGTGGTAAGTCTGTCAAGGGCGCAGGTTGATGTTTTAAGGTGCTGTGCGGTTTCTTCAAAAATGTTGCCATCAATTTCTTCGAAATCAGACAGAGTAACTACTCTCTGAGGTTGTGGTCTGATCTGTCTGACCCCAGTGCAACTCAAAGATCACCTTTCTGATATTATTGATTTTCTCAGAGAAGAAGGAAGCAAACTCACTGCACTTGCAGTCTGAGACCATTTTTTGGGGGAATGTGACTTGTGACTTTAGTCTCTCTAAAGTTGCAAAAAGAGTGTGTGTTTTTTAAGTTGCTGTTTATAAGATTCGAGAATAAAGTGAGAAGTGCCAAATAAAAGTAGTTCAGTTTGGGCGTTGCTATGCCGAAGACTTTTCTTTTCTAAATGTTTCTTTTGTTAGTTAGTTTAGTTAAGTGGTGTTATAAAATTATTTTTATCGTTGGTCTCTTTTTCCAGCTGACTAGAGTTTGATTTGGGAACAGCCCTGGTCTTGAGAGTATAATTGTTTAATTTATTTAACAATTTAGTTCCCTTTTGAAGTGGAACTTTGATGTGGCTTGAGTTGACGCTATAGGGAATGCCCTTGGTGTGACTGGTGCCTGAACATGTGCACCCAACACACCAATCAATTGGCTGATGGCATTACATGACGTCCCAAGCAGAGTGCCCGCTAGTATAAGAGGACGCCTGCAAAATACCTCTCATCAACTTTTTTCTCTTCAGGAGCAGAGGGGGGGAGGGGATCTAAGAGTTTTCATCAGTTCTTATCTCTATCATCTTGCAATGTATATATATTTGGTTAATGAGAACACATATTGTGTGTTTCTAGAGCTAAGCCATTCGGCATGGTAGCCCAGGCACACAGTCATAGGCCACTACAGTTCAGCCATTCGACACGGTAGCCCAGGCACACATAGATATTAAAACATGCAGTCTCATGGCTCTTCGAAGAAGAGAAAAAAATCAATAATATGTCTTGGGCGGTAGATTTGCTTATCTATCTCGTCCTGTCCATGTTCTTTCATATGTGCAGATGTATATGTATGCACATCTGTCTATGCAGCAACTTGTTTTCCCATTCAGCAGTGCACATACATTTGCTTGTATTGTCTATTTTTCCCATTACCCTTTGCAACTGTGCAGGGAAAAAGGTGCTTTACAAAATGTATAGCAATAGTATTATTTTCAGCTGTTGTATAACCGTGCTCTATAATCCAAATCTAGAGGGGCTGAAACTGTGCAGCTTTATTTGCATTGGCTGTACAGCCTGTAAATCATCTGAAGAATATGTTTGAGAGGGGAGGGTCTCTGCGCTTTTCGTGTATCCTGCTTTGTTGGGGGGTTATTTCATGTATGTTACATGTTCAGCAGCAGCAGAATGTCTTACATGCTCACAGCAATGTCTTTGAATGTATTGGCCGTAGCAAGTCTCAGTACTTGCTCTGCAGCAGCAGCAGCGTAGAAGATCTATTATGCCAAGACCAAATTAACATTGCCATATATACACTCACCTAAAGGATTATTAAGAACACCATACTAATACTGTGTTCGACCCTCTTTCGCCTTCAGAACTGCCTTAATTCTACGTGGCATTGATTCAACAAGGTGCTGAAAGCATTCTTTAGAAATATTGGCCCATATTGATCGGATAGCATCTTGCAGTTGATGGAGATTTGTGGGATGCACATCCAGGGCACAAAGCTCCCGTTCCACCACATCCCAAAGTTGCTCTAATAGGTTGAGATCTGGTGACTGTGGGGGCCATTTTTGTACAGTGAACTCATTGTCATGTTCAAGAAACCAATTTAAAATTATTCGAGCTTTGTGACATGGTGCATTATCCTGCTGGAAGTAGCCATCAAAGGATGGGTACATGGTGGCCATAAAGGGATGGACATGGTCAGAAACAATGCTCAGGTAGGTGGTGGCATTTAAACGATGCCCAATTGGCACTAAGGGGCCTAAAGTGTGCCAAAAAAAACATCCCCCATACCATTACAACACCACCCTCAGCCTGCACAGTGGTAACAAGGCATGATGGATCCATGTTCTCATTCTGTTTACGCCAAATTCTGACTCTACCATCTGAATGTCTCAACAGAAATTGAGACTCATCAGACCAGGCAACATTTTTCCAGTCTTCAACTGTCCAATTTTGGTGAGCTCTTGCAAATTGTAGCCTCTTTTTCCTATTTGTAGTGGAGATAAGTGGTACCCGGTGGGGTCTTCTGCTGTTGTAGCCTATCCGCCTCAAGGTTGTGCGTTTTGTGGCTTCACAAATGCTTTGCTGCATACCTTGGTTGTAACGAGTGGTTATTTCAGTCAAAGTTGCTCTTCTATCAGCTTGAATCAGTCGGCCCATTCTCCTCTGACCTCTAGCATCAACAAGGCATTTTCGCCCACAGGACTGCCGCATACTGGATGTTTTTCCCTTTTCACACCATTCTTTGTAAACCCTAGAAATGGTTGTGCGTGAAAATCCCAGTAACTGAGCAGATGTGAAATACTCAGACCGGCCCGTCTGGCACCAACAACCATGCCACGCTTAAAATTGCTTAAATCACCTTTCTTTCCCATTCTGACATTCAGTTTGGAGTTCAGGAGATTGTCTTGACCAGGAGCACACCCCTAAATGCATTGAAGCAACTGCCATGTGTTTGGTTGATTAGATAATTGCATTAATGAGAAATTGAACAGGTGTTCCTAATAATCCTTTAGGTGAGTGTATTACCATGCTGTTATGTCCCTCAGATGTAATTATTAATAATAATAGAGTGTGTGTGTGTGTGTGTGTGTGTGTGTGTGTGTGTGTGTGTATATATGTGTGTCAAAACAAAGGTAGGCAACAAAAGAAAAGGATATAAGCAAATTCCACTCCAAAAATATTTATTGCTCCAAAAGTACGCAGTGCTCAGTGTGGCGTTGGTGAAAAGGATGATAACTCAATATTTACAATATTTATAAAGGACAAATAACACACAGACAAGGTGGGAAGGTGAACAATGAGAGGTGCCAAATAAAATAACAAAATAAAACAAAACACAGCTAACCAAGTAAGTATTAACATGCAGTTTAATTTAAAAGTTGGTGTGAGAGGTAAACTGCACTGTAACACACACTCTTTTTCTGTCACTGGATTGCTAACTCTGTGGTCTGCCACATTGTCTGGAGTCATTTGTGTTTGAGGTTTAGAAGCAGTGATGTGGTGTGTGTCTTTGTGTGTGTATGATGTGGTTATAGAACATATTCTTTAAAGCAAATTGCATCAAAACCAATGATTAACAGAATCTGTGCCGCCTTTATGGCTCATATCACCCCAGGATGCTGAAAACAGTGTACATGGCATTTGTTAGCGTAAGTGTGTATGGATATGTGTGTGTGTTTCCATCTGTCTGTCTGTATTTGAAGTTGAAAGACTTAACAGTTCACTGCTGGCTCTTCAAAGTTGGAATACCAAATATGTGTGTGTATGTCTGTGTACGCTGAGTTTTGTCATGGTTTCACAATCATCCATATATTCATACATCATTGAACACATGGTCTGTGATCACAATGGGTGTTCCCTGACAGAATGTTTAATGGTATGTGTGCTCACATGTGCAGATTGACTATGTGCTTCTGATGACTAAGGGAGTTTTGATGTGTGTGTGCATGTGTGTGTGTTTGTGTGTGCGTGTGTGTGTTTATGAAAGAGAGATGAAAACAAAAGGCAAACAACACTATCGGATTTCAGGAAAAAGCACCTGATTCCTATTCTCCACACATTCCTGCCTTTTGGTTTAGTCTCTGGCAAATCCCTCTCTTCTCCTCCTTTGCTACCTCTCTCTCTCTCTCTCTCTCTCTCTCTCTCTCTCTCTCTCTCTCTCTCTCTCTCTCTCTCTCTCTCTCTCTCTCTCTCTCTCTCTCTCTCTCTCTCTCTCTCTCTCCCTGTCTCTCTCACTCACTTTCTGGAGTGGCAGTAATTGATTCAGCTTTGTGATGAAGGGTTGAGAGAGAACGAGAGAGAGCTCCTCTACTTTTCCTTTGATTTTTAATTCCCCTTTTCTCTTCTCCTCTTTGATTATCGTTTTTATTCTTTGCGCGTTGCTTTTGGTGACAGTCTGAATTGATATTCAAAGCAGATTAAAGGTTTCTTTGCACATGTCTGTATGTTTCTATGATTGTGGGTATACATGCATGTTTTTCATGCTATGCTCCTCTACAATATAATATTATTAAATTTGATACAATGATACAAATCTAAATAAAAGGACACACAAACAAATAGGAGAGAGTAAACAATAGTGCAACTAAATATATATAAAAAAACCCCGTCTAGTTCAGAAAGACAAACTTGATATGCAGTAAGATTCAAACAAGCCCTAAACTGATTTGTATTACAGTGTTAAATAGAACTGAAATATATAAAAATATATTTCTTTATTTCCCTAAAAAGTATTTGGACACTTAATACACACTTAAAATGTAATTTAATTGCACAGATAACAAACTATCACTACATATGGCAGAAACTTTGATTTAAGTCTGCATTCAAAGTACACATTTATATTTTCAGTTCTTACTTTCCCTGGGAATCAAACCCAATACCTTTGTGTTACTAGCACCATATCTACTTTTTGAGCTTCATGAAATTAAACTGTGTAACAACATCTGAAATCAAATGATGACAGACCTTTTCAAAGATTTAACTAGAGTTTTATAATAAAATGTGTAATAAAAGAAAGCAATGTGTTAAAAAGAAATATAAGTAATGTAAATAAAATTATGGCGAGTAAAGGGCAATTCAAGCAGTGTGTTTCTCCATGCCTGCATTTTATAATGCCTGGTGATGAACAAATGCTTTATTACCTTTTTTAGAAATGGAATGAATGGTGACGTAACGCTACTATGTGTTGTTTACCTGCCTATAACCAGTATGAAAAAAAACAAACATTGCACGTCTCTGGGTTTGTGTGTTTGTGTTTGGCACTTCTGTTTTGCTGTTCACATTAGTTAGCTTGAATAAACTGCCGGTACCCCCATCTTTCCTTTTCTGAGATAAACTAAAACTAAAACTGTTGCTTTCCTTGATCTCTTGCAGGCTGGGTCTTTCGCATATGCATAGTTTTATATATTTAGGTGTAAAGAGCAATACAGTGCAACGTTATTACATTGCTCAATGAGACAGCGCCAGCTACGTTCGAGACCAGCAAGTTTTTAGGACTGGATTTGAACCGTTCTTTCCGGCCCAGAACCATCTTGTCTGCAGTGGAAAAGTGCAGTTTAAACTGGTTCAGCCCGAAGTGTGAGTTCACAGATGGCCGCTACCTGCGAGGTCATACTGTAAGTGTCCAGCTCTGCACACTGAGGTGGCAGTCTCATGGAGACACCCATATTCTGCTTGGGTGGCGAATACTGCCTCAAGTTATTCGAATGTTGAGGGGCCGGGTATGGGATGATGCCACGGGTTGAAGGGAATTTTAAGAGCTGGGAGGAAGCCGCAATCAGATCTGAGGACTGCTATTGTTTTTTGATTAACACATAGGTGTAATTTCTTTTTGTTACCACTCTTTGGCTGGAATGATGGTGCAAACGCGGTTTGACCTTAATGGGTTAATTTTTTGTCCCATTTATTTAGGTTCAACTAGCTAAGCCAAGCTGCTAGTAGGTATAATGGATTTTGGTTGGTATCAGTCTCCAGAACTGGATGTTAAAAAGGTCATGCTCTTTCTTATTGCTCCATCTTAGTAAAACTAGCTAAGTTGCTACAGCAACTTCATATTCTGAATTATATCCTGGTTGAGCAGTTGTATTCTGGCATTCTGGCACTTCTATCCTCCTTCTGCTCTAAGGATCTGCACCATCCTTGAGTGGGGCTCGGACAAGTTCATGGGTCCCTAACGCTCTGATACTAGTCGCTGGGATGGTGTCACAGGGTAGATACCAGTTGCTTGCTGATGCTCCAGGCTGAGGCTTTTGAGATGCCTAGATCTAAGGTCATGTAACGGGTGACCTTAAAAAAAAGAGCAGGCATTGGTCAGCATGGCGTAGTTGGTATTGACGCCCCCATAGCGTCAATTGACACATCGTGGAGTTCCCTTGAAAGGGAACCTCTTGGTTACGTATGTAACCCTGGTTCCCTGAGAGGGAACAAGACACTTCATCACAATGTCATGCTTCGGGCATGCATACACAGCTTCCTTTAGACAATACGAACCTAATGACGTATTTACAGGTGCCTACTTATACATTTAGGTGCACCTTGGGATGTCATCGCACTGCATCAGCCAATGGCTAGTTTCAAATGTGCCTCACACTCATAGCATCATTTGACGCAGCGTCTCGTTTCCCCCTCAGGGAACCGGAGTTACATACGTAACCTAGACGTTCTTCAATGTGGCAGATGGTGTGGTCCAAAAGGGTTACTTCACATTGCCCCAAATTAGCTAAACATTACTGTACCTTAACTTACAATACTGTGCCTGCACTGCGTATATTATTTGGCGCAAAAAGTTAAGTCTTGTGTTAGTTTGAAGTTAAGTGTGATTGAAGTTACTTTATGTCTGTGCATATTCACTGTATATGGTGTACATTCTGTTAATATAGATTATAAGATTATGTATTTTTTTGTCTGAAAAATGTGGTTTGAGTTTCTACACAGCACTTTAAAAGTCCACATGGCAGCCCAGAGCTATCTTATATGCCCTTTCAATATTTTCTTCTATCCCAACTTAATATACAGTGGAGATATTATAAATGTTTTATTTTTTTATGGTATGTTGTGATTTTCTGACACCTCTAAGATGTAATAATTGTTTGTATATTCTGATTCAGTCTTTACAGTCTCTGTTGACATTTTCAGCCTGGTGTGGGCATGTGTGTGTGAGACTGTGCTAATGTGTGTGTGCATTGTGAAGACACTGATGGTTTGTGATTTTTCTGTCAAGCTGAATTTACCGGGCCACACGTCTGTCTGTTAATGTGTGAAAACCATGAGACGTCGACATTTACAAACCAAACACACACGGAGTGAGCGCTAATTATTGCTGTCATTAACAGATGGTTGGAATCCTTAAACTCAAAACAAACAACCTAGGGGTGGGAATGGTTGCCAGTGGTTACAATAGCACAAAGTGATATTTCTTTTTTTTTATTCCTCCAGCATTGCTATCTTATTTATTTTTATTTTCACCTATATTTAGTAAACACCTGCCACAAAAATTAAAGATTTGAAATGACAGAAGAACTTTGAAGATGTATGCATGTGTATTGTAGCAAGGCAGAAGTGATGCACACAGACGGGATGTGTCTTGAGGTGAACAGAAATGTGTGGAAAACCTTTAGGCTCTGTCATTTATAGCAAAGGACTGTGTGACCAGCAGCTTCCACATGAGGAACTGGAGCTGTATGTCAGTATGTGTTGAGGTTTATGTCTGTGTTCATATGTTGCACAAGTCAAGTTAGGTCAAGTCAAGATTTATTGTCATTCATCACAAACAAAGTGTAAAAATGTGAACCCACAAGCAAGACTATACAAGGGAAATGGCAATGGCTTTCAATTTCCATCCTAGTAAACACAAACAGAGGTTACATTGGGATTTTGGAGTTAGGGTAACTCATCTAGCCCTAAGCAAAATAAGACATTACCACCTGTTCACTTGTGCATATCATTTTTAATAATATGCTAAATGTAATGTCTATTAAATATGTTCATATGAGTAGGCATTCATAAAGTGTTTATAGCACATTTATTATTTGTATGTTTGCATAGACACTGAACCACACAATATTTAACATACTGACAACATATAAAAAGTGATATGAATATGGGCAACTTTCATAACAAATGTTTACAAAACAAAAAATGTTTAAGGTATACTTTGAGGTACATTTCATGAAATTGACATGCTGATTTTATTCAGTTACGTTTTCAAATAAATTAACATTCCCAAAAAAAAAAATTAAATAAAATATGATGGTCTTAAATATATATTTTTTTTTAATGCCATTGCTCAGTTTTCTGAATCCCTAAATAGCCCCACAAACAGAATGCCATTGTAGTTTGTTCTGGCCCAGTTTAACGGATGCACAGAAAAATTAATACAGTAAAAGGAATGAATTGTACAAAAATTCTAGATATAGATAATCCAGGGTGCAAAAACAGGACATGAAAATATTGAAATGACAGAATAAGGTGATTGATAGATAAGTACCTCCATAAGTTCTGATTGAACCCAGAGAAAAAGTAGTACAAGAAGATAAAAATGTACAGGCTTATTTGTTCAGTTGACATCAACTGTCATAAAACTCAACAATGTCATTTTCAATGAAATCTGACATCATTCATTGCGTCAACTGTGTGTGTCAGGCTTCTCTGATCTAGTTGTACAGATCTGCCCTTGTCTTATAGCGCTTAAAGCTATTGCCATACAAAATGAATCAGGCCGTAAATAATGTATGTTAAGGTGAATGTGAACGTGTGTTAGTGAAACATGGATTTATATCCCAAATGTGTGTGAATTCTGTTTGGGCTACAGGTGGTCAAAGATCATCATCTGGTGCATGTCAGGCAATGTCCACTGGTTAGAGATGATGTGAATGTGGTATCTTTAATGTTGGCAACCTAATAATATTTTCATTTGCCAGACACTATATCTAGATCGGCTTTCCTCCCATGAAACAGTTGTTTGTTTTTTAATTTGTTTATTTGGAGCACATTATAATTTATGTGTTTTAGACACGAACAAGGATGTACTCAAATCTAGAGCCTTATTTGAGTAAATACTTCGGTAACGCTTTAGATTACAGCTCAGAAAGTACTGCGTAATTAAGACGAATTTACAGCTTCTGTAATTATAGTGTTCCTATAAGTACTTGCATGTAAGTATAAGGGAACAATATGTAAAGTTTGGGCAATAAATTGATAAACAGGAGAATTAAAAAAATATTTATACTGTAAATATTATAGAACTAAGGGGTACTTATTCTACTATTATGACACAACAATCTTACATTTGGGAGCAATTTAGCAAGAACATACTTTGTTAATGATCAATTAATAGTTTCTAAATGAAGTATAGCATTATTTACAAACCAGTTACATAAAGCTTTTATTAACTCACTAAGTAACTATTACTAGCCTATACGTCTGAATAATAAGATGTGTGTAAATAGTTTATTAATCATTTACTTACACTTTCTAAGTAATCTTATGAACCACTGACAACTCTTAAATAACTGGTTTATAAATAATGCAATACTTCATTTAGAAATGATAAATTGATCATTAATAAAGTATGAAAATACAATTATTAAACACATTATAGATATGCATTTAAATCAAGAATAAAGCATTTATAGCTGTATTTATAAACTGCTTATTAATGTCTATTAATGCTTTATAAATGATGAATTAACCGGTTTCTAATGCTTAACTAATGATTAATAGCGTGCAGTTATTATAAAGTGTTACCACAGTGTTTGTGTTTTTATAGCAAAAGTGCAGATGTTTAAGTTTGAGCTTACATGTTCCAAGGCAAGTAAAGCTAAATCTATTGCAATTTTTTTAAATACTGGGAAATATACTCTTGTTCCATGTAGTTACAAGGTAAGTGCGACATTGCGGGCTGTAAATTAAAATTGGTGCTTGTTACCCTCTTGTTCCATGTAGTTACAGGGTGAGTACAATAAAAAAATACATACAATCTAATATCACTGACTCGGAAACCTTTATTTGAAAATTACTTTTTTCAGACTATTTTGAAGCAATAGTCTATAGTTTAAAATATTGTAATTTTTCATACAAACACCTATCGTTTCACTTCAGAAGATATTGATCCATCCATTGGGGTCGTATGGATTACTACAGTTATTGCAGTATGTGCTGTTTGATGCTTCAACTTTTAGGATTATATGTATGTATTATATGTATTCCCAGAGATGTATTTTTTTTATTTTTCTAAAAAACTTCATTTGTGTTAATCTGAGGAAGGAAAGTCGTATGTATCTTGGATAGCATGAGGGTAAAAGATGAGTAAACGGTGAAGATGTATTTCTGGGTGTACTGCGTTTTCTTTTAATACATAATACAGAATAGCAAGATACATGATTTCTTCTTCAGATTCATCAGTGGAAAGAAAGAAAAAGAAGAGGAACAAAAGTAAGTAGCCAAGCAAGAGAAAAAAAGGGGGGGACTAAACATGTTACTTTCTGTCAAGACTTAAGCATTTGAAATGAATTGTTGATAAAAAAAACTGTTTTAAACGAAAAAGAAGTGTTGTAAATCTGTTTTGAATTAACTTGTTTTTCAAATAAAAGTTTCCGAGTCAGTGATATTAGATTGTGTGTATGTATTTTTATTGTACTTACCCTGTAACTACATGGAACATGAGGGTAACAAGCACCACATAAAACAAGAGTATCTTTCCACAATATTTAAGCAAAAGTTGCAATTGTTTTAGTTTTCAGTGCACTTTTGTTAAAAAGATTATTGTATAAATGCATAGATATGTACCCTGTAATTTTTTTAAAAGCCTAAACAGTATTTATTGGTACACAAAAAGGTACACAGTGTATGTTCTTGCTAAATTGGTCCCAAATGTGATTGGTATGTCATAATAGCAGAATAAGTACCCCTTAGTTCTAAAATACTTACAGTATAAATATGTTTTTTTATTCTTCTGGTTGTTACCCCTTTATTCCCCAAACTGTACATGTTGTTCCCTTATATTTACATTTAAGTACTTTATAGGTACACTATAATTACAGAAAGTTACACTGTAAAATCGCTTTAATTACGCAGTGCTTTCCGGGCTGTAATCTAAAGCGTTACTACTTACTCCCATTGAGTACAACAGGACATTGCTATTGCAGATACTTTATTTTGTTTATTTCTCCAATGCTCAGAGACATAGAAAAATGCTCACACATCTGGTCCAAAGGAAAGCGGCCAGGGTCTATGTTTGTGAATGTTTGACATTGGTTACTCTTCCATCGACACTGTTTTGTCTTAACTTTGATTGTCTTTCTCTGTGTGCCAATTCTGACATGTCTTTCTCTCATTTCACAGTGTTTTCTCAGAGTTTCTGGGTGTCACCTTGCTCCAGGGCTGTAGAGGTTAGCGATGGAGTTCTAGCCCAGATCAAAGCCTCCTGGCTGGGTCAGTGCACTCCCTGTCCCCTCTCCGAGCTCTGAAGGAGCTGGTGCTGACTTCAGGCTACTGATCTCTGCCGCAATCGGCACTGTCAACTACAATTAGGGACAGAGTGATGAACACACACACACACACACACGTTGTGTTTTCATGTTTTATGGGGACTTTTCATAGACATAATGATTTTTATACTGTACAGACTGTAAATTCTATTCCCTTACACTAACCCTATCCCTAAACCTACCCATCACAGGAAACATTCTGCATTTTTACATTTTCAAACAACATCACTTAGTATGATTTATAAGCTGATTTACTCATGGGGACCCAAAAATGTCCCCACACGAACAAGGATTTCGGATATTGTCATCCTTGTGGGGACATTTTGTCCCCATAACGTAGGGTTTACCAGCCCCCCCCCCCCCCCCCCCCCACACACACACACTTTATACCTCTCATAGATGTCATGGATTTCAAAATTATGTTTACTATGCCCTATAAACAACCCTCAGAGGAAGCTGTTGAAATTATTAGATTTGGCATGATTTGCCAGATTTATTAGCCTCACAAATGCAGGTCCATTTTAGAAGTCTAATGTCAACATTTTCCCCTTTATTTGTGAGGATCATTTGTCATCATTTTTTTTTTTTGTAAAAGCAGAGTCCAACCTGTTTATATATTTATATTTTTATATATATATATTAATTGCATAGGTGGCATTTTACTTGATTAATCATCTTGATTATTTGTTTTTCTCTTCTTCTTTGTTGATTTGAAGCTGATGTATTTGCAATAACATAGTTTGTGATCAGATGGCTGTAGTAGATTTTTTGGGGTCATTCTCTATTTCTTCTCCACTCACATTCTGATAACAATCTTTGTTCTTTGGAGAGGTCGGACGATGAGCTGTGTATCTATTTAACATTCCTGTGGGAAGGGAAACTGCAAAACAAATTCCGGAGGTTTTAACCTCAAATATCTGATGAGATGGACAGCACATTGAAACGAAAACAGACTGATTTCCTTCCTCCTTTTCTCTCTGTAAAAGATGCAAACATTGCTTTGACACTTTAGTCTCATTTGCCAGGAGCTACAAATACCTTGAGTGAGTGTGTGACCATACAAAAATACTTCTTGTTTAATGTCAAGTATACCTCCGTCTTAGAGTATGTTGTAGTCTTTAGATGTTTGTGGGGCTATTTAGGGATTCAGAAATGAATGAACAAACTGAGATAGATAATGATTTCTCAGTGATGTGGTTTTCTCAGTTCATATTTTTGCACACTCAACAAATTTACATTACATGTAACATGATCTGTGTATAGGTGGTATTAGTAAGTATAGGTGTCTCCCTGCTGTAAATCAGTCTTAACTATTGATATGTTTGTATGTGTGTGTTCAAACAAATCTGTCTTATGAATTTTAATAATCCTTTATCGTAATTTTATATCCATTTTTAAAGGTAGACTGTGTAGGATTTTCTCCCTAGCTGTGAAATTGTATATGCCTACCAACTGAATATTACTTTCTAGCCCCTCCCATTCCGAGGGCGTTTTAACTCATATGATGGCCGTATTATTTAAAATCTGTCGGCAGTCGCGAGTAATCTCCCCCTTGCATTCGTACCCCTGAGTGTAAAAAA